>JAHZTW010000001.1:367180993-367227156 GCA_020283515.1 Alliaria petiolata
GTTTAAACTTGATTAAGAGTTCTAGGCATAGAGGTAGCTTTATTAGTTGCTTAAATGATTGTAAGATTGTCCATTAGGCTTCCCAAATCAATGATTCCATCCCTAGGATTCGTTTTAGTTAATTTGATAATCTTGATTAGTAGTTAATTGCTTGTTTAGTGCTTAATTAGTGGTGTTTGAGGTTTAGCTTCATATTATTGCTCTAGTAGTGTCTTATTTAGGTTGTGTTTAGCTTTTAATTCTTGTTTGTGACTTGATTCTACTATTCTAGCTTAGCTTAAACTGAATTTTGCATTCTTATTGCACCAAACTCCCAAGATGGATTGATACCTCAAATATTGCAATGACATGAGCAATTGAGGAATTGCTTACAAGACTAAAAAGTCGTGTATCACTTCCTTAGTTGTTCCCAATCAACGTCCCTTCGATTTCGGAACTTCGACTTTTGGCTGGTCATCTCACGGCCACTTCTTGTCCGCGATGGTCTTCTCCCGACCATCTTAGGTTTCGTTCGAGTTTTTCTTCATCTGCCTTGACCAAAGTGCTCCCCTTGGCCTATACCAACGATCCAAGCTGTCCTTGAGTCGATTCCATGATTTTGGTTTCTCGGCCAAAATCTCTCCTCTCGGCCGTCCTGCTCTGGCCGGCCTCCGCTCACGTCCGGGTTATTACACCGTCGATTGTCATGAAGGACATAATGGACCGGCTCTTGAGGCAAGGACATGTCGGCATTGATGTTCTCGCCTACGGTCCTCTGTGGTAAGTAGGGAGGTGTTCAAGGACGGGAGCCGTGCACCGATACACATAGAGGCCTCGACAACCCGCTTGGAGTGGAACATGCATAGCCATGAAGGGCTAGGGTCATGTTTGGTAGCTAGCATTGAATAGGAATAACCATGAAGGGCTCGGGTCCTGGTCCAATGTCTAGTCGATTGTGGAACAAAGGAAGCCATGAAGGGCTAGGGTGTGTGTTCCACGGTTGGGCTTAGTAACGAGGAGGTTACTATGGTCATGCCACCATTGTTTAAGCTTCCGCTTGTGTTATTGCTTTGATAGTATTGCATGATGTGAGCATGCATGCATCTTTTTATTTTGGGGTTTGCGTTGGGTTTCTAACAATTGTATAGAGGGTCCTGGTTTCACTGAGTAATACTAGATTACTCATCCCTCATTTTAATAAATTTTGCAGGAAGCCGTAGAGAGTAGACGGGCGCAGCGGACACTACGATTCTAGAGTAGATTGCGGTATGTTTTTGTAAAACATATGTACAGTTTAGTTGTACAGTTTGTGTAGTAAGGATCCGCTTATATAGAGTTTGAATAAGTCAGATTTTGTATAATGACTCGATATTTATAATAAAAGAGTTTTGTTGAAAGTCAGAGCCTTGTGTTGAAATGATATTAACTTGGTCCGAGTTAACACAACTCTTGCCTGGGGTACGGGTTGGCAAGCCTTAGGCTCTAGGCGAGGGGGTCGGGGTAGCACGGCGGGTCAGTCTTGTACTTGGATGCGTTCCGAGGGAGGGCCGGCCGGTCGGCGAACCTCGGCATAACTGAGGCGCTCCCGGCTTGCCTGTTATCTTAGGCCGAGTCGAGGGTGCTACAGGCTGGGCAAGCGGCTAATCAGCTTAAGCGTGCAGGTGAGGTGCTGGCGCCACCAGCTAAGAAGTCGGCCGTTACACCGAGGGTGTATACCACGACCGCGGAAGGGACTGGATATCCGACCACTTCTCGACTGATCACCGGTAAGTTTTAGCACTTACGGTTTTATTGAGTTTTGTGTGTTGCGTGTGTGGATAAGCGTCTTAGCATTCTAGGGATTGAATGTAGGGACCTTATTAATTGGTGAGGTGGAAACCCATGTTCTATTCGACTCCGGAGCGAGTCATAGTTTTGTTAACCCATGAATGATTGGAAAAGGAGGATTCCAAAAGGAACCCGGAGAAGAATTCGGACTAGTGAGGGCGGCTGGAGGCCAAGTGATGTTCTCACTAGAGACGGTTTGAAATGTGCCAGTCTGGATTGGCGAAGTCGATATGCCAGCGGACTTAGTGATTTGCGAGGTCAAGTCTTACGATGTCATCCTAGGAATGGATTGGCTCGGTAAGCACAAAGCGCATTTGGATTGTCACCGAGGAAGGGTGAAGTTCGAGAGGGACGGAGGAGTTCTAGTGTACCAAGGAGTTAGACCGACTTCTCGTAGCTTGGTTGTGTCAGCAATACAAGCAGAGAAGATGTTGGAGAAGGGGTGTGAAGCATATCTAGCGACGATATCTACGGCTGAGGTTGGACCAAACGTGGAGTTAGGGGACATTCCAGTGGTACAAGAGTTTGAGGACGTTTTTCAAGCTTTGTCCAGGATGCCACCAGCTCGTTCAGATCTGTTCACAATTGAACTCGAGCCGGAAACTGCTCCAGTGTCTAAGGCACCTTACCGTATGGCTCCGGCCGAGATGGCTGAACTGAAGAAGCAACTGGCTGATCTTCTGGACAAGGGATTTGTAAGGCCAAGCAGTTCACTATGGGGCGCACCTGTTCTGGTCGTAAAGAAGAAGGATGGAAGCTTCCGACTTTGCATCGACTACCGAGGGTTGAACCGTGTTACGGTAAAGAACAAGTATCCACTCCCAAGGATAGACGAGTTGTTGGATCAGCTTAGGGGTGCTACTTAATTCTCGAAGATTGATTTGGCCTCTGGGTACCATCAGATACCAATAGACAAACCGGACGTGAGGAAGACTTCCTTTCGGACAAGGTATGGTCATTACGAGTTATTGGTCATGTCGTTTGGTTTGACGAATGCGTCAGCTGCATTCATGAAGCTGATGAATGGCGTGTTCCGAGAATATTTGGATGAGTTTGTGATTATTTTTATAGACGATATCTTAGTATACTCGAAGGGTCCAGAAGAGCATGAGAAGCATTTGAGGATTGTCCTGGGAAAGTTGCGTGAGCAGAAGTTGTTTGCCAAGTTGAGCAAGTGTAGCTTTTGGCAGCAGCACATTGGGTTCTTGGGTCACATTGTTTCGGACACGGGAGTGTCCGTGGATCCTGAAAAGATCAAGTCCATTGCGAAATGGCCAAGACCCGAGAATGCCACATAAATAAGAAGTTTTCTAGGATTGGATGGCTACTACATGTGTTTTGTTAAAGGCTTTGCGAGTATGGCTCAGCCGATGACGCGTCTGACTGGTAAGGATGTTGAGTTCGTGTGGACAACCGAGTGTGAGGAGTATTTCTTGAAATTGAAAGGAATGCTCACAAGTGCACCAGTGTTGGCTCTACCTGAGCCGGACGAGCCGTATGTGGTGTACACGGACGCTTGTGGGAAGGGACTAGGTTGTGTCCTAATGCAGCACGGGAATGCGATTGCATACGCGTCAAGACAGCTAAGGAAGCATGGGGTGAATTATCCTACGCATGACTTGGAGATGGAGGCTGTAGTCTTTGCGTTAAAGATATGGTGATCTTACTTGTATGGTGGGAAGGTCCAAGTGTTTATGGATCATAAGAGTTTGAAGTATATCTTCACTCAACCTGAGTTGAATTTGAGGCAACGTAGATGGATGGAGTTAGTCGCAGACTATGACCTAGAGATAACTTATCATCCGGGAAAGGCTAATCTCGTTGCTGATGCATTAAGCCGGAGAAGGGCTAGTGTATCATCTGCTAAGGACGTGGAAGGAGTTGTGAATCTCCTAAGGACGTTAAGGTTGAACGTTCTGACCGAAGAAACGGAACCGTTGGGTTTGGGAGCTGCGAATCAGGCTGACTTATTAACAAGGATCCGGTTAGCTCAGGAAGAGGACAAGAATTTGATTAAGTTGTCACAAGCTGCCAAGACCGAGTATCATATTTCAAACAATGGGACGGTTGTGTTGAATGGCCGAGTATGTGTTCCTAACGTGAAAGAGTTAAAGGAAGAGATCCTTAAGGAAGCACATCAGTCTAGATTTTCTGTTCATCGGGGGATGACCAAGATGTACCACGACCTTAAAAGGAACTATCATTGGGTCGGGATGAAGCGGGACGTGGCCTAGTGGGTGGTTAGTTATCCGACGTGCTAGTTGATTAAGGCAGAGAATCAGTTTCCGAGTGGTTTGTTGCAAACATTACCAATGCCAGAATGGAAATGGGATATGATCACAATGGACTTTGTGATGGGTTTACCGAGGACCAAGAATAAGAATGACGCGATTTGGGTCATCGTGGATCGATTGACCAAGTCTGCTCATTTCTTACCTATGAGGAAGTCGGATGGAGTGCCTAAGCTAGTAGAGCTATACGTTGATGAGATTGTGAAACTGCATGGTGTGCCAGTGAGTATTGTGTCTGATCGTGATCTGAATTCCGCTTCACGATTCTGGAAAGATTTTCAGAAAGAGTTTGGGACGAAGGTACACATGAGTACTGCGTATCATCCGCAAATTGATGGTCAGTCCGAGAGGACCATCAGGACGTTAGAGGATATGTTGAGAGCGTGTGTTTTGGATTGGGGTGGTAACTGGGATAGTTATCTACCGTTGGCTGAGTTTGCGTATAACAACAGTTATCAAAGGAGCATTGATATGTCTCCGTATGAAGCATTGTACGGACGGCCGTGCAGGACACCGTTATGTTGGACCCAAGTGGGGGGAGCGGAGTGAGTTAGGACCTGCTATAGTCGAGGAGACTACGGAAAAGATTCGGTTTCTGAAAGTAAAGCTGAAAGAGACTCAAGACCGGCAAAAGAGTTATGCTGATAAGCGCCGTAAGGACTTAGAGTTCAGTGTGGGCGATATGGTTTATTTGAAGGCTATGACTTATAAAGGGAAAAGCCGAGCAATGTTTGATGCTAAGTTAAGTCTGAGGTACATGGGACCGTACCGAATTTTGGAAAGGATTGGACCGGTAGAGTATAAGTTGGACTTACCGCCGGAGATGAGTGCGTACCACGATGTGTTTCACGTGTCACAGCTGAGAAAGCACATGACCGAACGTGAGAACATTATGTCCGAAACAAGATTTGAAAGAGGATCTGACCTTGGAGGGTAGACCGATCCGTGTGGTTGGCCGGAAGGAAAAAGTCAAGCGTGGTAAAGTGGTCAAGATGATCAAGGTCATTTGGGATTGTAACGGCGACGAGCAAACGACTTGGGAAAAAGAGGCAAAGATGAGTACAAAGTTCCCAAAATGGTTTGAGAAGCTTCCAGAAGAGGAGCTGGATTCGAGGACGAATCCAAACTAAGTGGGGGAGAATGGTAGCATCCGTGACCAGGAATTTTAATTACGGTCGAGTGGGTCATGGGATAGCCGATGTAAGTATGTACTGAGTCGAGTGAGGTTCGACCGTGTCTGTGAATAGTCGTCTGTTTTGTGACTATGTCTGTGAGATATGGACGTTACAGTGACTGTAGTCGAGAGAAAATGTGAAATTGTGGAAATAACGACTAAGTGTCGAGAGAAAAAGGGCTAGGCCCGTGGGCCTTGAGTTTGTCCAAAGAAAAATAAGAGTTTTCCTAATCGGAATAGGATTTCTCGAGTATTGGTCGAGCGGTTTGGAAAACTGCCGAGAGAAAAGGAAAGTTTGGTCGGTTAGCCGAGAGAAAGTTAAAATAAACCGGTTCTAGCCGAGAGAAAAGGGAAAACACGCATAGTTAGGCAGTTTATCCCTAGGGTTTCGCGTATATAAGGAGTTTTATGCGATTTTTCTCGGGCAGCCGCGTTATGAGATATCATCGAGAGATGGAGTTTTCCGTGCGAGTTCTGCGAGTTTTGATAGAGAGATTCGATTGAGGATAGGCGATTTGTCGAGGAAGGATCGAAGTTATCCGAAGGTTTTCGGATTGGATCGAGAGATAGTCGAGAGCACTTGATTCCGGCCGATAGTTTCGGTAAGTGCTCGGATATCTTCGTTTGTGCTAGGATTTTTTCGAGAGTCGTTCGATTAATCCGTTTGTTTTGGTCTGTTTCCGAGGGAATTCATAGTTTGGTTCGAGGAAAAGTGTTCGGATCGTGAGATAGCCGATAGGGGATTGGATCTCGCGGTACGAGTCGTAGCGATAGCCGAGGGAGCACGTTGGTGTCCGACTATCTTTGTTTTTGTTCGAGTTATAACCGAGTTTCCTTCGACCAAACCGTTCGTTTGATTGTCTAAGGGGAGTGCGTGACTGTGGCTAGCATCTATGGATTGAAAGATTGCTAGGGATTTTGATATGTGTATTGATCGCTTGTGTAAGTAGGGTTTTATGCTTAGCAAGGTCAATGTTTATGTGATTGTGATGCAGTTTGGTGACCGTGAGATTATGTGATGTGTCTAGCTAGCTCGTGATCGAGGCAGGATCGTTTCTTTGGCTTAGGTGATGTATTATTCACGCTAGTGCGGAACCGAGTCCGTAAGACTAGATGGTCAGAGTTAGGTTAGATGATCATGCGTGTGTTTGATTGCTTGCTTGCTAAGTGTGTTGATATCATGTTAGAATTGTTAGCATGAATGCGTGATTAGTTGCTGGCTAAGGTGTTACGGGATTACTGTATTCACTAAGCATTTATGGTAATGCTTATGCCTCTCTTATGTGTTGAGTGTGCAGGTAAAGATGTTGTCCAGGACCGTTAGTTCTGAAGGCGGACTCGAAGGCAGTGAAGAAAGGAGTGGATTTAGGATTGGGTTTTGGGGTTTTATCATTTAAGCATTGTTCTGGTTATTGGCTTTAGTGTTATTGATAACTTAATCGAATTTGGCTAAGTTAGTTTTTGAACTAATTATACAATGAGAATGAATGTCTTTGAGAATCGAGTTGTTGTTAAGTTAATGAGAAAGTTTGAAATTCCGCATAAGTGTGTAAGTTGGACGTAGGTTGTTAGGACGGTCTGGCCGCGGTATGATTACCGGGTCGGGTGGCCTCAAATCTCCTATAGAAACCGGCATGCCCAAGGAAACTCCTTATGCCTTTCACATTGATTGGTGGCGCCAACTTGACCATGACATCTATCTTGGCCTTGTCCACTTCTATACCATCTTCAGAAATCTTATGACCCAACACAATCCCTTGGTTGACCATGAAGTGGCACTTTTCCCAATTAAGCACCAAGTGAGACTCTTCACATCTTTGTAAAACCCTGCAAAGATTAGAAAGACATGCAGAAAAAGAGGCACCATACACAGAAAAGTCATCCATAAACACTTCTACCATTTCCTCAATAAGATCGGAGAAGATACTCATCATGCACCTTCGAAAGGTAGTTGGAGCATTACATAACACAAATGGCATCCTTCGATATGCAAAGGTACCATAAGGGCATGTGAAAGTAGTCTTCTCTTGATCATTAGGATGAATGGGTATTTGGAAGAACCCACTATATCCATCAAGGAAACAATAGAAAGGATGGTTAGCCAATCTCTCAAGCATTTGATCAATAAAAGGAAGAGGGAAATGATCTTTTCTAGTAGAAGCATTAAGTTTTCGATAATCAATACACATCCTATGGCCGGTTATGGTTCTAGTTGGTATTAACTCATCTTTATCATTCTTAATCACAGTGATTCCACCCTTCTTAGGGACAACATGCACGGGAGATACCCAAGTGCTGTCACTAATAGGATAGATCACATTAGCTTCCAAAAGTTTTAAGATTTCCTTCTTCACTACTTCCTTAAGGTTTGGGTTTAATCTTCTTTGATGTTCAATTGAGGAAGCATTCTCATTTTCAAGGTGAATCCTATGAGTACAAAGTATAGGAGATATGCCCTTGATGTCACTTAGTGAGTAACCAATAGCTCTCCTATACTTTCTCAACTCATTCAAGAGAGAGTTGAGCTCATCATCACTCAATTGTTCATTGACAATAATGGGGTAAGTAGAGTTAGGGCCTAAGAAAGCATACCTTAGCCCAATGGGAAGTGGCTTGAGTTCCACTTTTGGAGCTTTGAGTTCACTCCAATCCTCATCAAGGTCCTTAGCCAAATCGCTATCCTCAAGCTCCTCTAGCCTTTCCTCTTGTCCTTGACTTGGAACCTCAACCCTCATGGACTCCTTGTCTTGGTCAAATTCCACTTCACCCTCACATGAAGCTACCAATCTTGTAAAGCTTTCCTCCCCATCAAGAGCCTTGCGTGAATCAAGCATGAGCATGTATGCTTGTGTTTCCTCATCCAAGTAGCCATTCTTTCCATGTGGTTTTGTTAGAGCCACACTAAGATGGTCTTTTTGAGCTAGTTCTTCTACCAACTCATCAGCTAGCTCATCCATAGTTTCAATGTAGAATGCTTAACCATCAATGGTTGGCTTCCTCAAGGTCTCCTTTATGTCAAACTTCAACTCAACCCCTTTTCAAAGATGTAAACCAATCTTCCCATGCTTAACATCAATGATAGCACCAGCTATAGCTAGGAAAGGTCTTCCCAAAATCAAAGGATCCTTTGGTTCCTCATCCATCTTAAGCACCATGAAATCTGTGGGAATGATGAAGTTGCTAACCTTGAGAGGCAAATCCTCAAGAACTCCAATAGGCATCCTCACACTCCTATCCGCAAGTATTTGGGAGATTCCACACTCTTTGTACTTAGTGAAACCGAGCTTCTTTGAAATTGAATAGGGCATAAGGTTGATGCTAGCTCCAAGATCACACAAGCAATTTTCAAACCCAAGAGGACCTAGGGCGCATGATATAGTGAAAGAATCGGGGTCTCCTAGCTTCTTTGGTACCACCTTGCTTTGGATTATAGCACTACACTCTTGAGAAATTAGCATGACTCCTTGGATATCCCTTGCTCTTTGTGCCACAATATCCTTCAAGAACTTAGCATATTGTGGAATCATCATAAAGGCATCCACCAAAGGCATCTTGAGCTCAATGTCTTTGATTTTCTTGTCAAACATAGCCTTGTATTTCTCCACCAATTATTTCTTAAACCTCCCGGGGAAGGGAAGTTTAGGCTTGTAAGGTGGAGGAACAAATGTTGACTCCTTCTTGTGCACATCCTCCCTTGGCTTCTCCTTTACCACTTCCTTGCTCTTCTTTGCAATATACACATCATCAAAAGTTATAGCATCTTGAGCTTTTTCAAAGCTATCCTCCCCATCTTGAATTTCAATGTCCTCATTGATCAAAGGACTTGTCCTTGGAGGCAACTCCTTTCCACTTCTCAAAGTAATGACATTGATGTATTCCTTGGGATTTGCCTCACACTTTCCTGGTAGAGTTCCTTGAGAATTTGAGCTAGAAGCCTTGCCTTTTTCAAGTTGCTTGAACTTTTGTTGAAGACCCCCTATTTGAGTAGCATGCTCATTAAGTGAGGAGTCCATCCTTGTGTTGATTTCAGCAATCTTCTTTCCCATATTAGCATCACTATTGGCTTGACCTTGTAGGATTTGTTGAAGCATAAGCTGAACATTGTCTTGTGGAGGAACTTGTGGAGGGTGAGTAAAACCCGGTGAAGCGTTGCCTTGGTTTCCACCTTGGTAGTTAGACCTTGGTGCATAACCCTTTTGTTGATTGTTGTAGCTCACAAAAGGTTTGCCTTGAGTATTTTGAGAAGGGTAGACTTGGTCTTCGGGATTGGCCACATTAGTACTTCTATAAGAGAGGTTTTTATTCCCCTTATAGTTGTTGTTATAGTTGTTGTTGTATCCTCCTTGGCCCCCACGAAATTTACCACTTCTTGACCCTCTTGATACTCAACTTGATCACCACATTCCTCTTGATTCTCTTCAACAAAATGTACATGCCTTTGGGAAGAAGACATGAGCTTGTCCATCTTGTCATGTAGAGACTTCATTTCTTTCTTGTGAGCATCATAATCACCTCCCCTTGGAGCTCTATCATAGTCTTCATTGTAATTACCATCACTCAAGGCAAGATTCTCTACAAGCTCCAAACCATCTTCAACTTCTTTGCCTAAGAAATTCCCATTGCTTGCGGTATCAAGAAGCATTCTTATCTTTGGAAGGACACCTCTGTAGATGGTGCTTAGTAGAGACTCTTGTGTGAAACCATGATGAGGACATTGCATTGTGTAGCCCTTAAATCTTTCTCATGCTTCATTGAAGGACTCATTGTTCTTTTGAGTGAAGCTATAGATCTCATTTCTCAACTTGGCCGTCCTTGAGTTGGAGAAGAACTTAGATAAGAAATCTTTCTTGCATTCATCCCAAGTGGTGATAGTACCTTGAGGCAAGTTTTTCTCCCATTGCCTTGCTCTATCCCCAAGAGAGAAGGGAAAGAGTCTTAGCTTGAAAGCATCCTCACTCACACCATTCATCTTGAATAACCCACAAACTCTATCAAAGTTGTCCAAGTGATCTAGTGGATCCTTCATTGGCAACCCATGAAACTTATCTTGTTGAACCATAGAGATGAAAGCTGGCTTCACTTCAAAGGTATTGTTTTGAACCGGTGGAGGTTGGATACCATATCGATTTTTATGTGTATTTGGAGAATCTCCAGCCCCAATAGTCCTCCCTTGTCTAGGCGCATGTAAGGGGTTTCCATTCCCCCTTGGTGCTTGCGCCATGTGTATTGGAGGAGCTTGATCCCTTTGTTGCTCTTCCATTCGCAATTTTTCTAACCTTTCAGCTTCCCTTCTTGCAATCTTTGCAACCCTTTCCAATTGATCAATGTCTTGAAAGCCTTGAAAGTTGTTGTCTCCTTGTGATCTCAAATGCATTCAAGGAAAACTAAAATCTAGAAAAGTAGATGGTCAATAAACACAAAAGGATTACTTAGTCTCAAACTAAACTCAAATCATAATGATCAAACAATCCCAATATGGCAACGGCGCCAAATTGATACAAGAGTTTTTATCTCTTGCAAGCAATTTCTCAATTGCTCATATCATTGCAATACTTGAGATATCAATCCATTTTGGGAGATGATTCAATAAGAATTCAAAGTTTGGTTTAAGCTAAGCTAAATTGGCAATTCAAGTGACAAGCAACAATTAAAAGCAAAACACAAACTAAAAGATACAGTACAAGAGCAATAATATCAAACTAAACCTTGATTACTACTAATGAAGCACTAAACAAGAGATTAACTACTAAGCAAGATTATCAAATTAACTAAAACGAAACCTAGGGATGGAATCATTGATTTGGGAAACTAAATGGACAACCTTGCAATCATTTAAGCAACTAAACAAGCCAACCCTATGCCTAGAACACTTAAATAAGATTAAACCATGATGTGTGGCACTAATCCCTTCACTAATCACCCTAATGAATCAATGATGTTTTAGCATTAGAATGATTAACAAGCATTAATTACAAGTCTAAATGGAATGATAAAAACCCTAGGCAACTAACGTCTTAGGCTAGGAATGTAAATCTCTTATTAAGTTGGTTCAAGCATTTCATCAAACACTTGGTGGGTGTATGAAATGCCTATGATCCAAAATAGCAAAGATTAGCTATTTGGCATTAGGAACTACTTAATAAGAAGATAAATGAAAGAATCTATCCTAGATTGCAAGATTGAACCATTAGAAATCCCTAAATCTAACACATCCCCAAGTTCCTAAAGAACTACTCACTAATCATAGTTAAACCCATCAAATCAAAGATTAGAGAAAGGTTAAACATGATTAGGGAAAGATAAAACAAGAAATCTAAGAGAGATATTGCATTAAACTCAAAGATTCAAGCCAAATACAAGGTTTTCTCTCAAAGTGGTAAAAAGTTTAAGCTTAGAACAAAGAGAATAAAAGTTAAGGTAAAAATTAGGTCTAAAGAGTATTTATAGGAGGGACCCATAAAGCTGACAAAAAAGATTTGTCTGGGTTCAGTTCGACGAGTTCATCGAACCAACTCGTCGAACCGAACCCCTGGAGGTTTGGTTCGGCGACCTTCATCGAACGGCTTCGTCGAACCGAACCCCTGGAAGAATGGTTCGGCGACCTTCATCGAACGACTTCACCGAACGGACGCCCTAGAAGTTTGGTTCGGCGTCCTTCGTCGAACCAACTCGCCGAACCAGCACCAGAAGTCTTCTGCTCCATCTTCTTGGTGACTTCTTGCTCCTCCAAGTGCTATGCCATTCTTCTCCAACTCCACAATTGCCTCCATAGCATCCATAACACCTGATCAAGACTCCAAATGCACCAATATATGCAAGGACTATGCAAAGATATCCTAGAACTCTAAATGATCACAAAGCAACACAATGATGCTTAATTGGACTCCTAAATGATGAGAAACTTACACTAAATGGAGGGGAAAATGATGCAAAATATAGACATATCATGCATTGGTTGTTGTATTAGCCTGATATGTTCTTCCTGCTTGTCCAACCGTGAATTGATTGATTTGATATCCTGATTGCTACTGCGGTGACTCTGAACTAGCTGAGTAAGGAGATTCTTGATGTCAGAATCTTTCGGTTGTTGTGGGTAGAAACCATAATGCCCATATGGTGGTGGTGGGTATGGATCTTGATATTGTTGATGTTGAGAGTAATATTGGGGAGGAGGAGTGAATGCTTGTTGAGTGTAAGCATTTGCATTGTATGGCGGGGCTTGCTGAGGATATGTAACCGAAATTGGAGATTCCCCATATTGTCTTTGCTCGTTAGTGGTTGTCGCGTCCCCATATCGGCCAGTTTCCGTCGGGATGACCCCGATACTCGCTACTTTAGCGTTTTGAGCGTATTGGCTTTTTAGTAAAGCGTCCAAACGGGCTTGTAGGTGCATTACCTCGTTTTTCCTGTGCTTATTCAGCTCGGTTGTTTCATTGTCAATGTCGTCCTCGTAATTACTATCACTTGTAGCCCTATTTTCGACGAGGTTCATTCCGTCGTCCACGTCTTGGCCGAGGAAGATGCAATTGCTTGCAGTATCCAGCTGATCCCTATATTTCTTTGACACTCCTCTATAGAGGATACTGAGTAGTGAGGAGCTTGAGTAGCCATGATGGGGACATTTTAGTGTGTACCCTTTTAGACGTTTCTGATAGTAGGATTTTTCCTCTTTCAATTAATCTCTACTACTCATGTCATTGTAGTATTTGAGATGTCAATCCAAATGGGGTTAAGATTAACAACACTAGAAATATATGAAACTATTTAATCTAAGCCAAACTCAATATTGAAGGAGACAAGGGACTAATAAAAGCAAACTACAAGCTAAAATCTCTTATTAAGTTGGTTTCATCAAACACTTGGTGGGTGTATGAAATGCTTATGATCCAAAATAGCAAAGATTTGCTATTTGGCATGAAGAACTACTTAATAAGAAGAGAAAAGGAAGAATCTATCCTAGATTGCAAGTTTGAACCATAAGAAATCCCTAAATCTAACCCATCCCTAAGTTTCTAAGGAAACTACTCACTAATCATGCTTAAGCCCATCAAATCAAAGATTAGAGAAAGACTAAACATGATTAGAGAAGATNAAGATTAAACCATGATGTGTGGCCTTAATCCCTTTCTTAATCACCCTAATGAACTAATGATGTTTTAGCATTAAGATAATCAACAAGCATTAAATTCAAGTCTATAAGGCATGATAAACATTCTAAACAACTAATGTCTTAGGCTAGAAATGCAAATCTCTTATTAAGTTGGTTCAAGCATTTCATCAAACACTTGGTGGGTATATGAAATGCTTATGATCCAAAATAGCAAAGATTAGCTATTTGGCATTAGGAATCACTTAATAAGAAGAGAGAATGAAAGAATCTATCCTAGATTGCAAGATTAATCCATTAGAAAACCCTAAATCTAACCCATCCCTAAATTCCTAGAGAACTACTCACTAATCATCATTAGGCCCATCAAATCAAAGAGAGAAGATAAGCAAAACATGATTAGAGAAAGATTAAACAAGAAATCTAAAAGAGATATTGCATTAACTCAAAGATTTAAGCTTAAACAAAGTATTTTCCCAAAGAGGCTAAAAGGTTCTTGACAAGACTAAACAGAAAAAAACTTAGGATAAAAATTAGATCTAAAGAGTATTTATAGGAGGGACCCATAAAAGTGACAAAAGGGATTCATCTGGGTTTGGATAGACACAAGTCCAAGTCGTCGATCCAAACCAGTGTAATTTTGGTTCGGCGTCCTTCATCGATCCGTGTCGTCGATCCGTCGTCCTGGAAGTTTGGTTCGACGAGCTCGTCGATCCAACTCGTCGATCCAAATTACAATCGATGTAACCTTCTAACCAGGGATCCGAATTACTTGATTCCAAAGGCACTAGAAATCACACTGGATCCTCTACAACTCTTAAGAAGGCATCAGAATCTGAATCTAAGTGCAACGCCTTCATCTGGACACATACATTTTGCGCCTCTAAATGCTTGATATGCTTCTTCAAGACTTTTGCTTCTAATTTGGCTGCTTCTAATCCTCCTCTTGATGATTTCTTGCCCTTCCTTTGCTATGCCATCCTTCTCCAACTCCATTCATGTCTCCATAGCATCCTTATCACCTGATCAAGACTCCAAATGCACCAAAATATGCAAAGACTATACAAATACACCCTAGAACTCTAAATGATCAAAATGCAATACAATAATGCTATATTAGACTCTTAAATGATGAGAAACTTATACTAAATGGATGCTAAAATGATGCAAAATATAGACATATCAGTTCCCAAGCTTCACTGAATCTCTCATCTTCTAGTTGGGTGAACGTGGAGATTTCCAATCGCAGCTTCGCTGTTCTTGACGGCGAAAAGAATTTCTTGAGGAAGGCTCGTTTGCATTCATCCCACATTTTTATAGATCCCGGTTTGAGAGTCTTTTCCCATTGGTGAGGTCTGCCTCCCAGAGAAAATGGAAAAGACGTAGCTTGAATCCATCTTCCGAGATTCCTTCTTGTTTTGTCAGAGAACAGATCTTCTCAAAATCAACTAGGTGATCAAGGGGGTCTTCCACGGCTTCACCCTGATATTTGTTGTTCTGGACCATGGCAAGCATACTACTCTTTATCTCGTATCCAACATCACTTGAGGGTGAGGTAATACCGATTCGTGGTCTGTAGTTGGTGGGGGAATCACATTCGCTGATGAGACGTTGATGTCGCGGTATATCGGCTTGTTCCCGTTGTGCGTCATTCATTCCTTCTTGGAGATGGTGCATGTCATCCATCTGATCGTGTTATTATAGGTACCTACGAAAAAGTCTAAAGGAGCGATGTTAGAGTCGAAAAAGAAAGTAAAGTCTTAGTCTTGCTAAGAATTGGAAATTCAATACTCAAATTTCTCCCAAACCGGCAACGACGCCAATTGATAAGTAGATATTTCTATGGGTTCTACTCAGTCAATGACCCACTACTTATAACCGAATGTAGTATAGGTTATGGGTCTTATCAATCCGATGGGAGATTTCAAGGTATTGCATTTATGGAATTCTTTTACAAGCTAAGAGAGATTAAAAGGAAAAGGGTGAAATGGTGAGAATCTATCACTCAGATTATAAAAGAACAGGAAAACAGATATTGAAACTAAGTATTGCTAAGGAACGGAAGATATGATAGCTAAAGATACGAACTTGCAAAAGAAAATAGGAATCAGTTCTAAGGACAAGGGGTCTTTCGGGTCTAATGCGTTAAAGATCTTTCCTTTGACGTTAGATTTACTTCCTATAAGGCTAATTCTTTAGCGTAGAGTTCAGGATCTGGACGAATCCACTGTCGTGGTATAAGTATATTTGCTGTCTCACGACCTAACCTCGCTATCACGTAGTGATCCATGAAAGCAGCAAGCTTGAATAGACAACTCTACTAATACCAAAACGCTCCATAGGCATCTAATCCCTTAGGCTAGGATGAGCGAATCTCTTATGAGATTGGTCCTTGCAAACATTCAAACATGGCGTTTGTTTGAAGAAGCTCGATGGCAAAGTTCAAATAGCGAAGATGACTAAGCATTAATAATATCAAATAAGAAAGGATTAAGATGGATTAAGCATAGATCTGCATCAAAGATTGGGATTTTAACTCATTTTCCCTACCCTTGCCCCAAAACCGATACAGACTACTCACGCGCCATTTGAGGAACCTCAAGATCCATAAGGATGAGAGGATAACTCATAGGTTGCAAGACAGTCAAAAGTTAGAAAAGAAAGAAGCTTTTAAGAAAATAACACTAAGCAATAATACTTAAAACTTCAAGATTGCATAAAAATCAAAGTTTTGAAACAAGCTTTAATGGTGAAAATACAAAGTAGTTCTCGGTTTGGAAGAGAAGACAGAAAAATAAAACTAGAAAGCGTGATGATAGGATAAGAGTGGAGGACAAGTATTTATACATAAAAGAGGAAAAACCTAAAACGTTGGGACCACTTTCCCGAAATGGTACTATTTTGGACTTTAGCGTTTCAGGCTCAAGTCGTGGTGAGCAAGCCGATATGCTAACTCTTCTAGTTCTTCGGGCAGTCTCCATGTCGGGCAAGTCATTTCGGGATCATGTCTAGAAGGCTCGCCTTCCTTGTTACTCGAATCGGGTACTTCCCGTTGCCTTGCTCCGATATACGTCTTCATGGAATCCTTTTGTTGGATCTTCGCTCCGAGGAGTTCCTTTCGGGACTAAGTCGCTGCTACTCGTGGAGGTTCGTCGTGCGCTTGTCCATATCGGCCACTGGCTCGTGATCCATGCTCAATTTCATCTGTTCGTCTTCCATTTGTGATCTCCCTTCTTGGTTTCTTCTTCGGACCATCCTAAGCACCTGAGAAAACACTCCAAACATGCAAGACTATGCAGAAACCTAACCTAATGCATTTAAACCTAAGATGAGTGAATATGTGATAAAAACTAAGGTGAAAGTGCAAGAATGAAGTCCTAACTAGCATGAAATGTGTGCTAAAAACATGCAATTTACAGAGATATCAGCAATCAATGAAAACCAGATAACCTAGCAATCCTACGGTTCCAGATACCAGCTACAGTCACGCACTCACCTTAGACACAAAGGCAAACGTTTCAGTCTGAAGAAACTCGGTGATTTCACGGTCAGAAACAGAGATAGTCGGACGCACTTGCGTTCTCTCTGCTATCGCTACGGCCAAATCCGCGAGATCCAATCTCCTCTCGGCTATCTTTCAAACCGCTCACTTTTCCTCGAACCAGATTCTGAATCCCCTCGAAAACAACACAAAATAGACAGATTAGTCGAAGGATATTCGACGGAAACTCAGCCAACAACGAAATAGCCGAACACTTACCGAATCTCTCGGACGGATTCGAAGTGCTCTCGGATATCTCACGATCCAGACAGACAATCCTCGGATAAATCGACCCTTCTCTCGGAAACACCAAAACATGAGGATTAATGACAAGTAAGGTTTTTAACCTTTTTGGCAATGTCCCAACAGCTATCAACCGAAGCAGTACAGCGTATGGGGTATCAAACAATTTTGGGAGCATTAGTTAAACAATTCGGTCATATCGGTGTCATAAGTCAAGCTAGAAATAGATAAAGGTTAAGACTTTAATACCAAAAACGACTAAAGGATTGATCTTGTGTCACTCAAGACCGTAAATAAGAAAACTTTAAAGATTCTAAGAAGGAAATATATATGTAAGCGGTAAAAAGATAAACTTTCAAGATAAAAGAAGGATCTTGATGAGTATCATGAACTAGGTGACTCTCGGTTTGACTTATCAAGCTAAAGCTTTTGGGTCACATCAAGACTTGGTCTTTTGATGGTGATTCTTAGGTAAAGGAATCCTCAAATCGTTTAGCACATGGTGTTTGGGTCTAAACTCTTTGAATCTCTATCACCATAGACTAGCTCTCGCATAGAGGTACAATAGAAGAAACAAGCATCTACAACGTCCCTATTGAACCGTAAGACCCTTAGACAGATGGTTAGTCTTAGCCTAAGAAATCGAACTCTTGTTCATGGATCCGGCTAAGCAAGTACGTGATGTTCGTGACAAGCCGCCTGTGGACTTTAGGCTAGATGGCCAAACTAAACTAAGCTTTGGGAATGATAAACAAGAAAGAATCTAACTTTATGTTTTAGCTAAGCAAGAAATATATATCCGAGAGTCCCTTGGTCCTTTTAACCCATCAAGGTCCTAAAAAGACTACTCGCAAGCCATTTGAGAAACCTCAAAATCCATAAGGATGAGAGAGTAACTCATAAGCTGCGAGATAATCAAAAACAAGAAAAGGAAGAAGCTTTAAGAAAATAAGACTAAGCTATAAGACTTAAAAACTTCAAGATTGCATAAAAATCAAAGCTTTAAACAAGCTTCAATGGTGGAAAATACAAAGTCTCGGTTCTTGAAAGAGAAGATAGGAGAAGAGGCAGCCTTGTTGCTTGAACCATGTCCATGACTATGAAGTCAGTTGGGACTAGACACTCACCAAACTTCAATGGATAATCTTCTACAAGGCCTATTGGTTGCCTTGAGGAAGCATCAACAAAAAAAAGTAGAAAGCGTGGTGTAGAGATAAGAGTGAGGGAGTAGGTATTTATACACAAAAAGGGAAAAACATAAACGTTGGGACCACTTTCCCGAAATGGTACTATTTTGGATTTTAGCGTTTCGGGCTCAAGTCGTTGTGAGCAAGCCGAAACGCTGTCTCATCTTGATTCTTCGGGTAGTCTCCATATCGGGCAAGGATTTCGGGATCATGTCGTGAAGGCTCACCATCCTTGGTACTTGAATCGGGTACTCCCCGTTGCCTTGCTCCGATATCCGTCTTCTGGTCATCTTCTTGTTGGATCTTTATACCGAGGTGCTCCTTTCGGGACTAAGTTGCTGCTACGCGTCTAAATCGGCCTCGTGGTCGTGATCCATGCTCGATATTACCGGCTCGTTCTCCATTTGTGACCTCCCTCCTTGGTCTCTTCTTCGGATCATCCTAAGCACCTGAGAACACACTCCAAACATGCAAGACTATGCAGAAACCTAACCTAATGCATCTAATCCTATCATGGGTGAAAATGTGATGCAAGCTAAGATAAAAGTGCAAGAATGAAATCCTAACTAGCATGAAATGTGTGTCAAAAACATGCAATTTACAGAGATATCAACACCCCCAAACTTGCCTTTTTGCTTGTCCTCAAGCAAAAGCTAACCGGAGGGGTGAGGTTTTAAAAGAAAAGGTGTAAGTTTGAATCCAGAACGCCATTTAAAAGAAATCAACTCAATGTCTAAGTTCAGGTTTCTGGGATGCAAGTCGAATTCTACCTATCCAAAAAGCCTTAGCCACATTTATCACAAAATCAAGTAAAATCAATCCCAACATAGATGCAAATTCAAATTCCAAAATCCCCTTCACATTCATTAAGAAATTTAAAACATGGATCTCATTCATACCTGTCAATCAACTCACTTGGTTCAGGGTAAGGTAACGAGCTAAATATGAACTCGTGGCACGATCAGGTTAAGTGTTTAGATGGGATCACTCATGAAAGGAACATTCTTAATGCAAAATACTAAGGGTAAAAACCAATGGATGCATACAAGGCTAGACTTCCATCTACCCAGAACATCTATTTCGTCTCCTACCCTATTCTAAACCGTTCCCTCCTAAGCTACTTGTTGCCTTGGCATTTCGCCTTAAACCCGATATCATTCCTCGATATTACCTTTCCTGGTCATATTTGGAGGACTTCTTCTTTGTTGGAGATCGGTTTTGGCTCTCTGGCTCCTTTGTTGCGTTCCTTGTGTTTCACCTTTGGTGTTGTTGGCCGGATTTAGATTTTGTTGGTTGGCCTTCTTTTGCTTTCTCTTGGAATCGCCTTTTTCTTCTTTTGGTTTCGAGCCTCATTTGTTGTCGCCATCTCTTTTATTCGTGTCCCCGTCTGACTCAGTGGTTTCCTTCTTTCCCTTTTGTCAACGCATGATCAAATTGGAATATAACCCCTCCTTTTTCCTAGTCTACCCAGCCATATCGGCCTCTGATTTCGGTGTTAAGCCGTTTCAGTAACCAAACCACTTAACCTAGTGTTGACTCGAGATGTGAGCCAACGTCTACATGGAAATCCAACCTTGTCGATCTAAACCCAACACATTTTGCCTAAGAAGATTCGAAAATAGTGCAAAGGCCTCACATGCTCTCACAAAAGTGTTTATGGCTTAAAACAAAGGTTCGGGCTTAGGGTAAGGTCTGGTACTTGGACTAGCAGAAGATTGGTTAAAAAGGGAAAAAGAGTCCAAGTGAAATCCATGAGTTGAATGACAAATGTGAACAAGATATTTAAATTTTCATTTTAACGTTTCAAGTACAATAGGGAAATGGTTCAAATCGCAATGCATCAAGGTAAAACCGAATTTTCACAAGACAAACTCCAAGTGTGGTGCTGCCTTAAGCTCAGTCTAATTCCAAATGCATCAAACAAACAAGAACCAAGGCATTGAGTTCATGACTTATAAATGGCTATTTACAAGGATTCATCATACCTAACACCCTATGCGAATGCTTATGAATCCTAAATGAATGCATCTAGACTCAATCCTAACATGGAAATGCAACTACATGAATTCTTTTTTCAAAAAATTTCATTTTTTTGTATTTTTCTATGCAAATTTTATGAATGCATGATGTTTAATCTATTCGAATGCATGTGCTACATACTCCCCCAAACTTAAATCACACAGTCTCTGTGTGATAGAAGAAAGGAAGAATATGGTCCTATGATAATGCAAAAATTCAAGCAAAATGAAAAAATAATAGAGAAAAATGCTTATGTACAAGGGTTTGGAGTGGTACCTTAATGCTCAGTGTGATGTGAGGACGTGGTGTCCTCACTGGTGGAGAAGGAAGGGTTGTTTGATTCCGGTATCGGGGACTGGCTCGCACGTCTCTTCCTCGATATGCTATCTTCTTGGCAGGAATGCTTTCCTGGATCATACAGTTCGCGCTCCCTTAGTACGAATGAGAAGGAATGCCTTCTTCGAAGCATTTGATTGTCTGCTTCATCAGAATCTTCCTTCTTCTTCTTCTCCTTGTTCTCCGGATGACATATCGGCTTCAGGCCGTGGCGATGGTGTCGATCCCTTCAGCTTCGAGGTAAGCGACTTGATTTGGCCCTTCAGATCCTTCACGTGTCCCTTAATTCCTTTCACCGTGGAGACCAGCTTCTTAATTGAGCGATCTTGCCATTTGCAGTACCGCTGGAGTACGTTGATCCGCTTGTGAGATGTCTTGAGAGTTCGATGAGTCACTCTTTTGATTGGGTCGAAATGGTAACGATCCGCTCCGTAGAGAGGGAAACTGAGGCGACCCGACCCAGTAATCCTAACCAGGCCGGCCGTCCTTAAACAATTTCGAGCAACTTACACACTTATGCGGAATTTCAAACTTTTTCATTAAACTTAACAACAATTCGATTCTCAAAGACATTCATTCTCATTGCATAAATAGTTCAAATTCCAAAGTACAAACGAGGTTCATAAATAAATCATAAACTAACTTAGCCAAATTGGATTAAGTTATCAATAACACCCAAGCCAATAAGCAGAACAATGCTTAATGATAAAACCTCAAAACCCAATCCTAAATCCACTCCTTTCTTCACTGCCTTCGGGTCCGCCTTCAGAACTAACGGTCCTGGACAACATCTTTACCTGCACACTCAACACATAAGAGAGGCATAAGCATTCCATAAATGCTTAGTGAATACGGTCATCCCGTAACACCTTAGCCAGGAACTAATCACGCATTCATGCTAACAATTCTAAAATGAAATCAAAACACTTAGCAAGCAAGAAATCAAACACACGCATGACCATCTAACCTAACTCTGACCATCTAGTCTTACGGACTCGGTTCCGCACTAGCGTGAATAACACATCACCTAAGCCAAAGAAACGATCCTGCCTCGATCACGAGCTAGCTAGACACATCACATAATCTCATGGTCACCAAACCGCATCACAATCACATAAACATTGACCTTGCTAAGCATAAAACCCTACTTACCCAAGCGATCAATACACATCAAAATCCCTAGCAATCTTTCAATCCATAGATGCTAGCCACAGTCACGCACTCACCTTTGACAATCAAACGAACGGTTTTAGTCAAAGGAAAACTCTGGTCAGAAGCAGCTCTGGTCGATCCCAGCCGCAACCTTCGGCTATCGCTACGATCCGAACACGCGAGATCCAATCTCTATCGGCTATCTCACGAACCGAATGCTTTCCCCTGACCCAACTTCTGAATCCACTTGGAAACAGACCAAAACAAACGGATTAGTCGAACAACTCTCGACAAAATCCAAGCACAAAACAAGATATCCGATCGCTTACCGAAACTATCGGCCGGAATCAAGTGCTCTCGGCTATCTCTCGATCCACTCCGAAAACCTTCTGATAACTTTGATCCTTCCTCGGCAAATCGCCTATCCTTAATCGAATCTCTCGATCAGAATTCGCAGAACTCGCATGGAAAACTTGATCTCTCGATGATCTCTCAATTCTCTCGGGAAAACTTTCTTCTCTCGAGTAAAAACGCGGCTGCCCGAGAAAAATCACATAAAACTCCTTATATACACGAAACCCTAGGGATAAACCGCCTATCCTAGCGTGTTTTCCCTTTTCTCTCGGCTAGGATCGGTTTGTTTTAAGTTTCTCTCGGCTAACTGGCCAAACTTTCCTTTTCTCTCGGCAGTTTTCCCAAACCGCTCGGCCAGTCTCGAGAAATCCTAATCTGACTAGGAAAACTCTATTTTCCCTCGAGTAACTTATGGGAAATCCTTTTCCCACAAGGAAAATATTAACTTTACCGATCCAAACCAAGACCCACGACCCATTCTCAACACTTAGCCGATATTTATAACAATTCCTCATTCCTACTCGGACATAGCCATGTCCTCTCGGCCACGGTCACGATCCAGTCCACACATACACGTACCACATCTTGGTACCACACACGTACCTCGGACGTACCACGGACGTCCCACGGTCGGTACTTATTTACAAAACAGACGAACCTCCATCGACTCAGTACGTATGTACATTGGCCATCCCATGACACAGCACGACCATAATTACAATTCCCGGTCACGGATGCTACAATTCTCCCCCACTTAGTTTGGATTCGTCCTCGAATCCGGCTCCTCTTCCGGAAGCTTCTCAAACCATTTAGGGAACTTTGTACTCATCTTTGCTTCTTTTTCCCAAGTTGTTTGCTCATTGCCGTTACAATCCCAAACGACCTTGATCATCTTGACCAATTTACCACGCTTGACTTTTTCCTTCCGGCCAACCACACGGATCGGTCTACCTTCCAAGGTCAGATCCTCTTGCAAATCCTGCGGTGGTTCGGACATAATGTTCTCACGTTCGGTCATATGCTTTCTCAGCTGTGACACGTGAAACACATCGTGGTACGCACTCATCTCCGGCGGTAAGTCCAACTTATACGCCACTGGTCCAATCCTCTCCAAAATTCGGTACGGTCACATGTACCTCGGATTCAACTTAGCATCAAACGCTGCTAGGCTTTTCCCCTTGTAGGTCATAGCCTTCAAATAAACTAGATCGCCAACACTGAACTCCAAGTCCCTACGGCATTTATCGGCATAACTCTTTTGACGGTCTTGAACCTCTTTCAGCTTAACTTTCAGAAACCGAATCTTTTCCGTAGTCTCCTCGACTATAGCAGGTCCTAACTCACTCCGCTCCCCCACTTGGGTCCAACATAACGGTGTCCTGCACGGCCGTCCGTACAATGCTTCATACGGAGACATATCAATGCTCCTTTGATAACTATTGTTATACGCAACTCAGCCAACGGTAAATAACTATCATGCTGGTCCTCTCGGACTGACCATCCGTTTGTGGATGATACACAGTACTCATGTGAACTTTCGTCCCATACGCGTCCTGGAACTCCTTCCAAAATCGTGAAGCGAACTTCGGATCACAGTCGGACACAATACTAACTGGTACGTCATGAAGTTTAACAATCTCATCCACGTATAGCTCGACTAGCTTAGCCACTCCATCCGTCTTCTCATAGGTAAGAAATGAGCAGACTTGGTCAATCGGTCCACGATGACCCAAATCGCGTCATGCTTATTCTTAGTCTTCGGTAACCCCATCACAAAGTCCATTGTGATCATATCCCATTTCCATTCCGGCATTGGTAATGTTTGCAACAAACCACTCGGAAACTGGTTCTCAGCCTTAATCAACTGGCACGTAGGACAACTAGCCACCCACTTGGCCACGTCCCGCTTCATCCCGACCCAATGATAGTACCGTTTCAAATCGCGGTACATCTTGGTCATGCCCGGATGCACTGAAAATCTCGACTAATGTGCGTCCTTAAGGATCTCTTCCTTTAACTCTTTCACGTTTGGAACGCACACTCGGCCATTCAAAACAATCGTCCCATTGTTTGAGGTTTGATACTCCGTATTGTCAGCCTTAGACATCTTAAGCAGATTCTCATCCTCTTCTTGAGCTAACCGGATTCTTGTTAATAAGTCAGCCTGATCCGCAGCTCCCAAACCCAACGGCTCTGTATCCTCGGTCAGAACGTTAACCTTAATGCCCTTAGGAGATTCAGAACTCCCTCCACGTCCTTAGCAGATGATACACTAGCCCTTCTCCGGCTTAATGCATCAGCAACGAGATTAGCCTTTCCCGGATGATAAGCTATCTCTAGGTCATAGTCTGCGACTAATTCCATCCATCTGCGTTGCCTCAAATTCAACTCAGGTTGAGTGAAGATGTACTTCAAACTCTTATAATCCATAAACACTTGGACCTTCCCACCATACAAGTAAGATCGCCATATCTTTAACGCAAAAACTACAGCCGCCATCTCCAAGTCATGCGTAGAATAATTCACCTCATGCTTCCTTAGCTGTCTTGAAGCATATGCAATCACATTCCCGTGTTGCATTAGGACATATCCTAGTCCCTTTCCACAAGCGTCCGTGTACACCACGTACGGTTCGTCCGGCTCAGGTAAAGCCAACATTGGTGCGCTTGTAAGCATCCCTTTTAGCTTCAAGAAACAATCCTCACACTCGGCTGTCCACACGAACTCAACATCCTTACTAGTCAGACGCGTCATCGGCTGAGCCATACTTGCAAAGCCTTTAACAAAACGCCTATAGTAGCCAGCCAATCCTAAAAAACTTCTTGTTTCCGTGGCATTCCCAGGTCTTGGCCAATCCGCGATGGCCTTGATCTTTTCAGGATCCACGGACACTCCCTTGTCCGAAACAATGTGACCCAAGAACCCAATGTGCCGTTGCCAAAAGCTACACTTGCTCAACTTGGCAAACAACTTCTGCTCCCGCAACTTTCCTAGAACAATCCTCAAATGCCACTCATGCTCCTCCGGACTCTTCGAGTATACTAGGATATCGTCTATGAAAATAATCACAAACTCGTCCAAATATTCTCGGAACACGCCATTCATCAACTTCATGAATGCAGCTGACGCATTCGTCAAACCAAACGGCATGACCACGAACTCATAATGACCATACCTTGTCTGAAAGGCAGTCTTCCTCACGTCCGGTTCGTCTATTGGTATCTGATGGCACCCCTGAGCTGATCCAACAACTCATCTATCCTTGGAAGTGGATACTTGTTCTTCACCGTAACACGGTTCAACCCTCGGTAATCGATGCAAAGCCGGAAGCTTCCATCCTTTTTCTTTACGAACAGAACAAGTGCGCCCCATGGTGAACTGCTTGGCCTTACAAATCCCTTGTCCAGAAGATCAGCGAGTTGCTTCTTCTGTTCAACCATCTCGGCCGGAGCCATACGGTATGGTGCCTTAGACACTGGAGCAGTTTCCGGCTCAAGTTCAATCGTGAACGGATTTAAACGAGCTGGTGGCATCCCAGACAAAGCTTGGAAAACGTCCTCAAACTCTTGTACCACTGGAATGTCTCCTAACTCCACGTCTGGCCCAACCTCTTCCGTAGATATCGTCGCTAGGTATGCCTCACACCCTTTCTCCAACATCTTCTCTGCTTGTATTGCTGACACAACCAAGCTACCAGAAGTCGGTCTAACTCCTTGGTAAACCAGAACTCCTCCATCCCTTTCGAACTTCACCCTTCCTCGGTGACAATCCAAATGAGCCTTGTGCTTACCGAGCCAATCCATTCCTAGGATGACATCGTAAGACTTGACCTCGCAAATCACTAAGTCTGCTGGCATATCCACTTCGCCAATCCAGACTGACACGTTTCGGACTGTCCCTAGTGAGAACATCACTTGGCCTCCAGCCGCTCTCACTAGTCCGAATTCTTCTCCGGGTTCCTTCTGGAATCCGCCCTTTCCAATCATTCCTGGATTAACAAAACAATGACTCGCTCCGGAGTCGAATAGAACATGGGTTTCCACCTCACCCATTAATAAGGTCCCTACATTCAATCCCTAACACACCAAAACTCAATAAAACCGTAAGTACTAAAACTTACCGGTGATTGGTCGAGAAGTGGTCGGATCTCCAGTCCCTTCCGCGGTCGTGGCATACACCCTTGGTGTAACGTTCGGCCTCTTAGCTGGTGGCGCCAGCACCTCACTTGCACGCTTAAGCTGATTAGCCGCTTGCCCAGCCGATCCTGACTTCGGACAATCACGCTTGTAGTGTCCCGGCTCTCCATAACCGAAGCACACCACACCCGCGCTTCCTCCATCCGACACTCTCACCATCCGCGTCTCTGGCTCAGGACACTCCGCAATCTTGTGGTCTGGACTACCACAACAAAAACACGAGCCAAACGTACGCTTACACACACCCATATGCATCTTGCCACAAGTACCACACACGCTGCGGTTCCCACTTGATTTGGCTGGAAAATTCTTTCCAAACTTTCGGTTCTGTCCCCCGGACGCTTGACCACCCTTAGCCGTAGCCACCACAGTTCCAGCCCTAACCAACGCCTCCTCTGCCTGTCTAGACTCCAACAACGCTGCTTTCTCAACCAGCTCTGTGACCGTCGCAAAGTCACGTACCAAACACCCGTTACGCAGCTCGACCCTTAGTCCACTCATGAACCTTCAGATCAGCTTCTCCTCGGTATCATGGTCACGTCCCACATACTTGCGTAACGGGTTAAACTCAGTCTCGTACTGCCGAACCGTCTTGGTCCCTTGGCGCAAGTACAAGAACTCGGCCTCCAACTGATTGTACGCTTCCTGCGGAAAGTACTTGCTTTGGAACATAGATGTGAACGTCTCGTAAGAACATTTCAGGTTCACTAAACGCCCTGTGATCCCTTTCCACCACGTATGTGCAGTACCCTCCAGGTAATGCACGACTATGTCCCTCTTGTACTCTTCCGGACATCGGATAGACTCGAAGTTCCTCTCAAGCCTCATCCTCCACTCGTCGGCCTCAATAGGCGCAGTTCCTTCCGCGAAGAACTTGGTTCCCAACCTCGCCATATGATCCAACACTTTGAGGTAAGACGGAATCACCACGGCCTGACCCGCTTCCTCTACAACCACGTTCCCAACGTCTGGCACAACCACTGGTGGTGCCACGGCCGGTACCACTCCCGGTACAGGCGCAGCCACTGGCAAACGCTCCAACACTTGAGCTAGTAATCCCAGCACGGCCTCCAGCCTATCTGGAACAGCTCCCGCAGCATTCCCAGCCACGTTCTCAACTCCACCCGCAGCCGCATTCGCAGCAGCCGCGTCCGCAGCAGCAGCAGCCGCAGCATTCGCAGCCGCAGCCGCAGCAGCCTCAGCCGCCACAGCAGCCTCGACCTCATGCTGGTTCCCAACCGCATTCTCAGATCTAGAACTCCCCGAGTTCGCAACACCATTCAACCTTGCAGCCCTAGTCCTTCTCGGAGCCATCTGCAAGACAAGACAACTATCGGTTAGCCCGTAGCTAACCGCAACCAAGAGTTCCCAACTCAAACAACAACAAACCGCGAGACTCGGCAGTGAAAGGTGGATTTATCTAACCCCAACTATGCTAATGAACTGTCCTAGAATCGACCATGCTCTGATACCAAACTGAGGCGACCCGACCCGGTAATCATACCGCGGCCAGACCGTCTTAACAACCTACGACCAACTTACACACTTATGCGGAATTTCAAACTTTCTCATTAAACTTAACAACAATTCGATTCTCAAAGACATTCATTCTCATTGCATAAATAGTTCAAATTCCAAAGTACAAACGAGGTTCATAAATAAATCATAAACTAACTTAGCCAAATTCGATTAAGTTATCAATAACACCCAAGCCAATAAGCAGAACAATGCTTAATGATAAAACCCCAAAACCCAATCCTAAATCCACTCTTTTCTTCACAGCCTTCGAGTCCGCCTTCAGAACTAACGGTCCTGGACAACATCTTTACATGCACACTCAACACATAAGAGAGGCATAAGCATTCTATAAATGCTTAGTGAATACGGTCATCCCGTAACACCTTAGCCAGCAACTAATCACGCATTCATGCTAACAATTCTAATATGACATCAAAACACTTAACAAGCAAGCAATCAAACACACGCATGATCATCTAACCTAACTCTGACCATTTAGTCTTACGGACTCGGTTCCGCACTAGCGTGAATAACACATCACCTAAGCCAAAGAAACGATCATGCCTCGATCACGAGCTAGCTAGACACATCACATAATCTCACGGTCACCAAACCGCATCCAAATCACATAAACATTGACCTTGCTAAGCATAAAACCCTACTTACACAAGCGATCAATACACATCAAAATCCCTAGCAATATTTCAATCCATAGATGCTAGCCACAGTCACGCACTCGCCTTAGACAATCAAACAAACGGTTTTAGTCAAAGGAAAACTCTGGTCAGAAGCAGCTCCGGTCGATCCCAGCCGCAACCTTCGGCTATCGCTACGATCCGAACACGCGAGATCCAATCTCTATCGGCTATCTCACGAACCCAATGCTTTCCCCTGACCCAACTTCTGAATCCACTTGGAAACAGACCAAAACAAATGGATTAGTCGAACAACTCTCGACAAAATCCAAGCACAAAACAAGATATCCGATCGCTTACCGAAACTATCGGCCGGAATCAAGTGCTCTCGGCTATCTCTCGATCCACTCCGAAAACCTTCGGATAACTTCGATCCTTCCTCGGCAAATCGCCTATCCTTAATCGAATCTCTCGATCAGAATTCGCAGAACTCGCACGGAAAACTTGATCTCTCGATGATCTCTCAATATTCTCGGGAAAACTTTCTTCTCTCGAGTAAAAATGCGGCTGCCCGAGAAAAATCACATAAAACTCCTTATATACACGAAACCCTAGGGATAAACCGCCTATCCTAGCGTGTTTTCCCTTTTCTCTCGGCTAGGATCGGTTTGTTTTAAGTTTCTCTCGGCTAACCGGCCAAACTTTCCTTTTCTCTCGGCAGTTTTCCCAAACCGCTCGACCAAACTCGAGAAATCCTTATCCGACTAGGAAAACTCTATTTTCCCTCGAGTAACTTATAGGAAATCCTTTTCCCACAAGGAAAATAATAACTTTACCGATCCAAACCAAGACCCACGACCCATTCTCAACACTTAGCCGATATTTAAAACAATTCCTCATTCCTACTCGGACATAGCCATGTCCTCTCGGCCACGGTCACGATCCAGTCCACACATACACGTACCACATCTTGGTACCACACACGTACCTCGGACGTACCACGGACGTCCCACGGTCGGTACTTATTTACAAAACAAACGAACCTCCATCGACTCAGTACGTATGTACATTGGCCATCCCATTACCCAGCACGACCATAATTACAATTCCCGGTCACGGATGCTACAGAAACTGTAGCATCCGCGACCAGAAATCCTAAGTACGGTCGTGCGGGTCATGGGATGGCCGTTGTATATATGTCCTGGTATAGTGGAGGTTCGTCCGTTTCTGTAAATATGTGTGATGTACAGTGGTACGTCCGTGGTACCTCTATGGTACGTCCGTGGTATGTCTGTGGTACCGAACAGTGGTACGTCCGTGAGGTTAAGTACCGTACTGTGGCTGGACCGAATAAATATTGTTGAAATTTGTCTAAGTGTCGAGGGACGAAGGTTTTAGGCCGTGGGCCGTGGTTTTTCTCGAGAGAATGTGGTTTTACTCGAGAGAAAAATAATTTATCCCGTGTTTGGCCGAGTGGTTTAAGTCTGGCCGAGAGAAAAGGAATGTTGACCGGTTTGGCCGAGAGAAACTTGATTTGGACCGAGAGAAAAAGTAAACCGTGTGAGTAAACCGAGGAAGGACGGTCTAGCTAGGGTTTTCGGGCCTATATATGCGTTTTTCTCTCGTGGCCGCGTGAGTTTTCTCGAGAGAAACCTAGAGGCGATATTTTCCCGAGAGAAAAGTGAAGCCGTCGAGAGATCGTGAGTTCCGAGCCAATTCTGAGATTTCTGTTCGAGAGAAACGACTTAGAAGGGTCGATTTGCCGAGGGAAGTGTGTTCGGCCGAGGGATTTCTCGATCGGATCGCGAATCATCCGAGAGATAATCAAGGTAATCCGTTTTCACCGAGAGAATTCTGTTCTGATGCGAATTTCACCGAGAGATAATCGTGTAATCTGTTTGTAGGCAAGTGTTGGCCGAGTTATCCGAGAGTTTTCCGAGGGTTGTTCGATCGGATCGAAAGTTACCCGAGAGAAGGAAAATCTGTCAGAGAGATTTCGGTAAGTGATAAGAGATCACGATTTTTATTCAGAGATCACGATGTTACTCGACAGAAACTCAATAAAACTCGTGATCTCTCATCACTTACCGAAATCTCTCGGACAGATTTTCCTTCTCTCGGGTAACTTTCGATCCGATCGAACAACCCTCGGAAAACTCTCGGATAACTCGGCCAAACCTTGCCTACAAACAGATAACACGATCAACTCTCGGTGAAAATCGCATCAGAACAGAATTCTCTCGGTGAAAACGGATTACCTTGATTATCTCTCGGATTCTCGCGATCTGATCGAGAAATCTCTCGGCCGAACGAACTTCTCTCGGGAAAACGACCCTTCTGTTCGTTTCTCTCAGACAGAAAACTCAGAAACGCGACGAACCGAACAATCTCTCGACGGCTCTTGGATTTCTCTCGGCAAACTCGGGATTTCTCTCGATGAAAATCGCCTTTTAGGTTTCTCTCGAGAAAAAATGCGGTTAGATCGAGAAAAGTCACGGGTTTCACCCTTTTATACTCGGGAAAACCTAATATCCCGGTTTAGTCCAAGCGTCTCGGTTATCTCTCGGCTGGAGTCGGTCGGATTTAATTTTCTCTCGGCTGGAATCCAAACCAGTCGACCAACATCGAGAAAAACACACTTTTAGCCGACTAAACCCACGGCCCATGGCCCATCTTGACACTTAGTCAAATTTCTACAATATTTATTCGGTCCAGCCACAATACAGTACTTAACCTCACGGACGTACCACGGTTTGGTACCACAGACATACCACAGACGTACCACGGACGTACCACAGACGTACCACGGACGTACCACAGACGTACCACAACACGGTACCACGGACATACCACAGACGTACCACAACACGGTACCACAGACGTACCACTGTACAGCACACATATTTACAGAAACGGACGAACCTCCACTATACCAGGACATATATACAACGGCCATCCCATGACCCGCACGACCGTACTTAGGATTTCTGGTCGCGGATGCTACAGAAACCATACTCGTCTGTGGGGTCTTCGTAGTCGTCCACATCTCCTTCTTCTTCTGGAGCGACTATATCGGCTTCCTCCCGATATTCCTCCTCGTAGTCCCCATAGAAGTCAGCTCCATAGGGGAAAAGATGTTCGTCCTGCGGCTCGAAATCCAGATGCTGAGGTTCCCTTATCGTGGTCAGGTAAGGGTTGGGCAGGAACATCACGGCCGCTCGGTTTGAAGGCAGGGTGAACTGATATCGGTGTCCATGCCGATATGGCTTCCCGAAAAACTGACACTTTTTCAAGTAGTCGATGTCTATCCAGCGAATCCTGTGTTTTGGCTCCTCGAGATCGGCACCAACTCCCTTTAGGATGGCAGATACGACTCCTCCACAGCCTACTTGAGGCCTTTCGCTTGGCGTGGAGATCATTCACGATTTGTAGTGGAGAAGCTCCTTGAGCAATATCGTGATCAAGCTGGTGCTCCGTCTGCTTCCTTTGAGCTCTCTCCCATTTCGGGTCTCCTGAATTATCTCCACCAGACCGTCATCCATTATCTCCAACTCCTTGGTCAGGACAGCTCCACATTCCTTCCTTACGAAGAACATATGTGCAATGGCTCTTTGCACATACCTTAAGGCTGGGTGCCTTATCCTGGTGCTCTTGTTCACCACGGGCCTGTAAGTGCCTACTCCGATGTGTCCCCACAGTGCTTCCAACTCCTCCCTTTCGATGTTAAGGGTCATCTCACGCATATCGCCCTGGCTGAATCCGAATATCGACTCGAGATCCCAAAATGACATTCGGTGTGTCTCGTTTCCATATTTGAAACGGATGTAGCCGTCGCCATCTTCCTCTGGAGACTCCTCTCCAAAGGCGTAGAAGGTCACCTCCAGTGTTGCAAGGAACAGGAAGGTTGCTTCGTCATGAGATGCATAGGCGTTCTCCATGAACTTCCTCAGACCCATGGCGTTGAGAAGGATTTGGCAATCTTCATAGATGCCTAGCTCGGCCATTGTCTCCTCGTGGGGATAGCGCGTGGCCTTGAACTCCATTCGCCTGAATGTTGCACGCATATCGGTCAAAGTGGGTCGGGAACTTGCACTCCTTCTCCCTGATACACGCGTGGGTGAGCGCATTGTGAAGGCTCGGCTTGAGCTTCCCACCGGTCTCTTTCCTTGCCTCTTCTCCGTCTGATATTCCCTTGATCTCCCAAGAATAGCTCCGCTTCTTGTTGCTCCTACCATTGTATCTATCAATTAAAAACACTCGAAAGTGTGTAAGTACAAGAAAAAACAAAAAGAGCAAAGATTATCTCGCATACATGCTTATGCTTAAGGTAACTCCATTCATGACTAAAGAGACCCAAGCAAACATATTCGAATAATCACTAGATCGGGAAAAATCTTAAATTGACAAGATGAAAAATGTTCTTTATAATTCATTTCTCACAATCTCGGATTTAGATTAGCATGCAATAGACAAAAGGTGGAAAAGGAGATCTCTAGAATCATAGCCTTTCGAAAGAATTTAGCCGTGAAGCTATTCTTTAAGAATGGAAATGCCAAAATTCTGGAAATTCCTACAAAAAACCCTAAGTCTTATGCAAAAATTATCTACCAAATATTCCTCCATCAAACTCTCAAATCCCTAATGCAACAAATTCCAACGATCCTAGACAATACTTAATCATATCGTTCTAGAGCGAATTTTTACCTTAGCACGATATTTGCAGAAAAACTTTTGGAAGGATGCACGAAATCGATTTGCGAATTTAAAAGCTCTAGACAATTTTATGGTTTTGAGAGTGATGGGGAATGAAAACAAGAGAGGTAAGGGTTTTTATAAAGAGGAAATATGGGAAGAGAAGGGTTTGACTAGGGTTTCTTGGTTTGGGGAATAATTGTCGGTTAGCCCCAACCAAGTATTCTTGCCTTATCCGAAAAAGTGGGCCATAACTTGAGCGTTTTTTTCGGATTGGCCAAGCCCAAATACCCTATTACCTGGACGGCCATATCGGGTTGACTCCGATATGGTGTGACTGACGTTTTGCATATCGGCTGGTCCCCGATATTTTACCTCGGTGAAGGCTGCCTAGTTTGGGCTTTGTTCCATATCGGCTACACACCGTTGTGCCTGCCCGACAAAGAATACCCAGGGATAATATCGTGGTGTTAACCCGATATTACATCCCGTTATTGAGCTAGACAGCTTCTCACATTGGTTTTAGCTCCTCTTATGTGTAAGTCTCCCCACCCTATTTTTCATGGGATCCTGAAATCATTAAACTAAACTAGGAAAAGCATTAATATGTACATGGATAAGCTTGGGAGGATCTTTACTCTCCTTGATCATCGAGATGAAATCAGCCAGAGATACATTGGGAGTTCCTTCTTTGCTTACCTTAGAACCCTTTTGATTGGTCAAATCAGTGTCTTTAATCACCTTAAGGTAAGCAAAGGGTCTAACCCTTCCCTTGCATCTCCGCTTGTATCTCATCTCACCACCAACAGAGAGAACATATTTGAGAGTCATACCTTCCAGAAGATCGCCGAGGGTCGGTCCTCTCACATAGGACTTCTTGCAAGTGATCACCTCTTTTGTTTCTTTTTGGATTTCTTCTGGTTGCCCTTCGAATATTGCATTGAGACAGACTCCATCAAAGCTAGCTCCATCATAGCATATTTTCAAGGATGGATGTTTGGTCTTCTCAATCGTCTTCTTGAGCATAAGGGAGTATGCGTGTTTCTTCTCATTGATTTTCTTCCCTTTGGTATCAAAGTGCATTACCAAGCTTCCAGTTAGTCTCAGCTCTACCTTGCCGCTTTTGCAATCAAACATGCAACCGGCAGAGGCTAAGAAAGGTCTTCCCAACAGGTGAGTTTCCTTGACATCTTGGTCCATTTCTATCACCAGGAAGTCGCTTGGCATTAGCACATTCCCAATCATGAGGGGTAGGTCGAGCAGCTTCCCAACAATTTTCCTTTCACTTCCATCGGCCAGTGATAACGGCTTCTTGCAGTCTGTATAAGTGTTGTAGCCGAGACGCTCAGCCGTGGCTAGGCTCATCACGTTGATGCTTGCCCCGAGGTCACATAGACAGTTTTCAAAAGTGATTCCCCCGAGTGTGCATAGCAGAGTGAATGATCCTGGATCTTCGAGTTTCTTCACTACTAAGGCTTCTTCCTTAGGTTTCTCTTCACGAGCTGCTGTATTTCTCCCTATCATTGCCATTGCATCAGCATAGGGCTTATCCTTCAAAACTATCAGGAAATCTGGAATAGGCTTGGTCTCGTCGGTATTGTTGAAGAGATCTTCAACTTTCTTCAATGTTTCAACTAATTCGGCCTCTTGTTCCTCTATGAGACGCTTCTTATGCTTCTGGGGGTATGGCATTGGCGGTTTATAGACTCGCAAGAATGGTGCTTTCTCTTCAGGGGTCGCCAAATTTTTAGAATTCCCTCCCCTTCTTAGGATGTCGATGTCCGCATCGACTTGAGCCCGTTTTGGAGAAGTGATATCGGGAAGATCCCGTTTTTCCTCGTCGAAAGTGGTGATCATTTGGCAATACTCCTTTGGATTCATGACGGATTTTCCAGGAAGGTTGCTTGTTTGGCTTGTGGATGCAATGCCTTTGTTGTTTTCAAGTGTCTTGACACGAGCGGTCAAATCTTCGATCTTCCCGGATAGTTCCGTGTGGACACCATCAATCTTGTTATGTACTTCAGCAAAACATTTGTGCATATCCGCCTGAATATGTGTTTGACCTTGTAGAAGTTGCTTCAGAGTTCCTTCCAAGTCAAAGCCAGCATGAGCATTTGAGTATCCTTGTTGTTGTTGTGGGAAGCCAGGAGGTGCACTGGCTTGATGTCGTGGCGGATAGCCGTTATGGTTCTGGAACCGCGGTACAAAGCCTTGCTGATTCGTGTAGGTCACGAATTGTTTTGCTCCTCCTCCTTGTTGCCGAGGGTAGGTCTGGTCCTGAGGATTTGCGACGTTCGTGCTTCTGTAGGAAAGGTTGTTGTTTGGTCTCCAATTGTTATACCCTCCTTGAGCGTTGATGTAGTTTACATCTTCATACTGAATGTCCTCCCCTTCTTGGACTTGATTTAGTTCTTCCACGAAATGGACTTCCTTTTGAGTTTGGACAAGTAGTAACTTGTCAAGCTTCTCATTGAGCTCTTTGATCACCAGTCACTTCAGGCAGTCTGGCGCCGCATCGGTTTGTTGTCTGAGGTGCTCCAAACCGAGGCAATTTCTGGTGGCTTTGTCTCGGTTTGTCTGTCCGAGGTGGCCAAATCGATGCAAACTCTGGTGGCTTCGTCTGGTTTGCTTGCTTCGTACTGTCTTGCAAGAAACGTTGTATCTCCTGAACCGCTGATCGTAATGACTTGATTCCAACGGTATTAGAAAGCTCACTGGATCCTCCAAATGTTTGATATGTTTCTACAAGATCTCTGAAATGAAGGCTTCAGAGTCTGATTCTAAGTGCAAGGCCTTTTTCCGGACACATACATTTTGCGCCTCCAAATGCTTGATATGCTTCTACAAGACTTTTGCTTCTCATTTAGCTGCTTCTCTTCCTCCTCTTGATGATTTCTTGCCCTTCCTTTGCTATGACATCCTTCTCCAACTCCATTCATGCCTCCATAGCATACAAATCACCTGATCAAGACTCCAAATGCACCAAAATATGCAAAGACTATACAAATACTCCCTAGAACTCTAAATGATCAAAATGCAATACAATGATGCTTAATTAGGTTCCTAAATGAATAGAAACTTACACTAAATGGAGGGAAATCGAAACTTACACTAAATAGAAACTTGCATATCAACTCCCCCAAACTTGCCTTTTGCTTGTCCCCAAGCAAATGAAACACAAGCTAAGGAGAGAGGTTTGAAGGTGGGGACTCAAATCCAAAGGTGTCAAGCAAATAAATCAATTAAATGGTCCTTGTTCTTAATCCCAGGATGCAGTACACAAAATTCTACTCCAAAGAATCAATTCATGAGCTTAAAACACTTTACAAGGAAAATTGCCCCATATGCACGTGATTGATGCAACCTACATGATACAAAATCTAGACTCAATCCTACGAAATTTACAATTGCTTTTTCGAAATTTTTGAAAATTTTCTGATTATTATATGCAAATGTATATGTATGAAAACTCAAATATGCTTAAAGAGAAAATAAGAACACAAAACACCAGATTAAATCTCTCAACCTCTCCCCCAAACTTAAATTACACAGTCCCTTGTGTAATAGAAGTTCAAGAGAGACCAAAGCAACAAAAACAAAATGGTATATACAATGAAATAGAAAGAGGACCATACCTTGGCCCTAGCCTTTGTCCTTAGGGAGTTGGAGAGAAGGAGTAATGTAACTCCTTGTTGAGGTGGTGATGGTGAGATGAGGTGCAAGAGATGGATCCAACCTTGTGCCATGTGTGAGATTAAGCTTGAGAACCTTGGAGAGTAGCTCTTTAACCCTTTCCTTGTCATTCTCCTTCATTGTGGAATGACAAATGGCTTTGACACTTGCAAAGGGTTTAGGAATACCCTTGCACTTCACCTTGTACTCAATGGCTCCATCTATGAGTCTAAAAGGGTGTAGACTCATAGTGTGAGAGGATGGAGCAAGAGTGGGATGGTTGTATTGATTTGGCTTCTTCTTGGCCTTATTTCCTTCACCTATCTTTTGCCCCTTGCTATTATTATTCTCATCTTCCAATGTGGTAGAGAAAAGAGTTTCCAAGCAAGCTCCATCCAATGCTAAAGCATTACCATAACCCAAAGCATTCTCTTCATGAGATTCTTTCTTCTAATTACATGATTTTGGGGGTGAAGCTAAATCCTTTGTCTCACAATTACTCACATCCTCCTTAGTCTCCAATGAGGGAAAGAAGAAAGAGCTTAGAAATTTTTCATTGAGAGCATATGCATCCCCTTTATTCTTCTCAAAAGTACTCTTTTCTTCATGAACCCATTTGATGGAAGGTAAACTATAGCTTAGAGCTTTACCCACGTCTCTAACCTCCTCTACTTGCTTTGCGTCTCCAATTCGTCCATTAAAACCATTGGGTGTCCTTTCCTCATCAACCTCAACATCAACAATTGGTGAAATCACATGGCTTGAATCTTTTGGTTTCTTGGATGGCAAAGAGAGTTGAACCAATTTGGACTCTATGATTTTCAAATGTGAGGTTGATTGTTCAAGCTTAAAGTTTAACTCATGTTGCAAACCCTCAATCTTGTCATCCATTGCTCTCATCATCTTGTCAAACCTAATATCATTCATTTGTTGACATTCTATGATTTGATGGAGAACCTTTCTTTGTTCCTCATCTTGGTTAGAGATTTGAGAAATCTCATGGTTCTCTTGGTAGCCTTGGTGATTTCCTTGGACTCCATGGTTAGACCCTTGATTGAGAAGCTTACTCCCTTGGTTGAAGTTCCCATTGTTGACCACGAAATTTGCTTCCTCTTGGTGCTTCTCATGAACCAAACTAACTCCTCTTTGTTGCACACTTAAGAGCTTTTCCATTCTATCCATTTTATCTTGCAAGTCCTTCCATGTGGAGTCTTCACATGATCTCTTTAGAGGTGTTGTATCACGCCCTTCACAGTAGCTTTCACTAGACATGACCAAGTTCACAACAAGTAGCTCTCCTTATTCTATTGTGAGATTTGCAAAACGCCCTTTGCTAGCCACATCCAATGTCCATTTGTGATCCTTAGCAACTCCCCTATAGAAAATGCAAAGGATTGCTTCTTTCTTGAACCCATGATGTGGAAAATCCCGAGTGTATCATCTAAGTCTCTCCCATGCTTCATGAAAGGTCTCATGTATGCCTTGCTTGAAACTCAAGATGTTCCTCCTCATTTGGACTGTTTTTTGAGTGGGATAGTACCTTTGAAAGAAGACTCTTTGGCAATCATCCCAAGATTTGATCAAATGAGATGGTAGAGCTCTCTCCCATTGGTGTGCCTTTTCTCCAAGTGAGAAAGGAAATAGAATGAGCTTGATGCTTTCTTTGGGCACACCTTCAATGCTAAACAAGTTGCACAACCTTTCAAAGGCCTCCACATGATCATAAGGCTTGATCTCATAGGTCGTGGCTTCTATTGGAGGAGGATGGATTCCAAATCTCAACTCATGATAATGAGGAGCATCAAAGCTACCAATTGTTGTCTTGTTCTCTTGAGCTTGGGTAGGAGTGGATACCAATTCTTGAGGTTGTGGAGCTTTAATAATGCTTCTTTGGTTGTCCATCTCCAACACCTCAAATGATCTTGTCTTTCCATTTCTCTTCTTTTTGTTTTGGTACCTTTGAAAGAACAAGAGAATTAAGGAAGACAAGTTAGTAACCACAAATAAGAAAAAATTCATCATCTCAAATAGAGATGAGCAAACAAGGTAAAACAAAAGCTTAGTCTCAAAGAGATTCAAAATCCTAATGGTTAATGCTAAACCCCAATGGCAACGGCGCCAAATTGATAGTAGGATTTTTCCTCTTTCAATTAATCTCTACTACTCATGTCATTGTAGTATTTGAGATGTCAATCCATAGGGGTTAAGATTAACAACACTAGGAATACATGAAACTATTTAATCTAAGCCAAATTCGAAATTTAGGAGACAAGGATCTATTAGAAGCAAACTACAAGTTAAAAGAGATACTAGAAGACTAATTATATGAATTAAAACCTTAATTTCCACTAATTATGCGCTAATCAAGCAATTAACTACTAATCAAAATTACTAATTGACTAAAAACGAAACCTAGGGATGGAATCATTGATTTGGGCATTCAAATGGACAACCTTGCAATCATTTAAGCAACTAAACAAGTTATCTCTATGCCTAGATCACTAATAAAGACTAATTCATGATGTGTGGTATTAATCCCTTTCCTAATCACCTTAATGAATAATGATGTGTTAGCATTAAAATGATTAGCAAGCAATAAGCATAAGTCTAAATGGCATGATAAACACCCTAGGCAACTAATATCTTAGGCTAGGAATGTAAATCTCTTAAAAAAGTGGTTCAAGCATTTCATCAAACACTTGGTGGGTGTATGAAATGCTTATGATCCAAAATAGCAAAAGATTAGCTATTTGGCATTAAGAACACCTTAATAAGAAGAGAGATGAAATAATTTAACCTAGATTGCAAGATTGAACCATTAGAAAACCCTAAATCTAACCCATCCCCAAGTTCCTAAGAGACTACTCACTAATCATAGATAAACCAACAAATCTCATGAAAGAAATGCTAGTAAACATGATTAGAGAAGAGAAAGATGAAAGATTAGAAGAAATAAGAATCAAATTGCATTAAACTTAAAAGAAATCTCAAAATCTCCTCAAAACCACAAAAGGTCGATTTTCAGTTCAAAAACAAGAGAAGATCCATAAAAATTAGGTTTTTAAGTATTTATAGGGAATAAGGTCAAACCGGGTCAACTCGGAACAAACCGGGTTTTGACAAGGAGGAGCAGTCTGGCGGAAATCACCATATCTCCCTAACCGAAGCTCCTAATGACATGAAACCACCTCCACATGAAAGCTGATTCAATTATGTACAACTTTCATGAAGGGCTCTGAGGCTGAATCGGAATGGAAAGCCTTCATCTGACTCGATCTTCCAGTCACTTCAGGCAGTCTGGCGCCGCATCGGTTTGTTGTCCGAGGTGCTCCAAACCGAGGCAATTTCTGGTGGTTTCGTCTCGGTTTGTCTGTCCGAGGTGGCCAAACCGATGCAAACTCTGGTGTCGTCGTCTGGTTTGCTTGCTTCGTGCTGTCTTGCAAGAAACGTCGTATCTCCTGAACAGCTGATCGTAATGACTTGATTCTAAAGGCATTAGAAAGCTTACTGGATCCTCTACAACTTTGTAGAAGGCTTCGGAGTCTGATTCTAAGTGCAAGGCCTTCTTTCGGACACATACATTTTGCGCCTCCAAATGCTTGATATGCTTCTACAAGACTTTTGCTTCTCATTTAGCTGCTTCTCTTCCTCCTATTGATGATTTTTTGCCCTTCCTTTGCTATGCCATCCTTCTCCAACTCCATTCATTCTTCCATAGCATCCAAATCACCTGATCAAGACTCCAAATGCACCAAAATATTCAAAGACTATGCAAATACTCCCTAGAACTCTAAATGATCAAAATGCAATACAATGATGCTTAATTAGGTTCCTAAATGAATAGAAACTTACACTAAATGGAGGGAAATATGATTCAAAATATAGACATATCACTATAGCCGGTCGGTTTTAATTTTTGCTCAGCTAAAATCTAAACCGCTCGGCTATGTCCCACTTTTTGCCGACTAAAACCCACGGCCCATGGCCCATTCCCAACACTTAGTCAAATTCTCGACGCAATCCACAATATTTACTCGACACGTCCACTTACACTCGGCAATAGTCACGGTATTGTCCGTCTCTCACGGACATAGTCACTGTACAGACACTAATCACAGACACGGACTAACCTCACTCAAAACAGAACGTATATACAACGGCCATCCCATGACCCGCACGACCATACTCAGGATTTCTGGTCGCGGATGCTACAGGTTGCCTCCCACCAAGTGATTTTGTTTAAGTCGTTTAGCTCGACTTTGTTTGAAGCTTAGACAGTTGAGGAAAGTGCTTAAGGAGTTGTCTCTCCCAAAGCTTCTCCTTGCTTCCGTATCAGCAGTGTGCCTCCGTTTCCGTTCCTTAGAATTTTAGCAAGATCACTTGCTTTGTCTTTTCAACTGCCCTTGACATTTCCACTTGCACCAGTTCTTCCAGCTCGGGAGGGATCAAGATTTCAATTCTGGAGAAAGGTCTCAGGTGGAGTTGGCCTGCTCGTAATATCATACCCTTTTTCTCCTTTTTAGTCGTGTGGCTCTTTGTTTCCGGTGGTGAGGTATTTAGCTCCTTCGGGTAGTATCTTTTCTGGCTTATATGTAGGAAGACTACGAAGTTACTTACGTGGTCGATACTTACTCCTACCATGGCCAAGAAGGGTCTTCCAAGTATCAATGGCTTGTCTTTGTCCTCCCCCATTTCGAGCACGTGGAAGTCAGTAGGCACTATCTTATATCCAACAAGAAGTTGGACGTTGTAGACCACGCCATTCGATTTCTTTCTAGACGAATCTCCGAATACTAGCTGCGTAGGTGAGGAAAAATAGGTTGTTATTCCTAACCTTTCAGCGATTGTTGTGGACATGACATTGACGTTGGCTCCTGTGTCGCATAGACAGTCCATTAAATTGATACCTGTGATCGAACATGGGAAGGTGAATGCGCCTGGATCTTCTTCTTTCTTTAGCCTATCGAACCCGCGATTCTCCGGAGTGTCAAAAGGTGGATTGGCCGTTCCATTCTTTATCGTTGGGAAGAGTGGAACGAACCTGCACTTTTCTCCCATAGCTAGCTCTGGCTCCTTAGCTTTGTCGGCGATTGCTGAAATCGCGGTACAGAATCCTTTAGGGTTATCTTCTACCTTTCCGGGAAAAATCCCTGCTTGTCTCTTGATAGTTTCGGCAGTTTGAGAGACTTGCATGTCCAATTTATTCACATGTGAAGATAGGGTTTCGAACTTGCCATTCAGGTCATTGTACATGCAATCTACCTTGATGTTGAGGTCCTTGACCGATTATTGTTGAGACAACAGCAGTTGTTGCATCAATCCTTCGAGTGTGTCCTCTCGTGATGCGTACGGCGCGTTTGATGCAGCTTGTGGTGCTCCCTGCTGGTTGCTGTAGGGCGTGAGCTGAGACTTGTAGGGTTGCTTTGGCTGGTAACCTCAGTTGCTTCCGTAGTTCACGTTCTAGAACTTGTTCTGAAAGGGTCTTCCTTGAGGTGGATACACTTGATCTCGTGGGTTCTCCACGTTCGGGTTTCGGTACGAGAGGTTGTTGTTTTTCCTAAAATTGTTGTTGAATCCATTGTTGAAGTTTCGGTTCGGATACGAGTTATGTCCTCCTATGAAGTTAACTTCTTCTTCTCGCGTGTAGGATTCGTCTCCGTCGTCTCCCGGGTTAGATTCTTCTCTTTCTCCCACGGTCTTGCACGCATTGATACTGCGCTGCTGTACTTTGAGAAGTTGACTCATCATATTCTTCAGCTCGGCTATCTGCTTAGAATTAGAATCTCCGGTTCGTTGATTTCTATCATAATCCGGACAGTTGTTGTTGTTGCATACAGCAAGGTTCTCGATTAGTGAGCGCCCTTGTCGCTCCGTCTTTGTTGTAAAGTCTTCATTGATGGCTGTGTCGAGTGAGAGTTGATATCTAGCCTGCAGTCCGCAGTATAACGTGTTTAGCAAGCTGGCTCCGGAGAAACCATGGTGAGGACAGTCGCGTTCATAGTCTTTGAATCACTCCCATGCTTCAAAGAATGATTCAACCGGTCCTTGTTGAAAACCTTGGATATTGTTTCTCAACAGGTTGGATCGAAATTTCGTGTAGAAATGATTGAGGAAAGCTAACTTGCATTCCACCCAGTTAGTGATCAATCCTGGTGGTAAAGTCTTTAGCCATCGATGAGCTTTGTCGCTCAAAGAGAATGGGAATAGCTAGCACTTCAGATAATCGGGAGGGATTCGGTTCATCTTTGTAGTGCTGCAAATTTCTTCAAATAACTCGATGAGGTCCATCGGGTGCACGTTTGATAGCCCGTGAAACTGATTTTGCTTCACAAAAAAGATGATCTGCGGTTTGATCTCCAACTCGTCCTCATGTGGGACGTTAACTTGAATCGCAACTCGATTCTGGAAGTGCTGATCAGAAGTATCGTGATCGGCTATGGTGCGGTTCCTCAATCGCCTGGGTTGGTTGGCGGGTAGAACATGTCGGATGGCGTTGATAACTAGCTTTTTAAGTGATTCTTAAAGCCTAAAGCATAGTCATGTCATTGCAATACTTCAGGTTATCAATCCAAATCAGGTTGTGAAAGGTAACAAGAATACAAGAGTTCAAAGTAAAGCTAAGTGAAATCTGGATAATTTGGGGATAAATTCTATAAAAACAACTTGCAGCTATAAAACGAAGACGAATACTATTTTAAAAATCCCACATAAGGGTTATACAACTACTAGATGACTCCTAAACAATAAAACAACCGATCTACTAATTTTATAAAATCAAAATCTAAAACCGGATTAACTAGACAAATATAAGCTAAGTTACAAGTTTTTCAAAAACTACTTCTAAAAATCAAACGGCTACCAAATTAATACCAGACAGAAAACAAAACTCTAGACAATTTCTAAAATACTAAAAATAGCACAAACACCATTTTACAAATTTATAAAAACTCTATTGCATAATTAAGTTAATCTAGAGAATTTTAGAGAAAACAATTAACTTTGAACAGGGAGAAAATGATTTTTGGTCTTCAAATATTAAAAACAGATTCATGGTTAGGATTCATTCTTAGGGAGGTTGAAGATTCGAACTTGGGGTTTTGAAAACATATTTTTACACTTTTTAGTTATATCTCTAAGCCTTAAGAAACCAAACTAGATTTACACATGGTGTATGGTATAAATCCTTTCTTCACCCTTTTCTCCTAACCCATGATGTGTGATGGAAAGATAAGATGAAGAACATTAAGCATGGATCTTAAATAATGGCTTAACTAGCTCCCTAAACATCCATGGTGTATGGAAAAGGATGAGCTAGTCTCTTGGATTTGGTTTTATGAGATTTTCTAAGTCTTGTTAGGATAAGTAAATCCCTAAATTAAAGAGATCTCCATCGAGAATCTCTAGACCTTAAAACTCCCAAATCCAAGAAGAGAATTAGATGAAGAACAAGAAAATACCCAAAATCTAGTTTTCAACCCCCTTAATCATCCCAACCCCAAACCTTGGTGGTTTACTCACAAATCATGTTCATACCTCTCTTAAACATAAGTTTAGAGCTGATGAACATAAACGGTTTTTTAACAAGAAGAAAGATTTGACATTAGAAGGACAAAGATACTTGAATCATATACAAAATACAAGAGATTTAACAAAAGAAATAAACAAGAAACAAACAAGAACTATGAAGAACAAGCAAGAACAATGAAGAACAAATGAAGAACACTCAAGAACAATTAAGAACACAGCAAGAACTCTTTGTTTTCTCTCTCTCACGCCTAACTTACTTTTCCACAAAGTGATTCTTTTTTTTTTATGACCCTTGGCTTATGGATTAGTGAATGCCCCCAAAATCTCTTTTCTCTTTGGTCATGGAGAAATAATATGAAATTCTCCTACTTTCCCTAAAAGAAGGGCTGCTTGTCTTGTATGAGACTATCATGCCAAGGTGGTCCCCTCACTTGAAGACAATCAGACAAGTTGGGGAAGATGTTACACGCTTGACTTGGCTGATCGAGTCGTTCTGCTTCTCGATCTTGGCCCCTTTTGCTTTTGTCCGAGGTTTCCTTTGATTCACGTCAACTCCTAGGCTCTTCTTTCATCTTCTTGTCAATGCTCGGCATCCATCACAGCTCCAAGTACTCTAAACAACCTGAAAATGATGCAAATATGCAAGAAACATGCAAATGCTAATGTAAAGTGTTCTAGGACTTAAAAATGAGACAAATGATGCAAACTAGCCTATTATGAATGATGTATGCATGAAAACCTATTCTAAATGCATGCTAAATATGCGAAATATATGAGTATATCAACTCCCCCAAACTTACCTTTTGCTTGCCCTCAAGCAAACAAAATTCAAGGTAGGAAGAGATGATTAAAAATGGGGGCTCAAATCCAAAATTGTTTTTCAAATGTATTAATTCAACGGTCCTAGTTCTCAATTCTAGGATGCAGTACACAAGCATTTACTCAAAAGGACTTAGCCATAATCATTACATATCAAATTTCAAATCATGACTTGTTTATTCCAAGCAATCCAAAAATCCTAACCTTTAACATTCATTAAGAGCTCAAACCGTGAATCACACTTGTGCTTTTAAAACCGAATACATATGGCAAGGGACAAGGTTATGAGATAAAAATGATCTCATTCAAGTGGGTACTCCAAGCATTGGTTTCTCTCAAAAAGGTTTGAACTTATGCATAATGCTAAAGGTAAAAGGCAATGTATGCATACATGACTAGACTCACATCTACCCAAGTATACTAACAATGATCCTAATCCCTTTCTCATTCATTTTTTTCTTTTCCAAGCTCACTCACCCTCTAGAGACTATCCAAATCAACAAGGCTAGAACGCCAAGCATAAACCCACAAGAACTCCATTTTAAACACACTCTCTTTTAGGGAAACTTCTTCTACTTTGCTTAAGGCTAGTGGTATGGTCATAAATATTAGCTCTTTTCTTTCTTTTGATAGCTTTCTTCTAAAAATATTTCTTTTATGCATTTGGCCTCTAGGGCTCTTTTTCTTTCTTTTGAGCTTTTTCTTATCACAAATCAAGATCAACCACTAGAAATATGTATCCCTTTTTCATCTTTTTCCTTAACACCTTCCCATTCTCAAACCTGTGAACTCCCAATTCCCAATCAAGCCTAAAACTAGCTAAAATGCAAAGCTAGCAACATTATGAGAGCCTAAACATGTCGCCCAAAACCTAACACTTTATGCCAAGTTCAA
>JAHZTW010000001.1:367235361-367320225 GCA_020283515.1 Alliaria petiolata
TATCTTGGAGAAGTCTTTTATAAACCTTCTGTAGAAACCAGCATGCCCCAAGAAGCTCCTTATCCCTTTAACATTCACTGGAGGTACTAGGTTCACCATGACTTCGATTTTTGCTCTATCAACTTCTATGCCTTTCTCTGAAATCTTGTGGCCAAGAACTATCCCTTCTCTAACCATAAAGTGGCATTTATCCCAGTTGAGCACGAGATTGGTCTCCTCACACCTCTTAAGCACCCTGCACAAATTAGACAAGCAAATACCAAAGGAAGAGCCATACACAGAAAAATCATCCATAAATACCTTAACCATTTCCTCAATCAAGTCAGAAAATATGGACATCATGCATCTTTGAAATGTGGCTGGAGCATTACAAAGCCCAAAAGGCATTCTCCTATATGCAAAAGTTTCATATGGACAAGTGAAAGTGTTCTTTTCTTGGTCATTTGGGTGAATTGGGATTTGAAAGAAACCACTATAGCCATCTAGAAAACAGTAGTATTGGTGATTGGCTAGCCTTTCTAGCATTTGGTCAATGAAAGTGAGAGCGAAGTGATCTTTTCTTGTGGCTTTGTTAAGCTTTCGATAATCTATACACATCCTAAGCCCGGTGATGATCCTAGAAGGTATTAGTTCATCATTTTCATTTTTTACAACCGTGATTCCCCCCTTTTTAGGCACGACATGGACCGGTGAGATCCAAGTGCTATCACTTATGGGGTATATCACGTTGGCCTCTAAGAGTTTCAGGATTTCCTTTTTAACAACTTATTTTAAGTTTGGGTTTAAACGCCTTTGATGTTCTATCGAAGAAGTGTTCTCATCATCTAAATGAATCCTATGAGTGCAAAGTAATGGTGAAAGGCCTTTGATGTCACTTAGAGAGTACCCAATGGCCTTTATATACTTCCTCAACTCCCTAAGGAGAGAGTCTAACTCATCATCATTTAGATTATCATTGACAATGACCGGGTAAGTCTCATTCGATCTTAAGAAGGCGTACCTTAGACCAATTGGTAGCTGCTTTAGGTCCACCTTTGGGGCTAGTAGCTCGCTCCAGTCCTCCTCTTGATTCCTGTTGAGATCGCTGTCCTCGTTTGCTACTTTAGACCCCGAGTCATGAGCTTCCATACTTGCTTCTTCAAATGTCTGCCCCGCTGTGATCGAGTTGATCGGTCGATCGTCTAGTCGATCCGCAGCGGATCGATTCGTTTCCCTCGATTGGCTCAGTCGTTCTTTGCTCGATCGGGCAGGAGATCGTGTTGGCTGGTCGATCGCTTCCCTAGATCGTATGTGTTGTTCGATCAGCGTGTCGATCTTGTCGTCTGATCGGGTAAGTGGCTCAATCGCGCCGTCGATCTCTTTGACAGTTTTGCGAGAATCAAGGATGTGAATGTATTCTTGATAGCCTCTATGTAGAAGACTTTTCCATAGATCGTTGGTTTCTTCATAACCTCATTGATATTGAAGTTGAGTTTGACGTTCTTGCCCAAGTGCAATGAAATTTTGCCATTCTTCACGTCAATTATAGCTCCCGCAGTCGCCAAAAACGGTCTTCCAAGGATCAGGGGATCCTTAGGTTCTTCATCCATTTCGAGAACAACAAAGTCTGTCGGGACACTCACATTGCTTATCCTTACCGGTAAGTCTTCAAGCATTCCTACCGGGAGCCTTATACTTCGGTCAGCCAAGATCAGTGAGATTCGGCATTCCTTGAATTTGGTGAAGCCTAGCTTCTTTGCAATGGAGTGAGGCATCATGTTTATGCTTGCTCTTAAGTCGCACAAACAGTTGTCGAACTTCAATGGTCCTAGCGCACAAGGTATGGTGAATGAGCCTGGATCTCCTAGCTTCTTTGGTGCTATCTCTTTGTGGATGATTGACTGCATTCTTGGCTCAACACCATGACTTCTTGGCAACCCTTACCTGTCTTGGTGAGTGTATCCTTTAGAAACTTGGCGTACTTCGGCACCATGGCTAAACAATCGAGTACTGGTAATTTCAGCTCCACGTTTCTCAAATGTTTCTCGAACAAAGCTCTCTGCTTTTCTACCAGTTGCTTCTTGAAACGTCCCGGGAAGGGGAGCCTTGGTTTGTAAGGTGGAGGTATGAAAATATTTTTATCCTTGCTTGTTTCCCCCACTTCTTTTTCCAAAACTGGTTCCTTTCCTTTCTTTGCCCTTTCGATGTAGACATTGTCAAAGGTGATCTCTTGATCATTTGAAAGATCACTCTCCCCCTCTTGAACCACAATGTCCTCATTGTCTTTTGCTGTAGACGTCGGGGCTACTTCCTTACCACTCCTTAGAGTGATAACATTTGCATACTCCTTAGGGTTTGTTTCGCATTGGCCGGGTAGTGTAGCTTGGTTGCTCGTACTTCCTTTTCCTTTCTCCAACTGGCGAATCTTGTTGTTGATGTTGCTTATCTGTGTAGAGACTTCAGTAAGAGAGGAATCTAGCCGGTTGTTCATGTCCGCAATATTTTTATTTGTCGCGGCTTGGCCTTGGATAAGTTGTTGCAACATCGCTTGTGTTGGATCTTGATGTGGCGGTTGATGTTGTTGTTGCTGTGGCATGAAACCAGGAGGGTAACCTTTGCTTCCAGGCTGCTGGTTTCCTTGGTAGTTTCCTTGTCTTTGACCTTGGTACCCACCGTTCTGTGAAAAACCTCCTTTGTTGTAGGGAAGAAACGGTTTTGCTTGATTGGTTTGTTGTTGAGGGTAGACTTGATCCTTTGAATTTTCAACATTTGTGCTTCTATAAGACAAGTTGCTGGTGTTTCCTTGGTACCTTGGGGCGTATCCTTGTGGCTTAGGATAGTCTTGGCCTCCAACCCAATTTGCTTCCTCAAATTCTTCTACACTTCTTCTTTGAGACAAGTCTGCGGCTTCATCCACGAAGTGGACATGTTTAGTGTTGGCAGGCATCATCTTGTCGATTTTCTCATGTAGCGATTTTAATTCTTTTTTGTGCGCCTCCAGTTCATGTCCTCTTGGTGCTCTGTCATAGTCTTCAGAGTAATTGCCATCACTCAAAGCGAGGTTGTCAATAAGCTCCATTCCGTCGTTGACGTCTTGACCGAGGAAGTTCCCCCGGCTAGCCATGTCAAGTAGCATTCTGATTTTGGGCAAGGCTCCACGGTATATAGTGCTCAAGAGAGTCTCTTCCGTGAAGCCGTGGTGAGGACACTGGATGGTGTAGTCCTTGAAGCGCTCCATTGCTTCGCTGAAGCTCTCATTGTGTCTTTGAGTGAAGCCACTTATTTCGCTTCTAAGTCGAGCGGTTATAGTGCTTGAGAAGAATTTTGAGAGAAAGGCTTTCTTGCACTCTACCCAGGAGGTGATGGTGCCTTGTGGTAATGTTTTCTCCCAATGCCTTGCTTTGTCCCCAAGAGAGAAGGGAAAAAGGCGCAGTTTGAAGGCATCCTCGGATATGCCGTTGATTTTGATCATGCCGCACACTTGGTCGAAGTTGTCCAAGTGCTCCAATGGGTCTTCCATAGCCAGGCCGTGGAATTTGCTGTTTTGCACCATAGAGACGAAGCCAGGCTTGATCTCAAAGTAGTTGTTTTGGACCGGTGGGGGCGTGATGCCGAAGCGATTGGTGTGTGTGTTCGGTGCATCACCGGCTCCAATGATGCGTGGTGCCCTTTGTGGATGGTAAGGCTGTCCGATCTCTCTGCCAGCAGGAGCGTGTTGAGGTGGATCCTCCTCCTGGTCATGGTCAGCCATTACTTCTTGATGGTACTCTTCGATATCAAGTAGGAGTCTCTCCCTCCTATGTCTTGCGTTCCCAACCTGATGGATGTTGTCCAGTGCTGCTAATAGGTTGTTGTCACCTCTAGACCTCAGGTTCATGTACCTGAAAACACAAGGAGAATAGGAACAAAATTAGTAACCAAAGAGAAATAAAAAACTTAGGCTCCACTAATCTCCAAATCTTAATAATTTCAATTTAAACCCAAGTTTGGCAACGGCGCCATTTGATAACTAGCTTTTTAGCAGGTTAAACAAAACCTAAAGCTTGTCTATGTCATTGTAATACTTCAGGTGTCAAACCAACCTTGGGGTGAAAGCTACTAAGATTACAAGAGTTCTATGAAGCTAAGCAAGATTCGGTTAATTGGGGAAGATTTCTAAAACAATTACTTGCGGTTACTAGATAGACATGCAAACAATTTTAAAATCCCTACAGAAGTGTTATACAATTATAAGATGACAATTAAACAATATAACAACCGATCTAATAATTTAATAAATTCAAAAGGTAAAACCGGATTTATAAAACAGATTTGATGGTGAGTAGCTAATTAATTTAAAAACTATTTATAAACATAAAACGACTACAAACTCAACTCCACACAGTAAAATAAGGTTCTAACCAATTTCTAAAATATTAAAAAGATCAAGAACAATATTTTTACAATTTTATGAAACTATATTATATAAATAAACTATTAATATAACAAAGTTAAAGAAGCACAAACTAGAGGAAAAAGGTTTTTGGCTTTTAAAATTCTAAAACAGATTTAAGGTTGGGAATGATCTTTAAGAAGGTTGAAAGTTCAAGCTTGGGGTTTTTGAAAATATAATTCTACTTTATTTAGTTAATTCTCTAAACCTTAAGAATGCAATGTAGAATTATCTGTGATGTGTGGTATAACTCCTTTCCTCACCCTTTCCTCCTAACCCATGATGTTTGGTGGAAAGAAAAGATGAAGAACATTAAGAATGGATCTAAAAAAATGGTTTAACTAGCTCCCTAAACATCCATGATGTGTGGGAAAGGATGAGCTAGTCTCTTGGATTTGGTTTTAGGGGATTTTCTATGTCTTGTTAGGATAAGGAAATCCCCGGATTAAAGAGATCTCCAAGGAGAATCTCTAGACCTTAAAACCCCCAAATCCAAGAAGAGATTTGCATCAAGCGCAAGATAAAGACAACCCAAGAATTTAACTTCCAACCTTTTTAAACATCCCAACCTCAAACCTTTGGTGGTTTACTCACAAATCATGTTTTTACCTCTTTTAAACATAAGTTTAGAGTTAAGAAACATGATTTATGGGGTTTAAAGGGAAAAGACTTGAAACAAGAATAATTCAATTACTGGTTTAAAACGAAAATACAAAAGTTTTTACAAAGTTTCAAATAAGAATTAAGAAGAAAGACTTAACATTAGAATAACTTAAACAAAATATATTTATGATAAAAATACGAGTTTTGAAGAGAATAAATAAGAAGAACTATAGAACTCAAGAACACTTCAAGAACAAAAGAAGGCTTACTAGAATATTAAGAAGACTTTGAAAGAGAGAATATAAAACTTGAATGAAAAACTGAATGATTTTTTACAACCACATAAACATTCTTTATATAGAGTTTTAAACATGGCTCTTGGCCTAAAAAGAGGGGTCAAGGGGTAAGAGTCAAGAGGCAACAGACAAGGGGCAAGAGACAGAAAGTATGTCTACCACTTTCACTTAAATCATAAACACTTTTCTGGGTCAACTTTCGTCAGTTCGAGTAGTCCAGTCGATCTTCCTGTCGATCTACATTTTGATCGAGGCAGTTTGGTCGATCTCCGACTCGATCAGTATTTGGTTCGGGTCGTCAGTCGATCGTCCACTCGATTTGCTTTGGATCGAATCATCTTGGTCGATTGTCTAGTCGATCACACCTTGATCGTGTGAGTGTGGTCGATCATACGGTCGATCTTGTCTTCAGATCGAGTCATTCTGATCGATTGGTCAGTCGATCTTGGCTTCTTTGGTTTTGTCCGAGTTTTCTCTTGATTCCCACCTACTCCTAGGTTCTTCTTCCGTCTTCTTCTTAATGCTCAGCATCCATCACAGCTCCAAGTACTCAAAGCAACCTGAAAAAGATGCAAATATGCAAGAAACCATGCAAATGCTAATGCAAAGTGTTCTAGGACTTAAAATGGTACAAATGATGCAAATTAGTCTATTATGAATGATGTATGCATGAAAAACCTATTCTAAATGCAAGCTAAATATGCGAAATATATGAGTATATCAGACACGCTAAGTATAAACCCACAAGGACTCCATCAAATCATTCAAATGCTAATATGCAAAAGATGCAAATATGCAAGAAACCATGCAAATGCAAATGCTAATGCAAAGTGTTCTAGGACTTAAAATGGTACAAATGATGCAAATTAGTCTATTATGAATGATGTATGCATGAAAAACCTATTCTAAATGCAAGCTAAATATGCAAATATGCAACAAACCATGCAAATGCAAATGCTAATGCAAAGTGTTCTAGGACTTAAAATGGTACAAATGATGCAAATTAGTAGTATTATGAATGATGTATGCATGAAAAACCTATTCTAAATGCAAGCTAAATATGCGAAATATATGAGTATATCAGACACACTAAGTATAAACCCACAAGGACTCCATCAAATCATTCATTTTTAGGGAAACTTGTTCAACCTTGCTTATAGCTAGCGGTTTGGTCACATAAATAATAGCTCTTTTCATTCTTTAGATAGCCCTCTTCTAAAAAATTTCTTTTATGCATTTCGCCTCTAGGACTCTTTTTCTCTTCTTTTAGCTTGAGCTTTTTCATACTACAATCCAAAACCAACCACTTAGAACTATTTATCCCTTTTTCATTCATTCCCTTAACACCTTCGCATTTTCAAACCCGTGAACTCCCAATCCCAAATCAAGCCTAAAACTAGCTTCAATATGCAAAGCTAGCATCATTATGAGAGCTTAAGCATGTCGCCCTAAACCTAACACTTTATGCCAAGTTCAAACAGAAAATAAGGCCTCATAATTTGCACTCACACAAGAATTTTGGCATGAAATAAGGCAAGGGTCAAGGTGTGGTATTCTATTTAGGCTTATAAGAGAGTGGTGAAGTGAATAAGAAAGCCTAAATATTTTTGTAATCCATGTATTCTTTCTCAAAATGCACAAGTATGATAATTAGATATTCATGTTAAGGTTCCGATTTTTAAGAAAGGGTTCAATTCATGCTTGTTTCAACTTAAAGCCAAGAAAATCGAATCAAATGGTCTAAGTATGGTTAGAACTTAATTTCAAAGTTGTGAAAAGCATCAAAGAACTACTAACTAGGGCCTTGAACCAACACAGGAGCTTAAAACACTTTTTAAGGAAAAACTTTCATCATTGCCCCCTATGCATATGAATGATGCATCCTATATGATAAAAAATCTAGACTCAATCCTACAATTTTCACAATGCAAATGTAAGCTATAAGAATATTTTTTTTTTTTTGAAATTTTTAAGAATTTTTGTGATTTTTTTGTTTAATGCAATTTTTTTATGTTATGCATGAAGACATAAATATGCAAATGGGAAAAATAAGAGCACAAAACACAAAATTAAATCTCTCAACCTCTCCCCCAAACTTAAATTACACAGTCTTTTGTGTAATAAAAATTCAAGGGAGACCATCAATCAAAAATAAAAATAAAAACCCAAAAATGCATGATATTTACAAAGGTTGGAGTTTTTAGTACCTTGGAGTTTGTTTTGCTTAGGCCTTGTAGGCACGGTTCTTGGTTCTCCATTTTCTCTTCTTCCTGCTCACACACACTCAAAATAGAAAGCATAAATTTGAAACAAAAATATATACAATGATAGTCATGGGATTGCCTCCCAAGCGAGCTTGTTTTAAGTGTCTAAGTTTGACTTTACTTCGTTACGCTAGTGGGGGGTCTTGGAGAGGCAACGTGGTGCTCTCCTTGCTGCAGTCACTCCCCATATAGGGCTTGACTCTATGCCCATTCACTGTGAAGTTTTCTCCATTATTCCCTACCAACGTTATTGCTACATATGGTAGTACCACTCTTATCTAAAATGGCCCGGACCACCTAGACTTGAGCTTTCCGGGAAACAGCTTCAGTCTTGAGTTATAGAGTAGAACCATGCCTCCCTCTTTGAGCTCCTTGTGTACCAACTTCTTGTCATGAAAGGCCCTGGTCCTTTCCTTGTAAATCTTGGCGCTTTCATAAGCGTCCATCCTTAGCTCATCAAGCTCTTGAAGTTGTATTAATCTCTTTTCTTGGACAGTCTTGAGATTGTAGTTGAGTTGCTTCACGGCCCAAAAAGCTTTGTGCTCTAACTCCACAGGAAGATGACAAGACTTGCCATAGAGGAGGTTGAAAGCCGTGGTTCCAATGGGAGTTTTGTAGGCCGTTCTATACGCCCAAAGAGCGTCATCAAACTTGCTAGACCAGTCTTTTCTAGTGACTCCCGCGGTCCTCTCTAGTATAATCTTGATTTGTCTGTTTGAAACCTCCACTTGGCCGCTTGTTTGAGGGTGATAGGGCGTGGCCACCTTGTTCTTAACACCATGTTTTCTCAAAAAGCTTTCAAAAATCTTGTTCATGAAGTGGCTGCCTCCATCACTAATCACCACTATAGGGACTCCAAATCTTGGGAAGATGATTGTCTTGAAGAGTTTAACCACAACCTTTGAATCGTTTGTTGGTGAGGCTATGGCTTCCACCCACTTAGACACATAGTCTACTGCCACAAGAATGTACTTGTTGCCATATGATGATGGAAATGGGCCCATAAAATCAATCCCCCACACTTCAAAGATTGGCACTTGTGGCATCTCATTTCTTTTGGTGATGTTCCCGGCTCTTTGGCATGCTTCACATGACATTATGAATTCATGTGCATCTTTGAAGAGTGTAGGCCACCAGAATCGAGCTTGGAGAATCTTTGTAGCAGTCTTGAAACTCGCAAAATGACCCCCATATGTCATACCGTGGCAATGGAGAAGTATGTCTCTCGCCTCTTCTCTTGTGACACGTCTTCGGTATAGGCTGTCCACGCACCTTCTGTATAGGTAAGGGTCAACTTAAAAGTAGTGTGAGACGTCCCTCATAAATTTCTTCTTGTGGTACCGGTCCAAATGAGTAGGCTCCTCTCCACATGCTAAGAAGTTAACAATATTTGCATACCAAGGGAGATCTTCTTCCCTTAGACTCAAAACTTCTTCAAGCTTCTCTTCTAACCTTGCAGATACCAAGGTGTTGACCATCATAAGCTGCTCTTCAGGGAGTGAGTCGTCCAGAGGTAAGATTTCTTCCACTCTCATCCTTGAAAGATGATCCGCTACACCATTCTCTATGCCTTTCTTAATCCACCTCAGGAGCCTTGGCTTGGTGTCCTTCTTAGAGTAGATGTACCTCAGTGCTGCATGATCAGTGTAGACTATCACCTTAGAGCCCACCAGGTATGACCGGAACTTCTCAAATGTAAAGACAACCGCTAGGAGCTCCTTCTCGGTAGTTGCATATTTCACTTGTGTATCGTCCAAGGTGCGACTGGCATAATAGATAACATGCAACCTCTTGTCTTTCCTCTGCCCCCAAGACAGCTCCTACAGCATAGTCACTAGCGTCGCACATGATCTCAAAAGGAAAGTCCCAATCCGGAGCCTGGACTATTGGTGCGGTTACTAGCGCGCCTTTAATGGTTTTGAACGCTTGGTGGCATTCCTCATCGAAGATGAAATCAGCTTCTTTGCATAGTAGTCTTGTGAGAGGACGTGCTAGCTTGGAGAAATCTATGATAAACCTTCTGTAGAAGTCGGCATGCCCCAAGAAACTTCTTATGCCTTTCACGTTAGCCGGAGGCGCCAAAGTGAGCATCACTTCCACCTTTGCTCTATCCACCTCAATGCCTCTTCCTGAGATCTTGTGAGCAAGGACAATCCCCTCTGTTACCATGAAGTGGCATTTCTCCCAATTGAGCACGAGATTGGTCTCCTCACACCTCTTGAGTACCCTGCACAAATTAGACAAACAAACACCAAAGAAAGAGCCATACACGGAGAAATCATCCATGAATACCTCAACCATCTCCTCAATCAAATCAGAAAAATAGACATCATGCATCTTTTAAATGTAGCAGGAGCATTACAAAACCAAAAGGCATTCTCCTATATGCATAAGTTCCATAAGGACAAGTGAATGTTGTCTTTTCTTTATCATTTGGGTGAATCGAGATTTGAAAGAAGCCACTATAACCGTCTAGAAAACAGTAATAGGGGTGGTTGGCTAATCTTTCTAGCATTTGATCAATGAATGGCAGTGGGAAGTGGTCTTTCCTAGTGGTTTTGTTGAGTTTCCTATAGTCAATGCACATCCTATGGCCGGTTATAACTCTAGTAGGAATTAACTCATCTTTTTCATTTTTTATAACAGTGATGCCCCCTTTCTTAGGTACCACATGGACTGGAGAGACCCACGTGCTATCACTGATAGGGTATATAACGCCAGCCTCTAAGAGTTTTAGGATTTTTTTTTTAACCACTTCTTTCAAGTTAGGATTCAAGCGCATTTGGTGTTCTATTGAATGTGTTCTCATCATCTAAATGAATCCTATGAGTACAAAGTAATGGTGAAAGACCTTTGATGTCACTTAGAGAATACCCAATGGCTTTCCTATACTTTCTCAATTCCCTAAGGAGAGTGTCTAACTCATCATCATTCAGATTGTCATTAACAATGACCGGGTATGTGTCATTTGTACCTAAGAAAGCATACCTTAGCCCATTTGGGAGTTGCTTGAGGTCCACCTTTGGAGCAAGCAGCTCGCTCAACTCCTCTCCTTGGCTTTTATTGAGGCTACTGTCCTCTTCGTTTCCTCTTAAGCCAGCATCAATTCCAAAAGCAGGACGTTCCATATCCAGCTCCAAGTAGGAGTCTTCTTCTTCTTTCAAAACCTTGCGTGAGTCTAGTAGTTTGGCATACTCTTGTGTCTCCTCATTAAGATACCCAAACTCTCCACATTCCGTGGTCAAGGCTAGCAGGAGGTTGTCCCTTGGCTTAGTTCTTCAAGCAATTCATCAGCCAAAAGATCCATAGCCTCTATGTAGAAGACTTGACCATCAATCGTCGGTTTCTTCAAAACCTCATTGATATCGAAGTTAAGCTTGATGTCCTTTCCCAAGTGCAACGAAATTTTGCCATTCTTGACGTCTATTATGGCTCCAGCAGTTGCCAAAAACGGTCTTCCAAGGATTAGAGGATCCTTGGGTTCTTCATCCATCTCAAGAACAACAAAATCCGTGAGGACACTCACATTGCTTATCCTCACAGGTAGGTCTTCAAGCATTCCTACCGGGAGTCTTACACTTCTGTCAGTCAAGATCAATGAGATCCTGCATTCCTTAAACTTGGTGAAGCCTAGCTTCTTTGCAATGGAGTAGGGCATTAGGTTAATGCTTGCCCCTAAGTCGCACAAACAATTGTTAAACTTCAACGGCCCTAGCGCACAAGGTATGGTGAATGAGCCTGGATCTCCTAGCTTCTTTGGTGCTATCTCTTTGAGGATAATTGCACTGCACTCTTGACTCAAAACCATGACCTCTTGACAACCTTTAGCTGTCTTGACAAACGTGTCCTTCAGGAACTTTGCATATTTCGGCACCATGGCCAAGCAATCAAGCAACAGCAATTTGAGCTCAACATTTCTCAAATATTTTTCAAACAAGGCTCTGTGCTTCTCAATCAGCTGCTTCTTGAAGCGTCCAGGGAAGGGGAGCTTTGGTTTGTAAGGTGGAGGCACGAAAATAGTTTTTTCTTTGCTTGTTTCCCCAACCTCTTTTTCCAAAACCGCTTCTTTGCCTTTTCTTACCCTTTCAATGTAGACATTGTCAAAGGTGATCTCTTGATCATTTGAAAGATTACTCCCCTCTTCTTGAATGACAATGTCCTCATTGTCTTTAGCTGTGGACCGTGGTGCTACCTCCTTTCCACTCCTTAGATTGATGACATGTGCATACTCCTTTGGATTTGCTTTACATTGGCCGGGTAAAGTACCTTGGCCGCTTGTACTAGCTTTTCCTTTCTCCAGCTGACGAATTTTGTTGTTGATGTTGCTGATCTGTGTAGAGACCTCAGTAAGGGAGGAGTCCAGCCAGTTGTTCATAGCAACAAATTTTTGATCGTTAGACGCTTGGCCTTAGAGAAGTTGTTGGAACATTGCATGTACCGAATCATGAGTTGGCGCTGGAGTTTGTTGCTGCTGAGGTACGAAACCAGGAGGGTACAATTTGTTCCCTTGCTGTTGGTGTCCTTGGTAGTGTCCTTGTCTTTGCCCTTTATACCCACCGTTTTGTTGGAATCCACCTTTGTTGTATGGTACAAACGGTTTGCCTTGATTTGCTTGTTCTGGAGGGTACACTTGATCCTTTGGATTGTCCACATTTGTGCTTCTGTAAGACAAGTTGTTGTTGTTGTTGTTGTGGCCTTGATACCTTGGAGCATATCCCTGTGGCTTAGGATAGTTTTGGCCAGCAACCCAATTCGCTTCTTGAAACTCCTCCTCATTCCTTTCTTGGAACAAATCCGCAGCTTCACCAACAAAGTGCACATGTTTTTGCCCAGCAAGCATCAGCTTGTCAATTTTCTCATGGAGTGACTTTATATCCTTCTTGTGTGCCCCCAGGTCATAAACTCTTGGTGCACGGTCATAGTCCTCAGAATAATTACCGTAACACAAAGCCAAGTTTTCTATCAGCTCAATGTCGTGTTGCACATCTTGTCCAAGGAAGTTTCCTTTGCTTGTCGTGTCAAGTAGCATGCGAATTTTTGGTAAGGCTCCACGGTATATTGTGCTCGGGAGTGTCTCCTCAGTGAATCCATGGCGAGGACACTGAATTGTGTAGTCTTTGAACCGCTCCATTGCTTCACTAAAGCTCTCATTGTGCCTTTGTGTGAAACCGTTTATCTCACTTCTTAGCCGAGCCGTTCTTGTGCTTGAGAAGAACTTTGACAAAAGGCCTTCTTGTATACAACCCAGGACGTGATGGTGTCTTGAGGTAAGGTCTTATCCCAATGTCTGGCTTTGTCCCCAAGAGAAAATAGGAACAGCCGTAGCTTGAAGCAATCCTCCGAGATGCCGTTTATCTTGATCATTCCACACACTTGTTTGAAGTTGTCCAAGTGCTCCATGGGGTCTTCCATAGCCAGGCCATGGAACTTGCTGTTCTTGACCATAGAGATAAATCCAGGCTTGATCTCGAAGTTGTTGTTTTGCACCGGTGGTGGCATGATGCCAAAGCGATTTGTGTGGGTGTTCGGTTCATCACCCGCACCAATGATTCGTGGTGCTCTTTGGTGGTGGTGAGGGTGTCCAATGCATCTTCCAGGTGCAGCATGTTGAGGCGGATCCTCCACTTGGTCTTGGTCAGCCATCACCTCTTGATGGTACTCTTCAATTTCTAGGAGTAGCCTTCCCTCCTATGCCTTGCGCTTCCTAGCTGTTGGATGTTGTCTAGTGGCGTGAGCAGTTTGTTATCACCTCTAGACCTCAGGTTCATGTACCTGAAAACACAAGCGCAATAGTAGCAAAATAAGTAACCAAATGTAAAATAAAAACTTAGTCTCCACTAAGTTCCAAATCCTATTATTTTCAAGAAAAACCCAAGTTTGGCAACGGCGCCATTTGATAACTAACTTTTTCAGTGATTATCAAAGCCCAAAACATAGTCATGTCATTGCAATACTTCAGGTTATCAATCCAAATCAGGTTGTGAAAGGTACCAAGAATACGAAAAACTACTTGCAGCTATAAAACGAAGACAAAAACTATTTTAAAAATCCCACATAAGGGTTATACAACTACTAGATGACTCCTAAACACCAAAAAAACCGATCTACTAATTTTATAAAATCCAAATCTAAAACCGGATTAACTAGACAAATATAAGCTAAGTTACAAGATTTTCAAAAACTACTTCTAAAAATCAAAAGGCTACCAAATTAATACCAGACAGAAAACAAAACTCTAGACAATTTCTAAAATACTAAAAATAGCACAAACACGATTTTACAAATTTATAAAAACTCTATTGCATAATTAAGTTAATCTAGAGAATTTTAGAGAAAACAATTAACTTTGAACAGGGAGAAAATGATTTTTGGTCTTCAAATATTAAAAACAGATTCAAGGTTAGGATTCATTCTTAGGGAGGTTGAAAATTCGAACTTGGGTTTTGAAAACATATTTTTACACTTTTTAGTGCTATCTCTAAGCCTTAAGAAACCAAACTAGATTTACCCATGGTGTATGGTATAAATCCTTTCTTCACCCTTTCCTCCTAACCCATGATGTGTGGTGGAAAGATAAGATGAAGAACATTAAGCATGGATCTTAAATAATGGCTTAACTAGCTCCCTAAACATCCATGGTGTATGGAAAAGGATAAGTAAATCCCTAAATTAAAGAGATCTCCATCGAGAATCTCTAGACCTTAAAACCCCCAAATCCAAGAAGAGAATTAGATGAAGAACAAGAAAATACCCAAAATCTAGTTTTCAACCCCCTTAATCATCCCAACCCCAAACCTTGGTGGTTTACTCACAAATCATGTTCATACCTCTCTTAAACATAAGTTTAGAGCTGATGAACATAAACGGGTTTTTAACAAGAATAAAGATTTGACATTAGAAGGACAAAGATACTTGAATCATATACAAAATACAAGAGTTTTAACAAAAGAAATAAACAAGAAACAAACAAAAACTATGAAGAACAAGCAAGAACAATGAAGAACAAATGAAGAACACTCAAGAACAATTAAGAACACAGCAAGAACTCTCTGTTTTCTCTCTCTCACGCCTAACTTACTTTTCCACAAAGTGATTCTTTTTTTTTTTATGACCCTTGGCTTAAGGATTAGTGAATGCCCCCAAAATCTCTTTTCTCTTTGGTCATGGAGAAATAATATGAAATTCTCCTACTTTCCCTAAAAGAAGGGCTGCTTGTCTTGTATGAGACTTTCATGCCAAGGTGGTCCTCTCACTAGAAGACAATTAGACAAGTTGGGGAAGATGTTGCACGCTTGACTTGGCTGATCGAGTCGTTCTACTTCTCGATCTTGGCCCCTTTTGCTTTTGTCCGAGTTTTCCTTTGATTCACGTCAACTCCTAGGCTCTTCTTTCATCTTCTTTTCAATGCTCGGCATCCATCACAGCTCCAAGTACTTTAAACAACCTGAAAATGATGCAAATATGCAAAAAATATGCAAATGCTAATGCAAAGTGTTCTAGGACTTAAAATGAGACAAATGATGCAAACTAGCCTATTATGAATGATGTATGCATGAAAACATATTCTAAATGCATGCTAATATATGCGAAATATATGAGTATATCAGGCGTCTCGGTCATCCGGCTGGACGATAGGGTTTGCTTGGTTCGTGCCATTCCTGACGATTGGGTTGTGTCCTCCTTGCCGCAAGGCAGGATCACGTTCGTCTCCGTCCGAGTCAGTCTCGGGGATGGGGTTGATAGGGTTTCCATTGTTGTCGAGCTGTGGCTCCCCATCTTGTAGATCGTTAGGTGATAGTAGGATTTTTCCACTTCAATTAATCTCTACTACTCATGTCATTGTAGTATTTGAGATGTCAATCCATAAGGGGTTAAGATTAACAACACTAGGAATACATGAAACTATTTAAGCTAAGCCAAATTCGAAATTCAAGGTGACAAGATACTATTAAAAGCAAGCTACAACCTAAGAGAGACACTACAAGACTAATTAGATGATCTAAAACCTTAATTATCACTAATCAAGCACTAATCAAGCAATTTACTACTAATCAAGATTAACAAATTACTAAAAACGAAACCTAGGGATGGAATCATTGATTTGGGAAACTAAATGGACAATCTTGCAATCATTTAAGCAACTAATGAAGCTAACTCTATGCCTAGAACACTTAAACAAGATTAATCCATGATGTGTGGAACTAATCCCTTTACTAATCACCCTAATGAACTAATGATGTGTTAGCATTAAAATGATTAGAAAGCATTAAATTCAAGTCTAATTGGCATGATAAACACTCTAGACAACTAATGTCTTAGGCTAGAAATATAAATCTCTCATTAAGTTGGTTCAAACATTTCATCAAACACTTGGTGGGTGGATGAAATGCCTATAATCCAAATTAGCAAAGATTAGCTATTTGGCATTAAGAACTACTTAATGAGAAGAGAAATGAAAGAATCTAACCTAGATTGCAAGATTGAACCATTAGAAATCCCTAAATCTAACCCATCCCTAAGTTCCTAAAGAACTACTCACTAATCATGATTAAACCCATCAAATCAAAGATTAGTGAAAGGTTAAACATGATTAGAGAAAGATAATAAGAAATCTAAAAGAGATATTGCATTAAACTTAAAGATCCAAAGAAAATACAAGGTTTTCTCCCTTTAAGGATAAAAGTTTAAGCTAAGAACATAGAGAAAAAAACTTAGAACAAAAATTAGGTCTAAAGAGTATTTATAGGAGGGACCCATAAAAATGACAAAAAGATTCGTCTGGGTTTGGATAGACGAACTTCGTCGATCTGTTTCGTCGATCCATGCTCCTGGAAAAATGGATCACGTCCTTCATCGATCTGTTTCGTCGATCCATGCTCCTGGAGTTTTGGTTCGACGAGCTCGTCGATCTAACTCGTCGATCCAAATTAAAATCGATGTAACTTTCTAAACAGGAGTCAAAATGACTTGATTCCAACGGTAAAAGAAAGCTCATTGGGTCCTCTTCAACTCTTAAGAAGGCATCAGAGTCTGAATCTAAGTGCAAGGCCTTCGTACGGACACATACATTTTGCGCCTCTAAATGCTCAATATGCTTCTTCAAGACTTTTGCTTCTAATTTGGCTGCTTCTCTTCCTCCTCTTGATGATTTCTTGCCCTTCCTTTGCTATGCCATCCTTCTCCAACTCCATTCATGCCTCCATAGCATCTTTATCACCTGATCAAGACTCCAAATGCACCACAATATGCAAAGACTATACAAATACACTCTAAGACTCTAAATGATACAATGCAACAATATGATGCTATATTAGACTCCTAAATGATGAGAAACTTATACTAAATGGATGCTAAAAAGATGCAAAATATAGACATATCATTAGGTGCCCGAGAACTTCTTCGCGGTTTCGCTGAACTTCAAGAGTGGCCTCGTTCTCGGCCATGATGATCTGTCTTCATAACCTTCGGATTTCTTTTTCGTGTCTGTCGATCTCGATGTGGCGGGGCAAGACGTTGGAAGCGTTCCTCCTAGTGGTCATACACCTGAAACATGAGAAGTAAACACAAGAAAATCGTGAGCAATGAACGGAAAAGCTTGAATTTCAACGTGGTCTAAAAGAGAAGTTAAAAACTGGAAATTCGCAAAAGCAAACAATACCCGGTAACGGCGCCAAAAATTTGATGCGGTGGGGTTTGTTACTTCAAGTTTTACCCCTAAGATAGCTGCAAGTGCACAGCAATCACAGTAGTATATTAAGGGATCGAATCCACAGAGATTGTTGTTTGAGAAAGTCTTAGGATTTCTAACTTCTTTAAACCAAAAGGGAATTTGGGGGTGTAGTTTGTCACGGTTTGCAATAGTAATATCAAGCAGCGGAAGAGAATTAAACGGTTGTAAATCAATGAATAAAAGGCGTTGGGTTCAGGGATGTTCTCCGGGGTTCATGGATCGGTTCTAACAAGCAGTAGGATAGGTTCTAAATGATTCAATGGGTTAGGTTCTTAAGCTGAAACGGTCGACTATGACTACTCCGCTATCGCGGATCTAGCCACCTACGTTTGTCTTACACTGCGGATATGACTTCTCATCCCATGATGCAAGACAGACGCGCATACGTATCATTCACTTCTTTGTAAACACTCGAGGTGCGGTCCGTCGATATGCCTAAACATCCTACGATGCGATCCGCTCGTTAACTTCTAGATCCAGATGATAGACCACACGTTCGTGTATCTAGTCGTCCTGGAATCAGTTGCTAATTGATCAGAGAAGCAAACATGCAATAAGAACAAGACGTAAACGAAGATACCTAAAAGGAACTCTATCTCTATCAACCTAGCGAAATCAATCCATGATTAAACCCCTTCGAAAACCCCCTTAAAAACCCAACTAGATGACTACTCGTTCATGGGAACGAGAGACATCTTTGAGATCAGGCTCGGGATGGGCCTGAATGGTCTGGCCGCGCGAGTGACCAGGCTTGGTGTGGCCACTGGTCTTCTGAGGATCTGTGGTGCGGCCGTCCTTCTTATGGGGATGTGTCTGACGGACCTTCTTGCTTCCTTCTTACTTTGAGATCCAACCGTGGGATTGAATTCAAACCACCTTGGCATGAAAGATAGCTGAAAGGGCTATCTTGTCTCCAAATATGAGCTTGATCTTGTGGTTGGAAGGTCGTCATCTGATGCTGAACTTATGGCTCCGAGCACATGTCCTTGAAGTTCCCGTTTTGCTCCTGAATGTGTTCTTTTTGTCCAATTCCCTGAAATGACTCTTAAGACTAGGAAACGTGGAAATCACTTAAAACCCATTGAAAACCGGGTTAAAACACTTGTAAACGATCTTAAGATAATAGGTTTTAGGAGTAAAATATGAGTTTTATCACATGGCAAGAATGGGTACCTACATGAAGCAAGCTTGAGATATTTGAAGCTCCTTGATTCGTACAAACCCCTAGAAGAGGATGTTTCTTTCATAGAGCTTGAGCACGAGATCAAAGGAGGATGTGTGATTGAGGGAGTAAGCTCTTTGGGTATTGAGCATGAGGACAAATCCAAGTTTGGGGGTGATTGGTGTGAGCTCAAAGCACCAAAGGTGGAACTCAAACCTCTTCCACAAGGGCTAAGGTACGCTTTCTTAGGTCCTAACTCGTCTTACCCGGTCATTGTCAATGAAAACTTAAGTAAAGATGAATTATCCTCCCTTTTATGCGAGTTAAGAAAGTTTAGGCGAGCCATTGGTTATTCTTTGGATGGCATCAAGGGCATATCTCCTTCTCTTTGCACATATAGGATACATCTAGATGATGAATCTATGACTTCTATAGAACATCAAAGAAGGCTAAACCCTAATTTGAAAGAGGTTGTAAAGAAAGAGATTCTTAAACTTCTAGATGCGGGTGTTATCTATCCAATTTCAGATAGCACTTGGATTTCACATGTCCATTGTGTGCCAAAAAAGAGAGGAATCACTGTGGTTAAGAATGAAAAAGATGAGCTAATACCCACTAGAACCATAACCGGCCATAGAATGTGCATTGATTATAGGAAGTTGAATTTGACCACAAGAAAAAACCATTTCCCCCTCCCTTTTATTGACCAAATGCTTGAGAGGCTTGCTAATCACCCCTTCTATTGTTTCCTTGATGGGTATAGTGGGTTCTTTCAAATACTCATTCACCCTAATGACCAAGAAAAGACAACATTCACATGCCCTTATGGTACCTTTGCATATCGAAGGATGCCATTTGGGCTATGTAATGTACCATCAACCTTTCAGAGGTGTATGATGTCTATTTTCTCTGACCTTATCGAGGAAATGGTAGATGTTTTCATGGATGACTTCTCTGTGTATGGTTGCTCTTTTGGTGCTTGTTTATCAAATAATTTGTGCAAGGTATTAGAGAGATGTGAAGAGACGAATCTTGTGCTGACCTGGAAGAAATGCCATTTCATGTTTAGAGAGGGAATAGTGCTCGGCCACAAAATCTCAGAGAGTGGTATTGAAGTTGATAAAGCCAAGATTGAAGTCATGATGAGTTTAGCTCCTCCAAGTAATGTGAAGGGGATAAGTAGTTTTTTGGGTCATGCAGGGTTCTATAGGAGGTTCATCAAGGATTTCTCCAAGATAGCAAGACCCCTAACAAGGCTACTTTGCAAGGAGATCGAGTTTGTGTTTGATGAAGAATGCCTTGGGGCGTTTTTGAAGATTAAGGAGGCGCTTGTGAGTGTTCCTATAGTCCGAGCACTGGATTGAGATCGTCGTTTTGAGATCATGTGTGATGCAAGTGATTATGCGGTTGGTGCTGTCCTTGGCCAAAGGAAGGACAAGAAACTTCATGTCATATACTATGCAAGTAGGACTTTGTATGATACCCAAGTGAAGTATGCAATAACTGAAAAGGAGCTCTTAGCCGTGTTGTTTGCTTTCGAGAAGTTTAGAAGCTATCTAGTGGGGTCTAAGGTTGTGGTATACACGGATCATGCAGCCCTAAGATACATCTCACTACAAAAAAATGAATATTGTGACAAAAAAATAGTGACAAATTGCTGTCACAATATTGTGACGATTTTTTTACGAATTTGTGACCAAAAAATTTGGTCATAAAAGCGTTACAATTTGGTCATAATATTGTGACCGAATTGAAGGTAACATACTTTTGTCACTAATTGTGAAGAATTTATTACAAAATATATAGTTACAAATATTGTTTCGAATTTGCGACCAAATCTGGTTACTAAATAATATGATTTTGTGACTAAGTTTATGTCACTCATAGTTACAAATATTTTGTAACTATTTCGTCACAATTAGTTACTGTTTTAGTGACCTTTGCATTTGATCTTAGATTGTGACGTAATTGTTACCATTTTGTGACAAAAGTAAAAGCATATAAATTAAAAATTAAATAAGAAAATCGCTTCAATTCCAGAAAAAAACAAAAAAATACATAATAAATTAATAAATGGAAAAGAGTATAAATGACACAATAAAATGTAAAAATTATTATTCATATTCGTCAGTAGTTAAATTATATATCACAAATTCTATCTTCTAGTGAAAATTGCGTTTGCCCTTAGATTGTGACGTAATTGTTACCACTTTGTGGCAAGATTAAAAATATGTACATTAAAAATTAAATAAGAGAATCGCTTCAATTCCGGAAAAAACCAAAAAAATACATAATAAGTTAATAACTCAAAAAGAGTATAAATGACACAATAAAATACAAAAAATATTATTCAAATTCGTTAGTAGTTAATTCGATATCATAATTTCTATCTTCAGCGTCTCGTCCAATTTTTGCTTTTACTCCTAGATAATCAAGATCTTCTGTTTGGCCACATAGATATGTTAGTGTCTCGGCGTGCAATGAATGAACTTTAACAACGTAATCATGATATATTGCAGTGAAAACATCATCATGACATTATAAACATTATAATAACAACATCATCATCATAATTATTATATTTTACATCATCTTTTTTATCATTTGAGGTTTTCTTGGATATTATAGTGTAATGTTATGAATTATAAAAAAAAAAAGATTTGTGGTTTAGAGTTTAGGGTATATATTATGAACACAAAATTTAGGTGATATGTTCCAACCAAGATGACATAGGCTATGATTCAATAGAGTCTTAGTGATATGTTATCTATCTTTTTTTTTCTTTTGACAGCCTATGTTTTTGTATGAATATTTGTATTTTAATTTTTTTTAATATAACTTTTATGAAAATTAAGTTTATTGTATATTTTTTTCAATATTCATATTCATTTCACAATTATAATCACAAAGCTTTTAATTGAAACTGAAAATTAAATTTTAAAATCAGAAGTATAAGCAAACTTTACTTTGACCATATAACGAGTATAACGGTATAAACTAGTTTTGGGGTTTAGGGTATTGATGTGGTCACCGAATAGCGGTAGCAAACTCAAAAATATTGGTGGCCAGACTAAAAATTTGATAAATCTTTTTAATAGTTTTTAAATAAAATATATGGTAATAAAATTAGTTAACGAAATTTAGAATTTTGTTTGAACCGCCATATTTTCCACTAATATAGTGGTTACTACAATGGCCTTATTTGGAAATTTTCTAAAACCGGAAAATTTCCCTCCGATATATTTTTTAAAACAGTGGTTTTAAAAATAAAAATTGTGGCGAAGAAAAAAAAAACAATTAACGAAACCTGATTCCTTATCTCTTCGTTAGTCTCTCTCGTTTCACCGCTGCATCGTCCTTGTTACGATCTCGCTCCTTACGTTTCAACCAAACCCTTGATTCAACCCCAGATTTCTTCTCTCTTTCTGTGAATTTCCTAGGATTTGGGTATTTCTGTTTGACCTGCGAATTCAATTTCCTAAATTTGGGGGAAAGTATGGATCTATCTCTCACCGCCCTATCTCTGTCTCTCGCCAAGCTTTATCTCTCATCCTCGTCATCTCTATCTCCAAAGTAATTTTGATTTTTTGTCCCCCACGGTCTTGCTTGTATATTGTGTTGATTTCACTATTTATGTTTCCTATGCTATTGAGGTCTCTGTCTCCTTCTTAACAGTAACTATTCGTCAGAGAGAGCTTCAGATTAAGAAGAGAAGAAGTCAAATCCAGTTTAAACCCTAGGATTTGATAACAATCTCGGTAACAACTCATATCCTATTGTTTAATTCGATTAGTTTGACTGTTGGATTCTTGCTTTGGTATTGTCACCAATCTAGGTCGATTTCTGTGACGTTCTGTGTTATTAACTGTGATAGAGCTTGAGATCTCCATTCAAAAATGGGTTTTGAGCTTCGTAAGTTCAAGATTCTATTTCTTATTCAATGGTGTTTTTCTGGGAGATAGTTAGCTTTGATTGATTGGGTGTTTATTTTCTGACAAAGATTGCAACTTTGGTCATCCACAGATTAGTCCCTTAACGTTTTTCTTTCACTAGATTGTTTCTTTGTTTACACGAATCATGTTGCTAAATTTCTTGTTAATTGTTTCAATGTTTCCGTTTTAATTTTGCAGAAAGGGAAAGCTAATAGATGTGTTCCTTTATTGTTTGGAATTAGGTACTTTGAATTTTTTTTCATCGTTCTGTATTTGAAGAAGTCTGATGCTTAAATGGAATTCATATGTGAAAGTGATTTTGTTGGGGTTTCCTCTCACTGATTACTTGTTGTGTCTTTTTTTGTTGTGCAGTGGCTCGATTCGTTTTTTCTTGGTGTGATGCAGAGTATCACCAAGAGACGTTGAGTTATCTAAAGACAGCTGTAAAGAGCACGAAGAAGCTTTGTGATGTATGCTCACTTCTCTTGTTTTGCTCTGCTGTTTCTGGGTCTTCTAAACAACGTCATATCATTGGACTTGGAGCATTAAGTAAGGATTTACCCTCTATTGATGCTTCTCCAAGTCAGAAAAGAAGCTGCAGACTTTTGTAAGTGTACCACCAAAACCGTCCATCGTCCATAATCGTCCACGTCTACCTAATCTAGTAATATTAGTTTTATTTATTTGTAGTAATTTTAGTATTGTTTAATTTTTATTTTGTTTAAATTATGTTTATGCATTAACTTTGTCTTGGATTTGGATGTCAGGTTTGTTAAGTAATATTATGGATTGTTTATTATATTTTATTTTTAGTGTTTTATTATATAATTAATTATTTCTTAAAAATGTTTGATTACAATTAGTTAAATATATTTAGTAACTGCTTATGACTAAATTTTAATTGATATTTTAAATTTAGTAACAATTTGTGACAAATTCAGTAAAACAAAATTGTCACTAATACTATAAACTAAACGGTGACAATTATGTGACTATAAATTCACAAATTGTGATGGAATCTGTGACATTATTATGGTCATAATTTCTAACGTATAAGTGACTTCAATAAAGTAATAATTCGTGACAAATATATGACAGATTTTTGCCACAATTTGTGACTTAGTGGTGACAGTATTTTTCGTCATAAATTGTGTCGATTTTGTGAATTTTTAAATGTCGTCACAAATAGTGACGGATTATTACAATTGTTAGAGGTCACAAAATGTTGTGACATTTTTTGAGACTGAAATGGATTTGTGATAATTTTATTGTGACTTTTCATAATTTGTGACATTTTCATCACAATATAAATTTTGTGACGAAATATTTATATATTGTAACATAAAAAATTGTAACAATATTATTTTTTTTGTAGTGTCTATGCAAAGAAGGATACCAAACCGAGACTCCTTAGGTGGATACTTCTTCTTCAAGAGTTTGACATGGAAATAGTTGATAAAAAGGGCATAGAGAATGGCGTGGCCGATCTCCCCGAAGAGCAACTCATGATAATCAAGGTAGTAAAAGAAGGATACCACTTGGGGAAGAAGCTAGAAGAAGCCAAGAGCTTGGAGGAAAAGGGATTGTCTTGGTATGCTGATTTTGTGAACTACTTGGTGTGTGGAGATGTGCCTCCTAATCTAGATGCCTACACAAAGAAGAAATTCTTTAGGGATGTGTCTCACTACTATTGGGATGAACCCTACCTGTTCAAGAGATGCTCGGATGGCCTCTATAGGAGATGCATAGCTCAAGAGGAGAGGCCTAGTATCTTGTATCATTAACATGGGTCAGTTTATGGTGGACATTTTGCTACATTCAAAACTGCAACAAAAGTGCTTTAAGAAGGGTTTTGGTGGCCAAGTTTGTTCTAGGATGCTCATGCCTACATCTCTACATGTGAGGCATGTCAAAGAAAAGGCAACATAAGTAAGAGAGATGAGATGCCACCAAACCCAATCTTGGAGGTGGATTTGTTTGATGTTTGGGGAATAGACTTTATGGGACATTTCCCATCCTCCTATTGCAACAAATTCATCTTAGTTGTTGTTGATTATGTCTCAAATTGGGTAAAAGCAGTAACAAGTCCCACAAATGATGCTAAGGTTGTGGTAAAGCTTTTCAAGTCCACAATCTTTCCAAGATTTGGAGTCCCTAGAGTTGTGATAAGTAATGGTGGAAGTCATTTCATCAACAACGTGTTTGAAGGTCTCCTCAAGAAATATGGAGTGAGGCATAAGGCATAAACCAAACACCTAAACCTAAACTGCTCGTTCGCTCCCCTTTCGGTAGCGACTTCGCAGCAAGATCAACTATAAGTTTAGGTTCAATAAAGCTCACAGCACACCGTCGATCTGCATAAGCATCCTTCGGTGCCTGCTCGTTTAAAACTATGTCCGGCCAAGAGATTCAGCGCTCGCGCGGTTCTAATGATCCTACAATCGATCCTTAAATGTCCAGTCAAGGATTACGCAATACGAAAGAATCCAAACAAAGAACAGTGAAAAACATTCTACCTATCATCTAACAACCTATCGAATCAAACCATGAAATCCTTTTTTGAGAAACCCCCTAGGAAACCCCAACTGAAGGACTACTCAGACATAGATTTGAAGTTCATTATCATTGCAATAGTTAAAAGAAATCACAAAGGTCTGGAAAGAAAAAAAAAGTAATAATCAATGCAAAAAAGTGCAGAAAAGAGATGAAAGAGAGTATCGAATAGGGGGACGAAGTTCGGGGGTGGAGAAGACGGCTTTCGCTCCTCTTCTCTTCCTCCTTGGTGGCGGCTCCTCTTTTAGGTCGTGGTCTTGGTGGCTGGCTTCAAACTCTCCCAAAAATAAGAGTAGCAACGTGTATTTATAGGTCTTTAGGTCCTCTTAGGCGTCAATTAGGGTTCCACCGAATTTGGTGGCCATCGGGCTTGTTTTGGGCTTGCAGACGGGCTCGGGAACGTCACTTTTCATGGCCGCGCGAGCGAGGGTTCATGGGCCGGCCGTTGGCCTTCTGAGCTTTCCTGGCGCGGCCAGCCTTCTTCTAAGGATGTGTCTGACGGGCCTTCTTGCTTCCTTCGTAACTTGAGATCCAACTGTGGGATTGGACTCAAATCACCTCGAGGTGAAATACAGCTGATAGGGCTATCACTACAAGAAAACATGGGTTTTCCGACTGCACATATAGTCGCAGCGTATTCGCTAAATTAAAGGTTACGACTATTTAGCGACTAATACGTTTAGTCGTAAATCCTTAGTCGTTAAAATCTGTAGTCGTAAATATAGTCGTCTATTGACGACTATTTGACGACTAAAAAACATTGTCGGAGAATGAGTCGTAATGCAGTCGTTATATTTTACGACTACTTGATGACTAGTTTACGATTGCTCCGATGAACATATTTTGTTGGTGCTGCAGTCGGAAAGTAGTCGTAAAATCTTGCCGACTATATTACGACTATTAGTTTCAGCCTACTGTACGTTTGATATTTGTTTTTTGCAGGATTGGAATTTGATTTTGTTTATGATTGAAATTACAAAACCTGGAAGCAAAACCAAGATCACACAAATTTAAATACAAATGAAAAACATTCAAATTCAAACAAAGATTCAAATGAAATCAATTCAAACAAAGAGTCATAACATACATAAATAAAGAGTCGCATCATACACAAATATAGTCACAACCTACACAAGTTCATTAGAGTTAAGAAATGGAGAGCAAGTAACCTAAGATGCAGATGGAGTTGTAGATGGAGCTGTTGGGGGAAGAGAGGTTGCTTCAGCTGAATGAGTCGCCATGAAGGTCATGAAGGCCGGATCAGTTTGGCGCAGATACTTTTCCAGCAAGGACAAGTGGTTGAGCTTGTCCTTTTGCTCAGCCAAAGATCTGGAATGCTCTGCTTCACGGGCAGCATCACGAGCAGCAACCTCAGCATCACGTCGTGCATTATAAGAAGCCTGCTCTTCGATTTTACGTTGAGCTTCCTTCAATTGCTCTTCCAATGCCACAAACGATGAAGAGTCTCGCTTGAGCTTGGTAGTGACAACATTTTCAAGAGTTTCCTTGAGGCTTCCAACTCCATAAAGAGTGCCTCGTGAATCTGTCTCAGTGGACTGTGAAAAGAAAGTGAAAACAAAAAATAAGTAATTAAAGGCCAATGTATACACCTAATTAAGAACTGAAAAAGTAAAACCGAACAACACTTAACTTATACAATCTTAAGTTCAAAATGTAAACTGAACAACACTTAATTTATACTATCTTAAAACCGAACAACACTTAATTCATGGATACTATCAGAAGCTGCATCAACTAGTATACACCTAATTAAGAACTGAAAAAGTAAAACCGAACAACACTTAACTTATACAATCTTAAGTTCAAAATGTAAACTGAACAACACTTAATTTATACTATCTTAAAACCGAACAACACTTAATTCATGGATACTATCAGAAGCTGCATCAACTAGTATACACCTAATTAAGAACTGAAAAAGTAAAACCGAACAACACTTAACTTATACAATCTTAAATTCGAAATGTAAACTGAACAACACTTAATTTATACTATCTTAAAACCGAACAACACTTAATTCATGGATACTATCAGAAGCTACATCAACTAGTATACATCTAATTAAGTGAGTGAAGGCCAATGTTACTTTACCTGAAGAAAGATGGCATTATACTCATCTGCTGTAAGTTTTGGAGGTCGTGAAGCACCATCTGAACTAGATGAATTCTCTGCCTCGAGCTCAGTCAGCTTCTCTTGCAAGTTCTTCTCATAATTTATAGCAATTTTCTCCGCCTTGCGATCGACATACGTACCATCTGGCTTTGTATGTGTCTTAATGAAAACCTCACCAACGCTCACCGGTCTTCCAAATTCCTCTTCCTGCAGTGTTATAAAATAAACAAGGATTATAAATGAGTAAGAAAAATAAATAACAGATATATAAACAAGGATTATAAAGGAGTAAGAAAAATAACCATATCCTCTTGGATTTGTCGATACGAGGTCGGCCCTGATAAGAGAATGTGAGGACCGAGACCATTACAGTCAGACATACGAGCATTGGAATAAATGCTACTCCTTTCTTGTGCTTCTTCAATATCCCAGTACTCAACCATCATTTTCCAGAGAGTATCCTTGATCCATCTAGGTCGCTCTCGACTAGTCCTGACGTTGCTAATCATATCTTTCATCCGGCGTTTACATATCATCACGAAATATCCATGAACTGTCCCTATTATCAAGGGATCCCATGTGTGTGTTTTCTACAAAATGAGGATAGTAGAATGATGTTATCGAAAGCAATACAAGTAAACCTATATGTGAAGTCTGTAGGACAGAAAACTGTACCGCGAACTCCAGGAAGTATCTTTCTTGTCTTTCCGGAGGCACACATGACCAGCTATAGTAGAGACCATCGAATTTGTTAGTAAAAACTTTAGTAATCTTCCGAACCAGGCTTGATTTTTTGTCCCGTGTAAACCTGCAAACACATGAAATTATTATAGAAGAAGAAGAGTTTCACCCAATTAGAGAAGAAGAAGCGAGTATTAGAGAAGAAGAGCGTATTAGAGAAGTACGAAAAAGACAGAAGCAAAAATGCACAATACCATAAACACTCGATCCGACTATAAAACTTAAATCTCATAAGCGTTCTATAACAGCAAAAATGCAGACATCATAAACGTCTACTTCTGAATCAGAACTCAACCGATATAGCAGACATCAAAACTCAACCGATATAGCAGACATCAAAACTCAACCTACTGAATGATTTAGCAGACATCAAAACTCAACCAGCTAAACGATTTAGCAGACATCAAAACTCAACGATTTAGCAAACATCAATACTTAATCTACTGATAAGACAAGAACAAGAAACAATACTAACAATTTGATAAACAAAAAGCTGAAGAACAAGAGTCATACCAAGTTGAGTTTGGGGTCGGTTTGGGAGAGAGGACGGTGGTAAACTTATCACGGTCTGGCACCTGAAGCAGGGCATTTAGAGCCCTCAGCGTGTCCTCCTGGAGTTCCGGCAACACATTCTCAGGTTCGTCGTCCTGGAAGTTATTACCTTGAGAAGATGGATGATTATGATTCGGTTGATTGTTCTGGACTTCTGGTGACGAAAGAGTCGCATGGTCTTCAGGTTGTTGATTACCAGAGTTCTGGAAAAGCGATTGTGGCGGTGGAAAGTTCCGGAAATGTGCTGCTGATGACATTGATTGTTGGGGTAGAACGCGGAATGGCTCTTCGGGCGATTGAGTCGGAGGAATTTGGGCCGCCGGCGTGAAGTCGTATGTACTCGGTAGACGGCTTGGTCTTCTCGCTGTAATGTGAGGGGTTGTCCCTCCGGGTCTCTGAGAAATGTTGCGTACCGTTGCTCTCTTTCGTCCTCGCTTAGGTGTAGGCATCGTCTGAGAGATGGGGGAGTGGATTCGAAGAAGTGAGGTTTTGTGGAAGAAATGAGGAAGAAACGTGAAATTGAGAGTGTGGGTCTCCGGAAGAAACGTGAATTTAGTCTCAGCGGCTGCGTAAGAGGAATAGAGGAAGGAGACGTAGAATAGAGGAAGGGGAAATTAGGGTTTGTCAAATTTGGGGCACCATTTGTTTTTTATTTGGGCCAAATTTTAAAAATCCATAAATCAATTTGATTAAATGAAACAATATATTTTTTCTTAAATCAATTTTTTTCTTAAATCAATATGCTTAAATGAAACAATATATTTTTGAAAATCCATAAATCAATTTCACAATTTAATATGAAACAATATATTTTTTTCTTTCTTTAATTGAGAGATTTAAAAAAATATCTTAAAATTGTAAATCCTTATATCCCAAATCAAACATTCATTAATCTATAAAAAAAATTAAATTTATAAAAATTATGTAGTTGTGTAACAATAAGTTAGTATATTTTAATTTTTAATAGAACTAGAAAAAAATATATTTCAAATCCTATACCCAATATTTTTAACCCCAAATTTTAGAGGATGCCAATTTCGCGACTGTTTTGCGACTATTTTGCAACTATTGTTTTGGCGACTCACACAATTAGTCGTATATTAGTCGCTACTTAGCGACTAATTGACAACTTCCATATTTGGTCGCAAAGTAGCGACTAATTGGAGTCTAATTTTAATGAATCGCAAATGAGTCGCAAAGTAGTTGGTAATTAGTCGCTAAATTTAGCGACTATATATGTAGTCGCATTTTGGAGTCGCGAAAAGCCTGTTTTCTTGTAGTGTATCTTGTCACCAAAATTTAGTTTGATCTCGTGGTGGGAAGGCCTCCGTCTCATTCTAGACTTTTGTCAAAAAGCTCTTGTTCCAAAAATGTCCGTTTTGTGCCGTTTTGCATCCTTTTTCCTAAGATTTCATGAAAAGAGTCTTGGACACACAAATATTCATTAATACCTTAGTTAAATACTTATTAAAGCATGCACTTATGATGGTAAAAATGGGTAAAATATGCATTTTATCAACTCCCCCAGACTTAAACCTTTATTTGTCCTCAAACAAAACAAAAATCTAAATAAGGAAAAGAGGTTTGAAAACGTGGAAACTCACCAATACTTGATAACTCATCAAGTCTAGCAATCGACCTGTTTGAGCCCCGTAACTCGGAAGTTAGGTTCAAGGCGTTTGGGTCTAGTTACCTTGAGCTTTTCACCCTTCCCGGATACGCCTCATGGTCCCTTTGAGTATTTCGAGCTCTCTCTTGTTGACTCCTTTATTCACTTAGGCGTGCGGTCTCTATCGAGGGAGTATTGGTCGACGAGACATTATACTCTTCTCTTCCAAACAACTAGACATAGACATTTTGGACACAACTCTCCTATTTTCTCTTCCTTTAGTCGATTTCTCCCTGCTTTTCTAGGGTATCATTTATTATTTCTATCGACTTTCTTATTCTATTATTTTTTTTTCTTCTTAGCTTGAGAATGATCACTTTTTCGAAGTTTTCATGATGTCTGCGAACCGTCATGGTTCTTTAAGGAACTCGAGTTGCCATCCTCAAACTAAGACTTTTTCTATTATTTTTTTTTCTTTTCCTTTCTATAACAAGGGAAGGTCAAGGAGAGATTTCATTGCATCTACTTATTCATGCTAGAGTTTAAAAGAGGATCAAAGTTCGAAGTACCTCAAGCCACTTGACGAGAAGTTTTGATTCATTAGGTGCGGAGTCAACGCAAGATCCTTCGAGTACTCTAGAGATTAGAACTTTCTCTGTTGGAATGATCCACTCGCCTTGTTCAACTTAGTAAACCTTGCTTCTAAACCCGTGAGAATGGTCATTAAGGTTCCTTGTTCGAAATGACTTGTACCTAGCAAAGTTCATAGTTTCCGACTAAAAGAAAAAAAGTTTTGACTCTATAAAACGACTCCATAAATGATGTAAGTATGCATAAGACTCATCAAATAAAATGAAGTTAGTAATATAAGAAACCCCCCAGACTTAAATCAAACTGTCCCCAGTTTGTTTAAATCGAGTTGAGGTGAAAAAGATAGGTAAATTCAAGTACAAGCTTGTGAAGACTTACTTGAAAGTGGCTTTGGGTTTGGTATGGATGGATGGGCGTGTGGTATGATTGAGCTAAGGACTTGATCATTCTCCTTATGTCACTGCTTAGAATCGATTTAATTGAACTAAAGAAATCGAAAACTTAGCTCGAAAGGAAATGTGTTGCGCGGTTGAGCTTCCTTGCTTCGTTTGGTGGTGGTGGGCGTATGGTGATGATGAATGAGGGTGGTGATAGGCGTTTGGTGGTGATGATTTGTTCGCCTTTGTTGAGAAGAACATGTACTCCGGTTGTTGAGTACTTGTGTTGGTTCCTTGACCTTTGTAAAACACCGTGAATGAGAGATGGAAAATCTTCCGTCCTTGCGTCTTGAAGATTGCATCACCTCAGAAACTTGAAGTTTGGGTCTATGTTGGCCTATCCGGTGACGTATTCGGGATCCCGGAAGACAGGTGTTGCTAGTTCGAACTTGAATGCCATATGAAATCCTTACTTGGCTTTGGTAAAGGTCTCGGTCGTGGAAGAGAGAAGCTAGTCTTCGGGAACTTTTCTCTTCGCGGTTTGGTGAAGGAAGTTGCATCTTCTTTCTTGTGGAGCTTGCACAACGGTTTTTCATCCTCTAGAACCGTTGTATTCTTCTTCATCTTCATGGATACAGGCCCGCTGAATGTGTTGGAAGAAGTATGTAGAGAGATGGATCATTGACTTAACTTGACTTGGATGGAGTCTTGTCTTGTCTCGCCGTCTTTGATGCAACAGCGATATGCCGCGGTTGTGGGAGTTGTATTTGCGGTCTTTAGGACTTGTTCAAGCCTTGGATCAAGGAGGATGCTTGAAAGGCTTGACACAGGTTGAAGGAGATCCAGTTTGGTGAAGTCGGGATAGGGGATCGTTTCAGACGGAGGCCGGCCACGCGACGGGTTTTCGCGGCCGCGGCCGGACACGTCCTCTCTGTGCCATCGTGGCTCGTGGCACGGCCAGGCTCCTTCTGGCCGTCCCACGGGCGGTTCGTCGCCCGGTGAGTGTTCTTCGGGCCTCCTTCGTCATATCTTTGGTCTTTTCCGAGTTTTATGATATTTTTTTTTTATTTATGTTTTTGCGGTTTATAAGAATGTTGTAATTAAGAAGAAACCAAAAATAAAAATTAGTATGGTTAGAGAGATGAGAAAAAGAAAGTAGGTACTTAAAATGGGTTGTCTCCCATTAAGGCGCTCTTGTTTATAGTCCTTTAGCTGGACTTTTATGTGCATCAGGCGACTAATGCGTCGTCTAGGTGAATTGTCTCCCTTATGTCTTCAGGCGTGGCTAGGTATGGCTTGATTCGTTGCCCGTTTACGGTGAAGAAACCCCCCCATCCTTGTCCCAGAGCGTTACTGCTCCATATGGTTTAACTTCTTTTATCTTTAACGGTCCTCACCATCTCGACCTTAGCTTCCCTGGGAAGAGTTTCAGGCGAGAGTTGAATAGCAGGACTTGGTCGTCGGCTGCGAACGTGCATGGGATAATCTTCCTGTCATGGTAAGCCATGATCCTTTCCTTGTAGATCTTAGAGCTTTCGTAGGCCTTGTGTCTCATTTCGTCCAGCTCATGTACTTGGATCTGTCGCCTTTCTTTGGCTGCCTTTAGGTCGAAGTTGATCTTTTTGATAGCCCACTGCGCCTTGTATTCGATTTCAACCGGCAGGTGGCAGGCTTTCCCGTATACTAAATGGAAACCCAAAGGTGTCTTGTATGCGGTTCTATAAGCCCACAAAGCATCATCTAGCTTGGCTGACCAATACTTGGCCTCTCGTTTGTGGATGGTATGGTGATGCTACCTTGTGCCTTACTCCATTCTTCCTTAACAGGTTATCGAAGACCCTGTTTATAAAGTGTAATCCTCCATCGCTTATGACAATTCTGGGAACTCCAAAACGGGGGAAAATGATCGTTTTGAACATCTTGACAACAACGCTCGCGTCGTTGGTTGGGATGGCTATTGCTTCCACCCACTTAGAGACATAATCGACGGCCACAAGGATATATTGATTTCCAAAATAAGTTGGGAATGGTCCCATGAAGTCGATTCCCCAAACATCAAATACTTCTACTTCTAAGATGAAGTTCTGTGGCATTTCATTTCTTCTGCTTATATTCCCCATTCTTTGGCAAGCGTCGCATCTTGAGATGAAAGTATTCGTGTCCTTAAACATGATCGGCCACCAGAATCCAGCTTGCAGTACCTTAGAGACGGCTTTGAAGGCGAAGTGCCCCGCGTAAGCTGATCTGTGGCATCCATCCAGTATGCCTTCGAATTCTTCTTATGCTACGCATCTTCTGAATAGTCCGTCTGTGCACTGTCTGTATAGATACGGCTCGTCCCAGAATTACTTGCGGGAGTCTCGCAGAAACTTCTTCTTGTTGTATCCCACGAACTGAGGTTGTTTGATGTCGGCCGCAAGTTAGTTTGCGATGTGTCGGAACAATGGTGTGTTGTATGCTCCAGATTGCGCTATAAGAGGATGTCTCATTGTTGGTTCTTCCATTGTGGGAACTGCATTGATCGCGTTCATGCTTTCTTCGGGGAGGCCGTCGTTTATAGGGATCATCCCCATAATGTACTAGTGAAAGGTGATCTGCTGCCCCATTATCAACCCCTCTTCGGTCTTTTATCTCTATGTCGAATTCTTGGAGTAGAAGGACCCACCTAATCAGTCTAGGTTTCGTGTCTTTCTTTGTCATTATGTGCCGGATTGCTGCATGATCGGTGTGTACTATAACTTTCGACCCGACCAGGTACTGACGAAACTTTTCGAATGCAAACACGATAGCTAGGAGTTCCTTCTCTGTCGTCGTATATTTGCATTGGGCGTCGTCCAGGGTCTTGCTCGCATAGTAGATTGCATGCATCTTCTTATCTTTCTTCCGTCCCAGCACCGCTCCCACTGCATAATCACTGGCATCACACATAATCTCAAATGGCTATTCCCAATCAGGTGGTTGTACTACTGGAGCTGACACCAGAGCTTCTCTAATCTTGTGGAAAGCTTGCAGGCATTCTTCGTCGAATTTGAATTTTGCGTCTTTTCAGAGAAGACGGGTTAACGGTCTTGCTATCTTTGAGAAGTCTTGGATGAACCTCTTGTAAAACCCTGCGTGACCCAGGAAGCTCCGTATCCCTTTGACGTTTGACGGTGGCTGCAAGCTTGTCATGACTTCTATCTTTGCTTTATCAACCTCGATGCCTTCTGCAGAGATCTTATGTCCGAGCACTACGCCGTCTCGCACCATGAAATGGCATTTCTTTTATTCAGAACGAGGTGCTTATCTTCGCCTCTTTGCAGGATCTTTCCTAAATTACTCAGACACTCTTTGAAAGACGGCCCGTGGACCGAAAAGTCATCCATGAAAACTTCCATAAACTTCACAATATAATCAGTAAAGATCGATAGCATGCACCTTTGAAATATTGCAGGAGCGTTGCAGAGGCCGAACGGCATCCGCCGGTACTCGAACGTTCCATAAGGGCAAGTGAAAGTCGTCTTTTATTGGTCCTCTGGCCGTATTGGGATCTGAAAAAATCCAGAATATCTGTCAAGAAAACAATAGTACTGATGGTTTGCTAACCTTTCTAGCATTTGGTCGATGAATGGCAGTGGGAAATGATCCTCCCTGGTCGCTGTGTTTAGCTTCCGGTAATCGATGCACATGCGATGGCCGGTCACGGTTCTTGTAGCAATCATCTCGTCCTTGTCGCTTTTAATAACTGCAACTCCTCCCTTTTTTGGGACCACGTGAACCGGGCTTACCCACATGCTGTCCGAGATCGGGTATATGAACCCTGCTTCCAAAAGCTTCATTACTTCCTTTTTAACTACTTCCATTAGGTTCGGATTGAGCCTCCTCTGCTGTTCGACCGAGTTTTTAACATTTTCCTCCAAATGGATCTTACGCATGCAGAGGTCTGGAGATATTCCAGGAATGTCGTCTAAGGAGTATCCTATCGCTCTCATGTGTTTCCGTAGCTCGCAGAGAAACAACGTTGCTTCGACGTTGTTTAAGCTAGAATTTATGATCACTAGATAAGTCGAATCTCGTCCCAGGAATGCGTACCTTAACCCGGCCGGTAGCGGCTTCAGCTTAACCTTGGGCGCCTTGAGTGGGTTCTAAGGGTCTGGAATTGTTCCTCGGGTGTCCTTTGGTGATAAGGTCTTGTGTTCTTCGTCCCCTAGGTCAAGAAAGGGGGCAGGTCCGACGTGAGGTTCGGTTTGGTCCAGCATTCTTGTACAACTTTTCGTTCCCTCGCGACTGGGGCCAATTGCAGTGTTCGCGTTCGTCAGGGCTATCTCCAGCGGGTCGTCCATAGGCATCTCCTCGTATATTTCTTCCACAGCTCCGGCGAGCTCGTCGATGCGAAAGACTTGCCCATCCAGGGTAGGTTTCCTAAGATCTTTGCTCATATCGAAGTTCATAACGAGATTCCCCATGTGTAGATCTATTTTTCCTTTTAAAACGTTGATGGCTGCTCCTACTGTAGAGAGGAATGGGCGGCCGAGAATGAGAGGGTTCCGAGGTTCCTCTTCGATATCTAGCACCACGAAGTCAGTTGGAATTGTGCAGTCCCCGATGATGACTTGGACGTCAACCAAAACTCCGACGGGCAGCCTGGTCGATCTATCCGCTAGGATTAGGGTAATTTTTGTAGGTAGGAATTCGTAGTATCTGAGGCGCCTTGCTACAGAGAGTGGCATCATGTTTATGCTTGCTACATAGATCTCGCTTAAACACTTCCTCTCCAATCGAACATGATATTACAAAACTTTCGGGGTCTTCACGTTTCAGAGGGGGAAGGTTCTGGATGACCGAGCTGTATTCTTGCGTGATCATCATAACTCCCTCTTCCAGGGTGTGAGAGTTGGTTAGAATACTTTTCATGTACCTTCTCAGTGTTGGGATCATGGCGCAAGCTTCTATAAAAGGTAGTCTCACAGAAAGCTGTCCTATTAGCTCCTTTAGTCTTGCTCTTTCTTTCTCCTTCTTGGGCGTGCTTAGACAGCGGGGATAGGGTGCTTTGGGTGCGTGGACTCGTGTTGGCGGTGGTGGTGTTTCCTCCTCTTGTAGGATTCCTTCCGTCACGACTCCCTTATCAACACCGTCTTCCTCCATGTCTCTGATCGCTTGATCTTTGCCACCGCGATCCTTCTCCTCTTCTACTGCTTTCCTATCCTTTGGGAACTCGGGCTCCTTGTAGGCCAACCCTCTTCTATGCTCCACGGTATCGTAGCAATCTTTGCTATCTTCATTTTCTTCTTCCGCCCTTGACGTCTTTCTTTCCCCTTTGGTCAGTATCTCGTTTTCTTTTACTACCCTTCGTATTTCTGAAGTGAGGTGCTCTATCTTACCATTCGTCTCATGGTGCTTACGTTCAGCTTCCTTCTTAGCATCGCTTGAGGTTCTCTTGAAAGAATCCACGAGTTCATGTATCTTGTCCTCGAGTCTATTAATTCGATCCGAATGATCTCGGTGTATTAAAAGGTCGAGGGAATGGCTCACTCCCATTAGGTCTCGGGTTTGATGGTTGTCGTGATGACTCACTATGCTTCATTCTAAGTTCTCGTGATGGAGGTCGAGGTTGCGGCAGTGTCTTGGGTTGACGTCGCGGCCCAAGTTGTAACGCATGCGGGAGTCCTGCAGTTCCCGGATGGCTTCCAACTGTTGTGGACGTTCTGAGTCTATTCTAGCTAGCGCACCCATTATGATCTTCAAAGGGTCTGCTTCGGCTTCTTCTTCGTGGCTTGCTGCATGGCCAGGGTCGTTGAGGCTATTGTATTCGCTAGTGGCCAGGTTGGTCACTAATAGTCGCGCTCCTTTTACTGATTTTGACGAGAAGTCTCCATTGCTTGCAAAATCCAGCGCGACTTGGAGTTTCCTGTTGATTCCTCGGTAGAACGTGCTATTCATGTGTTCGTCAGTGAATTCGTGGTGTGGACAGTCTCTTTTGTAGCCTTTGAATAGCTTCCATGTTTCAATGAGAGTTTCGCACCTTTCTTGTCGGAATCCTTGTATCTTGTTCCTTAGGAGGTAGGAACGGACTTAGTGTAGAAGCGGTTTAGGAAAACTCTTCTACATTCTTCCCAGGTTGTGATGGATGCTGGGGCTAAGGATCTGAACCATCTGCTTGCCTTTTCTCCTAAAGAGTAGGGAAACAGCATGCATCTCAGGTAGTCTCCATTAATCTTGGAGATGGCGCAGACTCCTTCGAATGCTTCAATGTGCTCGATCGGTTGCTTCGATGGTTGGCCTCGGTATTGGTTCTGTTTAACCAGGTATATAATGCGTTTTTTGATCTCAAAATTTTCTCCTTCAGGTAGTGCTAGCCGAAAAGGGTTTCCGTCTTGGAAGGACTTGAGGGGTGCGTCAAACTCGGAAATTGCAGGCGCGTCCTCGGCGAATGTCTCGTCTTCCTCGCTCAATAGATCTTCTTCTTCTTCCACTCGTTGTTTTCGTTTAGATTAAATAGGTCTCCAAGAGCTTCGGGGTCTCGGATTTGATCCCCCATTAGAGAAGTACCTGCAAAACGAGGAGTTAAACGAGTAGTTCAGTGATCGTTCTGTTGATTTTTCGGTAAAGAATTCGTGAGAAGCAAATCAATAGTCCCCGGCAACGGCGCCAAAAACTTGATGCAACAGGATTTAGGGTCTGTTTTCGAGTTTTAAATTTATAATCCTATCGCCTGCAAATGCACAGATGTGCGCTGTAGTATTTAGGGTGTCGAACCACAGAGACTATGATGCTTCGAACAAATCCACTAAAACAGAAAACCAAATAAGAGCGATCAGATTTAAGATTGGTTTTGTGGAGGTGATGGTTTAGTAACAAAGCGGAAATCAAGAGGGATTGTAAAACTATGAAACGGAACGCTGGGGTTCAGGGATCTCTCAGTGTTTTCCACGGAATGATTCTACGGTTAGCACACTTGACCTAGACAAATCGATTCTGCTGGTTCTTAAGCTCAAACATGAAAGTGGTCGGATCTTCCTTTCGGAAAACCAAACACCTAAACATAAACTGCTCGTTCGCTCCCCTTTTGGTAGCGACTTCGCAGCAAGATCAACTATAAGATTAGGTTCAATAAAGCTCACAGCACACCGCCGATATGCATAAGCATCCTTCGGTGCCTGCTCGTTTAAAACTATGTCCGACCAAGAGATTCAGCGCTCGCGCGGTTCTAATGATCCTACAATCGATCCTTAAATGGCCAGTCAAGGATTACGCAATAAGAAAGAATCCAAACGAAGAACAGTGAAAAGCATTCTACCTATGATCTAACAACCTATTGAACCAAACCATGAAATCCTTTTGAGAAACCCCCTGCGAAACCCCAACTGAAGGACTACTGAGACATAGATTTGAAGTTCATTATCATTGCAATAGGTAAAAGAAATCACAAAGGTCTGGAAAACAAAAAAAGTAATAATCAATGCAAAAAAGGTGCAGAAAAGAGATGAAAGAGAGTATCGAATAGGGGGTTGAAGTTCGGGGGTGGAGAAGACGGCTTTCGCTCCTCTTCTCTTCCTTCTTGTTGGCAGCTCCTCTTTTAGGTCGTGGTCTTGGTGGCTGGCTTCGAACTCTCCCAAAAATAAGAGTAGCAACGTGTATTTATAGGTCTTTAGGTCCTCTTAGGCGTCACTTAGGGTTCCACCGAATTTGGTGGCCATCGGGCTTGTTTTGGGCTTGCAAACGGGCTCGGGAATGTCACTTGTCGTGGCCGCGCGAGCGAGGGTTCATGGGCCGGCCGTTGGCCTTCTGAGCTTTCCTGGCGCAGCCAGCCTTCTTCTGAGGATGTGTCTGACGGGCTTTCTTGCTTCCTTCGTAACTTGAGATCCAACCGTGGGATTGGACTCAAATCACCTCGTGGTGGGAAGGCCTCCGTCTCATGCTAGACTTTTGTCAAAAAGCTCATGTTCCGAAAATGTCCGTTTTGCTCCGTTTTCCATCCTTTTTTTAAGATTTCATGAAAAGAGTCTTGGACACACAAATACTCGAAAACTACTAAATATACATTAATACCTTAGTCAAATGCTTATTAAAGCATGCACTTATGATGGTAAAAATGGGTAAAATATGCATATTATCAGAAATTAAAGTGTAGATGGTCCGGCCCTTTCACAATCAAGGAAGTCTTACCCTATGGGGCAATCACTCTCTTTGGTCAAGAGGCTGGAGAGTTTACTGTGAACGGCCATAGACTGAAGATGTACTTCGGCAGTGGCACGGTTGAAGAGGCAAAGACCATCCCTCTTCAAGATCCTCCACAAGCCTAAGGGTTTGAAAAGTCGAGCTAAAAGACGTTAAACAAGCGCTCTTGGGAGGCATTCCCATGGTTATCTTTGTACATATTGCACTTTTCATTTCAATAATATGTTTTATAGTGTTTGTAAATGACTGGTTTGAATAAAGGAAGATGAGCCAAGGGGAATAAGCTTTCCAAGAAAATTTTTGGCGATGTATCGAGCTACGTATCGAGCTACTAAGCTCGATACAGCTCTCACAGGAGTCTCGGAGGGAGTGTATCGGACGTTTGTGTCGAGCTAGCAAGCTCGATACAAACTCGACCCGGGAATTTCAACCTGCGTATCGGACGTTTGTATCGAGCTAGCAAGCTCGATACAGTCCCAAAACTTGCGTCTGCAAGTGTATCGAGCTATGTATCGAACTGCTAAGCTCGATACACTCCTTTTCCCGGTAAGTCAACGGGGTTGACCGTTTTAATTCACTCGAATTAAACCGGGTTGCCCTCCGTCTTCTTCCCCAAAAATCGCGAAAACCCCATTTCCTCACTAGCTCGCGATTTTTGCCTCCTTTCCTCTATTCTCAAGCGAATTTTATGATTTCAAGTGCCATTAGCCCGAATTCTTGTGCTTGCATTGAGTCTCATATCCATTTCTGTCCATCATCCATTTCATCTACAAGGTAAAAAATCTTGGACCCAAAATTTTCTCCTTTACTCTAATGGTGGAAAATTTGGGGTCTATGTGTTAGGATGTTAAAATTGATGATTTAGGGATTGGGCATTGTTTGATTATGATTAAGGAGCAAGTTTCGAGTGCCATACTAGGATTTCCAAGAATAATTCTCGAAAATCATGCATCTAGGGTTCATGGTGCGAAAAATTCAAATTACCCTCTTGAACCTTATTAGATTTTGGAGTTTTCACTTGCATTAGTTTGCATTAACCATCCTTATGGATTGCCAATAGATAGCACTCGAATTTGGACTTTTGACAAATTTTTGCTAAGTGTTGATCTTTGGGGGAAAACTCGGATGTATGGCTTTGTTCCTTGCTTATGACTTGCTTGATGGATTGTTTTCTTGATCTAAATGAGTTGCTAATGTCATACCCGAGCTTTGGTTGTTTTAGAGATACAATGGCATCAAGGAATGGAGCTTGGTACTCGGCACGACGAAGAGCGGATTTCGCGAGTTGGACTTCTGAGGAGAAAAGGGCGAAATTGAGGTTTGAGAGAATGCTCTTTGAGCCAACCAAGTTCGCGAGTAGAGCTTTCTTACAAGAGGTTGGGATGTTGGACACTTTTGATGATCTCCTTGGAAAAATGGAGCTCCCTTGTCTAGCAACAATGGATTGCCCCACATACCCGGAAGCCACTATGCATTTCCTCTCAACGCTGAACTTCTCCTATGAAGATCCGAGCTCTCCTTCACCATCGACGGGTAGGATAACGTTTAAAATTAGGGGATCCACCTTCAACCTATCCATGCAAGAGCTATGCCACGCCTACCACTTCAATGACGAAGCACAGCTCGTGGACTTCCCACAATTAGATTCAGCTCGGTCGCTGTGGAATCTTATAGGATAAGGGAACTTTAGGAACAACAAAGACAAGATCACAAGGGTGAGGAACCCCTTGTTTAGATACACGCTCCAACTCCTTGCCAATACACTCACGGGAAGAACCACATCCGCTACCGTATCGGAGAACGAACTTTGCTTCCTTTTTCAAGGAGTGAAGAAGACCTTGTGGGATGAGGGTTGGCTAACAGGAGACTTAGAGGGTCCGGTTGATGATAACTTTGGAGAAGACTTGAACTACGGGTGCGTTTTGGCTTCTTCACTAATGAAGTACAAGGCTTGGGCGTTGATGTCTCGACCATGCTTGGTCTACATAGGCAGTTTTCTCACTCCACTTTTCACCAAAGTCGGGATTGGCTTGTCATCGTTCGAGGAGTGCATGGATCGGGCTTACATGGACCACAACTTCATGGGAGCCATGGGTTTTTGCGGACCTCCTCTAGCTCCGGGCACATACGCCCATCACTTTACCGACAAAGAGAATAGGAAAAGGGACTGTATATTCCCAAACCCGAATGTGGAGCTAATGGGTAGCCTTGAAAGCATGGAATTTCTTCCATCCGAAGAGGAGTGCTACATGCCTTTAGGAAGCACGTCCGCAATCCCTATCTCCATAGACCCATCTTCGCAATCCTCCTCTGATACGAATCTGGAAAGCAGCAAATGAAATGAAAAAGTGGCGTGACTCAACTCAACTTCAACAAAGGCAAAGTGGCATATGGACTGATTTATCAAGTTCTGGACATGGTGAACACTCAAAAATCCATCTATGATGTTATCTATCAAGTCCAGCCCATTTTGAAGCTATTACAAGTCCAAGAAGAGCCCAAAATAATTGCTTTATTTTCTGGCCAAAAAGTGTGACGAAAATTGGAGATCAAAAGTCATGAAGAGGCCAAGAGTTATTCAACCTTAGTTATTTCTTTTCATTTAGTTTTTAGTCTTATTCTATTTTCAAGACAATTTATTGTCTAGTTTTTCTACAAGTATTTTCTATAAATACTCATGTAATCTCTTTTGAGAAAATAAGTTTTATGATTATTTTTGGAACCTTTTGAGAGTGATTCTCATTCTTCGATCATGGTGTGTAATATCCATTGATCAACTTTCGATCTGTCTTGGTGTGTCATATCCAGGGGATCAAATCGGTTTATCAAGTGTTCTTCATCACACTTGTGTGGCCATTCTATCGAATGAAGTGTTTCTCAAACTGTTGGTGTGAGGTGTTAGGTTTCATATACCTAATATTGCTGCCACGCGTTTTCTATCTACCAAAGTTCCACCGCCTTGTTTTTTTGGAGTTTTCGCTTCCATAGAACTTCAAGGATTATCCCTACCAACTTTGAGTGAAAGATCTTGGAGGATCGTATCAAGTGGTATCAGAGCACCATTCCAAGTTCGGTAATTCAATCTATCTGTTCATCTTCTCATCTCTTCATCTTCTCAACTCTTCATCTTCTTTTCTTTCTATCTGTTGTAAAGGAAGCAGAGCCAGCCTAAATCCTTGATCAAAAAAAAAAAACGAAAATCAAAAGAAAATCGATTCAAAAAACAAAGAGAAAAGAAAGATCTGAAAAAAAGGAGGGCTTGGTCAATCAGTTTCCAAAAGAAAATCTTGCAATCTGTCTATCTTCTTCTTCTCTTGATTTTACCATCTGATTCTTTGGAGAAAATCACATTGAGATTGATTGTTAGTTCCACTTGAACTTGGAGAATTCACTGGAGAATCATTTGCTTGAGAGATAAACACCTTGAGGGAGACACCTTGTGAGAGCTTTTATTTTTAACTTGTTTGTTAAGTAATTGCAGGAACAAAATGTTTGGACTACAAAGGAGAAGTAGCCAGGAGCAGAATCCACAACAAGGAGTTTTTATTTCATCCATGATGAAAAAGACGTGCCAGCCTTTAGTAAATGAAAACCACTCGGTTTCTAATAAGAGTGGTTATGTGCAGAAAGAGATGCAACCAAGGAGACCACTGGAGAAACCAAAAGGGAGAAGTAGAGAACGACCTAAACCAGCCAGAGATTATGCAGCTCATGACTACTACAACCATGATGATCAAAGAAGTTCTAGGCAAGCTAGATTGGATCAGGAGCGGTTGAGTAGAGAAAAACTTCTCGATGATATGGAAGAGCGGTGGCAAAAGGCAATGATGGCTGTTTGAAATAACTATGGAAAGAGCACAACCACACTCCCATCCTTAGGAGATGATACAACAACTCAAGAGCAGACTTCTGAAAACATGCAGCAGACTTCTGAAAATATGCAGCAGACTTCTGAAAACATGCAGCAGACTTCTGAAAATATGCAGCAGACTTCTGAAAATACACAGCAAACGTGAATCAAGGCCATTTTCCATGAAGCATACTTGTTCTAAGGAGGAGCAAGCTATTCCAAAACCAAAACCTGACGAACCATTACCCATCATCCAAGAAACCAAAGGTAAAACTTCTACTTCAGATTATTGTGCTAATGAATCCTTTATGTGTCATGGCAGAAAGAAAATTGCAAATGAAGTGCCCATGGTGCTTAAGGATAAAGCCAAGAACAACACTGAGGAAAAAGAAGAAGTTTCAGACTCTTTACCATCTTCTGATCAAACTCCACTAGCCGAAAGTGATTTGTTGGTGTCTAGGGGAATTTTGAATGTTCAAAACAAAGGAAAGGGTAATGAGCAACGTGAGAACTTATTTCAAACAAGATGTCTCGTCCAAAACAAAGTGTGCAGCCTTATCATTGATGGAGGCAACTGTACAAACGTGGCAAGTACAACAATGGTGAAAAAGCTCTGTTTGGAGACTAGGAAGCACCCAGAACCTTACAAGCTTCAATGGTTAACAAACAGTGGAGAAATGAAAGTGATCAGACAGGTGACGGTGTCCTTGTCCATTGGGAAGTATGTGGATTAAATACTTTGCGATGTTTTGCCCATGGAAGCAAGTCACATCCTCCTAGGAAGACCATGGCAATATGATCACCAAGTTACTTATAAAGGACTCACCAACCGGTACTCGTTTAAGTTCAAGGGTAAGAAGATCACCCTAGTTCCTTTGTCTCCATTGGAAGCTTGTCGTGATCAGCAACACTTGAGCAAGAAGGAATGTAAAAATGAGAGAACAACTATGAAGAAGCATAACGCCTTTCTCAAAAGATCCATGACATCAAGGTGTTCTCTTTCCTCTTCTCAATATGATTTTGTGCTTGAAAATAAAAAGACTTGTGAAGAACTTACCTGTTTAGAACCGGTGAAACCGAGTAGCAATGTTTCTGTTTCACAGGTCCAAGAAGAGAACTCACCAGAAGAAGCAAAAAGAAGTGTGTCATTGATTAGTAACGTGGAGCAACAAACCATCTTTGTGCCAGAACCAGTTCCTAAGTCATTCTCTTATGACTATCAAAAGCACTGTAAGGAAATTGATTTGGTTAGGACAGAGCCTAGTTTGTTTGTTCTTGTTTCTTCTCAAGATGAAAAACGATTTGATTTGAAAAATATGAAAGAGATTTGTATTTCAAAACCAGTTTTTGATAGCATAATCCAATCTTGTGAAAAGTTTAAACCTTAAAAATCTTTTTGTGCCAAATTGTTTTCTGTTTGATGATATGCTTGATAAGTTACTTGGTTCATGTGTGATTTCTAAGATTGATTTCTGGAGTAGTTATCATAAAACTCGGATGAAAAAGAGTGTTGAATGGAAAACTGTTTTTAAAACAAAACATGGTTTACTTGAATGGTTAGTGATGTCGTTTGACTAAGCTAATGTTCCTAGTAATTTGATGAGGTTTTTGAATCATGTTTTGAGTCCATTCACTGGAATTGTTGTTGTTGACTATTTGAATGACATTCTGGTCTATAGCAAACACTTATATAAACAGGCTGAACATTTGAAACTTGTTTCAGATGTTCTAAGTGAAGGAAAGTTGTTTGCTTTGGAAGGGACTACCTGTTGCACATATAATTTCGTGTTTCAAGTCTTTGTTGTGAGTGCACAGGATATGCAAGCTGAAGGAATAAAAGTTAATACACAAAAGACGTGGCTACACTTGTGGTTAAGGGATTTTGTTGTTCATCGTGACTATGAGACGCTGGAGCCTAGTGGAAACAAGCAATACCAAAAGCAAGCAAGTAAAAGGCGATGCAGATTGATCTTTGAACCGGATGATTTGGTTTCAGTTCAACTGAGGAAGGATGGTGTTTTAGACCAAAAGAAACCAATGCCAAGGATCAATGGTCCATTTAAAGTCTTGGAGAAAATCAGTGACAATGCCAATCAGAATGACTTGCAAGGTAAGTTTGATATGAGTTCAAGTTTCTATGTTTCTGACTTAGTTTCTTTTGTTGCAGATAAACAAGATTTGAGGACAAATCTTTTTCAAGAGGAGGGGTATGATACGATCATGAGAAGCAACAAAGATGATCAAATGGGAGCTAAGCTTGAACCTGAGGAAGCTATGCTCGAACCTAAGGAAACTGAGCTTGAACCAGGGGATGTCGATGCGATCATGGATAATACGAAGGAAAATGGACATGATGCCGAGATCAAGCATGCTACCGAGCTCAAACATGACGCCGACCTGAAACCAAGTTTTAGTTCCTTTCATTAAGTTTTAGTCTTTAGTTATTTTCAAGACAATTTATTTGTCTCGTTTTCTACAAAGTATTTCCTATAAATACTCTTGTAACTTTGTAATATAATCATAGAACTCTAAGTGTTATCATTTGGTATCAGAGTAACACTCTTAAGTTTGGTATTCTATCTTTCTTTCATCTTCTACCTTTTCATCTTCTGTTTTTTTCAATTTTTTTCGTTTTTATTTATTTAATTTCGTAAAAAAAAAAGATTAAAAAAAAAAAGAAAGGAAAAAAAAAAGAAAAAAAAACGAAAAAGAGAAAAAAAAAAGAGAGAGAGCAAAATAGAAAAGACTGCTTGTTTTGCATTTCAAAAAAAAATCCATCTTGATATTTTGTATTGTAAAGTTTGTGTCCAAGTTATTCTTTGTTTAAAGAGCAAGATTTGAGGACAAATCTTTTTCAAGAGGGGGAGTATGATACGATTCTGGAAAGTAGCAAATGAAATGAAGAAGTGGCGTGACTCAACTCAACTTCAACAAAGGCAAAGTGGTATCTTCAACATTGAAAGAAGGCTTAATGGACTGATTTATCATGTTCTGGACATGGTGAACACTCAAAAATCCATCTATGATATTATCTATCAAGTCCAGCCCAATTTGAAGCTATTACAAGTCTAAGAATAGCCCAAAATAATTGCTTTATTTTCTGGCCAAAAAGAGTGACGAAAATTGGAGATGAAGAGTCATGAAGAGGCCAAGAGTTATTCAACCTTAGTTATTTCTTTTCATTTAGTTTTTAGTCTTATTCTATTTTCAAGACAATTTATTGTCTAGTTTTTCTACAAGTATTTTCTGTAAATACTCATGTAATCTCTTTTGAGAAAATAAGTTTTATGATTATTTTTGGAACCTTTTGAGAGTGATTCTCATTTTTCGATCATGGTGTGTAATATCCATTGATCAACTTTCGATCTGTCTTGGTGTGTCATATCCAGGGGATCAAATCGGTTTATCAAGTGTTCTTCATCACACTTGTGTGGCCATTCTATCGACTGAAGTGTTAGAATTCGTTCTCAAACTGTTGGTGTGAGGTGTTAGGTTTCATATACCTAATATTGCTACCACGCGTTTTCTATCTACCGAAGTTCCACCGCCTTGTTTCTTTGGAGTTTCCGCTTCCATAGAACGTCAAGGATTATCCCTACCAACTTTGAGTGAAAGATCTTGGAGGATCATATCATCCTCCTCCTCCTCCTCCTCCTCCTCCGAAGATTGAGGTACCATTACCTCCTTTGTAAATATCTCTTTTAGTTTTTTTATTTTGTGTTTTATGTCATGTTGATTGAGGTCTCCTCTAGACTTTTATTACACAAGGGACTGTATAATTTAAGTTTGGGGGAGAGGTTGAGAGATTTGACATTGTGTTTTGTGAGTCTTATTTTCTTTTTATGCATTTTGAGTCTCATGCATTCACTTAAGGCATAGAAAAACCAAAAAAAAATGAAAATTTTGAAAATTTTGAAAATTTTCCAAAAAAGAAAGTCATTTAGATATTGCATTTGCATTTTAGGATTGAGTCTAGTTGCATTGCATGTAGGAATTGCATTCATATGCATTGAGAGAAATGATGAGCCAATCCTTGTAGAATGTCAACTCATGTAATCAATTCAATGCCCTAGTTAGTAGTTCTTTGATGCATTTGAACAAATCTTGAAAGTAAGGAAGAACCATGCTTGGACCACTTCACTAGCCACTAGATTTTGGTCGAAATAGGTTCTTGAAATTGATAGGCAACTCTACTCACTTGAACCAAAATTTGACATCCAAATATCATGCCTTGCATTGAAAGTGAATTCGTTGATAATAGACATACTTGAGCTTTCTTACTCACTTTACCACTCTCTTGCTAGCTCAAGTAGTACCCCTACCCCACCTTACCTCTTTAAAAGCCAATTGTTCTAGTGATATTTATGCTCTCATGTAGATTCTAGCTCTCACATATCGAGGCTAGTTTTAGGCTTATGAATTGGGGTATGGGTCGCGGTATTGGTTGGTGCTGTGGAATGGATTATATGCTTACATGTTAGCATGATGAGTTGTGTAAGGGAGTAGAAAGGAAGGGAATGAAAGAGGCTTTGAAGGAAAATAAGGGAAGCATAGTTAGAAATGATGGATCTTGTGTTTGAAACCAAAAAGTATAGCTCTAAGTGTAAAAAGGAATTGTGTAGCCTTAGTAAGAAAAAAAGAAAAATCAAAAGAGGCTAAAAGGCCAAGGAAGAAGAAAAGGGCTACCTAAGTATAAAAAGAAGAGCTAAGTTATTAAAAGATCACACCATTCGCTGAGTTAAAGGTTAAAGAAGTTTCCCCTTAATTGCTACAAGAAGAAGAAGTGGTTTATGAAATTCATGGGGTTTAGCAAGGCACAAAGAGCCTTAAGATAAAATGGTAGCTTTAGAGGGTTGAGTGAGCCTTAAAGAAGATAAATGAGAGGGGTATAAGACCATTGATAGCATTTTGGGTAGATGAGAATCTAGTCTTGTATGCATCACTTGTCTTTTACCTTTAGCATTATGCATGAAGTTTAATCCCTTTTGAGTGAAACTCTTATGAGAATTGGAAGCCACATGAATTGAGATCATTTTTATCTCAAAGCCTAGTCCCTTAGCCAAATGAATTCACTTGCAATGCATTGTCATGATCCACGATTTGCAACTTAATGAATGTTAAAGAGTTGGCTTGATAGGGAGACTTGTCTAGATTGAGGTCTTAGTGCATTTGATTGTTGAGATGGGCATGGCTAAATCTTTTGGAGTAGAATGAATTCAAATGCACCTGAGAATTAAGAACTAGGACATTTAGTTGATTGTATTTGTTGGTATTTTTGGATGATGAGCTCGCACCTTTAAACCCCTCTCTCGGATTTGTCATGTTTCTTTGCTTGAGGGCAAGCAAAAGGCAAGTTTGGGTGAGTTGATATACTCATAAATTAGCATATTTTAGCATCCATTTTAGATAGCATTCCATTCATTTATGCATTCATTTAGTCACTTTTAGTGTAAATTGCATCCATATTAGAGTTTAGCAAGTTTGAGCTGAAGTTGTTGCATATTGTGCATATTGAGTCTTAATTATGTACTTTGGAGGCTTGCAGGACCTCTTTCGAGAGTTGGGTGACAAGGAGGAAGAAGAGAAAGGAGCCAAACATGAAGCAGACAAGTTTTAGAAGTGTGTCAACCTTGGTGACGACCTACCAAGGTCGATATAGCTCGGCAGGGAAGACGGAGTGCGTGTATCGGACGATTGTGTCGAGCTACTAAGCTCGATACACAGGTCACCCGGAGTTTTGGAACATAGCGTATCGGGCATTCGTATCGGACTGCTAAGGTCGACACACATCTCATCCGAAGTTTGAAGACGGCGTATCGGGCATCTGTGTCGAGCTACTAAGCTCGATACACTCCTTGAAGAAAGTTTTTAGCAGCGTGTCGAGCTGCGTATCAACCTAGCAAGCTCGATATGCTACCCGATTTTCAGACCTTAATCGGGTCAATACCCGATTTGTTCTGGGTTGACCCGGGTCGTCCACTGTTCACTATAAATAGGAAAATATTTAATTTCTTTTAAGTATCTTTTAATCTCTTGTTATTGCTTAGAAAACTTACCATTTTTGGTTTCTAAGTAATTTGTAAGACATTTCTTTAAAGTTTATGCAATTTAGTACTTGTCTTTATTAATCTTTCATTCTCTACCTCTCTAATCATGTTTAACTCTATTTCTTTCATAGGATTAGTGTCTAAGGATGGGTTAGATCTAGGGTGTTTTAAGGGTTAATCTTGATGCCTAAGATTAGATCTTCTCATTTCCCTCCTTGTTTAGTGTTCTAAATGCTAGTTTAGCCATGACCAAGCTAAAACTAGGCCTTAGGGAATTTCACACCCACAAGGTGTTTGATAAAATTCCCCAACCAACTAAACAAGGGATTTACATTCCTAGCTCATGGAAGTGATTGTCTAGGGTGTTTATTAGCAATTTAGAACTGTTTCACAATGCTTATTAGCTTCCTTTTCACAAATGAAAGTTTGATCTTGATTAGGATGATTAATGAAGAGATTAGTGCCATAAAAGTGGATTAGTCTAGCTATTGAGTTCTAAGCTTAGGAATAGCATATTATGTTATTGATTGGCATCAAAGATTGATTCTTGGAACACCTTAGATTGACAACCCCATCATTGGATTCGTTTTACTCTTTTGATAATCTTGATTAGTAGTTAATTAGCTTAAATTTGGCATGTTTAATCACTTAGGTTGTTACTAAATCTCAAAACTTTATTGATAGCTTAGATTAAGAAGTTGTATGCATTCCTAGTGTCTTAACCATTTCCATTTGGATTGATCTTCAAGTATTACAATGACATGAGTAGTAGCTTGATTAATTGTTAAGTCAACCACACCGAAAAAACTACTTATCAATTTTGCATTCATAATAGGATAATTTGCATCATTTATCTCATATTAGGTCCTAGAACACTTTGCATTAGCATTTGCATGGTTTCTTTCATATTTGCATCATTATCAGGTTGTTTTGAGTGCATTGGAGCTATGGTGGATGCGTGGACATGCTGAGGTTCAAAGGGAAGCTTGTGGACACTTGGAGAAGTTTGGACAAGCAAACACTCACTGAGATCGAGGGGAAGATCGAGCAAGGCAGGCCGTTCTAGACGAGATCGACCAGAAGATCGAGGCACTCAGACCGTTTCAAGGAAGAAGAATGGGGCTTAGATCGACCAAGACGGTCGTGCGACTGTACAGACCCAAAGTCATCATTCATGAAGAACGGAGGCAAGATCGAAGTCCTGGATCGATCTCCATCAGAACGACCCAAAGATCGAGCAAGGAGGTCAATCGCGGAGTTAGAACGATCCGAAGATCGAGCGAAGCGGACCATTCTCGGGACAAGATCGGGCAAGTGATCGGCGACTCAGCTCAATCTCTTTTGCCCATATGTGTGTCCTTATCCGGTCAGCTCACATTTTTGTCCTCTTGTGAGGGGACCATTCTCCTTTTACTATAAGTAGTTAAAACCCCTACTTTTTCAGAGAACTTTTCTTTTTATGTTTTTTGCCTTTCTTCTTTAAGATTAACTCCATTGTTAAGGTTTTAATCTTTTCTTTTAAGCTTTTGTAATCGCACTTTTCATTTTCAATAAGCAAGAACTTGTCTTTTAATCTTAATCTTCTTTCTGTTTTAGTGTTAATCATGTTTAGCATTTAAGATCTTATGATTATGGAGTGTATAAGCATGATTAGCGAGTAGTTACTTAGGATTTTCGGCCGAGGGGTTTAGGGAGATCAAAGAGGATTAGATCTAGAGGTTTAACATGTTTTTAATCCTTAACTCTTCTTGGTTTGGAGGGATTAAAGCTAGAGATTTCCTTACCGCAAAAGGCTTAGGAATCTCTTAAACCCATCCAAGAGACTAGCTTCTCTAATCCTTTGACGGTGGTGATAGTAGGATTTTTCCACTTCAATTAATCTCTACTACTCATGTCATTGTAGTATTTTAGATGTCAATCCATCTTGGGAGATGATGGAATAAGAATACAAAGTCTAGTTTAAGCTAAGCTAAATAGATAAAATCAAGTCACAAACAAGTAATAAAAGCAAGCTACAACTTAAAGAGATACTACTAAAGCAATAGCTAAGAAATTAAACCTTAATTGAAACTAATCAAGATACTAAGCAAGAATTACTACTAAGCAAGATTATCAAATGACTAAATCGAAACCTAGGGATGGAATCATTGATTTGGGAAACTAAAGGAGCAACCTTGCAATCATTTAAGCTACTAATCAAGCAAACTCTATACCGAGAACACTTAATCAAGATAAGACCATGATGTGTGGCTCAAATCCCTTTGTTAATTACCCTAATGAACTAATGATGTTTTAGCATTAAGATAATCAACAAGAATTAATAACAAGTCTAAATGGTAAGATAAACACTCTAAACATCTAATGTCTTAGGCTAGAAATGTAAATCTCTTATTAAGTTGGTTCAAGCATTTCATCAAAAACATGGTGGGTGGATGAAATGCCTATAATCCAAAATAGCAAAGGTTAGCTATTTGGCAGAAGAACTACTTAATGAGAAGAGATTAAGAAGAATCTATCCTAGATTGCAAGTTTGAACCAATAGAAATCCTTAAATCTAACCCATCCCTAAGTTCCTAAGGAAACTACTCACTAATCATGTTTAAGCCCATCAAATCAAAGATTAGAGAAAGGTTAAACATAATTAGAGAAAGATAAACAAGTAATCTAAGAAAGATATTGCATTAAACTCAAATCCAAAGCATAAACAAAGTATTTGCCCAAAGTGGCTAAAAATTTAAGCTAAAAACAAGAGAATAAAAGTTGTTTAGAAAAATTAGGTCTAAAGAGTATTTATAGGGGGACCCATGAAAATGAAGAAAAAGAATTCGTATGGGGTCGGATCGACGAGTTCATCGATCCAAGTCGTCGATCCGACCCTTTTTAAAAACGGATCGACGACTCATCGATCCACTTCGTCGATCCTTGCTCATAGTCTTGGCTTCTGGTCCGGCGTGGTACGTCGATCTGGTACGTCGATCCGACTCCCTGGAATTTTAGATCGACGAGACCACGTCGATCCATCTCGTCGATCCGACTCCCTAGGTTCGGCGTGGTTCGGCGTGGCTCGTCGATCCGTTTCGTCGATACGTGCTCCTGGAAATCTGGATCGGTGAGCTTCGTCGATCTGGTACGTCGATATGTTGCGAGAAATCCTCTTCTTCATCCTTTTTGCTTCTTCTTGCCCCTCCAAGTGGTGTGCATCATTCTCCAACTCCATCCTCATCTCCATAGCGTCCTTTTCACCTGATTAAGGTTCCAAATGCAACAAACTATGCAAAGAACCATGCAAAACACTCTAGGACTCTAAATGGTACAATGTAACACTATGATGCTATTTTAGACTCCTAAATGATGAGGAACTTGCACTAAATGGATGCTAAAATGATGCAAAATATAGACATATCAACTCCCCCAAACTTGCCTTTTGCTTGTCCACAAGCAAATGAAACACAAGCTAAGGAGAGAGGTTTGAAAGTGGGAACTCAAATCCAAAGGTGCTTAGCAAAAGAATCAATTCAATGGTCCTTATTCTCAATTCTAGGACGCCCTAATACAAACTTCTACTCCAAAAGGTCTAGCCATACCCATACTCATTCAAGTGAACCCAAGCCTCAACCTACACAAGCATTCATTTTCACCAACTCTTTAACATTCATTAAGTTGCAAACCGTGAATCATGACAATGCAATGCAAGTGAATTCATTTGGCTAAGGGACAAGGCTTTGAGATAAGAATGATCTCAATTCATGTGGCTTCCAATTCGCATAAGGGCTTTCACTCAAAGAGGATTGAACTTTATGCATAATGCTAAAGGTAAAAGACAAGTGATGCATACAAGATTAGACTCTCATCTACCCAAAATGCTATCAATGATCCTAAACCCTCTCATTCATTTTTTTTTTTTTTCACTCAACCCTCTAAAGCTACCCTTTTCTCTCAAGGCTCTTTGTGCCTTGCCAAACCCATGAACTTCACAAACCACTTCTTCTACTTATAACACTTAAGGGGAAACTTCTTCATCCTTCAACTCATAGCGAATGGTGTGATCTATTTATAACTTAGCTCTTCTTTTCATTCCTAGGTACCCTTTTTCTCTTTCTTTGGCCCTTTGGCCTCTTTTGATTTTCTTTTTATTTTCTTAAGGGTACCTAAATCCTTTTAACACTTAGAGCTATACTTTTTATTTCCAAACATAAGATCCACCATTTCAAACTATGCTTCCCTTATTTTCCTTCCAAGCCTTTTTCATTCCCTTTCTTTCTAATATCTTTCCACAACTCATCATGCTAAAATGCAAGCATACAATCCATTCCACAACACCAAGTAATACCGCGCCCCAAACCCAAATTCCTATGCCTAAAGCTAGCCTCGATATGTGAGACTAGAATCTACGTGAGAGCCTAAACTTGTCGTCTCAAACCTAACACTTTATGCTAAGTTCAATCAAAATAAGGCCTCACAATCAATTTCACTAGAACATTTGGCTTTTAAAGAGGTAAGGTAAGGTGGGAGTACTACTTGAGCTAGCAAGAGAGTGGTAAAGTGAGTAAGAAAGCTCAAATATGTATGTAATCCATGAATTCACTTTCAATGCAAGGCATGATAATTAAATGTCAAAATTCGGTTCAAGTGATTAGAGTTGGTTTCTATTCAAAGCTTGCTTCAATTAAAACTTGAATATCAAATGGTGAGGTCCAAGTAGGGTTCAACTTTAACTTTCAAAATTTGCACTTCAAGCATCAAAGAACTACTAACTAGGGCCTTGAACTAATTCATGAGCTAAGCACCTTACAAGGAAAAAAACATCATTGTCCCCTATGCATGAATGCAAACCTATATGAAAGCTAGACTCAATCCTACTTATATAACAAATGCAAATGCAACTACATGCTATTTTTTTTTAAATTTTCGAATTTTTTTTTTTTATATATGCCAAAGATGTATGCATGAGACTCAAGAATGCATGAGAAAGAAAAATAAGAACACAAAACACAAGATCAAATACCATACTCCCCCAAACTTAAATTACACAGTCTCTTGTGTAATCCAAGCTTGGAGAAGATTTCAACAATGCAAATGAAAAATAAGAAAAACAAGATGGTATTTACAATGGTTTGAAATGGTACCTTAATCAAAAACGCATGGAGGAGGAGGAGGATGACTCCATGGAGTAGGATGGATTGCTTGATTGAGGAGTAGGGGATCGCATGACTCTCTTCCCACGCCTTCTTGTTTCATGGGAGGAGGGGCGTGGCTCATCTTCACATCTTGGCTCACTAGGGACTCCTTGGAAGGAGTGGCGCCTCTCTTCCATGTGGCTATCTCCTTCTTGATCTTCACCTTGATCTCCTTGATGCCTTGAAGATGAGACTCCTTCACCCTTGGCTGTGAGGAACTTGATTTGCTTCCCCATGTCCTTGATAGTTTTCACAAGCTTCCTTATGGTTTTGTCTTGCCATTTGTTCCACCTTTGAAGAAGCTTGATGTGCTCATGAGCCTTTCGCGCAGGCTCTCCTTGGTTTGTGCCTTCATAGGGGTCAAAGAAGTACCTCTCACTTCCATAGATTGGAGGTGCTTGGTATGGCTCATGAGTAGTGTCCCAATAGGCCATAGGAAAAGTCTCGATGTCCTCAAGCTGTTCGTCCGTTGGAGTGAAAGAAGCATTTGCCCTCTCTCTTAGTGTAGTGAGGTGAATGCAAGGAAGCTTGATTGTAGCCTCCTTTAGCAACTCCACATTGAACTTGTACTTGAAGCTCTTTCCTTCTTTCACCAAAAACTGACCTTTTAGGAGATAGGAGGAGTCGATGTATTGCTCATCAGCCGAGGGTTCTCCTAATTTGATGCCCAATTCTTCAAGAATAGGAGTGATCATGCCCCCAATGGCTAGATGGTGTCGATCTTTCTTCTTGGCTATAGCTTTGCTGTGATAACTTGCTGCATGAGCAACCCAAATCTGCACTAAGCCATTCCCGGTATCATCACCTCGCATCTCATAGTTGTAGAGGTAACGGATTATACCCTTAAGCCTAACATCAAGCATCTCCCATTCTTCAGCAGTCATTACCACACTCTCCTTCCTAGCAAAGAAGGTATGAGCTAGCACCTTTTGAGCATAGCGAATCGCTGGGTGGCGGATGAGCTTGCTCTTGACCTTCTCGGTCTTGTAAGTCCCGTTACCAAGCAAATTCCAAAGCCTCTCCAACTCTGATTTCTGAACATTCAACCGCGAACCACGCCCTGTCCCATCATCAAAACCAAGCACTTCACCAAGCTTCTTGAAGCCCATCTTGTATGACTTGTTGTGAACTCGGAATTTGATGAATCCGAACCCATCCTTTTCTGGATCAATACCCGCTGAGCTTCAGGTTGTCACTTTCAAAGATGAGAGGAATTGGCATGTCTCCTCTTGGTGGCTTGGGTATGATCGGTTGAACCATCTTTCACACCCCAAATTTCTGAAAATTTCAGTCACATCCTCCAAGAGACCCAACTCCTCAAGCAGCTCATGATCCTGATACTTAGTCCCCTTGAAAGGCATCTCCATAAGGGACTTGTAAATCGATGAGGGAGTCGGATTTGAGGCCTCAGCTTTCTCAGCCTTCTTTTGCTTGGCTTTCTCTCTACTAACATCTCCCTTGCTAGACAACTTACTCATAACCGGAGGACTCTCTTCAGGATCCTCTTCTACCTCCACAGGCCTCTTGCCTTGTTTCTTGCTAGCATCACTCCTTGTTCTCCCCATATCACCTATAAAATCGAAAATCTTGGAGAGGAGTAAGTATATTGTGAAATTAGAATTCTTGCAAGCAACAAGCATGTAATTATAAAAATTTCATGGATGCTTCAAGAATTAAAACTCAATAGCAATTAAATTAGAGCAAGAAACAATCCAATTATAAGAATTTCTCTTGCCACACAAAGTTTTTAACAAGGAAATATTCAAATTAAACTTCCTCTAATTTATTATAAATTAAAATTCAAGAGGATTCTAGCTTAATTACTTATATAACAATGGAAATCAAGTATAAAGAAACAAAAATCCAAGTTTTTGAACAACACTTAGGCTAAAACTTGAATTTTCGCAACCCATCAAAATCCTAAAGAAAAATTGTTCAAAAACCAAAATTTTCCATGTAATTCCTTGAAAAACTTCATCAATCATCACCCATAACATTATTCAACTATACCCAACTCAATCAACTCATTCAAAACCTATCTACCAACCATAATTCCCAAATCATTCTTATTGAGAACTTGAAGATTAAAAGAGAGGATTAGAAGTCAAACCTTGGTTCCTTGCAAAGGTATGGCCGAAATTCACTAAGGAATAGAGATTAGCCAACAATTTCGGAATTAAAGCACTTGGAATCAAAGAATTTGATAAAGAATTGAGAGAGAAATGTGAAAAACAATTCTCTTGCTTTGGGGAAATCGTGATACAAGAGAGAAATCGGGGAAGAGGAGGCTTAAATCCTCAAATTCGTTTCAATACAAGTGGAAAAAGTCAACATTAAACCGGTCAAAGGAAGGGAGAAAAGTCAAGCAAACCTGTGTTTTTAAAAACGGATCGACGTGGTCGTCGATCCATGTCGTCGATCCGTGCTTTGTTTTTAAAAACAGATCGACGTCCTTCATCGATCTAGATCATCGATCCGACTCCCTGGATTTTCGGTTCGACGAACCTTCGTCGATCCATCTCACCGATCCGACTCCCTGGATTTTTGGATCGATGAAGTTCGTCGATCCACTTCGTCGATCCACTTTTAAAAACTTTCTCCACACCTTTTTCTTCAAGTCTAAATCCTCCATACTCAACCTAAAACTTTCAAAAACTCAAAGAAACATAATCATAGAACTAAAACAAGAATATAAACAAGGATAACCATGGGAATGCCTCCCAAGTGCGCTTGTTTAAAGTCACTAAGCTTGACTTTTCAAACCTTTTAGGCTAGAGGGGGGTTTTGAAGAGGAATTGAGCTTGACACCTCCTTTGACTCATGCACCAAGAATGGCTTTACCCTATGATCGTTGACTGTGAAGTCTTCACCATTCTTTCCTATCAAGGTGATGGCTCCATATGGCAACACTTCCTTAATCTCAAAGGGGCCTCCCCATCTTGACTTGAGCTTGCCCGGGAACAACTTCAATCTTGAATTGTAGAGAAGAACTTGGTCACCAGCACTTAACTCCTTCCTTACAATCCTCTTGTCATGAAAAGCCTTGGTCCTCTCCTTGTAGATCCTTGAGCTTTCATAAGACTCAAGCCTAATCTCTTCAAGCTCTTGGAGTTGAACCAATCTCTTCTCTTGGGCAGTTTTTATGTTGTAGTTTAGAAGCTTCACAGCCCACAAAGCTTTGTGCTCAATCTCCACAGGTAGATGACAAGCTTTTCCATACACAAGGTTGAAAGGAGACCTTCCAATTGGTGTCTTGAAAGCTGTCCTATAGGCCCACAAAGCATCATCAAGCTTGATTGACCAATCTTTTCTTGTTAGACCCACAGTTTTCTCCAAAATAGCTTTAATCTCACGGTTTGAGACTTCCACTTGACCACTAGTTTGAGGGTGGTAAGGAGTGGCTACCTTATGCTTTACACCATGCTTGTTCAATAACCCTTCAAAGACCTTGTTGATGAAGTGGCTTCCCCCATCACTAATCACAACCTTTGGAACACCAAACCTTGGGAAGATTATGCTCTTGAACATCTTAAGCACGACCTTGGAGTCATTAGTAGGACTTGCTATGGCTTCAACCCACTTTGACACATAATCAACAGCCACTAGGATGTATTGGTTACCAAAAGAAGAGGGGAAAGGTCCCATGAAGTCTATGCCCCAAACATCAAATAATTCTACTTCCAAGATAGGGTTTTGGGGCATCTCATCTCTCTTACTTATGTTCCCCTTCCTTTGACAAGGCTCACATCTCTTGATGTACTCATGAGTGTCCTTGAACAATGTAGGCCACCAAAACCCACTTTGAAGCACCTTTGTAGCTGTCTTGAATGTGGCGAAATGCCCTCCATATTTAGACCCATGGCAATGAAAGATCACACTCTCTACCTCTTCTTGTGCCAAGCATCTCCTATATATCCCATCAGCACATCTCTTGTAGAGGTAAGGCTCATCCCAATAGAAGTGTGACACATCTCTCAAAAACTTCTTTTTGTGATAGGTATTGAGATGAGTGGGCTCTTCATTGCATACCAAGTAGTTAACAAAATCAGCATACCAAGGCTCACTCTTTGCTTCCATGCCTTGAATCTCATGAAGCATCTTGCCAATTCCATGTACACTAGCAACACTCTTGATCATCATCAATTGCTCTTCCGGGAGTGAATCATTTAGTGGCAAGGCATCCTCAATCCTCAACCTTGACAAATTATCAGCTACACCATTTTCCACCCCCTTCTTGTCAACTATCTCCATGTCAAACTCTTGGAGAAGCAAAATCCATCTAAGGAGCCTTGGCTTGGTCTCCTTCTTGGCATAGATGTGGCGCAATGCAGCATGATCGGTGTACACTATCACCTTTGATCCCACCAAGTAAGATCTAAACTTCTCAAAAGCAAATACCACAGCCAAGAGTTCCTTTTCAGTTGTAGCATACTTGGTTTGAGCTTCATCAAGTGTCCTACTTGCATAATAGATCACATGAAGCTTCTTGTCCTTCCTTTGCCCAAGCACAGCTCCCACAGCATAATCACTAGCATCAGCCATGATCTCAAATGGTAGACTCCAATCCGGTGCTTGCACAATAGGGGCACTCACAAGTGCTTTCTTGATTGTCTCAAAGGCTTGCAAGCACTCTTCATCAAACTGAAAATCCACCTCCTTGCAAAGGAGTCTTGTCAAAGGCCTAGCAATCTTTGAGAAGTCCTTTATGAACCTCCTATAAAACCCAGCATGCCCAAGGAAACTCCTTATGCCTTTCACATTTGATGGTGGCGCCAAGTTGATCATGACATCTATCTTGGCCTTGTCCACTTCTATACCATCTTCAGAAATCTTATGACCCAACACAATGCCTTGGTTGACCATGAAGTGACACTTTTCCCAATTGAGCACCAAGTGAGACTCTTCACATCTTTGTAGAACCCTGCAAAGATTAGAAAGACAAGCAGAAAAAGAGGCACCATACACAGAAAAGTCATCCATAAACACCTCTACCATTTCCTCAATAAGATCGGAGAAGATACTCATCATGCACCTTTGAAAGGTGGCTGGAGCATTACATAACCCAAATGGCATCCTTCGATATGCAAAGGTACCATAAGGGCATGTGAAAGTAGTCTTCTCTTGATCATTAGGATGAATGGGTATTTGGAAGAACCCACTATATCCATCAAGGAAACAATAGAAGGGATGGTTAGCCAATCTCTCAAGCATTTGATCAATAAAAGGAAGAGGGAAATGATCTTTCCTAGTAGAAGCATTGAGTTTTCGATAATCAATACACATCCTATGGCCGGTGATGGTTCTAGTTGGTATTAATTCATCCTTATCATTCTTAATCACAGTGATTCCACCCTTCTTAGGGACAACATGCACGGGAGACACCCAAGTGCTATCACTAATAGGGTAAATCACATTAGCTTCCAAAAGTTTTAAAATTTCCTTCTTCACCACCTCCTTAAGGTTTGGGTTTAATCTTCTTTGGTGTTCAATTGAGGAAGTGTTTTCATTTTCAAGGTGAATCCTATGAGTACAAAGCATAGGAGATATGCCTTTGATATCACTCAAAGAGTAACCAATAGCTCTCCTATACTTTCTCAACTCATTAAGGAGAGAGTTGAGCTCATCATCACTCAAGCAATCATTCACAATTACGGGGTAAGTAGAGTTAGGGCCTAAGAAAGCATACCTTAGTCCAATGGGAAGTGGTTTGAGGTCCACCTTTGGGGCCTTAAGTTCGCTCCAATCCTCATCAAGGTCCTTAGCCCATTCGCTATCCTCAAGCTCCTCTAGCTTTTCCTCTTGCCCTTGACTTGAAACCTCAACTTCCATGGACCTCTTGTCTTGGTCACATTCCACTTCACCCTCACATGAAGCTACCAATCGTGTAAAAACTTCCTCCCCATCTAGAGCCTTGCGCGAATCAAGCATTTGCATGTATGCTTGTGTTTCCTCATCCAAGTACCCATTCTCTCCATGTGGTTTGGTGAGAGCAACACCAAGATGGTCCTCTTGAGCTAGTTCCTCTAGCAACTCATCGGCTAGCTCATCCATAGTCTCAATGTAGAATAGTTGACCATCAATGGTGGGTTTCCTCAAAGTCTTCTTTATGTCAAACTTCAACTCAATCCCTTTTCCAAGATGTAAGCCAATCTTTCCATGCTTAACATCTATAATAGCACCAGCTGTAGCTAGGAAGGGTCTTCCCAAAATCAAAGGATCCTTTGGCTCTTCATCCATCTTGAGCACCATGAAATCCGTGGGGATGATGAAGTTACTAACCTTGATAGGCAAATCTTCAAGAACTCCAATAGGTAACCTCACACTTCTATCCGCAAGTATCAAGGAGATTCCACACTCTTTGTACTTGGTGAAACCAAGCTTCTTTGCAATTGAATAGGGCATAAGGTTGATGCTAGCTCCAAGATCACACAAGCAATTTTCAAAACTAAGAGGACCTAGGGCGCATGGTATTGTGAAAGATCCGGGGTCTCCTAGCTTCTTTGGTATCACATTGCTTTGGATTATGGCACTACACTCTTGAGAAACTAGCATAACTCCTTGGATATCCCTTGCTCTTTGTGCCACGGTATCCTTCAAGAACTTAGCATATTGTGGAATCATCATAAAGGCATCCACCAAAGGCATCTTGAGCTCAATGTCTTTGATTTGCTTGTCAAACATAGCCTTGTATTTCTCCACCAATTGTTTCTTAAACCTCCCGGGAAAAGGAAGCTTAGGCTTGTAGGGTGGAGGAACAAATCTTGACTCCTTCTTGTGCAAATCCTCCTTTGGCTTCTCCTTTACCACTTCCTTACTCTTCTTTGCAATATATACATCATCAAAAGTTATAGCATCTTGAGCTTTTTCAAAGCTATCCTCCCCATCTTGAATTTCAATGTCCTCATTGATCAAAGGACTTGACCTTGGAGGCAACTCCTTTCCACTTCTCAAAGTAATGGCATTGATGTACTCCTTGGGATTTGCTTCACACTTTCCCGGTAGAGTACCTTGAGAGTTGGAGCTAGAAGCCTTGCCTTTCTCTAGCTGCTTGAACTTTTGTTGAAGACCCCCAATTTGAGTAGCAAGCTCATTGAGTGAGGAGTCCATCCTTGTGTTGATTTCAGCAATCTTCTTTCCCATATTAGCATCACTATTGGCTTGACCTTGTAGGATTTGTTGAAGCATAAGCTGAACATTGTCTTGTGGTGGACCTTGTGAAGCTTGATTAAAACCCGGTGGAGCATTGCCTTGGTTGAACCTTTGCCCACCAAAGTTGCCTTGGTTTCCTCCTTGGTAGTTAGACCTTGGTGCATAACCTTTTTGTTGATTGTTGTAGGGCACAAAAGGCTTTCCTTGAGTAGCTTGTGGAGGGTAAACTTGGTCTTGGGGGTTAGCCACATTAGTACTCCTATAAGAGAGGTTGTTGTTCCCCTTATAGTTGTTGTTATAGTTGTTGTTGTATCCTCCTTGGCCTCCCACGAAATTTACCTCCTCTTGACCCTCTTGGTATTCAACTTGATCATCACAATCCTCCACATTATCTTCAACAAAATGTACATGCCTTTGGTTTGAGGACATGAGCTTGTCCATCTTGTCATGTAGAGACTTCATTTCCCTCTTGTGAGCATCAAAATCACCTCCCCTTGGAGCTCTATCATAGTCTTCATTGTAATTACCATCACTCAAGGCAAGATTCTCTACAAGCTCCAAACCATCTTCAACATCTTTGCCCAAGAAATTCCCATTGCTTGCGGTATCAAGAAGCATTCTTATCTTTGGTAGAACACCTCTATAGATTGTGCTTAGTAGAGACTCTTGTGTGAAGCCATGATGAGGACATTGCATTGTGTAGCCCTTGAATCTTTCCCATGCTTCATTGAAAGACTCATTGCTCTTTTGAGTGAAGCTAGAGATCTCATTCCTCAACTTGGCGGTCCTAGAGTTGGAGAAGAACTTAGATAGAAAGGCTTTCTTACACTCATCCCATGTAGTGATAGTACCTTGAGGCAAAGTTTTCTCCCATTGCCTTGCTCTATCCCCAAGAGAGAAGGGAAATAGTCTTAGCTTGAAGGCATCTTCACTCACACCATTCATCTTGAATAAGCCACAAACTCTATCAAAGTTGTCCAAGTGATCTAGAGGATCCTCCATTGGCAACCCATGGAACTTGTCTTGTTGAACCATAGAGATGAAAGCTGGCTTCACTTCAAAAGTATTGTTTTGAACCGGTGGAGGATTGATACCATAGCGATTTTGATGTGTATTTGGAGCATCTCCAGCCCCAATAGTCCTCCCTAGTCTTGGCGCATGTAAGGGGTTTCCATTCCCCCTTGGTGCTTGCGCCAAGTTCATTGGAGGAGCTTGATCTCTTTGTTGTTCTTCCATTCTCAACCTCTCTAACCTTGCAGCTTCCCTTCTTGCAATCCTTGCAACCCTTTCCAATTGATCAATGTCTTGAAAGCCTTGGAAGTTGTTGTCTCCTTGTGATCTCAAATGCATTCAAGGAAAAACTGAAATCTAGAAAAGTAGATGGTCAATAAGCAAAAAGATCACTTAGTCTCAAACAAAACTCAAATCTTAATGATCAATCAATCCCAATATGGCAACGGCGCCAAATTGAAACAAGACTTTTTATGTCTTGCAAGCAATTCCTCAATTGCTCATATCATTGCAATATATTGAGGTATCAATCCATCTTGGGAGATGATGCAATAAGAATACAAAGTTAAGTCTAAGCTAAGCTAAAATGATAAAAGCAAGTCACAAACAAGTATTGAAAGCTAAACACAAACTAAAAGAGATACTACTAGAGCAATACTATGAAACTAAGCCTTAATCACTACTAATCAAGATACTAAGCAAGGATTACTACTAAGCAAGATTATCAATTGACTAAATCGAAACCTAGGGATGGAATCATTGATTTGGGAAACTAAATGGACAACCTTGCAATCATTTAAGCAACTAATCAAGCTAACTCTATACCTAGAACACTTAATTTAGATTAGACCATGATGTGTGGCTCAAATCCCTTTGTTAATCATCCTAATGAACTAATGATGTTTTAGCATTAAGATAATCAACAAGCATTAATAACAAGTCTAAATGGTATGATAAACACTCTAGACATCTAATGTCTTAGGCTAGAAATGTAAATCTCTTATTAAGTTGGTTCAAGCATTTCATCAAACACTTGGTGGGTGGATGAAATGCCTATAATCCAAAATAGCAAAGGTTAGCTATTTGGCATGAAGAACTACTTAATAAGAAGAGATTAGGAAGAATCTATCCTAGATTGCAAGTTTGAACCAATAGAAATCCCTAAATCTAACCCATCCCTAAGTTCCTAAGGAAACTACTCACTAATCATGTTTAAGCCCATCAAATCAAAGATTAGAGAAAGGTTAAACATAATTAGAGAAAGATAAACAAGTAATCTAAGAAAGATATTGCATTAAACTCAAATCCAAAGCATAAACAAAGTATTTGCCCAAAGTGGCTAAAAGTTTAAGCTAAGAACAAGAGAATAAAAGTTGTTTAGAAAAATTAGGTCTAAAGAGTATTTATAGGGGGACCCATGAAAATGAAGAAAAAGAATTCGTCTGGGGTCGGATCGACGAGTTCATCGATCCAAGTCGTCGATCCGACCCTTTTTAAAAACGGATCGACGACTCATCGATCCACTTCGTCGATCCTTGCTCATAGTCTTGGCTTCTGGTCCGGCGTGGTACGTCGATCTGGTACGTCGATCTGTCGTCCTGGAATTTTAGATCGACGAGACCACGTCGATCCATCTCGTCGATCCGTGCTCCTGGAAATCTGGTTCGGCGTGGCTCGTCGATCCGTTTCGTCGATACGTGCTCCTGGAAATCTGGATCGGTGAGCTTCGTCGATCTGGTACGTCGATCTGTTGCGAGAAATCCTCTTCTTCATCCTTTTTGCTTCTTCTTGCCCCTCCAAGTGGTGTGCATCATTCTCCAACTCCATCCTCATCTCCATAGCGTCCTTTTCACCTGATTAAGGTTCCAAATGCAACAAACTATGCAAAGAACCATGCAAAACACTCTAGGACTCTAAATGGTACAATGTAACACTATGATGCTATTTTAGACTCCTAAATGATGAGGAACTTGCACTAAATGGATGCTAAAATGATGTAAAATATATACATATCAGGTGGTTGATGGGAGACTAGTTATGCCAAGTTAAGAAAGGTGTTTTCTTGCTCATTAACCGATCCTTTCCAGCAGATACCATGGGCTTGGAGGGAAAGGTTTGATGAAGTGATCTTATCCACATACCATGGAAGGATCTATGCTTGTTTCTTAGGCATAGAGTTAGCTCTTGTAATGAGTAGATCCGTTTATTTAAATACAAGATCTAACCTCGATCCTCCCTTATCTAGACCCTCGGCCTTGAATCCCTCTTTCATATTTGATAAATCAAGCATCAATCTCTTTTATTTTCCTAGTTATTACTTAAGTTGCTAGAAATCCTTCTATATTTGCTTTTAGTGTTTTAAATCCTTAAGATTTGATTTTGGTTGTTTCTATAATTTTAGAAATTGCCCAAGGTATTATTTAGTAGTCTAGTTATCTCTTAGAAACCATCTATGTTGCCTTAGTAGTTTTTAATATTTCATCTCCCCCATTTAAATCGAATATGGCTTAGATTAATCAAGTTCTTGTATTCCTATTGTCCTTTCTTACCAAGTTGGATTGATAACCTCAAGTACTACAATGACATGAGTAGTGTTGCGGATTTAAAAAGAATACCAAAAATACTACTTATCAATTGGCGCCGTTGTCAAATTGGGATTGAAAGCATTAGGATTTGGAAATTGATCAAGACTAAGTTTTTCTTTTCTTTTGGTTACTAATCTTTCTACTTGATTGTTTGTATTTTCAGGTACATGAATTTGAGGTCTAGAGGAGACAACAATCTACTTGACCCTCTAGACAACATTCATCTCCTTGGAAGTGCACGTTTGAGAAGAGAAAGAGAGCAAGCAGTTGAAGAATAGTTTGTAGAAGATAATATGGCTGATCAAGATGAAGTTGCTCCTCCACAAGCAGTTGCTGGTAGGGGGAATGGTAACCCCAACCACATGCCGAGACCACCAGGGATCATTGGTGCGGGTGATGCACCAAACACTCATACCAATCGGTTTGGCATCACTCCTCCACCAGTCCAGTAAAACCACTTCGAGATCAAACCTGACTTTGTGTCTATGGTGCAAAAAAACAAATTCCATGGTCTTTCCATGAAGGATCCTTTGGAGCACTTAGACAACTTTGAGCAAGTGTGTTGCATGATCAAGATCAATGGAATCTCGGAGGATAGCTTCAAGTTGAGATTGTTCCCGTTTTCACTTGGAGAAAAGGCTCGGCATTGGGAGAAGACCTTGCCTCAAGGGACTATAACTTCATGGGCTGAATGCAAGAAGGCATTCATGTCCAAGTTTTTCGCTAGCACACGCAGGGCTCGGCTAAGAAGCGAGATTAGCGGCCACGCAAAGGAGCAATGAGACGTTTAGTGAGGCTATGCAACGGTTCAAGGAATACACTAATCAGTGTCCTCATCACGGTGTCAGTGAATAGTCTCTCTTGAGCACCATCTATAGAGGTGCTTTGCCCAGGATACGCATGCTCCTAGACACGGCAAGCAAGGGAAACTTCCTTTGCCAAGATGTAACCGCGGGTATGGAGCTCATAGAGAATCTTGCTTTGAAGGATGGGAACTACAGTGAGGACTATGACCGAGTACCTAGAGGGTCTGATCTTGAGGCACACAAAAAGGAGTTGAAATCACTCCATGAGAAGATAGACAAGTTGGTACTTGCAAATCAAAAGCATGTACATTTTGTCGGTGAAGCCACATATGTCTTGGATGAGTTGGATCAATGACAAGAAGAAGCCAATTGGGTTGGTGGGCAAGACTATCCTAGACCACAAGGATACTTCCCAAAGTACCAAGGCAACAACAACAATTTGTCCTATAGAAGCAACAATGTTGAGAATCCACAAGACCAAGTGTATCCTCAACAACAACAGTTTGTGAACCAAGGTGGATATGTGAATAAGAACACATATCAAGGACCAAAACAAGGGAACTATCAAGGTCCACAACAACAACAAGGCAAAAAAGAGTATCCCCCCGTATTTGTGCAGCCACAACAAGGACAAGCTGCTACTCAAGATCCGGTTCAAGCAATGCTCAAGCAACTTTTGCAAAACCAAGCGAATATGGAGCTAACATTGGAAAAGAAACATGGTGAGATAAAAGTTAGGCACGATAACTCCACAGCTGAACTTGCCAATCAAATCACTGATTTCAACAACCGGATCATGCAGCATGAGAAGGGCAAAGCAAGCACATCAAACAAAGGTACCTTACCGGGCAAATGTGAAGCCAATCCGAGAAAACATGCTCACATGATCTCCCTTCGGAATGGCAAAGTTCTACAACCATGGTCTCCACCTAAGGACAATGAGGACATTGTGGTTCAAGAGGGGAAGGATAGTCTTTCACAAGAAAGGGCAAGAAAACGGTTGAGGACGATTTGTTAGGAGACGCACCAAAGCAGCAAGAAGTTGCTCTTCCTCCCTACAAACCGAAGCTCCCTTTCCCTGCAAGGTTTAAGAAGCAGCTACTTGAAAATCTCAGAGCTTTGTTTGAGCAAAATTCCAAGGACATAGAGGTGAAGCTGCCCTTGCTAGATGTCTTGACACTTGTACCAAAGAGCACCAAATTTTTAAGGGAAGCGATTGCCAAGAGAGCAAGGAAGCTACAGAAGGCAGTGGGGACAAGCAAAGAGTGTAATGCCATCACTAACGAGCTGATCAAACCAAAGAAGTTTGGCGATCCCGGTTCACTCACATTACCTTGCGCCATGGACCATTTGAAGTTTGAGAATTGTCTATATGCGATTTGGGAGCAAGTATAAATCTCATGCCATACTCCATTGCATAGAAGCTAGGTCTTACACAATTCAAAGAGTGTAATGTCTCCCTCATCCTAACTGATAGGAGTATAAGACTAGCAAAAGGGGTGCTTGAAGACTTACACTTTAAGATCAACAATGTGACCATTCCAACCGACTTTGTTGTTTTGGAGATGGATGAGGAAGACAAAGATCCTCTTATCTTGGGAAGACCATTCTTGGCTACTGCTGGAGCCATCATTGATGTGAAAAATGGAAAGATTTCTCTACACTTAGGGAAAGGAGCAATGTTCAAGTTCGATATCAAGAATGGTGTGAAAAAACCAACGATCAATGGTCAAGTTTTTCAAATAGACATCACGGGTAAGCTGAACCCATGCAAGGAGAAAGATGTCTTTGTGGACCCGAAGAGTCACGCTGAGAGGGAACACCATGCGGAAGCCGAATCAGTGAGGAAGAAGGAGCAAGCCATCGCCTTGCTCGGCAAGAATGTGGAAAAACACAAGGCTTCTTGCTTCTCAATTTCAACCAGACGAACAGTTCGCTTTAAAGACGAGATCAAGGCTGAGGAAGAGCCCTATGGAGAAGCTCTGCTAGCCCTGTTCAGCTGCAAGGAAGATGAAGGTCCCGCGGAGATAGCACCAATGGAAATAAGCAAGAAAGAGAACACTCTCAAGGTTCTCTATGGGAATGATAAGAAGATGCCTAGCAATGCTCGACCCCAGCCTAAGAGCATCCTGAGCTTGCATCCATTGGGGCTCAAGGATGGCTCCATACTGTGCAGAGTTAAGTGTAAAGAGGGGTTCGAAGCCATTTGCACGGGCACGGTTTTTGCTTCCACCGGGATTAATGGAAAAGGACGAGGAAAGGGTAATGGATATGATGAGCACAGTCTACACCGTAGAGGTCCAACCAGGGACAAGCTCCACTGTGTCACCAGCCGTCCCATCCGTCTCAACTCCACGCTAAAGGGAGTAAGAAAAGTCGAGGTAAACGACGTTAAACAAAAGCGCACTTGGGAGGCATTCCCATGACTATCTTTGTATATATTCTTGTTCTATTTTATGCTTTTTATTTTTGTGTATATAGGCAAAAGGAAATGGGATCAAGAGGCACGTTCTTGGGAATGCATTTGTCCTTGAAAGGAGGAAAGTAGGCACGAGATCGAGTTATAGATCGGCCAGACATAGCTCGATCTTTGCTAGATCGAGCTACTAAATCGAGTGATTCTGGTCGATTCAAATCAAATCGACCAGACGATCGAGTGAACGGCCCGATTTCGAGAGGATGACCCACCCATGAGTTCGAAACGAATAGTCAAACAGGGTGTGGATCGAGCAAGTTCACTCGATCTTGGAAGAAAAATCGATGTCTGGATCAATCACTTCATCTCTGCCGAAACGGTCACAAGATGAAACCTGGAGCTCGATCTAAGGAGCTTGACCTTGTCATGAGGAATCCCGAAACGAGGAGAGAAGCTTGACTCCTTTGACCATGAGAACCATGCCTTAACCACAAATTCCCAAACCACTTGCACATGTCCAAAAAGTTTTTCTTTTAAAACCTTGCCACCACAGTCTCTCTTCATTTGTGCTTCAATTCTTGTTTTTCTAAGAAAAGAGAGTGTAAGAGTTTCGGGTTTTTGGCAAGAGAAAGAAGATGTCTTTTTCATTCCTTGCATCAAAATTTTGAAAGGTATTTCAATTTAAATTATATTTTATTGAAATTCCTAGTTTATAGGAGTGAATAAGAATGAATGATCAGGGATTGTGTTTTAATTTTTAAAAATGTCTAGGTTTGGGGGAAATTCTGGGATTTTCCATGATTGAACAAGATTTCCCCTAGACTTAAAGAGATATTTTAGAATATTCCCTAAAAACCTTGGAACATTGCATAGGGTTTAAAAGTTTAAGTCCTCTTGTTTGCCTCGATTCCCTCTAAGCCATCACGATTCTCTCACTCTCTTTGTGAGCTCTTGCTTCTCAGGTACAATGGCGTCAAGGAGAAATGGATACTCACCACAAGCGGGATTGTTGGGATGGACTAACGAGGAGAGAAGAGCACGCATGAGGCTTGAGAGGATGAACTTTGAGCCTACCAAGTTCGCAAGCCGAGCCTTCTTGCAAGAGATGGGGTTGTTGAATTCCTTTGATAAGCTACTTGCGGACATGGAGCTCAGCTCTTTGGCAACCATGGACTGTCCCACTTACCCGGAGGTGACCTTGCATTTTCTCTCCACAATGGACTTCTCCTACGAAGATCCAAGCTTGCCAACACCATCGACGGGGCGCATGACGTTCAAGGTCCGGGAAAATGCCTTCAGCCTGACCATACAGGATATATGCAGCGCCTATGACTTCAATAAGGAAGCTCTCATGGTGGAATTCCCGCAGTTCGAGTCGGCAAGTGCCCTATGGAATTTGATTGGTGAAGGAAACTTCAAGAGCAATAAATCCAAGATCACGAGGGTGAGAAATCATTTGCTACGATACATACTCCATCTCCTTGGCAATACCCTCTCAGGAAAGACCGCAACCGCAAGGGTGGAAGAGGGTGAACTTAGTTTCTCTTTCAAGGAGTGAAAGAGATCATGTGGGACGAGGGGTGGCTCTCGGGTAATGCAGAGGATCTCGTTGATGATCACTTCGGGGATGTTGTCAACTATGGATGCATTTTGGCATCCTCACTAATGAAGTACAAGAGTTGGCTGCTAAGGGCAAGGGCTTGCTCGGTCTTCATAGGAGGTTTTCTCACTCCTCTTTTTGCAAAAGCGGGAGTAGATCTTTCGTTTTTCGAAGCATGCACGGAGCGAGCCTACATGGACCACACTTACATGATCGCAATGGGTTTCTTTGGACCTCACCCTGCCCCTAACACATATGCCTATCACTTCACCAATAAGGAGAATGAGAGGAAGGCTTACATCCTCCCAAGTCCGAATGGCGTGCTAATAGATTGCATCGAATGCCTCGAGTTCTTGCCCCCCGATGAAGCGTGTTACATGGCCATTGGAAGTACAGCTGCAATCCCAATCTCCATAGACTCCTCCTCACCATCCTCCTCCTCCTCTTTGCAGTATTGAGGTACCACCAAATAAACCTTGTAAATACAATGCATTTTTATTTTCTTTCTTGTGGATTTGGTCTCCTCTTGAGCTTGTTTGACACCGAGACGTTGTCATTCAAGTTTGGGGGAGAATGTGTGCTCTGGCATGGTTTTATTTGAATCTTATTTTTTATTTTCATCCTTGAGTCTAACATACATTTATTTGCATAGAAAAATACAAAAAAATCATAAAATTTTTCAAAAATTCCAAAAAAAAAATTCATTTAGTTGCATTTGCATATGTAGATTTTTCAGGATTGAGTCTTGATTTTTTATCATTTAGGATTGCATTCATATGCATTGGGAGCAATGATGAGCTTATCCTTGTAGATTGTTAATTTATTTAATCAATGCAATGCCCTAGTTAGTAGTTCTTTGAGGCTTGTGAATAAATCTTGAAAGTAAGGAAGAACCATGCTTGGACCACTTCATTTGTCACTAGATTTTGGTCGAAATAGGGTCTTGAAATTGATAACCAACTTTACTCACTTGAACCGAACCTTGACTTTGAATTATCATGCCTTGCATTGAAAATGAATTCATGGATTGTAAAATATTTGAGCTTTCTTACTCACTTTGCCACCCTTTTGCTAGCTCAAGTAGTACTCCTACCTTACCTCACCTCCTTTGAAGCCAATTGTTCTTGTGTGAATGCTTGTGAGGCCTATTTTTGATTGAATTTAGCATAAAGTGTTAGGTTTGGGACGACAAGTATAGGCTCTCGTGTAGATTCTACCTCTCGCATTTTCAGGCTAGTTGTAGGCTTAGGATTTTGGGTTTGGCCGTGGTATTACTTGGTGTGTTGAAAAGAATTATATGCTTGCATTATGGCATGTTGGTTTGAGTAAAGGAGTAGAAAGAAAGGGTGAAGTAGGCTTGGTAAAAATAAGGGAAGCATAGTTTGAAATGGTGAATCTTGTGCTTAAACAGTAAAGCTCTAAGTTTGAAAAGTGCTAGGTAGTCTTTAGAAAAGAAAAGAAAAATCAAAAGAGCCAAAAATGCCAAAGAAAAGAAAGACTACCTAGGGATAAAAAGAAGAGCTAAGTTGATAGGAAGATTACACCATTCGCTATGAGATAAATGATTGAGAAGTTTCCCCTAGAGCCTTAAAAGAAGAAGTGTATTTGAAATTCATGGGTTTAACAAGGCACAAAAAGCCTTGGGTAAAAAGGGTAGTTCTAGAGGGTTGAGTGAGCTTTAAAAAAATAAATGAGAGGGGTTTAGGACCATTGATAGCATTTCAGGTAGATGAGAGTTTATTCTTGTATGCATCACTCGTCTTTTACCTTTAGCATTATGCATAAAGTTCAATCTTTTTTGAGTGAAACCCTTGTTTGAAAACGAAACCACATGAATTCAGATCACTTTTATCTCAAAGCCTAATCCCTTAGCCAAATTAATTCACTTGCTTTGCATTGTCATGATTCACAGCTTGTACTTAATAAATGTTAAAGAGTTGGTTTGATAGGGAGACTTATCTAGATTGAGATTTTAGTGCATTTGAATATTGAGATGAGCATGGCTAATTCTTTTGGAGTAGGATAGATTCAGATGCATCTTAGAATTAAGAACTAGGACATTGAATTGATTATGTTTGTTAGCAATTTTGGATATTGAGCTCCCACTTTCAAACCTCTCTCTCGGATTTGACTTTAATTTGCTTGAGGGCAAGCAAAAGGCAACTTTGGGGGAGTTGATATCCCCTATATATTAATTGAGAAACATTCTCACAAACCTTTTTATTTACAATGGTGCCATTTTGATGATGTGTCAGCACCACATTCATTCTGACATATCATTTAATGAAATTAATTAATACAAAAAAGAATTATTATAAATAAAAAATACTAACTTCGTTTTTGGGGGAATCGAACTTGAGACATTGAAGACAACATAATAAGCACACAACCACTTTCACAAAGACATTTTATATGTTTTCCAATTAGTTTCTTTTAGATATCTATAAATTACATTAGATATTAAAATTACTTAAACTAAATTTAATCCAAAAAATATCGAAATGTTTTTTTTGGACATGACATTAAATACGAGCCATTAATTGTGGTTTTAACAAATAAAATAAAACTGATATATGGTTTGCCCAACAAGTTATTGAGTATAATCCGAATTTTCTTTAAAAAGCAACAAAATAAATGACACTCATTAATAAGACATATCCTCTCTATGATTATCGAAAATCACATATGATATTGCTTACCTCATTTAAATAAATGTCTCTAAAGACATATGGTAGTATTTTAAAATCATATTATTATTTATTTCAAATATTGTTTCCATAATTTATTTATGATATCTCTTCATTTATCTTTCTAATTGTTTTAATATCATACAAATTTAAACTTTTTCCTACTATATTTTCCACATAATAATTTATGTTATAAAAACTGAATTAAAATATTTTACTATAGTTTAATTTTTCAATTATATAAAAGATAATAATAAATAAATTCAACTTCACTTAAACAAAACTAAATATTATTTTATTAATCCCGTTGATTATTAAGAATTTAATAAAAAAATTGATATTGAAATAATTAGAAATTATTATATTTTAAATTCAAATTCACTTACCCGAAAAAATATAAATCTCTCACTCCGCGCAGGGTGCGGGTTATCACCTAGTACTCATATATTTCGCATATTCAGCATATATTTAGGATAGGTTTTCATGCATTTTGCATTCATAATAGGATTATTTGCATCATTTATCTCATATTAGGTCCTAGAACACTTTGCATTAGCATTTGCATGGTTTCTTGCATATTTGCATCATTATCAGGTTGTTTTGAGTGCATTAGAGCTATCGTGGATGCGTGGACATGCTGAGGTTCAAAGGGAAGCTTGTGGACACTTGGAAAAGTTCGGATAAGCAAACACTAACTGAGAAGGAGGGGAAGATCGAGCAAGGCAGGTCGTTCTAGACGAGATCGACCAAAAGATCGAACCACTCAGACCGTTTCAAGGAAGAAGAACGAGGCATAGATCAACCAAGACGGTCGTGCGACTGTACGGACCCAAATATATCATTCAGGAAGAACGGAGGCAAGATCGAAGTCATGGATCGATCTCCATCAGAACGACCCAACGATCGAGCCAGGAGGTCAATCGCAGAGTTAGAACGATCCGAAGATCGAGCGAAGCGGACCATTCTCGGGACAAGATCGGGCAAGAGATCGGCGACTCAGCTCGATTTATTTTGCCCAGATGCGCGTCCTTATCCGGCCAGCTCACGTTTTTGTCCTCTTGTGAGGAGACCATTCTCCTTTTACTATAAGTAGCTAAAAACCCTACTTTTTCAGAGAACTTTTCTTTTTATGTTTTTTACCTTTCTTCTTTAAGGTTATCTCCATTGTTAAGGTTTTAAGCTTTTCTTTTAAGCTTTTGAAATCGCACTTTTCATTTTCAATAAGCTTTTGAAATCGCACTTTTCATTTTCAATAAGCAAGAACTTGTCTTTTAAATTTTAATCTTAATCCTCTTTCTGTTTTAGTGTTAATCATGAATAGTTTCATATAATATTGAAAAATTATATGAAATCCATTTTGACAAATATTCCTAAATGATAAAAAAACAAAATTTGAGAAACAATGAAGGATATGATATTCCATCTCATATTTTTCCCCAAAAGTGATCATCAATTTAAGTTGGATGTTCAGAACCCAAATAAACGTAATGTACTAAATAGCACAACTTTACCATCATCATCATCAACATCTCATTTAGCAAACACTATCAAGAAATATGATAGAAACCAAATTCATTACTGGATTTGCAAACACCAATTGCAAAATGAGATCACAAAACTCTGGTCGGACAGAGACCAGTCTATTTTACAAGCTTAAAATTCAACATGAAGCGAACACAGTAAAATATGAAGAATCAAAACTCTTGAGAAGCAGATCCGATATCGCCTTTGTTCTTCCCAATCTTTGATGGGAGAAGATTCTGATGAATGTTAGGCAAAACTCCTCCATTAGCGATTGTCACACTACCAAGAAGTTTACTCAGCTCTTCATCGTTCCTCACTGCAAGCTGAATGTGTCTTGGTACAATACGTGTCTTCTTGTTATCCCTTGCTGCGTTTCCAGCTAGCTCCAATACCTATGAAGATTTCAGCACCAAGATGGAATCAGAATCCAGAGAAAAATCAAAATAGCAATATGATACTTACAGAGATGAAGAAATTGACTAAAGACAAAACAGTTTTGCATTTGAAATCAAAACCAACGCAATTGAGATATGCAAAATCATATGGGTTACGCAGAAATGGAGAAATCAAAAGAGTGATTTTCGTAAAACAGGATTTGCATTCGAAATCAAAATAAAAATCAAATGCAACTTAGATATCGCAAAATCATATGGTTTGGCTTCTTAGAGATCGAGATATCAAATTAGTGATTATCAAAGAAATCTACACGAAAGGCAGATTCACGTTTGAAATCAAAATCAACGCAACTGATATAACGCAAAAGCATATGGAAATCGAAATTGATAAATCAAATTATTCTAGTAGAGAACAAGGAATTGACTACAAAGCGAAACACAGATTTGCATATCGAGATCAAAATCAACACAGCTCGGATATCGCAAACAGAGAAAAGACCGAGAAAATCAGAAGATTCATCGTACCTCAGCGGCTAGGTACTCAAGAACGGCGGAGAGATAAACCGGAGCTCCGGCACCGACACGCTCGGCGTACTTCCCGGCTTTAAGGAATCTAGCGATCCTTCCAACGGGAAACTGAAGACCGGCCTTGCTCGATCTAGAGACGGACTTCGTCGCTTTCGGTTTTCCTCTGCCGCCTTTGGTTGTTCCACTTCCGGCGCCTGAACTCATCTTCTTTGTCGAAAGATTCTTCTCGAGAAATTGAAGAGGCGGGTGAAAATGATTAGAGAACGCTGGGCGAAGTGTGTTTGTTTAGGGTTTTGGGGATTTCTAATCAATATATACTGTTGTGAGAATTGATTGTGATTGGTAAACAATGAGTCACGCGGATTGCCAACGTGGCACATTCACTGGAGTTCTCGCGGGTTTTTTTCGCGTTTTTTTAAGAAGGCGGTGATAAATTCAGCTCTCGCGGGTCACTTGATTTTTTTATATTTAACCGGGTAAATCCTATACCGAACCGAACCCATACTACTCTCCGATGTAATATGTTCACAGAGATTACGAAAGAACTATAAAATCAAATTCGTAAATAGTGGAACTTCTTTTGTAGTTTTTAACCCACAAAACGGTTTTTTTTATAATCATACAACTATAACGGTTTTTATAGATAATGAAACATGTTTCGTGATTTTTAAATCCACAAACGGATTTTCTATCCACTCGAACAACATCTTTACCTACATAACGAGGTTATTAGATGTGCAAATACTTTCTATCCTACTTGTACAGTGTGTAAATACCTTTTATCCAACTTATACAGCTGGTGTAGCTAGATATATCTTTATTATTTATTTTATTATTTTGATAAAAAAATTTTATTATTTTACGGTTTTCTAAGGTTTTGGATTTATTATAAATAAGTCGTTTAAACATAATACTGTATTCAGTTGTTGATTATTAATAAAGAGCTTTGACTTTTGAGAGAAGAGTATTTTCTATTCCTTGTTTTCGGCAGATCTATCGAGATCTCAACGAATTCAAGAAGCAATTCACAAGCGAGGATTCCGTCGAATCTCTTGGTTGAGCTGGCAGGTCTCAATCGATTCTTTTGAATCCTTTGGTTGAGCTGTTTATCGTAGCTTCTCCTACATCAGTTGGTATCAGAGACAGCACTTTAGTTTCTCAATCAAGGTTCGATTCTGTTTTTGTATATCATGTTGTTTGGGAGTTTTTACTATCACACAGATGAATGTTTGTTTGCTCCATGTGAGAATTTCTGCGAAAATTTGATAGCGGGATTTTTACCATTTTCAATTAACCTCAACTACTCATATCATTGTAGTATTTTGAGTTATCAGTCGACAAGGAACTAGAGACCTAAACACTAGGAATACACAAAGGTGTATTGAAACTGAAATTTGGGAGAATTTGGAATGATTTGAGTTTTAATGAAATTTTAGAAGATTTTGAGTGAATTAGAAAATTTCTTATGATTTGTTATTAAAGTCTATGAAATCCCACCTAAAACTATGGGATTTGGTTTTTTATATTTTTAACTAACAATCCCTACCAAAACCACTTAAAATCACTCAGAATCCTCTAAAATCCACTACTTAAAATATTTTCAATAACAGGAAATTTGATTTACTTTTTATAAATTCTTGATTGAATAACATAAGATTTGGTAAGACATTTAGAAATCATTAGTTCAATAACAGGGGATTTTAAAAGAACCACCAAATCTTCTAAAATTCCTAATCCAATACACCCCCCAAAAGTTTCCTAAGCTAAGCAAAATAAGAGAAGGTTTTTATCTAACAATCTAAATGAAATGAAAGCAAACAAATCTAACAACTTAAGAAATCAAAACAAGAAACTAAGAAAAACTACTAATCAAGATAAACAAAGAGAAAATCGAATCTAAGGATGAGATTATGGACTTTGGATAATCCTCGAGCTAACCTATGATTTTCAAACAATCACATAAATGCTAATCCTTAGGTTTAGAACTCTAAACAAAACCAATCCACTCTCATGGCACTAATCCCTTTGCTAATTACCTAATCAAGAGTTAATCATCATTAGTGAAAAGATAATCAACAAGCATTATGATTCAGTTCTAATCTACCAATAACCACCTACTTTCATAGGCTAAGCATATAAATCTCTTGATTTAGTTGGTTGGAGCATTTCATCAAACACCTTGTGGGTGGGGAATGCGCTATTGTCTAAATCACTTTTCTCAAAGCTAATCTAGCATTAAGATCACTAAACAAGAAAAGATATAAACATTCTAATCACTAAACATCATAGATCAACCCTCTAATCACCCTAATCTACCTCATCCTTAGATCATAAAAAGACTACTCACTAAACATGGATAAACCAACAAATCTAAAGAAAGAAGTGTTAGTAGACATGATTAAAAGATTAGAGAAAGAAATATTAGTTGATTTAGTTGGTTGTGGCATTTCATCATACACCTTGTGGGTGAGGAATGCCCTATTGTCTAAATCACTTTTTTCAAAGTTAATCTAGCATTAAGATCACTAAACAAGAAAAGATATAAACATTCTAATCACTAAACATCATAGATCAACCCTCTAATCACCCTAATCTACCTCATCCTTAGATCATAAAAGACTACTCACTAAACATGGATAAACCAACAAATCTAAAGAAAGAAGTGTTAGTAGACATGATTAAATGATTAGAGAAAGAAATATTAGAAGAAACAAGAATCAAAATGTATTAAACTTAAAAGAAACCTCAAAATCTCCTCAAAACCCCAAAGATACGTTTTTAGGTTTAAGTCCAAGAGAAGATACATAAAAATAGGTTTTTAAGTATTTATAGGGAAGTAGGTCAAACCGGGTCAATCCGGAACAAACCGGGTTTTGACCCGGTTCAGCAGTCTTGCGGAAATCGCCATATCTCCCTAACCGCAGCTCGTAATTACATGAAACCACCTCCAAATGAAAGATGATTCAATTACCTACAACTTTCATTAAGAGCTCAAAGGTTGAATCGGAATGAAAAGCCTTCGTTTGGTCCGATCTTTACCATGCATGGATCTGTATCGAGTTAGGTAGCTCGATATGTTGCTAAAGATCTTCTTCATTAGCTGTATCGAGCTTACTAGCTCGATACAAATGCTTGACACGCCGTCTTCAGCCTTCCTGTTGGTTTGTATCGACGTATGCATGCTCCGTCCTCTCGGTTGGACCGTATCGAGCTTAGTAGCTCGATGCATCTGCTCGATATGGATTAAAATAGCTGTAACTCTCTAACCCGGAGTCCGAATGACTTGATTCCAACGGCATTAAAAAGCTAACTGGATCCTCTACTACTTTGAAGAAGGCTTTGGAGTTTAAATCTAAGTGCAAGGTCTTCGTCCGGACCCATACATTTCGCTCCTCCATTTGCAAGAAAGTTTGGTAGCTCTATGCACAGCTCGATATGCTTCTAAAATACTTCTGCTTCTCATTTGGCTCTCTTCCTCCTTTTGATCATCCATGAAACTCCATATGGTCCTTCAAGCCTGCAAAACACCTAATATAGATTCCATATGTACAAATATGCAACAATCTATGATAAGACTCACTAAACTCTAATATGAATGCAAATAAGATCAAAAGTGATGAAAAAAAATGCTCAAGTGAATGAAAAATTATTTAAAATGAATGATAAAATACGATAAATTGTGAGTATCAAAATTTCAAAGAAATTATTGGAGATCCAATTTTTTGATGTTTACAATGATGAAGTTTTACTTCTTTCTAAAAGTGGCGAAACATCGTTACTAAACAAAGATCAACCATCAAGAGATGTGTCGTGCATGGTACTCGTGGATTGGTATTGAAAATAGGCGTCCACACCAATCAAATAAAAGATGATGTGTCCTTGAGAGATGAGGAAAGTATTCGATTATATGAAAACAAGGAGATGGTGGAGTTTGGTTCTCTTTATATCAAGGAGCATATGAAGACAAAAACTCAATTCATGTTAACGTGTTTTGCTCTCGAAGTTTGGAAGACTAAGTGATTAACACGCAAAATAATATTCTTTTATTTAAAAGATATTATCGATGGAAGACTAGGAAAAAGAAAAAGAAATTACTGAATAATTTTAGTGGACCAAGTTTTGGAAACGAAGATCACGCTAAGATTCGAGGACGAATCTTCTTAACATAGAGAGAATGGTATAGTTAGATATTTAGAATATTTCTAAATATCTTTATTACTTATTTTATTATTTTGACAATTTTTTTATTATTTTAGGGTTTTCTAAGGTTTTCGAATTTATTATAAACTAAGCCGTTTAGGCATAAAATTGTATTCAGTTGTTGATTATTAATAAAGAGTTTTGGTTTTTGAGAGAAGAGTATTATCTATTCCTTGTTTTCGGCAGATCTATCGAGATCACAACGAGTTCAAGAAGCAGTTCCCAGGCGAGGATTTCGTCGAATCCCTTGGTTGAATTGGCAGGTCTCAATCAATTCCTTTGAATCAATATACATATACTAGTATAAATATTTAGTTGTACATATTACATTTAACTTTATCAATATACGGATCATTTGTTTTCAATTTCTCCCTCCACCTTAATATGGTATCATAGCAAAACAAACATTCTTCCGCCATTTTTACGACCTTCGATTGTTTCAATTTTTTGACCTCGCGAGTTTTTCGAGCATCGATTCAGCTTTGATTTAGCTCAATGAGCACTCAGATTCGTCAATTGCTTTTCGATTCGCTCATTTTTATGCTTTCGTTGCGATTGAGATTCTTTCGCTTCTTTCTTTTTACCTTCTTCTTCCGATTTTCCTTCCGTTTTGACCTAGATTGCTTTATGTTCTACGTTTCTTTCATCTAATCGGCGCAATCTCTCTTCGTCTGTCCCAATTTCAACCTTTGGAATGGGATAGACTAGTCTGACTCAATCCAGTGAACCTTTGCTCCCTAACCGTCAGCCTGTTGATCAGTACGAGAATATATACTTCCTCCATAACACAAATTATATGCTGGTCTTGTGTTAGTCTCGGATCGTCTTGCCTCTGGTGCAGACTTTCATTTCTGGTGCAGATCTGTTTGTATGGCGCTCAATGTGAAAAACAAGTTGAGCTTTATCGACGGTACAATTTTTCGACCTCTTAAGAATCATAGGGATGCATGATCGTGGTCCGATGCAATGACAGGGTGGCCACATTGCTGATGAACTCCGTCTCAAAGAAAATAGGTCAGAGCTTACTATTTTTATCAACTGTTGAATGCATATGGAAGAATCTCCTCTCTAGATTCAACAAGATGATGCACGTAGGATCTTTGAGATAGAGCAACGTTTAAGTTCAATTAAACAAGGTTCTTCAGATGTTAGCACCTATTATACTGAATTGGTAACTCTCTTGGAAGAGCATATGAATGATGTAGATATGCATGTTTGCAGCTACTCTTTGAACGTGAATGTAATGCAGCTACTCTTTGAAAGCGTAACAGCAACGAAGTCGAGTGACAAATTTTTTGATGGGATTGAATGAATCATAAGATTCCACTCGTCGTCATATCCTCATGTTGTAGCCTATTCCATCTATTGAGGAGTTTTTCAATATGGTTACTTAGGATGAAAGATAGAAGCAGATCAAACCTTCCTCTAATCCGTATAATGTCGTTTTTCAAACCTCTGCTGAAGCTTATAATGGTCCTGCATAAAATAAGGCTTTTGCTGCTTTTAACAATAACTATCGTCCCAAATAAAGGCCAGTTTGTATTCACTGTGGAATAGTTTGTCATATTGTCCACAAGTGTTTCAAGCTTCATGGTTATCCACCAGGCTACAAATCTTCTAATGGTCCAATTCAACGGCCTAACTATCAGAATTATCAGGCTGATTTCATTCCAAGAGTCTCAACTCCGTCTAATCCGCGACCAAAGTTTCAACAACAATATCAACACAAACCACAACAACAGTTTCAACGTGCAAATGCGGTTGCCAATGTGGTATCTTCTCCTGCTCTTTATGTGCCACCACCAGCTATGAGTGCTGTGAATCTCGATCTCAGTTGCTTCGGCAATGAAAAAGTTCAGAACAACTTCAAATACATATTGATGTAGCGGAAGCTACGATAAAACAGCTCAACCAAAGGATTCAAAGGAATCGACTGGGACCTGCCAGCTCAACCAAATGATTCGACGGAATCCTCGCTTGGGACGTGCTTCTTGAACTCGTTGAGATCTCGATAGATCTGGCGAAAACAAGGAATGGAGAATACTCTTCTCACAAAAGCCAAAGCTCTTTATTAAAAATCAACAACTGAATAATACATTAGGCCTAGGAGGCTATTTATAATAAATCCAAAAACCTTAGAAAACCCTAAAATAATAAAAGAAAAATGGCTAAATAATAAAATAAATAATAAAGGATATTTGGAATATTTCCAAATATCTAGCTACACCATTCTCTCCATGTTGGAGAAGATTCGTCCTCGAATTTTAGATGTGGTCTTCGATTCCAAAACTTCCTCCATCGAAATCACTCAATAATTTTCTTTCCTTTTTTCTAATCTTCCATCGATAAATTTTCGTCTTTGCCTTTACCCGAACCAAACCTTGCACAAAATATGCACAAACCGAATCTTCACCGGTTTTGCACGAACCGAACTCGTCACAGGTCTGCTTCTCTTGAGACCTTGGACACCTTCGATTCTGCCCGAAGTTTGCACGAATCTGAATCTTCACGATTTTCGCACGAACCTGATTTTGCACGAAACCTGCACCAATCTGATTATTCCCAGAATTTGCACAATTCCGACTCCACCTGAAGTTTGCACGGATCCGATTTTTAAACTCAAAGAGATCAAGACAATGAAGATTAATCGGTTTTCTGATTGAGAGAAGCAAGCAAGCCGACATACACCTCCACAAGCCCAAAACCGTTTTCTGAATTTAAAGAAGCAAGCAAGCAGGCAGCCACATAGCTCCCCAAGCCCAAGCGTTTTTATGAATCAAGAAAGATGAGTTAAGTAGCTTAAGGCCCAAACGTTTTCTGAAGAAGCAGCCAAGCTACCAAGCACCTCACTTATAAAACCATTAAACTAAGAAGACAGAAGACAGTATGGGTGCTGAGTTCCACTTCCCACGCTTGCTCCTTACCCATCTTACCTCAAAGAAAACAAAACCTTTTCCCCATCATCTTTGCCAGCGGTCTTGTTCTCCACTAGAGGGAAACTTTTTTTCTTAGTTTAATTGATCTCTTTGCATTGCCCATGTTAGGGACTTTTCTTATATAAACGTTTCTTTCCCTTTGTTGTAAGGCAACTTATCGGAGATTAAGAAAATTCATAAGTTCATTCTCTATCTTTCTCTTGGTACGCTTAGTGAGTTATATCTAGCTATCAAAGAGTTTTTTCTTACTTGTGAGTAATATCAAGTTAAGAATTAGAGACCTCCACAACTCTTGCCTTCCATTCGCTTCATTCTATTGTATTTGTTCCTAACGGTTCACGTGCAAGCTTCCTCTCATTCCCCCTTAGCCACAGATTGTACAATCCTTGGGAAGATCACTTCAAGTGGTATCAGAGCTACAATCTCCAAGATAAGTTTTCTATCTTTATAATTTCGTTTATTTTGTATCAAAATCAAAAAAATAAAATATATATATATACTTGTTCTTCTTATTTTCTTATAACCGCTTTTCACAAAACAAAACAAAAGAAAGAATTTTTTTTTTGTTGTTATTTAAATCTTTGTAATTGTGTTTGAGTTTTGTATCCTTTAGAATCTCTTTACTGGTTTTCCCTCTTGTTTTAATTCACAGGAACACATGTCAGGAGTGGAAGAAGATGAAGGAGCTGGCGCCTCTCAACCAAACAAACTTCTCATAGAAGCCCTCACGGCTCAAATGAAGAAAGCTTTGGCGACTGAGATGGAGAACTTTAGACAAGAATTCAAGTCTAATACCGAACAAGCTCCTCCACAAACCGAACAAAGGAGAGAAGTAGAAAGATTTCCTCAAAGAGAAAGAGCCCATAGAAGACAGCCTAGAGATGAAGCCGCTGATGACTACTATGAACATGGAGAAAGTTCTTCTCATACCAACCGAGGGAGACCAAGGGGAGACCACGAACCTCCACAAGACAACTTTGGGGGTCTGAAAATAAGGATACCACCCTTTCACGGCAAGAATGATCCGAACATCTATCTTGAGTGGGAGAAGAAAATCGAATTGGTGTTTAATTGCCAAGACTATACCGATGGCCAACGAGTCAAAGTAGCAGCAACAGAGTTCTATGACTATGCCCTTAGTTGGTGGGATCAACTTGTTACTTCAAGAAGGCGCAATAGAGAACACCCCATAGAATCGTGGGGCGAGATGAAATCTCTAATGAGGAAACGTTTTGTTCCAAGCCATCATCACCGAGAGCTACACCTAAGATTAAGAAGGCTAGCTCAAGGAAACCGTGGAGTAGAAGAGTATTTCCAAGAGATGGAAACCCTCATGCTAAAGGCCGATGTCTTTGAAGATAGGGAAGCAACCATGTCAAGGTTCATGGGAGGATTGAATCGAGATGTACAAGACCGCTTGGAGATGGAGCATTACGTGGAGTTAGAGGAGCTCCTCCACAAAGCAATCTTGGTGGAACAACAACTCAAAAGGAAGGGACCCGTGGGGCCTATGTATGGAACGGGAACCACCCCTCCGAAACCATTCTATAACCGTGGAGAGAAGTTTCCTTGTGCAAGAAATGTCAAACCACCTATCAATGTCCGAGTAGAGACCAAGCCTTACACTGCAGCTCCAAACAACAAAGGCAAGGCTGAGATGAATACTTCTAGAGCTAGAGACGTCAAGTGTTTAAAATGTCAAGGAAGAGGACACTATGCAAACGAATGCACCAATCGGCGAGTTATGATCAACTTAGAAAATGGCGAGTTTGAATCCGAAGATGAGGAGCTAGAAGCTGAATCCTCCTCAGAAGAATATCAAGAAGAAGCCGTCCAAGGACAGCTATTGGTGACTAGGCGGACCTTGAATCTACAAACTAGTCAAGAAGAGCAAGAACAAAGAGAAAATCTCTTCCACACTCGATGCATGGTGCAAGACAAGGTATGTAGCCTAATCATAGATGGAGGAAGCTGTACTAATGTGGCAAGTGAAGTCATGGTCAAAAAGCTAGGATTAATCACCAAGAAACATCCCAAGCCATACAAACTTCAATGGCTCAATGATGTTGGCGAATTGAAAGTCAATCACCAAGTGATGATCTCCTTAATCATTGGTAAGTATGAGGATGAAGTTCTGTGCGACGTATTACACATGGAAGCTAGTCATATCCTCCTTGGAAGGCCGTGGCAATCTGATCGAAAGGTGCTCCATGATGGCTATACCAATCGCCATAGCTTTGACTTTCAAGGTAGAAAAACGGTGTTACTTCCTTTGACGCCAAGCGAGGTCCATGAAGATCAACTACATCTTAAACGCCAAGGTGAACAAGTATCAAAACCTTTAAACTTCTTGATAAAAGCTAACGTGGTGAAGAAAGTTTTGTTTCTAAAAAGGCCGATGTTATTGTTTGTTTATAAGGAAGCTATCTTGAGCTTAACTCACCTTACACCGGCATTGCCGAGTGAGATGAACTCTCTTTTGCAGGGCTATGAAGATGTTTTCCCTGAAGAAAGCACAGAAGGATTACCACCCATCCGTGGTATAGAACATCAAATCGACTTTGTTCCTGGCGCCTCTCTTCCAAATCGCCCAGCATACAGAACTAATCCTATGGAAACCAAGGAGTTACAAAAACAGGTAGATGAGCTAATGGACAAGGGCCACATAAGAGAAAACATGAGTCCTTGTGTTGTACCTGTCCTCCTTGTACCAAAGAAAGATGGAAGCTGGCGCATGTGTGTTGATTGCCGAGCAATCAACAATATTACGGTGAAGTATCGACACCCTATACCTAGGCTAGATGATATGCTTGATGAGTTATATGGTTCTTGCATATTTTCT
>JAHZTW010000001.1:367324985-367338819 GCA_020283515.1 Alliaria petiolata
GCTTTTCATGACAAGAGGATTGTAAGGAAGGAGTTAAGTGCTGGTGACCAAGTTCTTCTCTACAATTCAAGATTGAAGTTGTTCCCGGGCAAGCTCAAGTCAAGATGGGGAGGCCCCTTTGAGATTAAGGAAGTGTTGCCATATGGAGCCATCACCTTGATAGGAAAGAATGGTGAAGACTTCACAGTCAACGGTCATAGGGTAAAGCCATTCTTGGTGCATGAGTCAAAGGAGGAGGCAAGCTCAATTCCTCTTCAAAACCCCCCTCTAGCCTAAAAGGTTTGAAAAGTCAAGCTTAGTGACTTTAAACAAGCGCACTTGGGAGGCATTCCCATGGTTATCCTTGTTTATATTCTTGTTTTAGTTCTATGATTATGTTTCTTTGAGTTTTTGAAAGTTTTAGGTTGAGTATGGAGGATTTAGACTTGAAGAAAAAGGTGTGGAGAAAGTTTTTAAAAGTGGATCGACGAAGTGGATCGACGAACTTCGTCGATCCAAAAATCCAGGGAGTCGGATCGGTGAGATGGATCGACGAAGGTTCGTCGATCCAAAAATCCAGGGAGTCGGATCGGTGAGATGGATCGACGAAGGTTACTATGAAGAGTTCGAGAGGTTGAGAAACCGTCTGGATTTAAGTGATGATGATGAATCCATCATGGCCTAATTCCTAGATGGTCTACAAGAGAGGATATGCCGTAAGGTAGAGAGACAAGCCTTCCAATATTACAAAGACCTCTTCCATTTGGCTATTCAAGCTGAGCAGCACATCAAGAGGAAGACAATCACCACCAGAAGCAAGCCTCAAGTTCCCTGGACGCCAAGTAGAAGCAAGCCTCTAGACAAGGGGAAGGGTATTGAAATTGACTCTCGGTACAAAAGACTATTGAGCCTAGCCGAGACACCAGAGCTTATCCCAACAAAGCTGCTGCTTCTCAGCGTGCCAGAGACATCACTTGTTTCAAATGCAGAGGCAAAGGACATATGCAGCGAGATTGCCCCAATCAACGAGTTATGCTTATCACTGAAGCGGGAGATTATGAATCTCAGGACGAGGGTGAAGATGATGCTCCAGGAGACGAGTATGGTCACATAGAGTATCCTGACTCTGGAGAAGCCCTCATCACTAGGCGAGTGCTAAGTGCAATGGTGGAGCCTGCTGAGCTCATACAAAGGGAAAACATATTCCACACTCCTTGCACAGTGAAAGGCAAGGTATGCAATCTTATCATTGATGGTGGATCATGTACAAATGTTGCAAGTGCTCATATGGTAGATAAACTAGGCCTTGAAAGAACTAAGCATCCCCGTCCCTATAGACTAAGATGGTTAGATGATAAGGCTGAGCTTAAAATCAGTGATCAAGTAACCGTACCATTTAGTATAGGCAAGTACCAAGGTAAGGTCATATGTGATGTAGTACCTATGCAAGCTCGACATTTGTTATTAGGCAGACCTTGGCAGTTTGATAAAGAAACTAAGCATGATGGTAGGACTAATCTGTATACTTTTATGCATGATAAGCGTAAGGTTAGCTTAGCACCCTTTACACCATCTCAGGTTCATGATCTGCAAATGCAAATGGCTAAAGAAAAAGAAATTAGTTCTAAGTCTAATTTTCTTATTCAGCCTAGTCATGTCAGGAAAGCTATTGCTTCTAAACACACAATGCTGCTAATGGTCTTTAAGGAGGTTTTGAGTGCAGGATATACAACTTTAGATTTACCCCCGAAGATCATTAAACTCCTAGAAGCTTTCAAGGATGTATTTCCAGAAGAGTTACCAACAGGCTTGCCACCACTGAGGGGAACAGAGCACCAAATCGACTTCATACCAGGAGCTGCTCTACCAAACAAACCTGCTTATAGAATGAGTCCAGAAGAGTCAAAGGAACTGGAGAAACAAGTAAAGGAGCTATTAGACAGAGCATACGTGAGGGAAAGCCTCAGTCCATGCGCCGTTCCGGTGTTACTTGTTCCCAAGAAGGATGGATCCTGGAGGATGTGTGTAGATTGTAGAGCAATCAACAACATCAGCATCAAATACAAACATCCAATTGATAGGGCTCAGGTTTTACCCTAATAAAACTACTGCAAGTGCACAACAAATGCAATCGTAGTATAAGGGGTATCGAAATCCCAAGGGAAGTAGATGCTACACTAAGGTTTCTAAGTTCAGATTATGCTAGGTCAAATCAGAATGAAAGTAAAACAAATAAAGAAATAAACGAGCAATCACGAATTAGGGTTTTTAAAATCAGGAGACTAAACGCTAGGTTCAAGGAAATTCCCAGGTGATCTAAATTGCAGGTCTAGACAGAATGTTAGGAATAATTAAGATCCGCTCACGAACTCGAAACACTAATGTAAAATCAACCAACTCTCGCTGTGAAGATTATATATGGCTAAACCCTAGAATTCCAAATCTCTTTGCAAATTCTAATAATTCAAACAAGCATTAAAGTTCAGGTTCGATTGTTCACAAAATCCTAAACCAAATCTCTTTGCGAGTAGGTATTTTGCTCATCTAACATTAGTTCAGGCAATCAATAATACTCTCGCATCTATTAATTAACCTAAGATCAGATTCTAGGTCGTGAAGCTAGAATAAGCATTAAACACAAATCCAGATGAAGAACTCTAATGATTTTATCCTAACAATTTAATTCGACCTAACAATTCATCAATCACCTTTGAAAAACCCTAAACCTAACTAGCAAACTACTCAGACATGATTAATGAAACAGAAATCATAATTTGAATAGAAAGCATGAAAGAAATCAATAGAAGAAATAAAGGGGTTCAAAATCTCTCAAGAACAGAGTATAGGATTTATCTCCCCAAAAGCTCTCTAAAATCTCTCTCTAAAATTATTGTGTAGCCTAAACAATGGCTGAAAAACTATATTTATAGGCTAAAACACGAGCTGGAGCACTTTTGTAAATAAGGAAATCTTCTGGGCAAATTTCCTTTTTCTTCAAGACTTGTAAAATCAGGCGGTTTTAGGAATCCACGATTGGTGTCGATCGACACCAATTAGTGTCGATCGACACTCATTCCAAAATCTGGCTCTCTGACTTCATCACTTTGCAGCTTCTTCCACAATGCTCCAGAATGATCCAAAATCTCCAATTATGCTCCAAACGTAGTCCAACCTGCAAAGACTCTAATAGGACTCTAAAAATACCAAAAGACTCTATAAAAAGACTTATATCATGGTCCAAAAACGGGTAAAAACCATGATATATCAATCCCCCCAGACTTAGCCTTTGCTTGCCCTTGCCCTCAAGCAAAACAGAAACTTAGAATGAAGTAGATGTTTGAAAACATAAACTTTCAGGTACCTCTTCAGAACGCCACAACTCGTTAACACTTCTTGAATCCACATGATATAGAGCCAACCTTAGGAAAGTTCAGCGTACTTACCACAAGCTTAGCAATCTCCCAGTTTGAATCCAGATCATTTCCTTGGTAAAATTTCGAACTCTAACAGTGGTATTGCCACAGAACTTTACAGATTCTTTGCCCTTCCTTAGTGCCTGAACAAGACATTTCTCATACAGCTCTCCTATTTTCTCTTCCCTTAGTCAACTGCTGCCCATTTTCAGGATGTTCTAAGATTTTTTCATTGACTCTTCTTATTCTTTTGAAGTCTTGGGAAATAGTGTTACTCTCTACTTGTGTTCCTTGTGAGGAGACATGTTCAAGAGCACTCACTAATATTGTTCCTTGTTAGGAGACAGACTCATGAGGTTCTTTGCACTATTCCCAGACTTAGACTCTTTTTCTTTCTTTTCTTTTCTCAAGAGAAGATCAAGGAGAGACTGCAATGGTCTATCTGTTCAGACTGAAAGATGAATCAAGTTCTGCGCATACCTAGTTGTTATAAGGGGATCTGAAATCGCTCTGTTAGACTGATTCCACTTGCAGCTTTCTACTTAGTAAGACATGGAGTCAACTACTATAGCAATGGTTCTTACAAGTGTCAACTTCCTGCGGTTAGTTCCTAGAAAAACTGAAAGTTCCAACTGATTTTGACTTAATAAATAAAATTTTTTTTTTACTCAAGACAGACTCTCAAAACAAAACACAAAGTCAGTAATCACCTCCCCCAGACTTAAACAACACTGTCCCCAGTGTTATCAAGCCTGAAGTTGGCTAAAAGAAAGATTTGAAACAACTTACAAAACCAGATAGAAGACTTACCTTCGTCTGCGCGTGGTGTCGATCGACACTTGGAGGTGTCGATCGACACTTGGAGGTGTCGATCGACACTGGTCTGAGTTGAGTCCAATGTCGTCTTTTTGAACTGACTAAAACTATGACTTAGTAAAATCAAAACAAACTATAAAGAAAAATGTACCTAACAGTGGGTTGCCTCCCACTCAACGCTCGTTTTCAGTCATTAGCTTGACTGTGTCGGGGATCAGACGTCTGGTGGATCAGAGGGTGGCATCGAATGCTTTCCAGACGAATGTCTTCTCATCCATGGCGGTGTGTACGCAGTAGGTGCATGAGAGTGACCAAGGAAATGAGGAACAGCAGCAGGGTGGGATTTGAGTTTGGGTGGTATACTTCGTTTTCCTGCAACATCATAAAAAGAAACACCAAGCCCTCAACGAGAATCTCGTGGCTTGCATAATTATGAAGCATCTCTTGAACCTTTAAAGTTTTTATTGACAAGATTAGGAGGTTCGGAATTGATTCCAGGAAATGCATACCTTTGCTTTCTGCGAGTTTTCTGGGCTGGTAGGATGTGGAGGCATCTGTTTGACCAAAGATGATGGATTTGGAGCAATGGAAACAACTTCTGGAGTGCTTCGCGTAGGGTGTCGATCGAAACTAGTAGTGGTGTCGATCGACACCAACTCTACAGCTCGGGTTTCTGCACTTTTTCCGCAATTCAGCTCTGCAATCCTTGTCTCCATCACGAAAACGTCGTCCTCCATCAACTTAGCATTGATTAGAATTTCTTCTCTGCTCATAGTCTTGAAGAGATGATCATTTCCACCCCAGTCTTCAATCTCCACATCTTTCTCAAAATTCTCAGCCAATCCCTCTTGAACAGCCAGTGTTTTCATTTGCTCTTTAGAATCAAGCTTCTTCTGATTCCCAGCTGTAATGTCATCTGAATGCTCCCTGTTTGGGTCCTCATCCATGGAAATCTCTACTGAAAAAGATTGACCATCTATGGTGGAAGGTCCCCTTAACTTGTCCATGTCAAAATTCATGACAACATCACCCAAATCAAGCTCCATTTTCCCTTTTCTCACATCAATGATGTCACCAGCTGAAGCCAAGAATGATCTTCCCAGAATAAGAGGGTCTGCAGGTTCTTCATCATACTTCAGAACCACAAAGTCTGTGGGAATCACGCAACCTTCAATCTTCAATGGAACATCTTCTAAGACACCTTCTGGGATTCTCTTATATCGATCAGCTAGGACAAGAGAGATTCTGGTTGGCTTGAAATCAGTCATTCCAAGCCGAACAACAACTGAGTATGGTATCAAGTTGATACTTGAACCTAGATCGCAAAGAGAATGAGGAAACCTTCCTGTTGAGATCGAACAATCTAGCACAAAGTCTCCTAGAGCAGATAACTTCTCTGGAATCCTCCTCTGAATCACAGCACTGACTTGTTCAGAAACTCTCACCTTCTTCTTCTTCCTTGGAACTATGTTCAAGAGAATTGCATTCATTTCTCTGGTAAGAAATGCTCCTTCCTCAGGACACACACCATTGACAACCATTCTCTTGACATATCTTCTTAATGCAGGTGAAAGTCTGACTGCATCAACTAGGGGTAGCTCAACCATTAGTTTATCCATCATCTCCTTGCATCTGGCTTCGTCTCTCTCCTGTTTAGACTTTTTATGAGGTATGGGATATGGTATTTTGGGCTTGTACACTCTTTCCTCTGCAATATTTGAAGCTTCAGCACGATCTGGCGAGGTCTGGGCATGGTGTCGATCGACACCCAGCTGGTGTCTATCGACACTGACATCTGATGTCGACATACTTCTGTTGACCTTGGTTGATTTCGGTCCGTCATAGCTCGAAAAGTCGTGGTTTTCTACTGATGTCGATCGACACAGAGTGGTGTCGATTGACACCTTCTCTGCAACTCGAGTTTCCTCCTCTTCAGCCTCAAACTCCACGATTTCCTCAGCATTTAGACCCCTTTTCAGCTCTGTTTGAAGGCTCCTTCCATTCTGAATCGTGATGGCATTCAAGTGGTGTCTCGAATTTCTATCAATCTTTCCAGGAAGAAACCCCTCTTGTCTCTTCAAAGCTCCAGCAGTTTGAGCAACTTGAACATCCAATTGCTTCATATGAGTACCTAGAGACTCAATTTTCCCATTAAGATTCGTGTACAAAGCATCAATCTTCCCATTGAAATCCACTGTCATCTTCTGCTGTCCTTCCAGAATCTGCTCTATCATAGACTCCATTTTGTTGTCTTGAGCAGGAGGCTTCTGGTAAGAAGAAGAACCATAGCTTCTCTGGGAGTTGTTGTTCTGAAAAGGCTTCTGGTAAGAAGAACCATAGATTTGCTGATTGCCAAACCTTTGACTTTGAAAACTAGCTCCATTAATGTAGTTAACCTCTTCTTGCTCTGGCTCAAAGGTCTCTACTTCCGCAGCAAACTGAACTTGCTTCTTCCCCACCAAGAGATTGTGTACGTTGTCCAACTTCCTTTTGACCTCAGCAATTTGGCTTACTCCATTCACTCCAGCGTGTTGTCTCCTCTCAAAGTCTGCATTCTTGGTGCTGTTGAAAGAGGCCAAATTTTCTATAAGCACCATCGCATCGTCTGGATATCTAGTGTTGAAGTTACCATTGCTCGCAGCATCTAAGGCCATCTGGTACCTCCAGTCAATTCCTCGGTAAAAGATTCCGATAAGCTGCGGCTCGCTGAAACCATGATGTGGGCAATCCCTCTAGTACGATCTGAATCTCACCCAAGAAGCTTTGAATGCTTCAGTGGGTCCTTGAGAAAACATGGTGATCTTTGTCCGCAGCTCTTCGGATCTCGCGTCATCAAAGAAATTGCATAAGAATGCATTCTTTGTTTCTTCCCAAGTAGTCAGGGATCCTGGATCAAGCTGCTTCAGCCAATAAGATGCATCTCCAGCAAGCGAGTGAGGGAATAACTTGCAGAAGAGATAATCATAGGACACTCCATTAGCCTTGATGCTTGACGTGAGGTCCTCAAATCTCTCAATGTGATCCATCGGATGCTCATTAGGAAGTCCATGGAAAGGATACTGACCCACCAGCGTGAAGTAAGCAAGCTTCAGCTCGAAGTCGTTCCTGTGAAATGCAGGAGGACGGATCACAGCTCTATTAGCATAGAACTGGTCTGGGCGGTTGTACTCGCCAAGTGTTCTTACACGTCCAACGTCTGCAGGGGCGATTTGTATGGCTGGTTCGACGATGACGGCGCCAGCCTCATCAAGTCTCTGTCCTTGGTTGTTCCTTCTGTGCCCTTCCGCATCAACCAAGTGACCAGCTTCGTCTCGGGTTAGAACCATAAGATCTGGCATCGCGTTGTGCGACTGGTGTCGATCGATGCCAATGGTGTCGATCGACACTCGGGTAGATGCTCGGTTCTTGCGTTCGAGACGACCTAGTTCTTGGTTTAACGCGATTAGTTCATTGTCCTTGTTACTTCTGGTACTGGGCATGCACCTGAAACCAAAGATAAGAAACTAAATTAGTAACCAAAATAAAAATAAAACCTAGTCAAAATCCTAATACTAGATTCCGTAGGCATCTATTACTTCCCCGGCAACGGCGCCAAAAACTTGATAGGGCTCAGGTTTTACCCTAATAAAACTACTGCAAGTGCACAGCAAATGCAATCGTAGTATAAGGGGTATCGAAATCCCAAGGAAAGTAGATGCTACACTAAGGTTTCGAAGTTCAGATTATGCTAGGTCAAATCAGAATGAAAGTAAAACAAATCAAGAAATAAACGAGCAATCACGAATTAGGGTTTTTAAAATCAGGAGACTAAACGCTAGGTTCAGAGAAATTCTCAGGTGATCTAAATTGCAGGTCTAGACATAATGTTAGGAATAATGAAGATCCGTTCATGAACTCGAAACACTAATGTAAAATCAACCAACTCTCACTGCGAAGATTATCTATGCCTAAACCCTAGGAATAATGAAGATCCGTTCAACCAACTCTCACTAGAATTCCAAATCTCTTTGCAAATTCTAATAATTCAAACAAGCATTAAAGTTCAGGTTCGATTGTTCACAAAATCCTAAACCAAATCTCTTTGCGAGTAGGTATTTTGCTCATCTAACATTAGTTCAGGCAATCAATAATACTCTCGCATCTATTAATTAACCTAAGATCAGATTCTAGGTCATGAAGGTAGAATAAGCATTAAACACAAATCCAGATGAATAATTCTAATGATTTTATCCTAACAATTTAATTCGACCTAACAATTCATCAATCACCTTTGAAAAACCCTAAACCTAACAAGCAAACTACTCAGACATGATTAATGAAACAGAAATCATAATTTGAATAGAAAGCATGAAAGAAATAAATAGAAGAAATAAAGGAGTTCAAAATCTCTCAAGAACAGAGTATAAAATTTATCTCCCCAAAAGCTCTCTAAAATCTCTCTCTAAAATTATTGTGTAGCCTAAACAATGGCTGAAAAACTATATTTATAGGCTAAAACACGAGCTGGAGCACTTTTGTAAATAAGGAAATCTTCTGGGCAAATTTCCTTTTTCTTCAAGACTTGTAAAATCAGGAGGTTTTAGGAATCCACGATTGGTGTCGATCGGCACCAATTAGTGTCGATCGACACTCATTCCAAAATCTGGCTCTCTGACTTCATCATTTTGCAGCTTCTTCCACAATGCTCCAGAATGATCCAAAATCTTCAATTATGCTCCAAACGTAGTCCAACCTGCAAAGACTCTAATAGGACTCTAAAAATACCAAAAGACTCTATAAAAAGACTTATATCATGGTCCAAAAATGGGTAAAAACCATGATATATCACCAATCCCCAGGTTAGATGATATGTTAGGTGAGTTAAGTGGAGCTAACTTGTTTTCTAAAATAGACCTGAAGAGCGGATATCAATAAGTGAGGATGAAAGAGGGAGACGAATGGAAGACTGCTTTCAAGACAAAGCAGGGACTCTATGAATGGATGGTGATGCCATTCGGTCTTACCAATGCTCCCAGCACGTTTATGCGTCTAATGAACCAAGTTCTTAGAGAATACATCAGTAAGTTTGTTGTGGTTTACTTTGATGACATTTTAATATACAGCAAATGCTTATCTGATCACATAGCACATCTTGAGATTGTTTTAGAGACACTTCGACAAGTAGGACTCTTGATGCGGGGTTTATTTTACTTCAAGTTTTACCCCTAAGATAGCTGCAAGTGCACAGCAATCACAGTAGTATATTAAGTGATCGAATCCACATAGATTGTTTTTTTGCGAGAGTCCTATGATTTCTAACTTCTTTAAACCAAATGGGAACTGGGAGTGCGGTGTGTCACGATTTGCAGTAATGATATCAAGCAGCAGCAGAGAATTAAACGGTTGTAAATCAATAAATAAAAGGCGTTGGGTTCATGGACATTCTCCGGGGTTCATGGATCGAATCTAACAAGCAACATGATAGGCTCTAGATAATTTAATAAGTTAGGTTTTTAAGCTGAAACGGTCGACTATGACTACCCCGTCTTCACGGATCTAGCCACCTGCATTTATCTTTCACTGCGGATATGATTTCTCATCCCACGATGCAAGACAACCGCGCATACATATCATTCACCTATTTGTAAACACTCGCGGTGCGGTCCGTCGATATGCCTAAACATCCTACGGTGCGATCCGCTCGTTGACTTCTAGATCCAGACGATAGACCACATGTTCATGTATCTAGTCGTCCTGGAATCAGTTGCTAATTGATCAGAGAAGCAAACATGCAATAAGAACAAGACATCAACGAAGATACCTAAAAGAAACTCTATCTCTATCAACCTAGCGAAATCAATCCATGATTAAACCCCTTCGAAAATCCCCTTAAAAACCCAACTAGATGACTACTCGTTCATGGGAACGAGAGACATCTTTAAGATATGAAAGGTGCGAATTGTATTAATAAAAAGAACAAAGTGAGAAAACTTCTTCAAGGGAAATCGATTGAAGAGAGGTTTTCTTAAAGTATTGAAAAGCAAAGAACTAAGAACAAAAGATGAAAGGGAAAAGAAGGAGGAGTAGGCGGCTGCAGAAGAATTCTCTCTCGAGGTCTTCAACTCCGGGGCCGTCGAACTTTCTCTCTCTCTCTCTCTCTCTGTGCGGCGCAGAAGTGTTTCTGGAAAAGCTCTCTGTGCCGTCTCCCTCTTCTGAAACCCTAAGGTTCTTTTATATAGGCTCCCGGTCTTCAGAAAGTGGGCTTCACGTTTTAACCTCGGGAAAATATCGGATAAGTGCAAACGGGCTCGGGATGGGCCGGAGTGGCGTGGCCGCGCGACGACCAGGTGTGGCGCGGCCACTGGTCTTCTGAAGATCCGTGGCGTGGCCATCCTTCTTCTGGGAATGTGTCTGACGGGCCTTCTTGCTTCCTTTGTAACTTGAGATCCAACCGTGGGATTGAACTTAGACCACCTCGGGGTGAAAGACAGCTGGAAGGGCTATCTTGTCTCCAAATATGAGCTTGATCTTGTGGTGGGAGGGTCGTCATCTGATGCTGAACTTATGGCTCCGAGCACATGTCCTTGAAGTTCCCGTTTTGCTCCAAAATGTGTCCTTTTTGTTCAATTTTCCTGAAATGACTTTTAAAACTAGGAAACGTGGAAATCACTTTAAAAACGTTGAAAACCGGGTGAAAACACTTATAAATGATCTTGAAATAATAGGTTTTAGGAGTAAAATATGAGTGTTATCAACTCCCCCAGACTTAAATCTTTGTTTGTCCTCAAACAAAACGCAGACAAAGCCTGGAAAAGAGGTTTGAAAATATAGGAACTAGCAAAAACTCAGCGACCATCCTTCTAAACCATAAGTCATCGAACAAGTCTATCCAAGCTCACCCTAGAAAATTCTCACTATAGTTCCTTCAACACTAGTCCCTTGCGAAACTTTCACTATCTAAACTTCAAGTTTCAGTCAACTAGCTCTCTAAGTAGTATTAAGTTTGGCGTGGTCCTTGTCAAGGGATATAAAGCTAGATTCAACGAGGTTAGGTATATAAAGGCTTTTATTGGTGAGGTTTAGAGTGTTCGGGTTACCGTATAGATCTCCGGAAGGTGCGAGATATTATGCAAAACAGCAAGAGAAGGTGGAACTGTTGAGATCCACGATTTCCAATCACTCTCCGTACATATCCGCAAATTCTCCTCGATACAGCCATCCCCCCAGACTTAGTTTCTTGTTTCTGGTTCGGATTGGATGGCGTCTAAAACTTCTCACCATATCGCCCAGACTCTGCTTCTATGTATGTCACGATCCTCTTATGACTCCTAGGCATTTTCTTCCCGTTTCTTTTCTTTATTATTTTTTTTTGTAACTCTCTTTTTTATGGATAAGTACCGTCATTACTCCAAAAAAAATTCGGGTCCTCTATCCGAGTTATATATATCATTTTTTTATGAAACGGGAAGTGCCTTATTGTGAGAGTCTTAAGGATCGCAAGAATATTACCATTCTTTCGAGTTTTCCGAGGCATGAGTCGTCCTTCTTTTGTAGCTAACACTTCCGTTCCTTAACCATTCGATCCTTGCCTTGAGTGACTAGAAATCGTGTCGTTCCTCCCTCTCCGGCGTTTTTGCACATATCTGCATATGGTGAAAACAAGAGAGTTGCATGAGGTATGAAAAGATGGTAAGGGTTTCGGGTAAGGTACCAACTATTGATGAGTTGGCCGTTCGGGAACAACAAGGGGGTGCGTAAAAATGGAAGAAGATGTCCCGAACGTTCTAGCTTTTTCGTTGAATGTTTACATCTGTTGACAAGGAAATTAATAGTCAGTTTAAAGTCCAATAAAAATAGAGCTAGTGTATTCCTTCCCCTGAAGTCTCTATAGATCGGCATTCTCCAGGATTTCGCATCTCTGGCTTTCTAGCTACTGCCTGGTCTAGTACTAGAGCTTGAAAGATTTGTTGCTAGAAATAGCGTAGAAGCACACTGGTCGAATATCATCCTTGGTTTTGCGTCATAATCCCTAAAACCATATTATATATATCAAAATACATAATTCTTAGTTCTTAAAAGAAAAAGACTCAAATAAAAACCAAAACAAAAGCAAAAGCAAAGTCATTAGTACGAACTCCCCCAGACTTAAATCACACTGTCCCCAGTGTGAAATAGTGGTGACAGGTCGGGAATGACTGCAATAGATGAAATATAAAGCATGAATGAAAATAAAGGATAGGGGTGGAATAGATGGAACCAGCCTCGTAAGCAGGAAGAGTGTTGGCCGAGACGTTGTCTTCTAGGCATCTGAACTCAGGGTCTAAAGGTCGCCATCTATGTGTCCTCTCTCTTGAAGCTGTCGCACCATCCGCTCAAGCATCTCGTTCTGGCGTGCTACTTGCTCCTGAAGTGCGGTGATCGCGGGATCAGTCGAAGTGGACGGTGCAGCGGATCGTGAAGTACTGCGCATGGAGGAGGATGAGGTGTGGTGAGTCCTCTGACGGATCGCTTCTCTCCTAGCCTTGGCGGCTACATACTCTCCAATGGTAAGTGGCAGACGTGAGAACTCAGTACGGAACTCATCATGGTTCGGGATCCACTGTGGTGAGCCTTCTGAAAGGCGCGGGACTGTAGGAGATGGTAAGTAGACCGTGCGGTTGTCCCTCTTTCCCAATCGGTAGCGGTATCCGAACCTGTCCGGATCCATGGCTGCGCCTGTCAAGTTCCTGTCCGTCTGAAACTGAGACAACTCAAACCAAGCCTCCTCTAAGGGCGTCTCAATGCTGGTGTCTACTCCTGCGGTCTCCATGATCGCTGTGATGATGCCTCCGTAAGTCGTGAAGGCAGTCTTGCATCGAGGTGCGGTGACGTTGTGCTTCACTCGCACGAGTCTCTCTACCAAGATGCATCCAAAGCATGCTGAAAGTGGCTCGTCCCTAAAGGCGGCCTGAAGTAGGACGAGCTCTGGAATGAGGATGCATGATTGGTTGCTGCGAGAGTAAAGTCGGTGTGCTATGAGGCGGTGCATGAAACGTACTGCCGGATGTGAAAGAAAGGCGGACGGATGTCTTCCATTGTCGTAAATGCCTCGGCCCATGAGTTCCCAAATATCTGCGCTCCATTCTTCTTCAATGGTCGTCTCGCTCCTTAGTCAAAACCAAATATCTCGCAAAGTCTAGGTATGCTCAACTCATACTCTCGAGAGCCAATGGTGAAATAGAGAATACCGTCTTTCGGGCGTGATTTTCTTCCTCTCTTGTATGTCCGCTGAACCGAGGCTAAGAATTCTTGGGCGAGTTCCTTGTAGGTCGGTCGATCAATCTCCATAAAGGTCTTGAGCCTTAGCTTGTCCAAGTACCACGTGACATCCTCGGTGATGCCCAATGCATCAAGAGCGGAGTAGTCGATCTTCAATGTTGTCCTTACATCCATCTTCTTCATCTCCCTAAAATAATCAATGTTTGGGTCCATCGGTGCCCCAAAATTTCGGACCTTGCGCTTAGGAGGGGAAGGGTTCAGCTCTCTTGTTGGCTCTTGAGGTGGAGAATTGTCGCGGCTTGTGCGTACTATCAATGAACTGCGAAATCTTCTTCTTTGTTCCTCCACGTAGCTCCCTAGAGTGGTGTCTAGGCTCGGGTTTCCTAGCG
>JAHZTW010000001.1:367345617-367371554 GCA_020283515.1 Alliaria petiolata
AAACTTTTCGGAGGTATTCGTAACTATGATGAATCGGATTTGGTTATAAGATTAAGTTGGTATGTGCGATTACCGAGGCTAATATGGTATCTAGCTAGCTCGTGATCGAGGCAGGATCGTTTCGTTGCCTAGGTGATGTGTTATTCACGCTAGTATAGAATCGAGTCCATAAGACTAGATGGTCAGAGTTAGGGTAGATGATCATGCATATGTATGTGATTGTTGTTCGGTTGTGGTAACCGTGGGAATACATGTTGTCTAACTAACTTGTGATCGAGGCAGGATCGTGTCTCTTGCCTGGGTGATGTGTGATTCACGCTAGTGCGGAACCGAGTCCGTAAGACTAGGGTCAGAGTTAGGATAGATGATCATATAAGTTCTGTAATGCATTGCTTGCATTCTTTTGTGCTTCTGGTTAAGCAAAGACACGCTGGTTAAGCGTAGTAAGGCTGGGAGCCGAGGTAAAGGTCTGGGAGACCGAGGCCATTGCGTGCCGATAAGGGTCTGTGTGACCGGGGCCATTGTGTGCCGAAGGCCTTGTGTGCCGTAAGAGGCTAGTGAGCCGTGGTAAAAGTCTGTGTGACTAGTAAGGGCTTGTAGGCCGTGTGCTGTTCTGGCGTCCTTGGAAACCAGGTAGGTTGGCCAAGACGTGGTTGTTCTGTGTTACGACTTTGGAAACCAGGTAGGTTTGCCAAGGTGTGACTGTTTTTGGTTACAGCTTTGGGAACTGGATATGTTCGCCAAGGTGTGACTAGTTCTGTGTTACGACTTGAGAACCTGGTAGGTTTGCCAAGGCGTGACTGTCTGTGTTCCGACTTTGGGACCGAAGTTGGTTGGCAAAGCATGACTGTTATGGGTTACGACCATGGAAACCAAGTGGGTTGTCCAAGCGTGACTGTTTCTGCGAGGTGTTATTGGAAGCCAAGTGGGTTTGCCAATACTTGTGGATGCGTTCTTAGAACCAAGAGGGTTGGCTAAGACGAATGTTCTCTGAGATGCAATTTGGAAACTGTGGGTTTGCCAATGCATGACTGAAATGAAGGCGACTTCGGAAATCATTAAGTTTGCCAAAGTGCGGTAGTGGTAGCATCTGTGGGAATCGGTGGATTCGCCAATGAATGATGTGATCATGAGTTTGCAACGGATATGTTGTGATGACTGTGTCGGTGGGGACTAAGGAAGTTCGCCATCGTGGGATTAGTAATGTGGTGTGCCGAGTATTTGCTTGTTAAGCATTGTACGAACTGATTGGCTGGTGTGCCGGGTATTTGCTGGTTAAGGCATGGTACCAAATCAAGATACAAGTGAGGACTTGTAATGGCAGTGTGAGCCGAGGCCTTGTGAGCCGAGACCTTGTGAGCCGAGTGATGGCATGGTGTGCCATGTACTGGCTGAGTCATTGATCCCTTTTGTCGAGAGTATAGATGGGACATGATTGTGGCATGCGGGTTGCCAAGGCGATTAGATGCTAGCGTCTGTGAAAATCTGCGGATTAGCCAAGACGCGACCGTGAGATTGTTCTTGGAAACTTGGTGAGTTTGCCAAAGACATTAGGTCTGTAAGGATCAAGGTGTGATCCGAGGATCGAGGAGTGATCCGAGGATCAAAGAGTGATACGGGGAATCTGAGGCCACGTAGATAGATTGAGATAGTCGCTGACTATGATGTGGATATAGCTTATAATTTGGGTAAGGCTATTCTGGTTGCAGATGCATTGAGCCGGTGGAAGGCTGGTGTATCATCTGAAAATAAAGTAGATGGAATGGTAAATCTACTAAGGACATTGCGGTTAAATGCCTTTACTGAAAGGTTAGAACCATGTGTTCGAGAACTGCGGATCAAGCTGAATTGTTATCAAGGATCCGACTAGATTAAGAAGAGGATGAGAATCCGATCAAGGTGTCAAAGAGTGACCAAAAGAAATGTCAAACTTCAAACAATGGGATTGTTATGAAGGGTTGAGTGTGTGTTCCTAACTGGAAAGAGTTAAGGAGGAACTTAAGAGAGTTTTGGAAACTCGAGTAAAGAATCAAGAGTGATTCGTTAGTGGCGTTAATAAGGATCTGTGTATCTTGGTTAACAATTATGATGATAGTCAATGGTAGTTGAGGCGAGGATGAGACAAACGCTTTGGAACTCGGGAGTTCGCTAAGGCAAGTCGATGGGCCAAGATGGACTGACCATAAGGATGACCTATCATCAAGGATAACTGAGCTGAAAGTCCAAAGCTAAATGATTATGCTAAGCATTCTGATTAAATGGAAGTTGAGGTGGGGCGAGTGGAAATACTTAGGAACTTGAGAAGTTTTCTAAGATATGTACGCACACCAAGAGACTGTCGAGAGAATGGAAGGGTTTAGCATGATGGAAAGCAAAAAGGGCAAGTCTTGAGTTGACTAGTGCGGAAAGAGAAGTCTGTTTGATAAGAGTTTGTTCGACTTGGAAGTGGTCGGACAAGGGCTCTGTGTGGTAAAGCTGTGTAGGCTGTTCTGTAGACTAGTGTTCGGCCAGATGTGGCGTACTTGTATTCTGATTGGATGGAAATCTAGAACAAGAACGAGATGGTCTAAGGTCAAGTATCTGAGATCGAGTCTTGAGGAGGCTGCGATTGGGAAAGAGAGTTTAGTACAGCTAAATTAAGAGTGGATAGAGTCCGAGGAGGGGGACTCGGATATGGTAACGACACAAGGTATGAAGAGTGTTGCGTTACAATCTGGATAAGGGCATTGGCTGGGTCAACGTTGGGACGGATCGTGAGGCATCACGAAGTTCTATTGGAGGCCATATAAGAGTGGGAGAGCTCGATTTTGGTGCTCACTGGGAGAGTTGTCTACCTTTGGCTGGGTTGCGTAGAGCGCTGTTATGTTGAACCCAAGTGGGGGAGTGTATTGTGACTGGTAGTGGTCGAGACGACTACTGAAAAGATCCGATTTCTGAAGGTTAAGCTGGAAGAGGCTCAAGACCGACAAAAGAGTTATGTCGATAAGCGCCGTAAGGACTTAGAGTTCAGTGTGGGCGATCTGGTTTATCTGAAGGCTATGACCTACAAAGGGAAAAGCCGAGCAATGTTTGATGCTAAGTTGAGTCCGAGGTACATGGGGCCGTACCGGATTCTGGAAAGGATTGGGGCAGTGGCGTATAAGTTGGACTTACCGCCGGAAATGAGTGTTTATCACAATGTGTTTCACGTGTCGCAGCTGAGAAAGCACATAACCGAACGTGAGAATGTGATATCTGAACCGCCTCCGGAACTGCAAGAGGATCTGACCGTGGAAGGTAGACCGATCCGTGTGGTTGGCCGGAAAGAAAAGGTTAAGCGTGGTAAAGTGGTCAAGATGATCAAAGTTATGTGGGACTGTAATGGCGACGAGCAAACGACTTGGGAAAAAGAGTCAAGGATGAGTACAAGGTTCCCGAAATGGTTTGAGAAACTTCCTGAGGAAGAGCCGGATTCGAGGACGAATCCAAACTGAGTGGGGGAGAATTGTAGCATCCGCGACCAGAAATCCTAAGTATGGTCGTGCGAGTCATGGGATGACCGTTGTATGTATGTCCNTAACCTGTAAAAGACTCAAATAGACTCGAAAATAGTATAAAGACTCAATAAAAACACTTATATCATGGTCTAAAAATGGGTAAAAACCATGATATATCAACTCCCCCAGACTTAGCTTTTGCTTGCCCTCAAGCAAAATAGAAACTTAGAATGAAGTAGAAGTTTGAAAACAGAAACTTTCGAGTACCTCTTCAGAACGCCACATTGACTAACACTTCTTGAATCCACATGCTATAGAGACAACCTTAGGAAAGTTCAGTGTACTTACCACAAGCTTAGCAATCTCCCAGTTCGAATCCAGATCCTTTCCTTGGTAAAATTTCGAACTCTAACAGTGGTATTTCCACAGAACTTTACAGATTCTTTGCCCTTCCTTAGTGCCTGAACAAGACATTTTCATGCAGCTCCCCTATTTTCTCTTCTCTTAGTCAACTTCTGCCCATTTTCAGGGTGTTCTAAGATCTTTTCATTGACTCTTCTTTTTCTTATGAAATATCTGGAAACAATGCTACTCTCTACTTGTGTTCCTTATGAGGAGACGTGTTCAAGAGCATCACTAATATTGCTCTTTCTTTTCTCAAGGGAAGATCAAGGAGAGACTAAAATTGCCTATCTGTTCGGACTGTAAGAGGAATCAAGTTCTGCGCATACCTAGTTCTTATAAGGGGATCTGAATTCGCCCTGTTAGACTGATTCCACTTGCAGCTTTCTACTTAGTAAGACCTGCAGTCAACTACTATAGCAATGGTTCTTTCAAATGTCAACTTCCTGCGGTTAGTTCCTAGAAAAACTGAAAGTTTCAACTGATTTTGACTCAATAAAACAAAATTTTTGACTTACTCAAATGACTCTCAAAACAAAACACAAAGTCAGTAATCACCTCCCCTAGACTTAAACAACACTGTCCCCAGTGTTATCAAGCCCGAAGTTGGCTAAAAGAAAGATTAGAAACAACATAAAAGACCAGATAGAAGACTTACCTTTGTCTGCGCATGGTGTCGATCGACACCTAGTAGTGTCGATCGACACTGGTCAAGGTCGAGTCCAATGTCTCCTTTTTCAACTGACTGAAACTAGGACTTAAGTAAAACCAAAACAAAATAAAAAGAAAAACGTACCTAACAGTGGGTTGCCTCCCACTCAGCGCTCGTTTTCAGTCATTAGCTTGACTGTGTCGGGGTTCAGACGTTTGGAGGATCAAAGGGTGGCATTGAATGCTTTCCAGACGGATGTCTTCTCATCCATGGTGGTGTATAAGCAGTAGGTGCATAAAAGCGACCAAGGAAATGAGGAACAACAGCAGGGTGGGCCTTGAGTTCGGGTGGGACACTTCGTTTTCCTGCAGCATAAACAAAAGAAATACCAAGCCCACTACGAAAATCTCGTGGCTTGCCTAAGAGTGAAACACCTTTTGAACCTTTGGTATTCTTATTGACAAGATCATGGGGTTTGGAATTGATTCCAGGAAATGCATACCTTTGCTTTCTTCGAGGTATATGGGCAGAAGGATGTGGAGTAGTATGTTTGACAGAACATGATGGATCTGCAGCATCGGAAACAGCTTCCGGTATGATCCGCGAAGGGTGTCGATCGACACCAAGCCTGCAGCTCGAGTCTCTGCACCTTTTCTCCAATTTAGCTTTGCTATCCTTGCCTCCATCACAAAGACGTTTTCCTCCATCAACTTGGCATTGTTTAGACCTTCATCCTCGCCCAAAGTCCTGAAGATATGATTATTTCCACTTCAATCTTCAAGCTCCACAGCTTTCTTAGAATTTTAAGCCAATGTCTCTTGAATAACCAGTTGGTTCACTTGCTCCTTAGAATCAGCTTCCTTGACATTCACAGCAGTAGTGTCATCCGAACTTTCCATGATTGGACCTTCATCTATGGACATCTCTACTGAAAAAGCTTGACCATCAATGGTGGATGGTCCTCTTAATTTGTCCATGTCAAATTTCATGACAACTTCACCTAAATCAAGCTCCATTTTCCCTCTTCTCACATCAATGATGGCACNTTTCATGACAACTTCACCTAAATCAAGCTCCATTTTCCCTCTTCTCACATCAATGATGGCACCAGCTGAAGCCAAGAATGATCTTCCTAAAATAAGAGGATCTGCAGGCTCTTCATCGTACTTCAAAACAACAAAGTCTGTGGGAATTATGCAGCCTTCAATCTTCTGGGGAACATCTTCTAAGACACCTTCTGGGAATCTCTTTGATCGATCAGCTAGGGTTAGAGAGATTCTGCTTGGCTTGAAATCAGTCATTCCAAGTCTCACAGCAACTGAGTATGGTATCAAGTTGATACTTGAACCTAAATCGCAGAGAGAACGAGGAAACCTTCCTGTTGATATTGAGCAATCTAGCACAAAGTTTCCTGGATCAGATAACTTCTCTGGAATCTTCCTCTCATCACATCACTGACTTGTTCAGAAACCCACTTCTTCTTCTTTTTTCTTGGAACTATGTTCAAGAGAATTGCATTCATATCTCTGGTAAGCAATGCTCCTTCTTCGGGACTCACACCATTTGCAACCATTCTCTTGACATATCTTCTTAATGCATGTGAAAGTTGGACTGCATCAACTAAGGGTAGCTCAACCATAAGCTTACTCATCTTCTCCTTGCATCTAGCTTCTTCTCTCTCCTGTTTAGATCTTCTGGGAGGCAGGGGATAGGGTATCTTAGGTTTATACACCCTTTCCTCTTCGAGTTTTGAAGGTTCAGCGCGATTTGGTGAAGTCTGGGCATGGTGTCGATCGACACCAGCATTGTGTCGATCGACACACGGGCTCGAGCTTTGGACTTCGCGAAGTTCTTCAGGTGTCGATCGACACTCTGCTGTGTCAATCGACACTGGATCTGCAGGGGCGTATGGAGCTTCTTCTTCGATTTCCTCCAACTCCATAAGGTCTTCAGCACTTAGATTCTTCTTCTACTCTGGTTCCCGCTTGCTTCTGCTCCTTGTTGTGATGGCATTGCCATGGTGTCTGGGGTTTGTATCAGTCTTCCCGGGAAGAAATCCTTCTTGCCTCTTCAAAGCTCCATCAGTTTGAGCTACTTGAACATCCAACTGCCTGACATGAGTACCTAGAGACTCAATTTTTCCATTCAGATCTATGTACAAGGCATCAATCTTCCCATTGAAGTCCACTGTCATCTTTTGTTGTCCTTCCAGAAGTTGCTCTAGCATAGACTTCACTTTATTGTCTTGTGCAGGAGGCTTCTGGTAAGAAGAAGAACCATAAGTTTTGTTGAAGTTGTTGCTCTGAAAAGGCTTCTGGTAAGAAGAACCATAGCCTTGCTGATTGTTGAATCTCTGTCCTTGAAAACCAGCTCCATTTATGTAGTTAACCCCTTCTTCTTCAGGCTCAAAAGTATCAACTTCATTAGCAAAGTGAACTTGCTTTTTCCCCATCAAGATGTCCAGCTTCTTGTTGACTTTTGCAATTTGGCTTCCTCCATCCACTCCTGCGTGTTGTCTTCTTTCGAAGTCTGCGTTCTTGGTGTTGTTACTAGAGGCCAAATATTCTATAAGCACTATTGCGTCTTTTGGGCATCTGGTGTTGAAGTTGCCATTGCTTGCTGCATCTAAGGCCATCTGGTATCTCCAATCAATCTCGCGGTAGAATATTCCAATAAGCTGCGGCTCGCTGAAACCATGATGTGGGCAGTCCCTCTGGTAAGATCTGAAACTCACCCAAGAAGCTTTGAATGCTTCAGTGGGTCCTTGCGAGAATGTAGTGATCTTCGTCCTCAGCTCTTCTGATCTCGCATCATCAAAGAAATTGCATAAGAATGCATTCTTTGTGTCTTCCCATGTAGTCAAAGATCCTGGTGGCAATTGCTTCAGCCAGTGTGATGCATCTCCAGCAAGCGAGTAAGGGAAAAGCTTGCAGAAGAGATAATCATATGTAACTCCATTGGCCTTAATGCTTGAAGCCAAGTCTTCAAATCTCTCTATGTGATCCATGGGATGCTCATTAGGAAGACCATGAAAAGGATTCTGAGATACGAGCAGGAAGTAGGCAGGCTTCAGCTCGAAGTCATTCCTTTGGAATGCAGGAGGACGGATCGCAGCTCTATTAGCATAGAACTGGTCTGGGCGGTTATACTCGCCTAATGTTCTTCCACGTCCAGCTTCTGCAGCTTCGACGATGATGGCGCCAGCCTCATCGATTCTCTGGCCTTGGGCGTTCCTTCTATTTCCTTGAAGGTCGACAAGGTCGCCTGCCTCGTTGCGCATTAGGATCAGTGGTTCTGCCATCTCGATCTGCGTCAGGTGTCGATCGACGCTATCAGTGTCGATCGACGCTGATTTGGTCTTGCGGTTCGTACGTTCCAAACGACTTATTTCCTGGTTGAGTGCGATTAGTTCTTTGTCTTTGTTGCTTCTGGTACTTAGCATGCACCTGAATGCAAAAGGTAAAAACTAAATTAGTAACCAAAAACAAAAATTAAAAACCTAGACAAAATTCTAATACTAGAAATCTGTAGGCAACTAATCTCCTTCCCCGGCAACAGCGCCAAAATTTGATATGGGTCAAATTTACCCTAGAGCTACTCTCTCAAATTAAGAGATCAGTTGTAGTACTTAGGGATTGAATCCACAGAGAAGGGATAGTCACACTGCAGTTTTCTAATTTCGAATTAAGCTAAGAAATAATATGGATTTGAAAGACAGAAAGCAATTAAACGATTTAGTAAATTCAGGAGACCAAACACTAGGTTCAGGGAAATTCTCAGGTGATCTAAATTGCAGGACTAGACAGAATGTTAGGAATTATTAAGATCTGTTCTCGAACTCGAATCACTAATTTAAAATCAACCAACTCTCGCTGCGAAGATTATCTATGTCTAAACCCTTAGAATTCTAAATCTCTTTGCAGATCCTATCAATTCAAACAAGCATTAAAGTTCAGGTCCAATTGTTCACAAAACCCTAAACCAAATCTCTTTGCGAATAGGTATTTTGCTCATCTAATATTAGTTCAGGCAATCAATAATACTCTCGCATCTATTAATTAACCTAAGATCAGATTCTAGGTCGCGAAATTAGAATAAGCATTAAACACAAATCCAGATGAAAAACTCTAATGATTTTATCCTAACAATTTAATTCGACCTAACAATTCATCAATCACCTTTGAAAAACCCTAAACCTAACTAGTAAACTACTCAGACATGGTGAATAAAGAAAACATCATGAATAAAATAGTTTGCATAAAAGAAATCAATAGAAACAAAGGAGTTCCAAATTTGCTATAAAGGAGACAAATTCTTCTCTCCAAAAACTCTCTACAAATCTCTCTCTAAAATATTGTGTATTGTATTGTGTAGCCTAAACAATGGCTGAAAAACTATATTTATAGGCAAACTCGCGTCAGGGGCAATCTTGTAAATAATGGAAACTTCAGCTGATTTCCTTTTTCTGATGGAAGTACGAAATCTTTGGTCGGCTCGTCTGGTGTCGATCGACACTGATGGTGTCGATCGACACCTTGCGTGTGAATCTACTCTTCCGACTTCATCACTTCGGTTGCTTCTCCAAAATGCTCCGAAATGTTCCAGAATCTCTAACTTTGCTCCAAACGTAGTCTTACCTGTAAAAGACTCAAATAGACTCGAAAATAGTATAAAGACTCAATAAAAACACTTATATCATGGTCTAAAAATGGGTAAAAACCATGATATATCAAGGTCGTCTGGTGAATCCAGATTGTTCTTATGAGACGTTTTATGCGATGTTCAGGAGTAAGTACTTTTCGCAGGAAGCTTACAACAAGCTAGAGACAGCGTTCTTATACTTGCGTCAAGGGACGATGACCATAAGGCAGTATGAGACAGAGTTTAACCAACTAAAGAAGTATGTTGTGCATGAGTATGATTCGGAGGAGAAGCTAATCCGCAGGTTCATGAGCGGACTGCGAGTTGAGCTTCGCAACGGTTGTCTGGTTCGTGATTATGCAACGGTTGCTGATCTTGTGGAGAAAGCAGCATTGTTGGAGTCGGGAAAAGAGGAAGAAGCCTTGCTGAAGGCTGGAACTATGGTGGTCGTGGCTAGGCAAGGACAATCTGCTAGTGGCGGCCAGAACCGAAAGTTTGGAAGGAACGTTCCAACTAAGCTGAACATGGGTCGCAGCACTTGTGGGACTTGCAAACGTATGCATGTTGGAGAGTGTAGACTTGCATCCGGAGCTTGTCACCGATGTGGGAGTCTCGGGCATAAGGTGCGTGACTGTCCGGAAGAGGACCAAAGGATGGTCAAGGTTTCGGGAAGTGAGAGTGTGGCTAGGGTGTGTTATGGTTGTGGGGAGCCGGGGCATTTCAAGAGAGAGTGTCCTAAGTTGGGTGCTGCAAACCAAATGTCGTCGCAGCTGAAGCGGGCAGGAGAAGTACTTGCACTACCGGCTAAGAGACAAGCTATAATGCCAAGGGTTTACTCTACGACCATGGAGGAAACCGCAAAGCCAAGCACCTCTCGTCCGATCACTGGTGAGTTTTATTATTTTCATTTTTCGGGAATTGTTTCTTGCATTGTCTGTAAGAGTCTTAGCATTCTATGAATGAATGTGTAGGGACCTTATTGATGGGTGAGGTGGAAACCCATGTTCTGTTCGACTCCGGAGCGAGTCATTGTTTTGTTAATCCAGGGATGATTGGGAAAGGAGGATTCCAGAAGGAACCCGGGGAAGAGTTCGGACTAGTGACGGCGGCTGGAGGCCAAGTGATGTTCTCACTAGGGACCGTTCGCAACATTTCGGTCCTAATTGGCAAAGTCGATATGCCAGCGGACTTAGTGATCTGCGAAGTTAAGTCTTACGATGTCATCCTCGGAATGGATTGGATCGGTAAGCACAAGGCGAATCTGGATTGTCACCGAGGCAGGGTGGAGTTCGAGAGGGATAGCCAAGTTCTGGTTTACCAAGGAGTGAGACCGACTTCTGGTAGCTTGGTTGTATCGGCAATTCAAGCGGAGAAAATGTTATAGAAAGGTTGTGAAGCATATCTGGCGACGATATTTTCAATTGAGGTTGGACCAGACGTGGAGTTAAGGGACATTCCTGTTGCACAAGAGTTTGAGGACGTGTTCCAAGCTTTATCCTGGATGCCACCGACTCGTTCAGACCCGTTCACGATTTAACTTTAACCAGGGACGGCTCCAATATTCAAAGCACCATACCGTATGGCTCCGGGCTAGATGGCTGAACTACAGAAGCAACTGACGGATCAGTTGGATAAGGGTTTTGTGAGACCAAGCAGTTCACCATGGGGCACACCGGTTCTGTTCGTAAAGAAGAAAGATGGAAGCTTCCGGCTTTGCATCGACTACCAAGGGTTGAACCGCGTTACGTTGAAGAACAAGTATCCACTTCCAAGGATAGACGAGTTGTTGGACCAGCTTAGGGGTGCTACTTGGTTCTCAAAGATTGATCTGGCTTCTGGGTATCATCAGATATCAGTAGAAACCGGACGTTCGGAAGACCGCCTTTCGGACAAGGTATGGTCATTACGAGTTCGTTGTCATGCTGTTTGGTTTGACGAATGCGCCAGCTGCATTCATAAAGTTGATGAATGGCGTGTTCAGAGAATACTTGGACGAGTTTGTGATTATTTTCATAGACGACATCTTAGTGTACTCGAAGAATCCGGAAGATCATGAGAAGCATTTGAGGATTGTTCTAGAGAAGTTGCGAGAGCAGAAGCTGTTTACCAAGTTCAGCAAGTGTAGCTTCTGGCAACGGCACATTGGGTTCTTGGGTCACATTGTTTCAGACAAGGGAGTGTCCGTGGATCCTGAAAAGATCAAGGCCATTGCGGATTGGCCGAGACCTGAGAATGCGACGGAGATAAGAAGTTTTCTGGGGTTGGCTGATTACTACAGGCGGTTTGTTAAAGGCTTTGCAAGTATGGCTCAGCAGATGACACGCTTGACCGGGAAGGACATTGAGTTCGTATGGACAGCCGAGTGTGAGGAGTGTTTCTCGAAACTGAAAAGAATGCTTACAAGTGCACCAGTGTTGGCTCTACATGAGCCGGATGAACCATATGCGGTGTACACTGACGCGTCTGGTAAGGGACTAGGTTGTGTCCTAATGAAGCACGGTAATGTGATTGCATATGCGTCAAGACAGCTAAGGAAGCATGAGGCGAATTACCCTACGCATGACTTAGAGATGGCGGCTGTAATCTTTGCGTTAAAGATATGGCGATCTTACTTGTATGGTGGGAAGGTTCAGGTGTTTACCGATCATAAGAGTTTGAAGTACATCTTCACTCAACCTGAATTGAATCTGAGGCAATGGAGATGGATGGAGTTAGTCGCTGACTACGATCTGGAGATAGCTTATCATTCGGGAAAAGCTAATCTTGTTGCTGATGCATTAAGCCGGAGAAGGGCTAGTGTAGCATCTGCTAAAGATGTGGAAGGAGTTGTGAATTTCCTTAGGACGTTAAGATTGAATGTTCTGACTGAGGAACTGGAACCGTTGGGTTTGGGAGCCGCGGATCAAGCTGACTTGTTAACAAGAATTCGACTGGCTCAAGAAAAGGATGAGAATCTGATCAAGGTATCACAGAACGACCAGACTGAGTATCAAACTTCAAACAATGGGACGATTGTAGTAAATGGCCGAGTGTGTGTTCCTAACGTGAAAGAGTTCAGGGAAGAAATTCTCGAGGAAGCACATCAGTCAAGGTTTTCTGTTCACTCGGGAATGACTAAGATGTACCAAGACTTAAAGAGGTATTATCATTGAGTTGGAATGAAACATGATGTGGCTAAGTGGGTAGCCGGTTGTTAGACTTGTCAGATGGTTAATGCAGAAAATCAGTATCCGAGTGAGTTGTTACAAACGTTACCCATGTCTGAGTGGAAATGGGACATGATCACCATGGATTTCGTGATGGGATTGCCTATGTCAAGGAAAAAGCATGACGCAATATGGGTAGTTGTAGCCAGATTGACCAAGTCTGCTCATTTCTTACCAATGAGTAAAATTGATGGAGTAGCTAAACTGGTGGAGCTGTATGTGGATCAGATAGTGAGACTTCTTGAGATACCAGTAAGCATTGTTTCTGACCGTGACCCGCGATTTACTTCACAGTTTTGGCTGGAAATTCAGGAAGAGTTTGGGACAAAGGTCCATATGAGTACAGCGTACCATCCACCGACATATGGACAGTCCGAAAGAACGATCAGAACCCTGGAAGACATGTTGAGGGCGTGTGTGCTTGACTGGGGTGGCAACTGGGAGAATTATCTACCTTTGGCTGAGTTTGCGTATAACAACAGTTACCAAAGGAGCATCGAGATGTCTCCATATGAAGCATTGTACGGTAGACCATGTAGAACACTGTTGTGTTGGACTCAAGTGGGGGAGCGGAGTGAAATTGGCCCGACCGTGGTCGAGGCAACTATTGAGAAAATCAAGTTTCTGAAAGTGAAGCTGAAGGAAGCTCAAGACCGGCAAAAGAGTTATGCAGATAAGCGCCGTAAGGACTTAGAATTAAGTGTAGGTGATATGGTTTATCTAAAGACAGTCACCTATAAAAGAAAGGACCGAGCAGGGAAGAATGCTAAGCTTAGTCCGAGGTACATAGGACCATACCGTATTCTGGCAAGAGTTAGAGCAGTGGCTTATAAGCTAGAATTGCCTTCTGAAATGGATGCATTCCACAATGTTTTCCACGTATCGAACTAAGGAAGAGTATAACTGACCGAGAAACTGTTATAACTAAGCCACCTCCGGATTTGCAAGAAGATCTGGCGGTAGAAGCTAGACCGGTCCGAATCTTGGACAGAAAAGAGAAGTCTGAACGAAGGAAAAAGGTCAAAATGATCCAAGTTGTTTGGGATTGCAATGGGGAAGAAGAAACTACTTGGGAAATGGTGTCAAGGATGAAGACGGATTTCCCAAAGTGGTTTGAGAAACTCGAGGAAGAAGCGAATACTACCTATGATTCGAGGATGAATCCAATCCGAGTGGGGGAGAGTTGTAGCATCCGTGACCAGAAATCCTATCCGAGAAGGGATAGCCGAGTGAAGAGTCGAGTTATCCAGAAAAAATGAGACATGGTCGAGAAATTTCTGAAATGTCCGTGCGGGACGTGGCTATGATCGAGAGAAATGAGTTTGGCTTGGAAGGATGCAGTTTTGGCCGAGGCAAGGAGGAAAAAGTTTGTGGGAAAATGGCTAAGTGTTATGGCTGGAAAGGAAACGGTTTAAGCCAAGAGAAATGCGAAATCAAGCGTTAAACGGCTTAAGCCGGGAAAACTTAATTTGGACCGGCCATGGTCGACTGAATTGGATCTAGGCCGTCAAAAGCCCGGTTTTCGTCGAAAAAAATTGACTGGGCGTGACAGAGGCCGTAGAAACCGAGTTTTTAACACAAAACTGTCGGCAGGGTTAACTGGGTAAGTGTTTTGCCGTCATTTCCTTGGCCTTTCGTGAAAAAGAAGAGGCATGACTCTTAGGCCATGAAATGGGGCGTTGTAACTCGAATGGTTGGGCATATTTAAGAAGGATTAAGCCATTACCGTCACTTTATCCTTGGATTTTCGAGAAAATTGCAGAGACAGTCGAGAGTTTCTGAGTGATAGTCGAGCGGTTTTGATTATAGCCGAGAGTAGCTGTCCGTAGTCGAGAGTGTTCGAGAGACGTTCGACTTAATCCGAAAGCTGTCCGAGAGAATCCGACCATAGCTGAGCAATATCCGTGAGTAGCTGACTACAGTCGAGAGATCGTGTGAACCGTGCCGTGTCTGCGAATTATGTGCGGGATAATCGACTTAGCGTGGTCGATTTACCGAGAGAAGGATCGACTGTACCGAGGAATTCCGATCGGATCGTGGTTTAGCCGAGCGATTGATCCGATATCCGAGAGATAGTCGAGGTAAGTCAACTATCACCGTGAGATTTCGGTTCTGATCGGTTTTCACCGAGAGATAATCGAGATATCTGACTGTAGGCGTGTGTTAGCCGAGGAATCCGAGAGCTATCCGAGAGTTGTTCGATCGGATCGAGAGTTGTCCGAGAGAAAGAGAATCCGTCCGAGATATTTCGATAAGTGAGGGGATATCACGAATTTTATTAAGTTTCTGCCGAGTAACGTCGAGTTAATCTGTCTATTTTGTGCTGTTTCCGAGGGGATTCAGACTCTGGTTCGAGGAAAAGTGATCGGATAGGAAGTTATCCGAGAGGAGTTAAGATCTCGCGAGTCTAGCCGTAGCGATAGCCGAGAGAACGCAAGTGCGTCCGACTATCTCTGTTTCTGACCGAGTAATCCCGAGTTTCATCCGAATGAAACGTTTGCCTTTGTGTCTAAGGTGAGTGCGTGACCGTGGCTTCTGTTCTAGGATCGTTTGATTGGTAAGTTCTGTAATTTCGTTGATTGCTTGGGTGATATCCGACTGTTTGCTTGATATATTCAATGATCTGTTGTATTCTGTGGCTAATTAGCCAATTGGTCGGAAATCCGGATTGGATCCATTGCTTAGGAGATGTGATTATCTCGCTGAAGTATGTCCGAGTCTTAAGAAGGGATTGTCCGATAGTTGGGCTAAATAGTCAGACTGTGGGTGTATTTCCGTTAAGTAATAATGACTGTATAGAAATGTAAGTATGATTGCGTGACTAGACTGTGGCCTAGTGAGACGGGATGACCGTACCACTAAGCAATTTGTTTGCTTATGCCTCCTTTTATGGATGCAGGTAAAGAGATTATCAGTGACTGATTGTTCTGTGGCGGGACGAAGGCAATGAAGGAAAGGGGATGGATCGGGTTTGGGTTTTTATTGAATAACGGTCTAGTTAAAATGATGTAATAGCTTATAGCGAACTTACCATTGCTAGAACCTCGAACTTAAGTAAGATTTATGTAATGAAATTGAAGTGTTTTAAAAATGAATCGAATTGTCTTAAAAATAAAGGGGAATATCCGGGTTGGGTCGTCACAAGTAGGCTGTGGAGGAGCAGTATCTGCCATTCAGAACGGAGCTGGTGTTGATCTTGAGGACCCAACACACGGGTTTCATTGGATAGACATCGGGTACTTGAAGAAGTGCCAATTTCTCGGGAGGCCATATCGGCATGGACACCGATATAAGTTCACCCTTCCATCCGAGAGAGCAGCCGTGATGTTCCTGCCCAACTCGTACCTGACCACGATAAGGGAACCTCAGCATCTGGATTTCGAGCCGCAGGACGAGCACCTTTTTCCCTATGGAGCTGATTTTTATGGGGACTACGAGGAAGAATATCGAGAGAAAGCCAATATGGTTGCTGAAGAGGAACAAGAAGATGACGATGGCTATGAGAATCCTACGGACGAGTATTGTTTCTGTAGCATCCGCGACCATAAATCCTAAGTACGGTCGTGCGGGTCATGGGATGGCCGTTGTATATACATTCTGGTATGATGGAGGTTCATCCGTTTCTGCAAATAAGTATGTACAATGGTATGTCTGTGAGGTCAAGGACAGTACCGTGTCTGCGTCTGTGAGGTTAAGTACCGTACTGTGGTTGGTCCGAGTAAATATTGTAGAAATTTGTCTAAGTGTCGAGAGACAAAGGTATTAGGCCGTGGGCCGTGGTTTTTCTCGAGAGAATGTGATTTTTTTCTCGAGAGAAAAAGGATTTATCCCGTGTTTGGCCGAGCGGTTTAAGTCTGGCCGAGAGAAAAAAGGAAAGTTGGCCGGTTTGGCCGAGAGAAACTTAATTTGGACTGAGAGAAAGGAAAACCGTGTAGGATAAACCGAGGGAGGATGGTCGATCTGGGGTTTTCACCCTATAAATACGGTTTTCTCTCGTGGCCGCGTGAGTTTTCTCGAGAGAAACCTAGAGGCGATTTTTTTCACCCGAGAGAAAAGTGAAGCCGTCGAGAGATCGTGAGTTCCGAGCCGATTCTGAGATTTCTGTTCGAGAGAAACGACTTGGAAGGGTCGATTGGCCGAAAGAAATGCGTTCGGCCGAAGGATTTCTCGATCGGATCGCGAAGCATCCGAGAGATAATCAAGGTAAGCCGATTATCACCGAGAGAATTTTGTTCTGTTGCGATTTCACCGTGAGATTTGTGTTATGTTGTGATTTCACCGAGAGATGATCGTGTAATCCGTTTGTAGACAAGTTTTGGCCGAGTTATCCGAGAGATATCCAAGGATTTCTGCGTGGATCGTGAGTTAGCCGAGAGCACTTAGAACCGTCCGAGAGATTTCGGTAAGTGTTCGGCTAATTCGTTTCTGGTTGAATTTATGTCGAGTATCCCTCGACTAATCTGATTATTTTGGTCTGTTTCCGAGGGAATACATAATATTGTTCGAGGAAAAGTGAGCGGTTTGAAAGATAGCCGAGAGGAGATTGGATCTCGCGAGTTTAGTTGTAGTGATTGCCGAGAGAACGCAAGTGCGTCTGACTATCTCTCTTTTTGACCGAGAAATCACCGAGTTTCTTCCGACTGAAACGTTTGCCTTTGTGACTAAGGTGAGTGCGTGACTGTAGCTGGTATCTGGAACCGTAGGATTGCTAGGTTATCTGGTTTTCATTTATTGCTTGTGTAAGTTAGTGTATGCTTAACAAGGTCAATGTGTTTCTGTGATTGGTATTGGATACCGTGGTTTATACATGGTGTCTAACTAGCTGTGTGAATGTCCGGATCGAGTTGCTAGCTCAAGGAGATGTGTGATTCTCGCTTGGAGTAGAACTGAGGCCGTGAGGAAATTCACAAGTAGTTGAGATGATCATAGAACCGTGATTCTGTTTATTTTGTGCTTGCTTGCTAAGTGATAATGCGAATTATATAACTGTTGCTTGATTGCGTTTTTCTGGTATTGGCTGGTGGTACGGGATGACCGTACTCACTAAGCATTTGTGATAATGCTTATACCTCTCTTATGTGTGGAGTGTGCAGGTAAAGATGTTATCCGGGACGTTTAGTCTTGAAGGCGGACTTGAAGGCAGTGAAGAAAGAAGTGGATTAGGATTGGGTTTGGGGATTTATCTATCATGAGTTTTTCTGGATTATCTGGCTTGCATTTCTGTTATGACTTAGAATGAATTTGGCTAAGTTAGTTTATGTTTTATGAACCTTTGTTATCTGGAATTGGAATAATTATGCAATAAGAATGGGCTTTTTATGAATCGAATGCGTTGTTTAAGTTTAAGAAAAATCTGAAAAATATGCTAAGTCTGGAATCTGGTTAGAGTTAGACTCGGGACGGCCGGCCTGGTTAGGATTACCGGGTTGGGTCGCCACAGTTGGTATCAGAGCATGGTCGATTCTAGGATAGTTCATTTGCATAGTTGGGGTTAGAAATATCCACCTTTCACTGCCGAGTCTCGCGGTCTGTTGTTCTCTGTGGAGTTTGGAACTCTTGTCTGGTGTTAGCTTTGGGCTAACATGTTCTGTGCGACTTGCAGATGGCTCCGAGAAGGACTAGGGCTGCAAGGTTGAATGGTGCTGTGAACTCGGGGAGTTCGGGAACTGAGGATGCGGTTGGAAACCAGCATGAGTTTGAGGCTGCTGCGGCGGCCGAGGCTGCGGCTGCTGCTGCTGCGAACGCGGCTGCTGCGAATGTGGCTGCGGTTGGAACTGGGAACGTGGCTGGGAATGCTGCGGGTGCTGTTCCAGACAGGCTGGAGGCTGTGCTGGGATTGCTAGCTCAAGTGTTGGAGCGTTTACCGGTGGTTGCGCCTGTACCGGGAGTGGTACCGGCCGTGGCACCACAAGTGGTTGCGCCTGTACCGGGAGTGGTACCGGCCGTGGCACCACAAGTGGTTGCGCCTGTACCGGGAGCGGTACCGGCCGTGGCACCACAAGTGGTGGATCCAAACGTTGGGAACGTGGCTATGGAGGAAGCGGATCAGGTCGTGGCGATCCCGTCTTACCTCAAGGTTCTGGATCATATGGCGAGGTTGGGAACCAAGTTCTTTGCTGGAGGAACTGCGCCGATTGAGGCTGATGAGTGGAGGATGAGGCTTGAGAGGAACTTCGAGTCTATCCGATGTCCCGAGGAGTACAAACGGGACATAGCTGTGCATTACCTGGAGGGTACTGCGCATACCTGGTGGAAAGGGACCACGGGACGTTTGGTGAGTCCGAACTGTTCGTATGAGACGTTTTCTGCGATGTTCCAAAGTAAGTACTTCCCGCAAGAAGCTTACAATCAGCTGGAGGCTGAGTTTCTGTATCTGCGCCAAGGGACCAAGACGGTTCGGCAGTATGAGACTGAGTTCAACCTGTTACGCAAGTATGTGGGACGTGACCATGATACTGAAGAGAAGCTGATCCGAAGGTTCATGAGCGGACTAAGGGTCGAGCTGCGTAATGGTTGTCTGGTGCGTGACTATGCGACGGTCACAGAGCTTGTTGAGAAAGCGGCCTTGTTGGAGACTGGACAAGCCGAGGAGGCCTTGTCTAAGGCTGGTACCGTGGCCAGGAGTGGCCAAGTGTCTGGAGGACAGAACCGCAAGTTTGGGAAGAATGTTCCGGCTAAGTCGAGTGGGAACCGCAGCGTGTGTGGATCTTGCGGAAAGGTGCATGTTGGCGTGTGTAGACGTGCATCTGGAGCTTGTCATCGTTGTGGTAGCTTGGAACATAGAGTGCGGGATTGTCCTGAGCCAGACTCGAGGTTGGTGAGAGTGTCGGATGGAAGTAACACGTCCGTTGTGTGTTTCGGTTGCGGAGAGCCGGGACATTACAAGCGGGATTGTCCGAGGTCCGGAGCAGTTGGGCAGGCGGCCACTCAGCCTAAGCGTGCAGGAGATGTGCTGGCGCAACCGACTAAGAGGCAGGCCATCATGCCAAGGGTGTATGCAGCGACCGCGGATGGGACTGGAGATCCGACCACTTCTCGACCGATCACTGGTAAGTTTTAGTACTTACGTTTTTCTGAGTTTGTCTGTGTCTGCGTGTTTTGTTAAGTGTCTTAGCATTCTAAGGATTGAATGTGTAGGGACCTTATTAATGGGTGAGGTGGAAACCCATGTTCTGTTCGACTCTGGGGCGAGTCATTGTTTTGTTAACCCAGGAATGATTGGGAAAGGAGGATTCCAGAAGGAACCCGGGGAAGAGTTCAGACTAGTGAGGGCGGCTGGTGGCTAAGTGATGTTCTCACTAGGGACTGTTCGCAACATTTCGGTCTGGATTGGCGAAGTTGATATGCCAGCGGACTTAGTTATTTTCGAGGTTAAGTTTTACGATGTCATCCTCAGAATGGATTGGCTCACTAAGCATAAGGCGCATCTTGATTGTCACCGAGGCAGGGTGGAGTTCGAGAGGGATTGCCAAGTTCTGGTTTACCAAGGAGTGAGACCGACTTCTGGTAGCTTAGTTGTGTCGCCAATACAAGCGGAGAAAATGTTAGAGAAAGGTTGCGAAGCATATTAGGCGATGATATCTTCAATCGAGGTTGGACCAGACGCGAAGTTTGGGGACATTCCAGTGGTACAAGAGTTTGAGGATGTTTTCCAAGCTTTGTCGGGAATGCCACCGGCTCGTTCAGATCCGTTCACGATTGAACTTGAGCAGGGAACTGCTCAAGTGTCTAAGACAACGTACCGTATGGCTCCGGCCGAGATGGCTGAACTAAAGAAGCAACTGACAAATCTTATAGACAAGGGATTTGTAAGGCCAAGCAGTTCACCATGGGGCGCACCTGTTCTATTAGTAAAGAAGAAGGATGGAAGCTTCCGGCTTTGCATCGATTACCGAGGGTTGAACCGTGTTACTGTGAAGAACAAGTATCCACTTCCAAGGAAAGACGAGTTGTTGAACCAGCTAAGGGGTGCTACTTGGTTCTCTAAGATTGATTTGGCTTCTGGGTACCATCAGATACCGATAGATGAACCGGACGTTCGGAAGACTGCCTTTCGGACTAGGTATGGTCATTACGAGTTTGTGGTCATGCCGTTTGGTTTGACGAATGCGCCAGCTGCATTCATGAAGTTGATGAATGGCGTGTTCAGAGAATACTTGGACGAGTTTGTGATTATTTTCATAGACAACATCTTAGTATACTCGAAGAATCCGGAAGATCATGAGAAGCATTTGCGGATAGTTATGGAGAAGTTGCGAGAGCAGAAGTTGTTTACCAAGCTGAGCAAGTGTAGCTTTTGGCAACGGCACATTGGGTTCTTGGGTCACATTGTTTCGGACAAGGGAGTGTCCGTGGATCCTGAAAAGATCAAGGCCATTGCAGATTGGCCGAGACCTGAGAATGCGACTGAGATAAGGAGTTTTCTGGGATTGGCTGGCTACTACAGACGTTTTGTTAAAGGCTTTGTAAGTATGGCTCAGCCGATGACACACTTGACCGGGAAGGACATTGAGGTCGTATGGCAGCCAAGTGTGAGGAGTGTTTCTCGAAGCTGAAAGGGATGCTTACAAGTGCACCAGTGTTGGCTCTACCTGAGCCGGATGAACCATACGTGGTCTACACGGACGCGTCTGGTAAGGGACTAGGTTGTGTCCTAATGCAGCACGGGAATGTGATTGCCTATGCGTCAAGGCAGCTAAGAAAGCATGAGGCAAATTATCCTACTCAAGACTTGGAAATGGCGGCCGTAGTATTTGCGTTAAAGATATGGCGATCTTACTTGTATGGTGGGAAGGTTCAGGTGTTTACCGATCATAAGAGTTTGAAGTACATCTTCACTCAACCTGAACTGAATCTGAGGCAACGGAGATTGATGGAGTTAGTCGCTGACTACGATCTGGAGATAGCTTATCATCCGGGGAAGGCTAATCTTGTTGCTGATGCATTAAGCCGGAGGAGGGCTAGTGTATCATCTGCTAAGGACGTGGAAGGAGTTGTGAATCTCCTAAGGACGTTAAGGCTGAACGTTCTGACTAAGGGTACGAAACCGTTGGGTTTGAGAGCTGCGGATCAGGCTGACTTGTTAACGAGGATCCGGTTAGCTGAAGAGGAGGATGGGAATCTGATTAAGATGTCAAAGGCTGACAAGACCGAGTATCAAACTTCAAACAATGGGACGATTGTGTTGAATGGCCGAGTATGTGTTCTAAACGTGAAAGAGTTAAAGGAAGAAATCCTTAAGGAAGCACATCAGTCTAGGTTTTCTGTTCATCCGGGAATGACCAAGATGTACCGCAACCTAAAAAGGTACTATCATTGAGTCGGGATGAAGCGGGACGTGGCCAAGTGGGTGGCTAGTTGTCCGACGTGCCAGTTGATTAAGACGAGAACCAGTTTTCGAGTGGTTTGTTGCAAACATTACAAATGCCGGAATGGAAATGGGATATGGTCACAATGGACTTTGTGATGGGTTTACCGAAGACTAAGAATAAGCATGACGCGATTTGGGTCATTGTGGATCGACTGACCAAGTCTGCTCATTTCTTACCTATGAAAAAGACGGATGGAGTGGCTAAGCTGGTGGAGTTATATGTCGATGAGATCGTGAGACTCCATGGCGTGCCAGTGAGCATTGTGTCTGATCGTGATCCGAAGTTTACTTCACGATTCTGGAAAGAGTTTCAGAAAGAGTTTGGGACGAAGGTACACATGAGTACTGCGTATCATCCGCAAACAGATGGTCAGTCTCAGAGGACCATCAGGACGTTAGTGGTCATGCTGAGAGCGTGTGTATTAGAATAGGGTGGTAACTGGGATACACATCTACCATTGGCTGAGTTCGCGTATAACAACAGTTACCAAGGGAGCATTGATATGTCTTCGTATGAGGCGTTATATGGACGGTCGTGCAGAACACCGTTGTGTTGGACCCAAGTGGGGGAGCGGAGTGAGTTAGGCCCCGCGATAGTTGAGGAGACTATTGAAAAGATTCGGTTTTTTCAAGTTAAGCTGAAAGAGGCTCAAGACCGGCAAAAGAGTTATGCCGATAAGCGCCGTAAGGACTTAGAGTTCAGTGTGGGCGATCTGGTTTATCTGAAGGCTATGACCTACAAAGGGAAAAGCCGAGCAATGTTTGATGCTAAGTTGAAACAGAGGTACATGGGGCCGTACCGGATTCTGGAAAGGATTGGGGCAGTGGCGTATAAGTTGGACTTACCGCCGGAAATGAGTGCTTACCACAATTTGTTTCACGTGTCGCAGCTGAGAAAGCACATAACCGAACGTGGGAATGTAATATATGAACCGCCTCCAGAACTGCAAGAGGATATGACCGAGGAAGGTAGACCGATCCATGTGGTTGGCCGGAAAGAAAAGGTTAAGCGTGGTAAAGTGGTCAAGATAATCAAAGTTCTATGGGACTGTAATGGCGACGAGCAAACAACTTGAGAAAAAGAGTCAAGGATGAGTACAAAGTTCCCGAAATGGTTTGAGAAACTTTTTGAGGAAGAGCCGGATTCAAGGAAGAATCCAAACTGAGTGGGGGAGAATTGTAGCATCCGCGACCAGAAATCCTAAGTACGGTCGTGCGGATCATGGGATGGCCGTTATATATACGTTATGGTATGATGGAGGTTTGTCCGTTTCCGTAAATAAGTGTGTACAATGGTATGTCTGTGAGGTCAAGGACCATACTGTGTCTGCGTCTGTGAGGTTAAGTACCGTATTGTGGTTGGTCCGAGTAAATATTGTGGAAATTTGTCTAAGTGTCGAGAGACAAAGGTATTAGGCCGTGGGCCATGGTTTTTCTCGAGAGAATGTGGTTTTTTCTCGAGAGAAAAAGGATTTATCCCGTGTTTGGCCGACCGGTTTAAGTCTAGCCGAGAGAAAAAGGAAAGTTGGCCGGTTTGGCCGAGAGAAGCTTAATTTGGACCGAGAACCGTGTGGGATAAACCGAGGGAGGACGGTCGATCTAGGGTTTTCACCCTATAAATACGGTTTTCTCTCGTGGCCGCGTGAGTTTTCTCGAGAGAAACCTAGATGAGTTTTCTGGTTCAATTTCTGTCTAGTATCCCTCGACTAATCTGATTATTTTGAAAGATAGCCGAGAGGAGATTGGATCTCGCGGGTTTAGCCATAGCGATAGCCGAGAGAACGCAAGTGCGTCCGACTATCTCTGTTTCTGACCGAGAAATTACCGAGTTTCTTCCGACTGAAACGTTTGCCTTTGTGTCTAAGGTGAGTGCGTGACTGTAGCTGGTATCTGGAACCGTAGGATTGCTAGGTTATCTGGTTTTCATTGATTGCTTGTGTAAGTTAGTGTATGCTTAGCGAGGTCAATGTGTTTCTGTAATTGGTATTGGATACAGTGGTTTATACGTGGTGTCTAACTAGCTGTGTGAATGTCCGGATCGAGTTGCTAGCTCAAGGGGATGTGTGATTCTCGCTTGGAGTAGAACCGAGACCGTGAGGAAATTCACAAGTAGTTGAGATGATCATAGAACCGTGATTCTGTGCTTGCTTGCTAAGTGATAATGCGAATTATATAATTGTTGCTTGATTGCGTTTTTCTGGTATTGGCTGGATGTACGGGATGACCGTACTCACTAAGCATTTATGATAATGCTTATGCCTCTCTTATGTGTCCCCCGGATGAACCATATAGCCAATAGATTTAAATTAATCATATTCTGGATAATTGGCTTTGCACTTTTGTTATGACTTACAACGAATTTGGCTAAGTTAGTTTATGTTTATGAACCTTTGTTATATCTGGATTGAAATAATTATGCAATGAGAATGGGCTTTTTATGAAGTGTACCTGTTGTTTAAGTTTAAGAAAAATCTGAAAAATATGCTAAGTATGGAATCTGGTTAGAGTTAGACTCGGGACGGCCGGCCTGGTTAGGATTATAGGGTTGGGTCGCCACAGTTTCTGTAGCATCCGCGAGCAGAAATCCTAATTATGTTCGTGCGGGTCATGGGATGACCGTTGTATATATGTCCTGGTATAGTGGAGGTTCGTCCGTTTCTGTAAATATGTGTGTTGTACAGTGGTACGTCTGTGGTACGTCTGTGGTACCGTGTTGTTGTACGTCTGTGGTACGTCCGTGGTACGTCTGTGGTATGTCTGTGGTACCAAACCGTGGTACGTCTGTGAGGTTAAGTACCGTACTGTGGTTGGACCGAATAAATATTGTGGAAATTTGATTAAGTGTCGAGATGGGCCATGGGCCGTGGGTTTAGTTGGCTAAAAGTGTGTTTTTCTCGATGTTGGTCGACTGGTTTGGATTCCAGCCGAGAGAAAATTAAATCCGACTGACTCCAGCCGAGAGATAACCGAGACGCTTGGACTAAACCAGGATATTAGGTTTTCCCGAGTATAAAAGGGTTAAAGCCGTGACTTTTCTCAGGCTAGCCGCATTTTTTTCTCGAGAGAAACCTAAAAGGCGATTTTCACCGAGGGAAATCCCGAGTTTGCCGAGAGAAATCCGAGAGCCGTCGAGAGATTGTTCGGTGCGTCGCGTTTCTGAGTTTTCTGTCCGAGAGAAACGAAAGGGAAGGGTCGATTTCCCGAGAGAAGTTTGCTCGGCCGAGAGATTTCTCGATCGAATCGCGAAAATCTGAGAGATAGTCGAGGCAATCCGAGTTTCACCGAGTAATTTCTGTTCTGGGTTTTCACAGAGAGATAATCGAGTTATCTGATTGTAGGTGTGTGTTAGCCGAGAGATCTGAGAGATAGCCGTGAGTTGTTCGATCGGATCGAGAGATATCCGAGAGAAGGAGTTTCTGGCCGAGAGATTTAGGTAAGTGTCGGCTATTTCATTTCTGACTTAGTTTCTGTCGAGTAACCTTCGACTAATCTGAGTATTTTGGCCTGTTTCCGAGGGAATACAGAAGCTTGTTCGAGGAAAAGTGAGTGGTTTGAAAGTTAGCCTAGAGGAGATTGGATCTCGCGGGTTTAGCCGTAGCGATAGCCGAGAGAACGCAAGTGCGTCCGACTATCTCTATTTCTGACCGAGAAATCACCGAGTTTCTTCCGACGGAAACATTTCCCTTTGTGTCTAAGGTGAGTGCGTGACTGTAGCTTGTATCTGGAACCGTAGGATTGCTAGGTTATCTGATTTCATTGATTGCTTGTGTAAGTTAGTGTATGCTTAGCAACGTCAATGTGTTTCTGTGATTGGTATTGGATACCGTGGTTTATACGTGGTGTCTAACTAGCTGTGTGAATGTCCGGATCGAGTTGCTAGCTCAAGGGGATGTGTGATTCCCGCTTGAGTAGAACCGAGGCCGTGTGGAAATTCACAAGTAGTTGAGATGATCATAGAACCGTGATTCTGTTTTCTGTGCTTGCTTGCTAAGTGTTAATGTGAATTATATAAATGATGTATGATTGCGTTTTCTGGTATTGGCTGGTGGTACGGGATGACCGTACTCACTAAGCATTTGTGATAATGCTTATGCCTCTCTTATGTGTGGAGTGTGCAGGTAAAGATGTTATCCGGGACGTTTAGTCTTGAAGGCGGACTTGAAGGCAGTGAAGAAAGAAGTGGATTAGGA
>JAHZTW010000001.1:367382066-367426424 GCA_020283515.1 Alliaria petiolata
TTGGTCATGTGGGGATGGTTGGCTGAGTGACTGAGTAGCGGAGGGGGGTAAGGTGTTACCGGGTGGCTAGATTGACTGCGATCGGGGATGATCGTGGCAGGGGTCACTAGCGACCGGGGGTGATCGTGACTGGAGTCACTAGCGTTCGGGGATGATCGTGGCCGGAGTGGTTGGCGGTCTGTTGGATCGTGGTTGGAGATCTGTTGGATCATGGTTGGAGATCAGTTGGATCGTGGTTGGCGATCAGTTGGATCGTGTTGGCCGATCAGTGTGGATCGTGCAAGGCGTGCAAGAATCGGGGATCCGAGCCGCCCCTCTTCTGTACTTGGTCATGCGGGGATGGTTGGTTGAGTGACTAAGTATGGGGGGGTGTGTTTCGTAGGTTGGCCAGTACGATGGCTTAGTCAACAGTAATGTGGATTGAATTTGTGAATGCGGTCTTGACCGGACGGGGAAGGTGGACCAAGCGGAGCAAGGTATTGTTTAGCTGGCGCCGAATATTTGGTTCTAAGGTGTAGCTAGTTAAGCCGTGGATGGGTTCATGCCATGCATTGGACTGTATTAGGTTGTTAGCTTGTAAGAAAAAAAAGGTGAAAAATCCCTAAGGTCTGGCCATGGTATGAGCAGTACGGTTGGAGGCACGGCCGCGGTATAGTTAGCCGGTTCGGGTTGTCAAAAGGTTGAATCAGAGCATATACGGTTCTAGGACAGAATCTTGACGTGGATTAGGCTTGTCTAGAATGACGTAGACATGGTGGAATGTGAAGATGATGAACTTGCATTCTGGAGGAAATAGGCGGACGAGCTATCCGGGTGATGAGACCGAGAGTTCCGCGGGAAGATTGGAATCTCATTGAGAGAATGAGCAAAAGGAAAGTTGGTTGCCGAGAGACAAAGTAAGATGGCTCCTAGAAGGTGTTCTAGAAGCAGGAAGGCTGCCGAAGCTGCTGGGAGTTTAGTTGACTCTGGCTAGAGAGGTAGCCGGGATCAGGCAGAGCATGTCAAAGTGCAAGCGGCTAGTGTTGTGGCTGCGACTGCTGCTGCGAATGCGGCTGCGCATGCGGCTGCGAATGGTGTGTATGACGTGGCTGGGAATGCTGCGGGTTATGCGTTTTGGACAGATTGGAAGTTGTGCTAGGTTCGCGTATATAAGTCAAGTTGTCTGTGGGTTTCAGACTGGGACGAGAGTTAGCCAGGGCAGCTGATCTAGTGAGGTGTTATCCGTGAGTTGGTCGAGGCGAGTCGACTGGATTCGAGGGACGCGGGATTGTCTCTGGGATATCTGCTTTGGTCGAGTTTTCACAGACTAACAACCGACCAAATTCGTTCATTGATTGGCTAAGGTAAGTGCGTGACTTTGGCTAATGTCTAGAATCGTTGGATTGCTAGGTTATCGGATTTTTATTGATTGCTTGTGTAAGTTAGAATATGCTTAGCAAGGTCAATGATTGAATGGTACGAGGTATTGGGTGGTCAAAACGTGGTGTCTAACTAGCTGTGTGGATGTCTGGACCGTGTTTCTAGCTCAAGGGGATGTGTGATTCTCGCTTGGAGTAGAACCGATAGCCGTGAGGAATTCACAAGTGGTCGAGATGATCATAGGACCGTGAGATTACAGGATATCTAACTAGCTCGTGATCGAGGCAGGATCGTTTCGGTTGCCTAGGTGATGTGTTATTCACGCTAGTGCGGAATCGAGCCCGTAAGACTTGATGGTCAGAGTTAGGGTAGATGATCATTCTGTTCACGTGATTGTGCATGGTATCTAGCTAGCTTGTGATCAAGGCAGGATCGTTTCGTTTGCCTAGGTGATGTGTTATTCACGCTAGTGCGGAACCGAGTCCATAAGACTAGGTGATCAGAGTTAGGGTAGACGATCATGCATATTCATGTGATTGTTGTTCGGTTGTGGTAACCGTGAGATTACATGGTATCGAACTATCTCGTGATCGATGCAGAATCGTGTCTCTTGCCTAGGTGATGTGTGATTCACGCTAGGGCGGAACCGAGTCCATAAGACTAGATGATCAGAGTTAGGATAGGTGACCATTCTGTTTTGTTCTAAGGCTGGGAGCCGAGATAAGGGTCTGGGAGACCGGGGACATTGCGTGCCGAGATAAGGGTCTAGGTGACCGGGGCCATTGTGTGCCAAAGGCCTTGTGTGCCGTGAGAAGGCTTGTAAGCCGTTTAAGTATAGTAAGGCTGGGAGCAGATATATAGGTCTGTGTGACCGGGGGGGGGCATTGATTGCCGTGAAAGGCTAGTGAGCCGTGGTAATAGTCTGTGTGACTGGTAAGGGCTGGTAAGCCGTGAACTGTTCTGACGTCCTTGGGAACCGGTTATGTTCGCCAAGGCGTGATGGCTCTGTGTTACGACCTTGGGAACTGGTTAGGTTCGTCAAGGCGTGACTGTTTTGTATCACGACTGTTGAAACCGGGTAGGTTTGCCAAGCGTGATTATTTTGGGTTATGACTTTGGAAGCCAGATGGGTTTGTCAAGGTGTGACTGTTCTGGGTTACGACTTTGGGAACGAGGTATGTTCGCCAAGGCGTGACTGTTTCTGGGTTATGGCTTTGGAAACCAGGTAGGGTTGCCCAGGGCGTGACTGTCTGTGTTCTGACTTTGGAGCCGGGTTGGGTTGCCAAAGCATGACTGGTTGTGAGATGCGTCCGTGAAAACCAGGTGGGTTGTCCAGACGTGACTGTTTCTGAGAGTTGTTATTGGAAACCAAGTTGGTTTGCCAATACCTCTGGGATTCGTTCTTGGAACCAAGAGGGTTGGCCAAGACGTAGGTTTGATGAGATGCATTTTGGAAACCGTGGGTTTACCAATGCATGACTGTGTTTGAGAGGCGGCCATGGAAACTAGTTCGTTGCCAGGCGCGAGTAAGGTACATCAATGGGAAATAGTGAATTCGCCAAGATGGGAACGTAAGATTGTTCTTGGGAACAAGAGAAGTTTTTCCAAGGTAATGATGTTTGTAAGGATCAATGTGTGGTCCAAGGATCAAAGGGGGATCCGGGAATATGAGGCCACGTATGTGGGTCGAGTTAGTCGCTGACTATGATGTAGATATAGCTTATCATTTGGGTAGGGCTATTCTGGTTGTAGATGCACTGAGCCGGAGGAAGGCTAGGGTATCATCTGAAGGGAACGTAGATGGAATGGTAAATCTACTAAGGACATTGCGATTAAATGTCCTGACTGAAGAGTGGGAACTGTTGGGTTCGGAAGCTGCAGATCAGGCTGATTTGTTATCAAGGATCCGACCGGCTTAAGAAGAGGAACTTAGGAGAGTTTTGGAAACTCGAATAAGGAATAAAGAGTGATTCGTTAGTTATGTTAATAAAGATCCGGGTATCTTGATTAAACAATTATGATGGTGGTCAACGGTAGTTGAGGCGAGGATGAGAACAACGCTTAGGAACTCGGAAGTTCACTTAGGCAAGTCGATGGGCCAAGATGGACTGACTGTAAGCATAACCTATCATCATGGAGGACTGAGCTTTTGGAGAAAGTTTAAAGTCAACGGATTATGCTAAGCATTCTGATTAAAAGGAAGTTGAGGTGGGGCAAAGGGAAATACTTAGAAACTTGGGAAGTTTCTAAGATATGTACGCACACCAAGAGACTGTCCAAACGATGGAAGGGTCTTGAGTTGACTAGTGTTCGGCCAGAGGTGGCGTACACGAATTTGGATTAGTGGTGAAAATCCGGACCAAGGCCAGGATGGTCTAAGGTCAAGTATATGGAATCGAGTCTTGAGAAGGCTGCGATTGGGAAGCAAAGTTTAGTAACAGCTAAGTTAAGAGCAGGAGTGCTCGATTAAGGCGGTAACGGGGAGAGTTATCTGCCTTGGGCTGGGTGCATAGAGCATCGGTATGACTAACCCAAGTGGGGGAGTGCAGCGGGACATGGCTAAGTGAGTAGCTGGATGTCTGACTTGCCGGTGGTTAAGGCAGAGAACAAATATCCGAGTGGATATGGGACATGATCACAATGGATTTGTGTGACGGGACTGTCGAGATCACGGAAGAAACGTGATGTAATTTGGGTCGATGTGGAACAATCGACCAAGTCTGCTCATTTTGGTAATGAGGAAAGCCGTGGAGTGGCTAACAAGCGGGTTTGTATGTGGATACGACCGTGAGGTGGCATAAGTTTCTGGAAAAAGATCAAGATGATCTGAGTTGTTCTGAAAAAGGGCCAAAGATGAGTACAAATTCCAAAATTGGTTTGAGAAACTTCTGGAAGAAGCATCGGATTCGAGGACGAATCCAAACTAAGTGGGGGAGAGTTGTAGCATCCGTAACCCGGAAATCTGATTACGGTCGAGTAGGTCATGGGATGGCCGATGGAAATGCGTCCTGGGTAGAAGGATGTTGACCGCGTCCATGAGTTATGGGCTGTACTGTGGCTGTAGTCGATTGGAAATGGCTAAGTCCGGATGGAATTGTGAAAGTGGCAAGAAAACGACTAAGGGTCGAATAGATAAGGGCTAGGCCAGTGGGCCTTGAGTCAGGTCGGCCAAAATTAGTGTTTTCCTTATGGGAAAAGGATTTCCCATAAGTTAGCCGAGTAAAAGTTGGAGTTTTCCTAGTGGGAAAAGGAATTCTCGTGAGTTAGTCGAGCGGTCTAGGAAATAGTCGAGAGAAAAGGAAAGTTTGTCCGGTTTAGCCGAGAGAACATAAGTTAGACCGACTGGAACCGAGAGAAAACCCAAACGCGTCGGATAAGTCTCGACTGGGCGGTTTATCTAGGGTTCTTATGCGTATATAAGCTAGATAAATCGAGAGTTCTGGGGGATAATCGCGATATTAGGCTAAGGCCGCATCTGTTCTTGGGGAGAATCGAGGGAGAAATAACCCTAAGGCGATTCTAGCAGCGAAGGAGAGAGTTTAGTCGAGAGATTGAAGGCAATAGCCAATCGGTTTCAAGAATAGCCGATGGATAGGCGATTCTAGTCGCGAGGAGCGTGACTGCGATCGAGAGAAAAAGATGATGATCGAGAGAATCAGCGACTGGAAGGAATTCACCGAGAGAAAAGAGGCGACGAGTCGTCTAGTCGAGAGATCGGTGGAAATAGCTGTGCGGATTTGAGGATAGCCGACGGCGATGCGATTATAGTCGATGTACGGCTGAATCCAGCCGAGAGAAGCGTGACTATGATCAAGCGAGTTACGACTGTGAAGGATAAAGAACTACGGATGGCTTGATCCCTAGAAAGGGTACGTAGGCAGCCTATGTGAAGGCGCAGCTATCATGAACTAGAGTGAGCTGACTGGATAGGGATTATTCAATGATCAAGGCTGTAAGATAGCCGGGAGATTCTGATCGTAGTTGTACGATAGCTGAGATATGGTCAAGGGTTTCGACTATATCCGAGAGATCCACAAGAGGGATCATTCTGGCAAGAGGATGTTCTGGATGAATGGTCAGCCGGAAGTCCACCGAGAGGGTGCGGACATGGTCTGGGAGACCGTAGGCTGGGCTGACCGGATGGGCGAAGGATCGGGGATCTGAGCCGCCCCTCTTCGTTACTTGGTCATGTGGGGATGGTTGGCTGAGTGACTGAGTAGCGGAGGGGGGTAAGGTGTTACCGGGTGGCTAGATTGACTGCGATCGGGGATGATCGTGGCTGGGGTCACTAGCGACCGGGGGTGATCGTGACTGGAGTCACTAGCGATCGGGGATGATCGTGACCGGAGTGGTTGGCGGTCTGTTGGATCGTGGTTGGAGATATGTTGGATCATGGTTGGAGATCAGTTGGATCGTGGTTGGCGATCAGTTGGATCGTGTTGGCCGATCAGTGTGGATCGTGCCAGGCGTGCAAGGATCGGGGATCCGAGCCGCCCCTCTTCTGTACTTGGTCATGCGGGGATGGTTGGTTGAGTGACTAAGTATAGGGGGGGTGTGTTTCGTAGGTTGGCCAGTACGATGGCTAAGTCAACAGTAATGTGGATTGAATTTGTGAATGCGGTCTGGACGGTATGGGACGTTCATGGACCAAGCGGAGCAAGGTATTGTTTAGCTGGCGCCGAATATTTGGTTCTAAGGCGTAGCTAGTTAAGCCGTGGATGGGTTCATGCCATGCATTGGACTGTATTAGGTTGTTAGCTTGTAAGAAAAAAAAGGCGAAAAATCCCTAAGGTCCGGCCATGGTATGAGCAGTACGGTTGGAGGCACGGCCGCAGTATAGTTAGCCGGGTCGGGTCGTCACAGTTTCCCTCTCTATGGTGCGGATCGTTACCATTTTGAGCCAATCACGAGTGCGACGCACCGAACCCTCAAGCCGACTCATGATCGAATCAACGTGCTTCAGCGGTACTGTAAATGGCAAGATCGCTCGATTAAAAAGCTTGTCTCTATGGTGAAAGGGATTAAAGGACATGTGAAGGGTCTGAAAGGCCAAATCAAGTCGCTCACCTCGAAGCTGAAGGGATCGACACCATCACCACGGCCAGAAGCCGATATGTCATCCGGAGAACCAAAAGGAGAAGAAGAAGAAGGGTCTGACGAAGCAGACAGCCAAATGCTCCAAGAGAGGCATTCCTTCTCGTTTTTGCTAAGGGAGCACGAGCTAAGTGATCCGGGAAGACATTCCTGCCAAGAAGGAAGTATATCGAGGAAAAGACGTGCAAGCCAGTCCCCGATACCAGAATCAGACAACCCTTCTTTCTCGACCAGTGAGGACACCACGTCCTCACATCACACTGAACAATGAGGTACCACTCCAGAACCATTTTACATAATCATATTTCTTTTTCTTTTTTGCTTTTTGCTTTAAAGTTTGCATTTTCCTAGTACCGTATTCTTCATCTCTTCTACCACACAGGGACTGTATGATTTAAGTTTTGGGGAGTACGTAGTACATGCATTCACATAGATTAGACATCATGCATTCATCAAATTTGCATAGAAAAACACAAAAAATACGGTTTCAAGGCCCTCACCATGGTTTCAAGGCGAAGTCTCTCTTGAGCACAATCTATAGAGGAGCATTGCCAAAGGTAAGAATGCTTTTGGACACGGTAAGCTAAGAAAACTTCCTTGGCCAAGGCGTGACCGCGGGTATGGAGCTCATAGAGAATCTTGCCTTGAGTGATGGCAATATAGTGAGGACTATGACGGAGCACCAAGAGAATTTGATCTTGAGGCGCACAAGAAGGAGTTAAAATCAGTCCATGAGAAGATAGACAGGTTGGTACTTGCAAATCAAAAGCATGTACATTTTGTGGGTGAGGCTACAGATGTTCTAGAGGAGCTAGAACAAAGCCACAAGGAAGCCAATTGGGTCGGTGGTCAAGACTATCCAAGACCACAAGGCTACTTCCCCAAGTACCAAGGCAACAACAACTTGTCTTATAGAAGCAACAATGTTGAGAATCCACAAGACCAAGTGTATCCTCAACAAAAACAGTTTGTGAACCAAGGAGGATATGTGAACAATAACGCATATCAAGGACCAAGACAAGGGAACTACCAAGGTCCACAACAACAACAAGGGAACAAAGGATATCCCCCTGGTTTCGTGCAAGCTCAACAAAGTCAAGCTTCTACTCAAGATCCGTTTCAAGCAATGATCAAACAACTCCTACAAAGTCAAACGAATGTGGAGATCACTTTGAACAAGAAACTTGCTGAAATGAAAGTTAGGCAAGACAACTCCAACAATGATCTTCTTAATCAGATTACTGAGCTCAACAACAAGATTATGCAGCATGAGAAAGGCCAAGCCAGCACATCAAAACAAGGTACCTTACTGGGCAAGTGTGAAGAAAATCCGAGAGAGCATGCTGACATGATTTCCCTTTGAAGTGGAAAGGTTCTAGCTCCATGGTCAACACCAAAGGACAATGAGGACATTGTGGTTCAAGAGGGGGAGGGTAGTCTTTCACAAGACCACAGTATCGCCATCCATGATGTATACATTGAGAGGCCAAGGAAGAGCAAGGAAACGGTTGAGGACGATTTTTTGGGAGACATGCCAAAGCAGCAAGAAGTTGCTCTTCCTCCCTACAAACCGAAGCTCCCTTTCCCTGCAAGGTTCAAGAAGCAGCTACTTGAAAAGCATAGAGCTTTGTTCGAGAAAAGTATCAAGGACATAGAGATGAAGATGCCCTTGCTAGACGCAATAGCACTTGTGCCAAAGAGCGCCAAGTTTCTAAGAGAAGTGATTGCCAAAAGGGCAAAGGAGCTACAAAAGGCTATGGTTGTTATCAAGGAGTTTGGTGTCATCACCCACAAGCTAATCAAACCGAAGAAACTTGGTGATCCCGGTCAAGCATCTACCTCATGCCTTATTCCATTGAAAAGAAGCTAGGTCTTACAAGTTTCAAGGAGTGTAACATCTCCCTCATCCTAGCTGATGGGAGTATAAGGCTACCAAAAGGGGTGCTTGAAGACTTGCCTTTGAAGATAAACGATGTCACCATTCCAACCGACATTGTTGTTTTGGAGATGGATGAGGAAGACAAAAATGCTCTTGTTTTGGGAAGGACATTCTTGGCTACTGCTGGAGCCATAATTGACGTGAAGCATGGGAAAATTTCTCTACACTTAGGGAAAGGAGCTAAGTTCAAGTTTGGTATCAAGGATGGTGTGAAGAAGCCAACGATCAATGGCCAAGTTTTTCAAATAGACATCAAGGGTGAGCAGAACCCATGCAAGGAGAAACATGTCTCCAATGATCAAGAGGTTAATGCCGAAAGGGAACACCATGTAGAAGCTTTCCCCGGATAAAGGAAGGAGCAAGGTAGGATCTTACCCGGAAAGAACAAGGAGGAACCGAGAGTATCTTGCTTCTCGCTTGAAACAAAAGGAAGGGATAGCTTTGAGGACGAGATCAAGGCTGAAGAAGAGCCCTATGGAGAAGCTTTGCTAGCGCTGTTCAGCTGCAAAGAACAAGGATGAACCACGAAGATAGCACCAAGGGAAAGAAGCAAGAAAGAGAACACTCTCAGGATTCTCTATGGGAGTGAGAAGAAGGTGCCTAGCAATGGTCGACCCCAGCCTAAGAGCATCCTGAGATTGCATCTATTGGAGCTCAAGGATGGCTCTATACTGTGCAAAGTTAAGTGCAAGGGAGGGCCGAAACCATTCGCAAAGGCACGGTTTTTACTTCCACCGGGTTTGATGAAAAAGGACAAAGATAGGGTAATGGAGATGATGAACACGGACTACACCATAGAGGTCCAACCAGGAACAAGCTCCACCGAGTCTCATGCTATCCCTTCTCAACTCGACCTTAAAGGGAGTAAGAAAAGTCGAGCTAAACGACGTTAAAAAAAGCGCACTTGGGAGGCAATCCCATGTCTATCTTTGTATATATTTTTGTTCTATTTTATGTTTTTTACGTTTGTGTGTGTAGGTAAAAGGGAATGGGATCAAGAGGCACGTTCTTGGGGATGCATTGGTCTTTGAAAGGAGGAAAGTAGAATTGAGATCGAGTCATAGATCGACCAGACATAGCTCGATCTTTGCTAGATCGAGCTACTAAATCAGTGATTCTGGTCGATTCAAATCAAATCGACCAGACGATCGAGTGAACGGTTCGATTTAGAGAGGATGACCCAACCGTTAGTTCGAAACGAATATTCAATCAGGGTGTGGATTGAGGAGGTTCACTCAATCTTGGAAAAGAGATTGATGTCTGGATCGATCATTTCACTCGATCTCTGCCGAAACGGTTACAAGATCGACCCTGGAGCTCGATCTGAGAAGTGTGATCTTGACTATGAGGGTCCACAAAACGAGAAGAAAAATTGATCTCTAGATCTATTTAAATCCAATCGGGGCAATAATCGATACAAACGATCGATTTCAGGCGAATTAGGCATGAGATTGAGGTCTAGATCGACCAAGGTGACTCGATCTCATGACAAGGTAAGTTTTCAAATCTCCCTCTCTTTCTCCTTCCCTCTCAATTTAAATTTGAATTTTGGTCAAAGCTGACACCTTTGACCATGGTGGGCGAGCTTTGACCACAAATTCCAAAACCACTTGCATGCATGATACAAGCCTTTTTAGCCTTGCAAGCAATTCCTCAATTGCTCATGTCATTGCAATACTTGAGGTTATCAATCCATCTTGGGAGATTGGTTGCACTAAGAATACAAAGTCTTATCTAAGCTAAGCTAAATTGACAATTCAAGTGACAAATGATAATTAAAACCAAAGCACAAACTAAAAGAAACACTACTTAAGCAATAGCTAAGAAACTAAACCTTAATTGAAGCTAATCAAGAAACTAAGCAATGATTACTACTAAGCAAGATTATCAATTATACTAAATCGAAACCTAGGGATGGAATCATTGATTTGGGAACTTAAGGGAACATTCTTGCAATCATTTAAGCTACTAATCAAGCAAACTCTATACCTAGAACTCTTAATCAAGATAAGACCATGATGTGTGGCTCAAATCCCTTTGTTAATTACCCTAATGAACTAATGATGTGTTAGCATTAGGATAATCAACAAGCATTAATAACAAGTCTAAATGGTATGATAAACACTCTAAACATCTAATGTCTTAGGCTAGAATATGTAAATCTCTTATTAAGTTGGTTCAAGCATTCCATCAAACACTTGGTGGGTGGATGAAATGCCTAAGATCCCAAAATGGCAAAGATTAGCCATTTGGCATTAAGAACTACTTAATAAGAAGAGATTAGGAAGAATCTATCCTAGATTGCAAGATTGAACCAATAAAATTCCCTAAATCTAACCCATCCCTAAGTTCCTAAGGAAACTACTCACTAATCATGATTAAGCCCATCAAATCAAAGAGAGAAGATAAGCAAAACATGATTAGAGAAGAAATAAACAAGAAATCTAAAAGAGATATTGCATTAACTCAAAATCCAAAGCATAAACAAGGTATTTGCCAAAAATGGCTAGAAGTTTAGACTAAGAACTAAGAGAAAAAGACTTAAGATAAAAATTAGGTCTAAAGAGTATTTATAGGGGGACCCATGAAAATGAAGAAAAAGAGTTCGTCTGGTGATGGATCGACGTGCTCGTCGATCTGTTTCGTCGATCCATCACCAAAAATAAAACGGATCGACAACTCGTCGATCTTCTTCGTCGATCCGTGCTCTTGGTCACGGCTTCTGGTTCGGCGTGTTTCGTCGATCTTCTTCGTCGATCTGGCTCCCTGGAAATGTGGATCGACGAACCTTCATCGATCTTCTTCGTCGATCTGGCTCCCTGGAAATGTGGATCGACGAAGCTTCATCGATCTTCTTCGTCGATCTGGCTCCCTGGAAAAGTGGATCGATGAGCTTCATCGATCTGCTTCGTCGATCTGTTGCCAGAAACCTTCTTCTTCATCCTTTTGTTGCCTCTTGTCCCTTCTATGTGTCATGCATCATTCTCCAAGTGCATCCTCAACTCCCAAGCGTCCTTTTCACCTAATAAGGTACCAAAACATGCAAAGAACAATGCAAAACATGCAAGTGCCATGCAAGAACACTCTAGGACTCTAAATGATCAAATGCAACACTATAATGCTATATTAGATTCTAAAAATGAGGATAAACTTATACTATATGGATGCTAAAATGATGCAAAATATACACATATCAATGCATGATTCCAAAAATTCTTTCTCTTTATAAAACCTTGCCCACACACTCTCTTTTGATTCACTTACATTTCCAAACTTGATTTTCAAAGAGAGAGCGTGAAAGTTTCGGGTCTTTGGCAAGAGAAAGAAGAATTCTTTTTCACACCTTGCATCCAAATTTTGAAAGGTATTTCAATTTGAATTACATTTTATTGAAATTCTTAACTTTTAAGATGTGAATAGAGATTAATTGTTAGGGATTGTGTTTTGATTTTTGAAAATATCTAAGTTTGGGAGAAAATTCTAAGATTTTCCATGTTTTTAAAAGATTTCCCCTTAGATTTAAAAAGATATTTTAGAACATTCCTTAAAATCTTGAAACATTGCATAGAGTTGAAAGTTTATGTCCTCTTGTTTGCTTCGGTTTTCTCAAACCGTCACCACAAGTGGGATTGTGATAACATGCATATTTTACCCATTTTCACTATCATAAGTGAGTGCTTTAATAAGCATTTAACTAAGGTTTTAATGCATAAACACTAGATTTCGAGTATTTGGTTGTTCAAGACTCTGTTCAGGTAATCTTAGCAAAAGACGCATATTTTAGAGTAAAATGGACATTTCCGGAAACAATGCTCGAGGACAAAAGTTCAACATCAAACGAAGTAGTTTGAGAATAATCCCACGTTTGGATTGCAAGTTATGGAAGAAGCAAGAAGGTCCGTCAAGCACCCGGAAAGCCGAGTTGGCCGCGCCACGGCCTAGCCAGACGACCAATGGCCGCGCCACGGCCGGTCGCTCACGCGGCCAGGCCACTCGTGGTTCCCGACCCCATTTGAAGCCCAACTTAAACCCGCAGCCGTCTTATGTAAGCCAAAACCTAATCCACGACCAAGGGGACTTGAAGACCTATATAAACTCGTTGTTTAGGGGTTTTTTAGGCATCACGAAATACTCTAAGTTACATAACTCTTTTGGTGGCCAAAAATTTCCTATTCGCGGTTTTTCACTTTGTTCTTCAAGGGAGATTGATTTCTTCTTGAACCCTCTTTGTTTCTCATCGATTTATACAAGTTATGCATTCATCTATCACGTTTTTTGCTTCTTCTTTCATGTCTAAGTAGTTTACTTTCGTTGGGTGTTCTTTAAGGGGATCTATGGGGATTTTCATTAACTGTTTTTAAACTGATTGTTTAGGCTGAAGATTAGGGTTTTCTTTCTCACCATACTCGTTCTTATTGCATGAGTCTAGAATCCTGAACTAGAAGTCTGATCGCAGGGTCTTAAGAGCGACTAACGTCCTGAATCTCGGATCCAGACCAAAGTAGGGTAGAGCACATCCTTCTTGGGGCGCTTATGCGTATTCAGGGGGATGTCTGAATGTTTATTGTCCCGATTTTATTGCGTGTTCGTCTAGGATGCATGATACGATAGTATATCTACGAAATTGACATTCATAGATCGATCTTGCTTGTCAGAATTAGGTCGTTAAAACCGGTGAATCAGTTCAGGAAAAATCGCCTAGTCTGGTTTGCTTAAATTTTGTGAGTTTGATTTCTAGTTAGAAACCCATAGATTTCCCGAGAATATCCCCAATGTGTTTCCCCCATCTGCTTTACAACTCGAGATTTACGCACTTCAATATTTACTTTTTCTGCACTGCTCACCTGATTTCCTTTTTACAAGTCTTTACGTTTATTTTCCTTTTCTCGTTGGTTATTGTTGCGTTCCTCAAGAGTTGAGGCACGTTTTTGTGGAAGATGGAGGCTGAAAGCTGGACTGAAGTCACTCTCTTTTAGCCGGTCGAATGGAGTATGGTCGAAGTGGAAAGATGGTGCCTTTTCAAGGGACTAAGGTCACTCCTTTATAAGGCTGGTCGGATGATGATGAATAGAAGGGTGGATCGAAGGTCGCCACAAAACCTGGTGAAGAAGGCAATGATAAGACAAGTTAAACTGGGCAGAAATCTCAAATGCCTAGAAAAACTGAAAAAGAGAGAACTCTTTAAGAAAATGCTTGTTGTTTATTGATTGTGTGTAAAATACAAGGCTGTGAGGGGACTTTATATAGAGTCCAAACAGCTATGCCCTTCTAGGGGTCTTGAAGCAAATTACAATAAATGCAGCTAAATTAAAGGGATTGAAAAATGGCTAACAATTGCCTTATCTAAGGTGATTTCGAAAATCAAAGGTAAATGCAAGAAAATCAAGACAAAAACAAAGAAAGTTAGTCAAACAATATGATTAATTCAGTCTTACCTTGGCTGATTTGGTGGGATTTGTTTGACTTGGTGGAGGGGATGAACCTGGAAGCTTTTAAGTTGGGAGAATGGTGAATAAGGAAACTTCATGTCCTTGCTTGATGAGTGGCCATTCTTCCATGTATTTTCTTGGACAGTCCTTCATGAAATAATCCTCCTCTTGAGACGGTTTGATTTGCACTTCCCCGCTTCCTCGGTTTGTAAGCACTTCGGTTTTGGAGATGGTTAACTTCGTCAGCTGCTCGGTTATGTCGTCAACCCCTTGATCAGCAAGTAATGACTCCACAGCTTGGTTGAAGTTCTCCCTTAGCCTCTTAGCTCCTGCTCTAGTCAAGGGTGGCACGTTTATAGCTGGAACGGGGATGGTCGGTGGGATGTTGGTACTTGGGATCACATCATCCTCTCCCTCTTGTAAAGGTTCTGTCCTCAGAACTGTTTCATCTGCATCATAAGGAGCTAAGTCAGATACATTAAAGGTTGTTGAAATATTAAACTCACCTGGAAGATCAATCTGGTAGGCGTTGTCATTGATCTTTTTAACCACTTTGAATGGTCCGTCTCCTCTGGGTGCTAGTTTGGACTTCCGTTGGTGTGGAAACCTTTCAGTTCTCATGTGTAGCCAAACCCAATCTCCTGGTGCAAAGTGGACTTCCTTACGGCCTTTGTTCACATGTTTCGCGGTCTGCTCGTTTCTCTTCTCGATGTGCTCCTTGGCCTTTTGGTGTAGCTTCTTAACAAACTCGGCCTTTGCTTCTCCATCTTGGCTGATTTGTTCCTTATGGGGTAATGGCACGAAATCCAAGGGAGTGCTAGGCTTAAAACCATACACAAGCTCAAAAGGAGAGAATTTAGTAGTAGAGTGTGGTGTTCGGTTATAAGCAAATTCAATGAAAGGAAGACACTCAAGCCAATTTCGTAAATTGTTACCGACTGTGGCCCTTAAGAGGGTGGATAGTGTGCGGTTCACGAATTCAGTCTGTCCATCCGTTTGGGGATGACAAGTGGTAGAGAAGAGAAGCTTAGTCCCGAGCTTCCTCCACAAGGTCTTCCAGAAGTGGCTTAGGAACTTGGTATCCCGGTCTGAGACGATAGTCCTTGGTAATCCATGAATTCTGACAATCTCCTTGAAGAACAGATCAGCAGTCTGTGTGGCATCGTTTGTTTTGTTGCAAGGAATGAAGTGTGCCATCTTGGAGAACCGGTCTACTACCACAAATATGGAGTCCTTGTCTCTTATCTTGGGCAGTCCTAAAACAAAGTCCATAGACACATCTACCCAAGGCATGTTAGGGATAGGTAAGGGAATATAAAGACCATGAGGATGCAACCTGGATTTTGCCCTTAGGCATATGATGCATTTGGAGCAGAATCGTTCCACATCCCTTTTCAGGTGCGGCCAGTAGAAATGCTCATCGACAATGCTTTTGGTCTTTTGCACTCCAAAGTGTCCCATAAGGCCTCCTCCATGAGCCTCTCTAAGAATCAACTCTCGCATCGAACTCTGCGGGATGCATAATCGTTTGTCCCTGAAAAGAAAACCATCATGTTTATAGTGAGGACCGATAGCACCTTTTGCACATTGCTGGTAGAGTTCTCCAAAGTCTGGATCGTTGCCATATAAGTCCTTGAGATGCTCAAAACCCATTATCTTGGCCTCCATGGTGGAAATCAGGGCATGCCTCCGGGACAAGGCATCAGCTACAATGTTCTCCTTGCCCTTCTTGTACTTGATCACGTAGGGGAAAGTCTCCACAAACTCGAGCCATTTTGCATGTCGTTTCTTCAGTGTGGTCTGGCCCCTTAGGTACTTGAGCGTTTCATGGTCGGTATGGATGACAAACTCCTTGGAAAGAAGGTAATGCTGCCACGTCTCCAAAGACCTTACTAGGGCGTAGAGCTCCTTGTCATAGGTGGGGTAGTTGAGTGCAGCTCCGTTCAGTTTCTCACTGAAGAAGGCAACCGGTTTCCCTCCTTGAGTTAAGACAGCCCCAATACCTGTACCTGAAGCATCACATTCAACTTCAAAGGTTTTGTCAAAGTTAGGTAAAACTAAGACAGGTGCATGGGTAAGGCTATCTTTAAGTTTATGAAAAGCTTCTTCCTGTTTTGGCCCCAAAGTGAAGGCAACATTCTTCTTGATCACCGCAGTCAAAGGAGTAGCAATGGTGCTGAAGTCCTTGACAAAACGTCGGTAGAAGCTTGCTAGGCCGTGAAAACTCCGAACATGACCAATGGTGGTTGGCGTGGGCCAGTCTTGTATGGCTTTGATTTTCTCTTCATCCACCTTTAGACCCTGTGAACTAACAACAAAGCCTAAAAATACCAATTGATCAGTGCAGAAAACACATTTCTTGAGATTAGCATATAATTGTTCTAGCCTTAAAGTTTCCAAAACTTTCTCAAGGTGATTAAGGTGTTCATCCAAGCTAGTGCTGTATACTAGAATATCATCAAAATACACAACAACGAACTTACAGATGTAGGCCCTTAGAACGTGGTTCATGAGCCTCATGAAGGTGCTTGGTGCGTTGGTGAGACCGAACGGCATGACCAGCCACTCATATAGACCCCTTTTAGTCTTGAATGCTGTCTTCCACTCGTCACCTTCCTTCATTCTGACTTGGTGGTAGCCACTCTTCAGGTCTATCTTTGAAAAGATGGTGGCACCACTGAGCTCATCCAACATGTCGTCCAGTCTCGGAATGGGATGCCGATATTTGACGGTAATGTTGTTGACGGCCCTACAATCTACGCACATCCTCCATGTGCCATCTTTCTTGGGTACCAAGAGGACTGGTACTGCGCACGGACTAAGGCTCTCACGGACATAGCCTTTGCTCATCAAGTCTTGAACTTGCTTCTCAAGTTCCTTAGCCTCCTCGGGATTGACTCTATAGGCTGGTCGGTTGGGTAGTGGAGCTCCGGGCACAAGGTCAATCTGGTGCTCAATCCCACGGATGGGTGGTAAGCCGGTGGGAAGGTCTTCAGGAAAAACGTCCTTGAAGTCCTCTAACAGCTTAAGGACTCCTTCCGGGTGCTTGTCCTCCTCGGGTCCTGAAAAATACCCATCTCTAAAGACCATTAGTAGCACCTGCTCTTTCATTTCTAATGATTTAATCACTTTGCCAGGTGAAACGTAAAGACTGGTCTTACTTACCTCGGTTCCTCTAGACATTGCTTTCTGCATTTCGTGTACTTCTTGAGGGGTGAGGGGTGCTAGGTTGTGCTTACGTTTGTTGTGGATGAAGCTGTAGTAGTTAGTCCGCCCATTGTGCATGGCCTCTTTGTCAAATTGCCACGGCCTCCCTAGTAAGAGATGTCCGGCTTGCATGGGAACAACATCACACACAACAGAATCCGTGTACTTGCCTATTTGGAATGGCACAGTGACTTGCTCGGCTATCTTGAGCTCACTTTCATCGTTGAGCCATCTCAGCTTGTAAGGATGAGGATGCTTGGTCTTTTCTAAACCTAGCTTATCAACCAAATACTTGCTAGCCACGTTAGTGCAAGAACCACCATCAATAATTAAACTACATACCTTGGAGTTTATGGTGCATCTAGAGTGAAAGATGTTTTCTCTTTGGATTGCCTCAGCATCAAAGAGTGCACTAAGAGCTCTCCTAACAACAAGTATTTCGCCTACTTCAGGATAGTTAGTGACATCATCCTCGGAGTGTTGTAGCTCTTCTTCTTCTTCTTCATCTTGGGACTCATACTCTCCATTAGCCTTGAGAATCATGACCCTTTGATTGGGACAATCTCTTGCATATTGTCCCTTTCCCTGACATTTAAAACAAGCAATGTCACGAGTTCTAGTAATTTGTTGAGTTTGGGACTTACCTTGCTCTGGCTTGAATGCTGGTTTCTTGAACCCGGAATCCGTCGCCATGGCTTTTCCCTTGTCTAGGTTGCGTTGAGGAGTCCAAGTAGTCTTGTTCCGGCTGGTAGCGGCTATCTTCCTTTTGATGTGTTGCTCGGCTTGGATAGCTAAGTGCAGAAGTTCCTCCAAGTCATGATAGCTTTGCCTTTCCACTTTCCTGGCAATCCTATCTTGGAGCCCATCCAGAAACTGCGCCATTTGAGTCTCTGGTGAATCCTCAATATCCAGTCTATTCTTAAGACTTTCGAACTCTTCAAAATACTCTTCCACCGATTTGCTCCCTTGAGACAGTTTGCGGAATCTCCTTTGTATATCCCGGTGGTAATGAGTTGGGACGTATCTCTTCCTTAGGCTGAACCGCATATCCCTCCAGGTATTGATCTTGGGGTGTTGATGTCTTCGCCGGTCGGCAACATCTCTGTCCCACCAAGCAAGAGCATTATCAGTAAGTTGGGCAGCAGCAAGTGATATTTTTCTTACCTCGGAATATTGGTAATATTCGAAGATGTGTTCCATTCGCCTCTCCCAATCAAGGTAAGCATCTGGGTTGATCTTCCCAGCGAAAGTTGGGGCAGTCAACTTGATGTCGTTGCCTCCTCCTCGGCCATAATCATCGCCTCGGTTTCGGTCATGTGGTTGGTCTTGGCGGTTGCGATACCCATCGGGTTCGGGTGGTACTTGCTGACGTCGTGGAAGTGGTGGGTCATCTTCTAGATCAGGCATGCTTTCTTCATCTTCATCGGGTTCCCTTTGATCACGATCACCTCGGGCATGATCCCTGTGTGGTCGCCGTTCATACCGGTCCATGCGAGCGCCAAGGAGTTCCATAGAAGTTTGGATGTTGGCAAGAACTTGGGCAAGGTCGGTTTGATTTGGAGCTTCACCCATGGCTTGTTCTTGTTGGTACCTGAAAAATAAAACAAAGTGTATGAATGTGTTCTAAAGAAACAAGAAGGAAATGAAATATGCTTGGACCAAAAATGTAATGATTTGTTTTTTTTGTTTGTTTTTTTTTTTTGAAGTAAAATGTATGCAAGTATAAATGAAATGATATAATATGAAAAAAAAAACGGATTCAGAAAGAAACAAAACACAAAACCGAATTCAAATCCCTTTTTTTTTTTTTTTAAATAAAAAATGAAGAACACAAGAACAAGTTTGAAGAGATATTTATTTTTTTTTGTAAATCAAGAACGAAGAACAACAAGAACAAGTTTGAAGATTTTTTTTTTTTTGAGTTTTCTGAAGGAAATGAAGAACAAAACGAAAATAAAGGATAAAGGATAGATAAAACCTGGGTTTAGGAGCTTTAAGCTCTGATACCAGATGTTGCGTTCCTCAAGAGTTGAGGCACGTTTTTGTGGAAGATGGAGGCTGAAAGCTGGACTGAAGTCACTCTCTTTTAGCCGGTCGAATGGAGTATGGTCGAAGTGGAAAGATGGTGCCTTTTCAAGGGACTAAGGTCACTCCTTTAGAAGGCTGGTCGGATGATGATGAATAGAAGGGTGGATCGAAGGTCGCCACAAAGCCTGGTGAAGAAGGCAATGATAAGACAAGTTAAACTGGGCAGAAATCTCAAATGCCTAGAAAAACTGAAGAAGAGAGAACTCTTTAAGAAAATGCTTGTTGTTTATTGATTGTGTGAAAAATACAAGGCTGTGAGGGGACTTTATATAGAGTCCAAACAGCTATGCCCTTCTAGGGGTCTTGAAGCAAATTACAATAAATGCAGCTAAATTAAAGGGATTGAAAATGGCTAACAATTGCCTTATCTAAGGTGATTTCGAAAATCAAAGGTAAATGCAAGAAAATCAAGACAAAAACAAAGAAAGTTAGTCAAACAATATGATTAATTCAGTCTTACCTTGGCTGATTTGGTGGGATTTGTTTGACTTGGTGGAGGGGATGAACCTGGACGCTTTTAAGTTGGGAGAATGGTGAATAAGGAAACTTCATGTCCTTGCTTGATGAGTGGCCATTCTTCCATGTATTTTCTTGGACCGTCCTTCATGAAATAATCCTCCTCTTGAGACGGTTTGATTTGCACTTCCCCGCTTCCTCGGTTTGTAAGCACTTCGGTTTTGGAGATGGTTAACTTCGTCAGCTGCTCGGTTATGTCGTCAACCCCTTGATCAGCAAGTAATGACTCCACAGCTTGGTTGAAGTTCTCCCTTAGCCTCTTAGCTCCTGCTCTAGTCAAGGGTGGCACGTTTATAGCTGGAACGGGGATGGTCGGTGGGATGTTGGTACTTGGGATCACATCAGTTATAGAATTGATTGACAACCTCTTCTATATAAGACGTGAAATTGCTTTCTTTCTTTTCGGCCAAACCGTGACACAATCTTACAAACCCCCAATTCTCTGCGTCTTTGCTTGCCCTGATTCTCTGTTTTGCAGTTGACCTCTTGCAGCTTAGGGTCCTAAAAATTCAAAGCTAGACGAGTCCCCATAGAAATCCTACAATCTTGGACGACTATTTAGACCCCATCAAGCTTTTGACGCCGTTGCCGGGGAAGTTGTGTTTCACTGTCGAAAGCAAAGGTCAGGATCACAACTCAAAGACATTCTTTTTCTCTAACTTCTAGATTTATTTCTATGAGTTTCAGGAACTACCACACTATGGAGCAAGCTAGGATCAACCCTTACATCCCTCTGAACACACGCCCACTTACAAAATCTCTGCACCATTCTCGGAGACCACCTTCGACGCTGCTGCCACACGAGCGCTTCATGCCTCGACCTCAAGGAGGATTTCCGCCTCCCATTATCCATGGAAGCGAAAGCCTTCACCACCAGACGCCACTTCCTGCCAGAACGATCAAAGGATCGTACCCGCTCCCTTATATCAGCAAGTGGAGAACCTTATTGAGGCGATAACAGTAATGACTGAAGGAACTTGCGCATGAGCCTGCCCCTCAAGAAGAGTCACCTGAACCTGCTGAAGGAAGACCTACCGCGGATTACCTCAGCCAGAGCCGCCTACTTCTCCCGCGCCGAGAAATACGAAAGCTACACCAACAGGATCACTCGAGAGAACCTGGACGAGTTCAACATGGTGGTTCGAGGTCTTCCATCGGGTACCACGTTCATTGAAGCATGGACAAAACACCTTATCGGCCAATATTTCGGTGAAAGCAACGAAACCATGCTAGAAATACAAGATCTCTTAACACGAGAAAGGTCGGGAAGGCTACTTCGCAGCCTGCACAAAACGTGAAACCTTGGTCGATTTATCATCACGTGCGAAATCAAGGGGATAAAGGTCGAGAACGCGTTATGCGATCCCGGCTCAACTATCACCGTGTTACCAAGCTATGCGGTGCGAGAACTCGGGATAAGGCACTCCTACACAACAGAAGTTGTGATTGAATAGGCTAACCAATCGCTCACGACCCCGAAAGGAGTCATTTATGACCTCCCGGTCATCAATGGCGACTGTAGAATCCCGGTAGACTTCTACATAGTCAAGACTCGCCAAGAAGAAGCCGCACCTCTCATCTTGGGATGGCCGTTCTTAGCCACTGCAGGAGCCATCATGGATTGGCCCAATAGGTGAGTCTCATTCGCCAATATCGATGGAAAAAAGTTCTATCCTGCGATACCATACACCATGGAGAAACATCTTCTTGAAAGGGATGAAGATGCAATCATGGAGAGACTCGAGAAGCCCTCAGCAGAAGAGGCCGCGCAGAAGGCAAAAAGACCTTGCCTAAGGTCGAGCTCAACCTCCAACTAAGCTCCATAAACTACCAAAGTCTAGCTAAAAGACTCTAAACAAGAGCGGCTCAATGGGAGACAACCCATTTTAGGTACTCTCTTTCTCATCTCCTTAACCATACTAATCTTTAGTTTTGCTTTCTTCTTAATTCACAGCATTTACATACACCGCAAAAGTCAAAAAAATCAGAAAACCAAGAAAAGCACAAAAAAAAATCAGAAAACCCGAAAAAGACCAAAAAATGAAGGAGTTTCAAAGAAAACTCACCAAGCGACGAACTGCCCGTGGGCCGGCCAGAGTGAGCCTGGCCGCGCCACGAGCCACGATGGCGCGGAGGCAGGACGCCTGGCCACGGCCGCGACAACCTATCGCGCGGCCGGCCTTCTTCTGCAAAGTTATCCATCCAGAACTTCACCAAACCGGATCTCCTTCAACCTGCGTCAACCCTTTCAAGCATCCTCCTTGATTCAAGGCCTGAACGTGACTGCAAAGATCACTTCCACAACCGCGGCAAGTTGCTGTTGCATCAACGACTGCGAGACAAGACAAGACTCCATCCAAGTCAAGTTAAGTCAATGATCCATCTCATTCGACTTCTTCCAGTACGATCAACGGACATGTATCCACGTAGACGAAGAAGAATACAACGGTTCTAGAGATTGAAAACCATTTTGCAAGCTTTAGAAGGAAGAAGATGCAACTTCCTTCACCAAACCGCGAAGAGGAAAGTTCCCGAAGACTAGCTTCTCTCTTACGCGAACAAGATCTTTACCGAAGCCAAGTAACAATTTCATATGGCATTGAAGTTCAAACTAGCAACACCTGTCTTCCGGGATCCCGAACACATCACAGGATAGGCCAGCATCGACACAAACTTCAAGTTTCTGAGGTGATGCAATCTTCAAGACGCAAAGACATAAGATTTTCCATCTCTCATTAAAGGTGTTTTACAAAGGTCTAGGAACCAAGACGAGTACTCAACAACCGGAGTACCTGTTCTTCTCAACAAAGGCGTGCCCCAATCATCATCATCATCACCATCAGCCGTAAACATCACCACCATACGCCCACCATCACCAAACGAAGCAAGGAAGCTCAACCACGGAACACATTTCCTTTCGAGCTAAGTTTTCGATTTCCTTAGTTCAATTAAATCGATTCTAAGCACTGACATAAGGGGAATGATCAAGTCCTTATCTCAATCATACCACATGCCCAACCACCCATACCAAACCCAACGCCACTTTAATGTAAGTCTTCACAAGCTTGTACTTGAATTTACCTATCTTTTTCACCTCAACTCGATTTAAACAAACTGGGGACAGTTTGATTTAAGTCTGGGGGGCGGGTTATTATATTACTAACTATGCTTTGATTTGATGAGTCTTAAGCATACTTGCATCATTTATCGAGTCGTTTTATAGAGTCAAAACTTTTTTCTTTTAGTCGGAAACTATGAACTTTACTAGGTACAAAACGCTTCGAAGAAGGAACCTTAATGACCATTCTCACGGATTTAGAAGCAAGGTTTACTAAGTTGAACACTGCTAGTGGATCATTCCAACGGGGAAAGTTCTAATCTCTAGAGTACTCGAAGGATCTTGCATTGACTCCGCACCTAATGAATCAAAACTTCTCGTCAAGGGGCTTGAGGTACTTCGAACTTTGCTCCTCTTTTAAACTCTAGCATGACTAAATAGATGCAATGCAACCTCTCTTTGATCTTCCCTTGTAATAGAAAAGAAAAGAAAAATAGAAAAGAAAAGTCTTAGTTTTAGAATGGCAACCCGAGTTTCTTAAAGGACCATGACGGTNGACTCCGCACCTAATGAATCAAAACTTCTCGTCAAGGGGCTTGAGGTACTTCGAACTTTGCTCCTCTTTTAAACTCTAGCATGACTAAATAGATGCAATGCAACCTCTCTTTGATCTTCCCTTGTAATAGAAAAGAAAAGAAAAATAGAAAAGAAAAGTCTTAGTTTTAGAATGGCAACCCGAGTTTCTTAAAGGACCATGACGGTTCGCAGACATCATGAAAACTTCAAAGAAGTGATCATTCTCAAGCTAAGAAGAAAAGAAAAAAAAATAATAGAAAAGAAAGTAGATAGAAAAAATAAAATGATACCCTAGAAAAGTAGGGAGAAATCGACTAAGGGAAAGAAAAATAGGAGAGTTATGTCTGAAATGTCATTGTCTAGATGTTTGGAAGACAACAGTATAATGTCTCGTCGACCAATACTCCCTCGATAGAGACCGCACGCCTAAATGAATAAAGGGGTCAACAAGAGAGAGCTCGAAATACACAAAGGGACCATGAAGCGTATCCGGAAAGGGTGAAAAGCTCAAGGTAACTAGACCCAAACGCCTTGAGAGGCTGAATTCCGAGTTACGTGGCTCAAACAGGTCGATTGCTAGACTTGATGAGTTCCCAAGTATTGGTGAGTTTCCACGTTTTCAAACCTCTTTTCATTACTTAGATTTCTGTTTTGTTTGAGGACAAACAAAGGTTTAAGTTTGGGGGAGTTGATAACATCGATATTTTACCCTTTTTAGCTATCATAAGTGAACACTTTAATAAGTGTTTACTCGGTTTTTTATACAATAATAGTAGTTTTCGAGTATTTGTATGGTCAAGACTCTTTTCAGGTTAACTTAGTAAAAATGATGCAAAATGGAGCTTTTCGGAGCAAAACGGTATTTTGGACAGATTCGAGCTGCTAGAAGTTTAACATCTGATAAAGATCTTCCCACCACGAGATCTTCCTCGACTTTGGGTACCAGATATAGGGGACTGTTAGCTTTCATATCCAAGTGGTTTGAAGGGAAACTAACGGTTAGATCTGGAGTTATGACGGTTTTACTGAAGACATATTATGCAGTCTCACGGGAGAAGCAAGCGTAGAAGTTGCACGACCAATGGCCGCGCCACCAAGCCTCGTGACCGTGGCCAGAGAACTCTCCACCGTGCCTATTTTACCCATTTTCACTATCATAAGTGAGTTCTTTAATAAGCATTTCACTAATGTTTTAATGCATAAACACTAGATTTCGAGTATTTGGTTGTTCAAGATTCTTTTCAGGTAATCTTAGCAAAAGACGCATATTTTGGAGAAAAATGGACATTTCCGGAAACAGTGCTCGAGGACAAAAGTTTAACATCAGACGAAGGCCTTCCTACCACAAGATCAAACTCATATTTGGAGATCTTTCTTTCGAAGTGGTTTGAGAACAATCCCACGGTTGGATCTCAAATTATGGAAGAAGCAAGAAGGTCCGTCAAGCACCCGAAAAGCCACAGCCTAGCCAGACGACCAATGGCCACGCCACGGCCAGTCGCTCACGCGGCCAAGCCACTCGCGGTTCTCGAGCCCATTTGAAGCCCAACTTGAACCCGCAGCCATCTTATGCAAGCCAAGACCTAATCCACGACCAAGGGGACTTGAAGACCTATATATACCCGTTGTTTAGGGGTTTTTTAGACATCACGAAATACTCTAAGTTACATAACTCTTTTGGTGGCCGCGAATCTCCTATTCGCGGGTTTACACTTTGTTCTTCGAGGGAGATTGATTTCTTCTTGAACCCTCTTTGTTTCTTATCGATTTATACAAGTTATGCATTCATCTATTACGTTTTCTGCTTCTTCTTTCATGTCTGAGTAGTTTACTTTCGTTGGGTGTTCTTTAAGGGGATCTATGAGGAATTTTATTAACTGTTTTTAAACCGATTGTTTAGGCTGAAGACTAGGGTTTTCTTTCTCACCATACTCGTTCTTATTGCATGTGTCTAGCGTCATGAACTAGAAGTCTAATCGCAGGGTCTTGAGAGCGACTAACGTCCTGAATTTCGGATCCAAACCATAGTTGGGTAGAGTGCATCCTTCCTGGGGCGCTTATGCGTATTCAGGAAGATGTCTGAATGTTTATTGTCCCGATCTTATTGCGTGTTCGTCTAGGACGCATGATATGACAATATACCTGTGTAATAGACACTCACACATCGATCTCACTTGTCAGAGTTTGGTCGTTAAAACCAGTGAATCAGGTCAGGGAAAATCGCCTAGTCTCGTTTGCTTAACTTTTGTGAGTTTAATTTCTAGTTAGAACCCCATAGATTTCCCGAGAAGATCCCTAACGTGTTTTCCCCATCTGCTTTACAGCTCGAGATTTATGCACTTCAAATATTTACTTTTTCTGCACTGCTCACCTGATTTCCTTTTTACAAGTCTTTACGTTTATTTTCCTTTTCCCGTTGATTTTAGAATTGATTGACAACCTCTTCTATATAAGACGTGATATTGCTTTCTTTCTTTTCTGCAAAACCGTGACAGAATCCTACAAACCCCCAATTCTCTGCGTCTTTGCTTGCCCTGATTCTCTGTTTTGCAGTTGACCTCCTCCATGTGGTTCAGTACCCAAAGTACTACAACGCACGATGTGCACTTGCAGCTTAGGGTCCTACAAATTTAAAGCTAGACGAGTCCCCAAAGAAATCCTCCAATCTTGGATGACTATTTAGACCCCATCAGATTGGCGGGATGGACTACCAAAGAGGAAAGAGCGCGCACGAGACTTGAGAGAGTGAGCTTTGAGCCTACCAAGTTTGCAAGTCGGGCCTTCTTGCAAGAGGTCAGATTATTGGGTTCCTTTGATAAGCTACTTGCGGACATGGACCTCAGCTCTTTGGCAACCATGGACTGCCTCACTTACCCGGAGGTGACCATGCACTTCCTCTCCACACTGGACTTCTCCTATGAAGATCCAAGTTTTCCAACACCATCGACGGGGAACATGGCATTCAAGGTTTGGAGAAATACCTTCAGCTTGAGTCCTTGACCATGCAAGACATATGTAGTGCCTATAACTTCAATGAAGAGGCCCCCTTGGTGAAATTCCCATAGTTCGAGTCGGCAAGTGCCTTATGGAGTTTGATTGGTGATGGCGACTTCAAGAGCAACAAATCCAAGATCATGAGGGTGAGAAACCCCTTGCTACGATACATACTCCAGCTCCTTGCCAACACCCTCTCGGGAAAGACCGCAACCGCAACTGTGGAAGATAGTGATCTTAGCTTTCTCTTTCAAGGAGTGAAAGAGATCATGTGGGACGAGGGTTCGCTCTCGGGCAATGCAGAGGATCCGATGGATGATAACTTCGGGGAAGATGTCAACTATGGATGCATTTTGGCATCATCATTAACGAAGTACAAGTGTTGGGTGCTAAGGACAAAGGCATGCTCGGTTTCCATAGGAGGTTTCTTCACTCCTCTTTTTGCAAAAGCGGGAGTAGATCTTTCGTTCTTCGAAGCATGCACGGAGCGAGCCTACATGGACCACACTTACATGGTCGCAATGGATTTCTTTGGACCTCCCCCTGCCCCCAACACTTATGCCTATCACTCCACCAATAAGGAAAATGAGAGGAAGGCTTACATCCTCCCAAGTCCGAATGACGTGCTAATAGATTGCATCGAAGGCCTCAAGTTCTTGCCCTCCCCCCCACCCCCCCCCCCCCTCGATGATGCATGCTACATGGCATTTGGAAGCACAGCTGAAATCCCAATCTCCCTAGATTCCTCCTCACCATCCTCCTCCTCCTCCACCTAGTCCGATGTACCACAATCTCAACCCTTGTATAATATTATGCATTTTTATTTTTTTATTTCTTGTATTTTGGTCTCCTCTTGGGCTTGTTTGACACCGAGACGTTGTCATTCAAGTTTTGGGGAGAATGTGTGCTTTGACTTTGTTTTATTTGAATATTATTTTTATTTTCATCCTTGAGTCTTGCATACATCCACATTGCATAGAAAAATCCAAAAAAATATCATAAAAATTTTCAAAAATTCCAAATAAATTCATGTAGTTGCATTTGCATATTTAGAATTTTTTAGGATTGAGTCTAGATTTTTATCATTTATGATTGCATTCATATGCATTGGGAGCAATAATGAGCTTATCCTTGTAGATTGTTAATTCATGTGATCAATTCAATGCCTTAGTTAGTAGTTCTTTAATGCTTGTGAATAAATCTTGAAAGTAAGGAAGAACCATGCTTGTACCACCTCATTTGTCACTAGATTTTGGTCGAATAGGGTCTTGAAATAGATAGCCAACTCTACTCACTTGAACCGAATCTTGACATTTAAATATCATGCTTTGCATTGAAAGTGAATCCATGGATTAAAATATTTGAGCTTTTGATATACTCATCAATTAGCATATTTTAGCATCCATTTTAGATAGCTTTGCATTCATTTATACATTCATTTAGTCACTTTTAGTCCAAGTTGCATCCATATTAGACTTTAGCAAGTTTTAACTTAGTTTGTTGCATATTGTGCATATTGAGTCATAATTAGGTACTTTGGAGGCTTGGAGGACCTCTTTGGAGAGTTAGGTGACAAGGAGGAAGAAGAGAAGGGATCCAAACATGAAGCAGACAAGTTTTAGAAGTGTGTCGACCTTGGTGTCGACCTACCAAGGTCGATATAGCTCGGCAGGGAAAACGGAATGCGCGTATCGGACGATTGTGTCGAGCTACTAAGCTCGATACACAGGCCACCCGTAGTTTTGAAACATGGTGTATCGGCATTCGTATCAGACTGCTAAGGTCGACACACATCTCATCCGAAGTTCGAAGAAGGCGTATTGGACATCTGTGTCGAGCTGCTAAGCTCGACACACTCCTTGAAGAAAGTTTTTAGCAGCGGATCGAGCTGCGTATCGACCTAGCAAGCTCGATACGCTGCCCGGTTTTCAGACCTTAACCGGGTCAATACCCGGTTTGTTCCGGGTTGACCCGGGTCGTCCACTGTTCACTATAAATAGGAAAAGATCTAATTTTTCCTAAGTATCTTTTAATCTCTTGTTCTTACTTAGAAAACTTACCCTTTTTGGTTTCTAAGTAATTTGTAAGACATTTCATTAAAGTTTATACAATTTAGTACTTGTCTTTGTTTAATCTTTCATTCTCTATCTCTCTAATCATGTTTAACTCTATTTCTTTCATAGAATTTGAGGGTTTAACCATGATTAGTAAGTAGTTTCATTAGGGTCTAAGGATGGGTTAGATCTAGGGTGTTTTAAGGGTTAATCTTGATGCCTAGGATTAGATCTTCTCATTTCCCTCCTTGTTTAGTGTTCTAAATGCTAGTTTAGCCATGATCAAGCTAAAACTAGGCCTTAGAGAATTTCACACCCACAAGGTGTTTGATGAAATTCCCCAACCAACTAAACAAGGGATTTACATTCCTAGCTCATGGAAGTGATTGTCTAGGGTGTTTATTAGCAATTTAGAACTGTTTCATAATGCTTATTAGCTTCCTTTTCACAAATGAAAGTTTGATCTTGATTAGGATGATTAATGAAGGGATTAGTGCCATGAAAGTGGATTAGTCTAGCTATTGAGTTCTAAGCTTAGGGATTAACATATTATGTTATTGATTGGCATCAAAGATTGATTCTTGGAACACATTATATTGGTAACCCCATCCTTGGATTCGTTTTAGTTTTTTGATAATCTTGATTAGTAGTTAATTAGCGTAAATTTGGCTTGTTTAATCATTTAGGTTGTTAGTTAAATCTCAAAACTTTATTGCTAGCTTAGATTAAGAACTTGTATGCATTCCTAGTGTCTTAAACATTTCCATTTGGATTGATCCTCAAGTATTACAATGACATGAGTAGTAGCTTGAGTAATTGTTAAGTCACCACACCGAAAAAACTACTTATTAATTTGGTGTTGTTGCCATTTGGATATTTGGTTGAAGCATTAGGATTTTACTTCTTCTTGCGACTAAGTTTTACCTTTCATTGATTACTAATATTTTTTGCGTGTACTACCCTCTCTCTTATTAGGTACACACACCGCTAGAACACATTGCTTTGAGAGATTGGGTATGGATCATGCGCAAGGTTTGGGTGGTAATGGACAACCACCAAGGCGACCTACACACATTGGTTTTGGTGACTCTCCTGAAACTCATACTTCTCGCCATGGTATCACTCCTCCTTTGGTTCAACAAAACAGTTTTGAGATCAAAAGTGGGTTGATTTCCATGGTGCAACAAAATAAGCTTCATGGATTAGATATGGAAGATCCTCTAGACCACTTGGATGAGTTTGAGAGAATATGTAGCTTGACTAACATCAATGGCATCTCTGAAGATGGATTCAAGTTGCGATTATTTCCTTTCTCACTAGGGGATAGAGCTCACATTTGGGAAACTAATCTACCTCAAGGTTCAATCATTACTTGGGATCAATGCAAGAAAGCATTCTTGTCCAAGTTTTTCTCCAACACGAGGACAGCAAGGTTAAGGAATGAGATCTCTAGTTTCAATCAAAAGGCTAAGGAGAGTTTTTGTGAAGCATGGGAAAGATTCAAAGGTTATACTACTCAATGTCCCCACCATGGATTTTCAAATGAGTCTCTACTTAGCAACTTATACAGAGGAGTTCTCCCTAAGTTTAGGATGTTCCTAGACACAGCTAGCAATGGAAATTTCTTGGGAAAGGAGGTTGAAGAAGGTCTAGAACTCGTCGAGAACTTAGCTCAAAGTAATGGGAACTATGGTGACTATGATGATGGCTCTTCGACTAATGAGGATGCACATGAGGAACAAAGGAAAAGGGAGATGAAATCCCTTAATGCGAAGATGGATAAGCTACTACATGCTTCCTCGAAGTCGGTTCATCATGTTGGTGAATATATGGACAGTTTTGGTCATAATCAAGGGATGCATGCAACAACACAAGAGGAGCTCAACTATGTTGGCGGGCAAAGCTCTCCAATGCGTTTCACCAAACAGTATTGGAACCCAACCTACCAAGGGCAAGGACACCAACAAACCTTTGTCCCAAAGACCTATTACCAACAAGGCTTTGCACCACAAGGAGAAGCAAGCAATTCTTTCCACCAAGAACTAGACATGAGAAGCTTGCTACAACAAATCCTTCAAGGACAAGCCAATGGGACAAATGAGTTGAACAAGAAAATAGAGGATATGAGTAACAAGGTAGATTGCTCTTACAATGACCTCAATTCAAAGTTTGCAATATTGAGTTCCAAAATCCAACACTTGGAGGACAATGGAATTTCTCCAATATTCGGATCTCACCAATGTGTCAATGCAATTACCTTGAGAAGTGGTAAAGCATTACCTCCTAGACAACCTCCATACAAGGTCAATGAGGACATTGAGGACCAAGATGGGGGGGGGGGTCTTTCAAGATGATGAGAAAGTAGTTGTTGATAGTGAGGTACTTCAAAGACTGGGTAAAGAGAAGGTCGTGGTAAAGGAAAAGGAGGCACCTACAACTTACAAGGCATCTCCTTTTGTTCCACCACCTTACAAGCCTAAGCTACAATTCTCGGGTCACTTCAAGAAGCAGATTGTGGAGAAATATAGGGCCATGTTCGATAAGCAAATGAGCAAAATCCAAGTTACTATGCCCTTGATGGATGATTTCATGCTAGTCCCTCAATTTGTCAAGTTCCTCAAGGATGCAGTTATGGAAAGGACCAAGGAGTTGCAAGGAATGGTAGTCATCACTCATGAATGTAGTGCCATCATTCAAAGGACAATTGTTCCCAAAAAGCTAAGTGAGCCCGGAAGTTTCACGCTCCCTTTGTGCCTTGGGACCTTTGGCATTTGATCACTGTTTGTGCGATCTTGGTGCTAGTGTGAGTCTAATGCCACTCTCGGTTTCTAGGAGACTAGGTTTCAGTCGCTATAAGGAGTGTAGGATCTCTTTGGTGCTAGCGGATAGGTCCATTAGACTTCTGATTGGCTTGCTTGAGGATCTACCGGTTATGATAGGGAATGTTGAGGTTCCCACCGACTTTGTGGTCTTAGAGATGGATGAAGAATCAAAGGATCCATTGATATTTGGGAGACCTTTCTTAGCCACCGCGGGAGGTATCATTGATGTTAGAAAAGGAAAGATTGATTTGCACTTGGGAAAGAACTTTGTGCTCAAGTATGACATCAAGGATGCTTTGAAAAAACCAACCATTGAAGGCCAAACCTTTTGGGTGGATACAATGGATAGATTAGCGGATGAGTATCTTGAGGAGTTAGCTATGGAAGACCCTCTTCAAGTAGCTTTGACAAAGAAGCATGGCGAGAATAGGTACCTACATGGAGCAAGCTTGGGATACTTGAAGCTCCTTGATTCGCACAAACCCCTAGAAGAGGATGTCTCTTTCATAGAGCTTGAGCACGAAATCAAAGGAGGATGCGTGATTAAGGAAGTAAGCTCTTTGGGTATTGAGCATGAGGACAAGTCTAAGTTTGGGGGCAGTTGGTGTGAGCTCAAGGCACCAAAGGTGGAGCTCAAAGCTCTTCCACAAGGGCTAAGGTACGCTTTCTTAGGTCCTAACTCGTCTTACCCGGTCGTTGTCAATGAAAACTTAAGTAAAGATGAATTATCCTCCCTTTTATGCGAGTTGAGATAGCCATTGGTTATTCTTTGGATGACATCAAGGGCATATCTCCTTCTCTTTGCACACATAGGATACATCTAGAAGATGAATCTATGACTTATATAGAACATCAAAGAAGGCTAAATCCTAATTTGAAAGAAGTTGTAAAGAAATAGATTCTTAAACTTCTAGATGCGGGTGTTATCTATCCCATTTCGGATAGCACTTGGGTTTCACCTGTCCATTGTGTGCCCAAAAAGGGTGATGTGATCCCAAGTACCAACATCCCACCGACCATCCTTGTTCCAGCTGTGAACACCCCACCCTTGACTAGAGCAGGAGCTAAGAGGCTAAGGGAGAACTTCAACCAAGTTGTGGAATCATTACTTGCCGACCAAGGGGTTAACGACATAACCGAGCAGCTGACGAAGTTAACCATCTCCAAAACCGAAGTGCTTACAAACCAAGGAAGCGGGTAAATGCTAACCAAGCCGTATCAAGAGGAGGATTATTTCAGGAAGGACGGTCCAAGAAAACACATGGAAGAATGGCTATTCCTCAAGCATAGACATGAAGTTTCCTTATTCACCATTCTCCCAACCTAGAAGTGTCCAGGTTCATCCCCCACACCAAGTCAAACGAATCCCAAAAAATCAGCCAAGGTAAGGCTGCATTAATCATATTGTTTGACTAACTTTCTTTGTTTTTGTCTTGATTTTCTTGCATTTACTCTTGATTTTCGAAATCCCATTAGATAAGGAAATTGTTAGCCATTTTCAATCCCTTGAATTTAGCTGCATTTATTGTAATTTGCTTCAAGACCCCTAGAAGGGCACAACTGTTTGGACTCTATATAAAGTCCCCTCACAGCCTTGTATTTTTCACACAATCAATAAAGATCAAGCATTTTCTTAAAGAGTTCTCTCTTCTTCAGTTTTTCTAGGCATTTGCGATTTCTGCCCAGTTTAACTTGTCTTATCATTGCCTTCATCACCAGGCTTTGTGGCGACCATCGATCAACCCTTCTATTCATCATCATCCGACCAGCCTTCTAAAGGAGTGACCTTAGTCCCTTGAAAAGGCACCATCTATCCACTTCGCCCATATTCCATCCGACCGGTTGAAAGAGAGTTATTTCAGTCCAACTTTCAGCCTCCATCATCCACCCAAGCGAGCCTCAACCTTTGAGGAACGCAACATCTGGTATCAGAGCTTAAAGCTCCTAAACCCAGGTTTTATCTATCCTTTATCCTTGTATTTTCGTTTTGTTCTTCATTTCTTTCAGAAAACTCAAAAAAAAAAAAACCTTCAAACTTGTTCTTATTGTTCTTCGTTCTTGATTATATATAAAAAAAAAAAAATCTTCAAACTTGTTCTTATTGTTCTTCGTTCTTGATTTAAAAAAAAAAGATTTGAATTCGGTTTTGTGTTTTATTTCTTTCTGAATCCGTTTTCCATATTAGATCATTTCATTTACACTTGCATACATTTTACTTCAAAAAAAAAAAAAAAAAAACCAAACAAAACAAATCATTAAATTTTTGGTCCAAGCATATTTCATTTCCTTCTTATTTCCTTAGAACACATTCATACACTTTGTTTTATTTTTTTCAGGTACCAACAAAAACAAGCCTTGGGTGAAGCTCCACATCAAACCGACCTTGCCCAGATTCTGGCCAACATCCATAATTCTATGGAACTCCTTGGCGCTCGCATGGACCGGTATGAATAGCAACCACGCAGGGATCATGCCCGAGGTGCTCGAGATCAAAGGTAATATGATCCCTCTTATGATCTTAACCTTACAAGCTAGCTTAAACTCCAAAATGATCCGATGAATATAATGATGGATGCGGTTTACTTGAAGATGAAACGATTTGGGGGATTTTGGGGGAAGAGTGAGAGATGAAAAAGCATACAAAAGATGCGGATAGCTTTTGTATACAAAACTGAATACTCTAAGGATATTACGCACCAGAGAGTCATCAGGGTTCTCAAGGATATTACACACCAAGAGATGATCTTCTTAGAAAAGGTTTTTGATAAAAAGAAAGATGAAAACTAAACTCATCTCTCGGCCAAGTTATAAAGAGAGATGAGGGACGCGGAAACAATGAATGGAAGAGCCAGTCTCGGGACAAACCCCCTTGACTCATCATGCAAGACAAAGACCAAAGTTTGAAAATAAAACAAAACAAAAACGACTAAGTAAAGAAATGTCTTATGAACTTCCAAGCCGCGGGGATAGAAAGAAATGGGCTTAGACAAGTGAATGATCAAATGGACAATGACAAAGTAACACACTTGCCTCGTTAACTTAAAGAGAAAACCCAATGGGACAAAACTCTTTAAGGGAAAAAGAGCACGAGATATGTTACTAGCCCATTTATCATTCACCGGCTTGAATGCATATCAATGTGATAGCTCTTGCTTTTGCTTCATCATGTGGATCGTCTTGTATTTGATTTAGCAATATCTCTAAGGCATTGTGAAATGCCTTAGTCTTAGACCGGGTCATGGGACCTTTGATAACTTCTTGATCCTCCTCAGCTACAAGCTTATGCTCCTCTGCACGAAGTTCCTCGGCATCAAGCTTGTCTTTGTCCTCGGCATGAAGCTCCTCGGCATGAAGCTCCTCGGCATCAAGCTTGTCTTTGTCCTCGGCATGAAGATCCTTGGCATCAAGCTTCTCCTTGCTCTTAAAGCCTTCCATGATCATATCATCCCTTCCTTCTTCAAAAGGATTTGTCTTCAAATCCGACTCATCTGCAAAATAGGGAAGTAAATCAGTAACATTAAAGCTTGAGCTAATCATATACTTACCTTGCAAGTCCAGCTTGTAGGCATTGTCGTTGATCCTTTTTGTTATGGTGAAAGGACCATCAATCTGAGGCATCAACTTAGATTTTCTTTCTGCTGGAAAGTGTTCCTTCCTTAGATGCACCCAGACCTAATCTCCAACATCAAATACCATCTTATGCTTGCTCTTATTCGCATGTTTAGCATATAATTTAGTCTTTTCCTCCAAATTTTTCTTAGCATCCGAATGTATTGCTTGCACCAACTCTGCTTTCTTTTTACCATCCAAGCTAGCTATTTCACTCAAAGGTAAAGGCATTAAATTCAAAGGAGAGATGGGATTAAACCCATAAACAATTTGAAATGGCGAATACTTAGAAGCAGAATGCATATCATGATTATATGCATTCTGCATACAAAAGGGCATATCTCCTTCTCTTTGCACACATAGTAGCTTCTTTATCTTCTGAAATATCAGCCCTCATAAGAGTTTCCATCTCCTTGAAGTATTCTTCCACAGAACGGTTTCCCTGAGCTAATCTCCTTAGCTTTTGATGAAGTTCCCGATGATAATGATTAGGCACAAATCTCTTTCTCATGAGAGTTCTCATCTCTTTCCAAGTACTAACAGGGAAATCTTGATTTCGCCTTCTTGTAGTAACAAGTTGATCCCACCAACTTAGAGCATAGTCATAGAATTCAGTAGTTGCAACCTTGACTTTGTTCTCTTCAGTGCATTGTTGAGCGTCAAAGACCAGCTCCACTTTCTTTTCCCATTCAAGGTAAACGTCTGGATCACAAGTTCCATGAAACGAAGGGTTTTCGAGTTTGATTCCCGGAATGCTCTCCTGCACACGATCTTTATTATGTCTAGACCCTCTGCGGTTACTCCTTGATGATCCACTGCTTTTGTAATACTGATCAGTATGATGATCACTGTCATGCTTAGACTTCTCTGCTTCATTATCGGTTTCTTTGCCTGATCGTCTTTTAACAGGAATCCTTTCCTCATACCATTCCCTCACGCTTTACCTTTCTGTTTCAAACATTTTCCTCATTCTGCTTGTGAGGGCGTCAAGGATTAACTTGTTCTCTCGGCTTACTGCAGCTTCCGGATCATCATCATCTCCCGACATGGTTCCTGAAACCGATTAAACGACTCGCAGTAAATAGTTCTTAAAAAAAAATTCCAAAATCCCTAAAAACAAATTAATACGACTTCTCTAGATGCTGCAGATGACAAAGACTGATCCAAAAGCTTAAATAAAAATTCGGAAAGTTGAAAACAAAAGTTACAGAATTTATAAAACTCTTAATCGACAAAACGTGAACAATAAACTTCGGATCCGTGAAGAGCAAGCGATTAAAATTCCGGAAAAAAATCAAACTTCACAAATCAACAAATCGTTACTCTTAGTCTCTAATGAAATCGCCGATCTGATGCAATATGGATTTACTAACACCCTAACACTTGTTATGAATCAACAGATCACAGCCACGATTGCAAAGAGATGAATAGTCACAAATATGAATCGACAAAACGGAAATGGATCGGATCGAAACACTTAGCTTTGGAAGGTTTGCTCTGATACCACGTAATATGATCCCTCTTATGATCTTAACCTTACAAGTTAGCTTAAACTCCAAAATGATCTGATGAATATAATGATGGATGCGGTTTACTTGAAGATGAAACGATTTGGGGGATTTTGGGGGGAAGAGTGAGAGATGAAAAAGCATACAAAATATGTGGATAGCTTTTGTATACAAAACTGAATACTCTAAGGATATTACGCACCAGAGAGTGATCAGGGTTCTCAAGGATATTACACACCAAGAGATGATCTTCTTAGAAAAGGTTTTTGATAAAAAGAAATATGAAAACTAAACTCATCTCTCGGCCAAGTTATAAAGAGGGATGAGGGACACGGATACAATGAATGGAAGAGTCAGTCTCGGGACAAACCCCCTTGACTGATCATGCAAGACAAAGACCAAAGTTTGAAAATAAAACAAAACAAAAACGACTAAGTAAAGAAATGTCTTATGAACTTCCAAGCCGCGGGGATAGAAAGAAATGGGCTTGGACAAGTGAATGATCAAATGGACAATGACAAAGTAACACAATTGCCTCGTTAAAAACCTTAAAGAGAAAACCCAATGGGACAAAACTCTTTAAGGGAAAAAGAGCACAAGATATGTTACTAGCCCATTTATCATTCACCGGCTTGAATGCATATCAATGTGATAGCTCTTGCCTTTGTTTCATCATGTGGATCTTCTTGTATTTGATTTAGCAATATCTCTAAGGCATTGTCAAATGCCTTAGTCTTAGACCGGGTCATGGGACCTTTGATAACTTCTTGATCCTCCTCAGCTACAAGCTTATGCTCCTCGGCACAAAGTTCCTCGGCATCAAGCTTGTCTTTGTCCTCGGCATGAAGCTCCTCGGCATCAAGCTTGTCTTTGTCCTCGGCATGAAGCTCCTCGGCATCAAGCTTCTCCTTGCTCTTAAAGCCTTCCATGATCATATCAAAAGGGTACATGAGGGATATGAAGAAAGCATGCATGATCTAGAAGATAACCCACCACTTCCACGACGTTAGCAAGTACCACCTGAACCTGATGGGTATCGCAACCGCCGAGACCAACCACATGACAGAAACCGAGGCGATGACTATGGCCGAGGAGGAGGCAACGACATCAAGTTGACTGCCCCAACATTCGCTGGGAAGATCAACCCAGATGCTTACCTTGATTGGGAGAGGTGAATGGAACACATCTTCGAATATTACCAATACTCCGAGGTAAGAAAAATATCACTTGCTGCTGCCCAACTTACTTATAATCCTCTTGCTTGGTGGGACAGGGATGTTGCAGACCGGCGAAGACATCAACACCCCCAGATCAATACCTGGAGGGATATGCGGTTCAGCCTAAGGAAGAGATACGTCCCAACTCATTACCACCGGGATATACAAAGGAGATTCCGCAAACTAGCTCAAGGGAGCAAATCGGTGGAAGAGTATTTTGAAGAGTTCGAAAGTCCTAAGAATAGACTGGATATTGAGGATTCACCAGAGACTCAAATGGCGCAGTTTCTGGATGGGCTCCAAGATAGGATTGCGAGGAAAGTAGAAAGGCAAAGCTACCATGACTTGGAGGAGCTTCTGCACTTAGCTATCCAAGTCGAGCAACACATCAAGAGGAAGATAGCCACTACTAGCCGGAACAAGACTACTTGGACTCCTCAACGCAACCTAGACAAGGGAAAATCCATAGCAACGGATCCCGGGTTCAACAAACCAGCATTCAAGCCAGAGCAAGGTAAGTCCCAAACTCAACAAATTACTAGAACTCGTGACATTGCTTGTTTTAAATGTCAGGGAAAGGGATACTATGCAAGAGATTGTCCGAATCAAAGGGTCATGATTCTCAAGGCTAATGGAGAGTATGAGTCCCAAGATGAAGAAGAAGAAGAAGAGCTACAACACTCCGAGGATGATGTCACTAACTATCCTAAAGTAGGAGAAATACTTGTTGTTAGGAGAGCTCTTAGTGCACTCTTTGATGCTGAGACAATCCAAAAAGAAACATCTTTCACTGTAGATGCTCATAAACTCCAAGGTATGTAGTTTAATTAATGATGGTGGTTCTTGCACTAACGTGGCTAGCAAGTATTTGGTTGACAAGCTAGGTTTAGAAAAGACCAAGCATCCTCACCCTTACAAGCTGAGGTGGCTCAACGATGAAAGCGAGCTCAAGATAGTCGAACAAGTCATTGTGCCATTCCAAATAGGCAAGTACACGGATTATGTTGTGTGTGATGTTGTCCCCATGCCAGCCGGACATCTCTTACTAGGGAGGCCGTGGAAATTTGACAAAGAGGCCATGCACAATGGGCGGAATAACTAGTACAGCTTCATCCACAACAAACGTAAGCACAACCTAGCACCCCTCACCCCTCAAGAAGTACACGAAATGCCGAAAGCAATGTCTAGAGGAATCGAGGTAAGTAAGACCAGTCTTTATGTTTCACCTGGCAAAGTGATTAAATCATTAGAAATGAAAGAGCAGGTGCTACTATTGGTCTTTAGAGATGGGTATTTTTCAGGACCCGAGAAGGACAAGCACCTGGAAGGAGTACTTAAGCTGTTAGAGGACTTCAAGGACGTTTTCCCTGAAGACCTTCCCACCGGCTTACCACCCATCCGTGGGATTGAGCACCAGATTGACCTTGTGCCCGGAGCCCCACTACCCAACCGACCAGCCTATAGAGTCAATCCCGAGGAGGCTAAGGAACTTGACAAGCAAGTTCAAAACCTGATGAGCAAAGGCTATGTCCGTGCGAGCCTTAGTCCGTGTGCAGTACCAGTCCTCTTGGTACCCAAGAAAGATGGCACATGGAGGATGTGCGTAGATTGCAGGGCCGTCAACAACATTACCGTCAAATATCGGCATCCCATTCCAAGACTGGACGACATGTTGGATGAGCTCAGTGGCGCCACCATCTTTTCAAAGATAGACCTGAAGAGTGGCTACCACCAAGTCAGAATGAAGGAAGGTGACGAGTGGAAGACAGCATTCAAGACCAAAAGGGGTCTATATGAGTGGCTGGTCATGCCGTTTGGTCTCACCAACGCACCAAGTACCTTCATGAGGCTCATGAACCACGTTCTAAGGGCCTACATCTGTAAGTTCGTTGTTGTGTATTTTGATGATATTCTAGTATACAACACTAGCTTGGATGAACATCTTAATCAACTTGAGAAAGTTTTGGAAACTTTAAGGCTAGAACAATTATATGCTAATCTCAAGAAATGTGTTTTCTCCACTGATCAATTGGTATTTTTAGGCTTTGTTGTTAGTTCACAGGGTCTAAAGGTGGATGAAGAGAAAATCAAAGCCATACAAGACTGGCCCACGCCAACCACCATTGGTCATGTTCGGAGTTTTCACGGCCTAGCAAGCTTCTACCGACGTTTTGTCAAGGATTTCAGCACCATTGCTACTCCTTTGACTGCGGTGATCAAGAAGAATGTTGCCTTCACTTGGGGGCCAAAACAGGAAGAACCTTTTCATAAACTTAAAGATAGCCTTACCCATGCATGTATCTTAGTTTTACCTAACTTTGACAAAACCTTTGAAGTTGAATGTGATGCTTCAGGTACAGGTATTGGGGCTGTCTTAACTCAAGGAGGGAAACCGGTTGCCTTCTTCAGTGAGAAACTAAACGGAGCTGCACTCAACTACCCCACCTATGACAAGGAGCTCTACGCCCTAGTAAGGTCTTTGGAGACGTGGCAGCATTACCTTCTTTCCAAGGAGTTTGTCATCCATACCGACCATGAAACACTCAAGTACCTAAGGGGCCAGACCACACTGAAGAAAAGACATGCAAAATGGCTCAAGTTTGTGGAGACTTTCCCCTACGTGATCAAGTACAAGAAGGGCAAGGAGAACATTGTAGCTGATGCCTTGTCCCGGAGGCATGCCCTGATTTCCACCATAGAGGCCAAGATAATGGGTTTTGAGCATCTCAAGGACTTATATGGCAACGATCCAGACTTTGGAGAACTCTACCAGCAATGTGCAAAAGGTGCTATCGGTCCTCACTATAAACATGATGGTTTTATTTTAAGGGACAAACGATTATGCATCCCGCAGAGTTCGATGCGAGAATTGATTCTTAGAGAGGCTTATGGAGGAGGCCTTATAAGACACTTTGGAGTGCAAAAGACCAAAAGCATTGTCGATGAGCATTTCTACTGGCCGCACCTGAAAAGGGATGTGGAACGATTCTGCTCCAAATGCATCATATGCCTAAGGGCAAAATCCAGGTTGCATCCTCATGGTCTTTATATTCCCTTACCTATACCTAACATGCATTGGGTAGATGTGTCTATGGACTTTGTTTTAGGACTGCCCAAGATAAGAGACAAGGACTCCATATTTGTGGTAGTAGACCGGTTCTCCAAGATGGCACACTTCATTCCTTGCAACAAAACAAACGATGCCACACAGACTGCTGAACTGTTCTTCAAGGAGATTGTCAGAATTCATGGATTACCAAGGACTATCGTCTCAGACCGGGATACCAAGTTACTAAGCCACTTCTGGAAGACCTTGTGAAGGAAGCTCGGGACTAAGCTTCTCTTCTCTACCACTTGACATCCCCAAACGGATGGACAAACTGAAATCGTGAACCACACACTATCCACCCTCTTAAGGGCCACAGTAGGTAACAATTTACGAAATTGGCTTGAGTGTCTTCCGTTCATTGAATTTGCTTATAACCGAACACCACACTCTACTACTAAATTCTCTCCTTTTGAGCTTGTGTATGGTTTTAAGCCTAGCACTCCCTTGGATTTTGCNGAACCACATATCTCTGAAAAACATCTGGCTCCATGGGGATCTCGGGAACGACGGGAAGATGATGACAACCAATAGGTTCCAGACTGGCTGGTGCATCCTCTGTTGGTGAAGCTGCAGCGCGGGAAGAAGAACCTCTGCGTCTGGCGACGGGAGCAGCCCTCAGCTTGTTCGAACTGGGTTGAAAGCTGACACGGTGAGGGTCAGCGGTGATGTGAGTGAGGTCTCTGTCAGGTAACTGGACCATAAGCTGCTCTCTCTGCTGGTTGGTGAAAACCTAGAACTTCTCTGGCTTCACCCAATGAGCTCTCCGCAAATACTCCATATCAACCAAAGCACGCGAGGTCACAATGGAGCAAGTTGTAGTGTCGATCCTGAAATGCTAGAAGATAGGAGTGACAAGACTACCAATGTCGTTCTCATCCCAGTTCTCACTAATGTCGCGGTTGACACATTCATCTTTTTCGACCTCTTCTGCAGGTGGGTCTTCCCAGTTTCTTTCAATCCAAATCCTCGCGGTTTCACGCTTAGGCCAAGGAGGAAGAGAGGCAATCTGTGCATCATTAGCAGTCCCAGAGGCGGACGCTTCAGCTTGGCGCGGTCTCTTAGTCCCTGGAGGCATCTGTAAGAAAAAAGAAAAACAATCAAAATCAAATCCAAAGTCTGAAGGTGTCAAGGTGTCGATCGACACCATGCATACAATCTCAATTCGACCCGAAAGCATGATCTTAACCCCGATTGTGCATCAATTAACAGTTCAAACGTACTCAATACCACGAATCAACCAAGTTTCAGTCATAAAACCCAAGAAAAATCACAAATTCGCAACATGAATCATCAATTTCCAAAACTTTGAAAATTTCAAATTTATGAAAATTAAAGGATGAAATCAGTTGGGTAATGATCTAAATCATGGTATACGACCTAAATAAGCATCATTCAATCAAGAAATCAAGCGAAAGAGGTTGAAACCGAGATTTTTCACCTTAGGGTCGAAACTGAAATTGGGAGATTTGAAGAACATACCTTGGCAGATCGAAAGAATGGACTATGGATTATGAAAGAGAGATGAAATCCGCACGGATTAGACCTTAGAATCACTCAAATCCGTTGAAAAACAGAGAAGTTAAGATTTGGGAATTTTTTGTTTTAAGGTTCGCGAGTTTTATAATTTTGGGGAAGAAAGAAAAGTCTCGGGTTTTTAAAGACTTACATGTGTCCCCGCGTGGTGTCGATCGACACCATCCCATGGTGTCGATCGACACTTGATCGTGTCGAGACTTCCTCGTCTTTTTTTTGACTAAATAAAATATAATTAGTAAAACCAAAATAAAATAAACTAAATACTTACCAGTGGATTGCCTCCCATTAACTGCTCGTTTAACGTCAATAGCTTGACTGTTCACGTGTTTAGGCAGTTGGTGCATCATCCAGAGATACAATGTGTCCTTCTCGAATCTCGGCTTGTGCCCAATAGTGTTTCACCCTCTGTCCATTTACAATGAACTCTTCTCCTTTGGAGTTTGTCAGGACAATGGCTTCATATGGTATGACCTCTTTGATGGGGAAGGGACCTGACTAACGTGAACGCAATTTTCCAGACAATAATTGTAAACGAGAGTTATAAAGAAGTATCTGGTCATTTTGTTCGAAATTTTGGTAGATGATCTTCTTATCATGATATGTGTTAGTCCTCTCTTTGTAGATCTTTGAGTTCTCATAGGCATGATGTCGAAGCTCGTCTAACTCGTTGAGCGGTACTAGGCGCCTTTCTGCAGCAGGTTTCAAGTCAAAATTCATCTTCTTGATAGCCCAATGTGACTTGTGTTCCAATTCAACTGGAAGATGGCAGGTTTTGCCATAGAGTAGCTGGAATGGTGTAGTCCCAAGTGGCGTCTTATAGGCAGTCCTGTAGGCCCAAAGTGCGTCATCTAATTTCGCAGCCCAATCCTTCCTTGTCTTGCCCACAGTCTTCTCCATAATTTGCTTGATTTGTCTGTTGGAAACTTCGACTTGTCCACTTGTTTGAGGATGATAAGGAGTAGCCACACAGTGTTGAACATCATGCTTCTTCAGCAGCTTGTTGAATACATTGTTAATAAAGTGAGAACCACCGTCACTTATAACAATCCGAGGCACTCCAAATCTTGGAAACCACCGCGGCATCATTGGTTTTGCTAGCTATTGCTTCCACCCACTTGGATACATAATCCACAACAACCATGATGTACTTGTTCCCAAAAGATGAGGGAAAAGGACCCATTAAATCGATGCCCCAGCAGTCAATGACTTCAAACTCAAGGATGAAACTTTGTGGCATCTCATGTCTCTTGCTGATTTTCCCTTTCTTTGATAAACATCACATTGAGTTATGAATAGCTGTGCATCCTTGAACATAGTAGGCCACCAAAAGCCAGATTGAAGAACCTTGGACACTGTCTTGAAAGTAGCACAGTGTCCAGCATACTCAGAACCATGACAATGGAAAAGCACATCTCGAACCTCACCTTGGACACTGTCTTGAAAGTAGCACAGTGTTACAAGTGCTCCGAACTCATGGCTTGAAAATGGGTCCAACAAAGTAGACATTCTCTTCAGGAAGAAAATCATCAATAGGGACGTCATCTTCGATCTTAATCCTTGAGAGATGGTCAACTACTTGATATATCATGGTTTTTACCAGTTTTTGTACCATGATATAAGTGTTTTTATTGAGTCTTAATACTATTTTTGAGTCTATATAGAGTCTATGCAGGTTCAGGTACAATTGGAGTTAAATTGGAGATTTGGATACATTTTGGAGCTTAATGGAATGAAGTCACGAAGTGTTGAAGTCGGATTGAAGATACAGGATGAGTGTCGATCAACACCGCCTGTTGGTGTCGATCGACACCAAGATTTCCAATTTTCAAAGACTTGAAGTTTCCGGATTTTGAAGAAAAGGAAATTCTCAAGACTTTTCCTAATCTTCCAGGGAATTGAAGATTCGTACATAGGCCTATAAATATTGTTTTCAAAGCTATTGTTTAGGCAGAATTTCATATTTTTAGAATCATAGAAGTTTAGGTTTTTGGAGAGAAAAATCAGACTCCTTTAGAGAAGATTTGGAACTCCTTTATTTCTTCTATTGATTTCTTTTATGCTTTCTATTCAAATAATGATTTCTGTTTCATTGATCATGTCTGAGTAGTTTGCTTGTTAGGTTTAGGGTTTTTCAAAGGTGATTGATGAATTGTTAGGTCGAATTAAATTGTTAGGATAAAATCATTAGAGTTCTTCATCTGTATTTATGTTTAATGCTTATTCTAGCTTCGCGACCTAGAATC
>JAHZTW010000001.1:367437093-367451066 GCA_020283515.1 Alliaria petiolata
TTATACATGCGCCATGGGCTGTTGTCTGATTGGTCGGTGCTGGTGTGACTTGTCTTGGACCATGTTTCGTCCTCATACATGTAGTCCACAATCACGGCTTGTTTCGTCCTCATACATCCGCGTTTCGTCTTTATACATGCGTGTTTCGTCTTTATACATGCGCCATGGGCCATCGTCCGATTGGTCGGTGCTGGTGTGACTAGTCCTGGACATGGTTTCGTCCTTATACATGTAGTCCATAATCACGGCTTGTTTCGTCCTCATACATGCGCATTTCGTCTTTATACATGTGTTTCGTCTTTATACATGCGCGTTTCGTCTTTATACATGCGTCAAGTGCTATATTCTGATTGGTCAGTGCTGGGGTGATTATTCTTGGATCATGTCTTGTCCTCATACATGTGGTCCACAATCACGGCAACCAATCACGTCAAAACACCTCCAGTCGTGGCCATGGCCAAGCTGAACGGCTGCACACGTGTCACTGTCCCATTGGTCGATTTTTGACTTCGATCATTACTTTGTCTAACTCCATTTTCTCCAGCTTATAAAGGCCCCTCATTGTCGTCGCATTGTTGGAAAGAGCCATAGCCCACTCGACTATCTTCTATTCGAGCAATTCTTGCTTCGGACGGGCTTTCTCCTTCCTCCTCGAACGCTTATGAATTTTCTAGAGAATTCTTCGAGTTTCTTTTGACAAAACACTTAGATTTGTTGTCCTAAGTGTTCCACCCTTTGATGGGATGAGAAAATTTGCCTTGGCCAGACGATCCAAGCAATTTCTCATTCCAGCCGCGCGCCGGTCCGGTCCGATATGGCCATCGAGCTTCTTTCCCCCGTAAATTTTTATCTACCCGATATTAATCAGATTTTCTTCGAGCATTCTTCCTCTTTTAGCTTCCTTAGTTGATCCCAATCAATGTCCCATTGATTTTGGAACTTCGAATTTTGAGTGGTCTTCTTACGGCCACTTCTTGTCCGCGATGGTCTTCTCCCGACCATCTTAGGTTCTGCTCGAATTTTTCTTCATCTGACTTGGCCAGAGTGCTCCCCTTGGCCTATACCATCTATCCAAGATGTCCTTGAGTCGATTCCATGATGTTGGTTTCTCGGCCAAAATTTCTCCTCTCGGTCGTTCTGCTCTTGCCGGCCTCCGCTCACGTCCGGGTTATTACATTCTTTCCCCCCCCTTATTAGAATTCGTACCGAATTCTAAAGTGTAGAATGTATCTCCATCTTCCTCCACTCCTAACTTGATTGTTCCTTCAAGTTACGCCGTCTGGCCCCCTCCTGGCGAGTTAGTTGATTCCTTTGTACAACGTAAGTGATAATTCCTCTTGAACTATTCACTTTTCTAGGCTATACCACACATCTCAGTGATAATTCCTGGTGAATTATACATCATTCTCAGCCTGGTTCCGTACACTTCATCCATCGACTATATGGTCCCACCATCTAGGCAATTCCGTTGAACCTTCCTTCGGTTGTCCCTGCCCTTTCTCTTCTGGTGATCCATCTTCTTCCAATTCTCCCATAAGGTATTCTACAACTATTCTTAAACCTAACGGTCGGTTACTAGGAAAGATCTTTCCTAGACTTCCATAGCCAACCTTACCCAATCTTAATCCACTCCTAAGAACTTTCACTTCTCACAAGTGTGTTTTACTTCCCTCACGGAAATAAAACTAACAGAAATTCTTCCTCCATCAAACACGATTTATCGTTTTCCCCAACTCGGGGTCCTAAACAATAAATCCTTACTTACCACATAATATCTATCATTTATAGCAACCACTGGTATGATAATATTATAACATGCCCCGCATAATATCTAGTAATTCCAGCAACCTAAGCATTACTAATATCATGCATGCAATGATATAAGTTAAAACCCAAGCGTACCTTTATCTCGGAGCCTTCTCAAGGCTAGGGGTTTCTAGGTCGCCTAGCCCTACTACTACTCTACCTCGTTACCTGTCTCTCTGAGGCTCTTCTCGCAGAAGAGCGGATCGTTGTCTGTCTGGTGGTGCTAGAGGGTTGGACGGGGTGAGTGGTCGGGCAATCCGTTCCATAGTGCCCTCTCCCTTCGCAAATTCGACACACAATGTGCCTCGGGGTCATTCGATTTTCTTGTCGGGCACTAGGGCATGCATGACTAAAATGCCCTCTCCCGCCACACATAGAATATGGTCCAGTAACCCTTGAAGGTGACGGAACTCTCATTCTTGCTGTCCTTCTTGGAGGTCTTCCCCTCTGACCGGGTTCTCCATGTTGTTCTTCTTCGGTTGTTGTGGTTAGGTTTTCTATCTCCGTAGTAAGTGTCCTACGAAGATCACTTGTAGATCCGCCTTATATGTCAGTCGTCTCTCTGGGTCGCCTGTCGATGCCACCAGGCCTTTGAGGAGCTTCCTCCTCCTCGTGGTCTGACGTTGCATTGAGCGGCCTTCGTCGATCATGTCCACCTATTCGAGTCATCTGTCTAGTCCAATAGGTGGGTGATATGTTACCTTGCCCAAGTAACCTTCCTCAGAAGACGACTCTTCGTCTGCCTCCATTGGGTTGTTCCCCCATATCTCACTGTTTAGTTGAACATATGTGGTGAGGTCTCCGTGATCGGATCCCGTAGACAGAAATGGATATACGTAATCCGCTTGGTCTTCCTCCGTTGGGATGTAGGGATGCATACCATAGTCCGGTATGAATACGTGGGGCATTGGTATCTCCGGCAGCACGCTCTGGGGACTGTCTGGGTCCCATGAATTAGGCGTAGACCCACCCAAAGAGACTTCAATGATTTCGCTCGACGGTACCAGGATCTCCACTCACGGGTATCGCGTCGGCCATGCTGTAAAACTCGGTGGCGTTCTTGGTGCCAATTCCACTTCCGGCGAAAGATTTATTTCCTCGCCCGTTCCACTATCATCTTCAGAGAGGTTTACTTCAAGAGATGACACCAAATCGGTAATCACTATCCAGTGATCAGAATTTGTCGATCCATTGGAGTTCCCTGATGAACTTGAACCGCTATCCCCTCCTGACCCCTCCTGACCCCTCTGCACACCCATACCCCTCAAACTCATCTTCCTGTATCCAGACGTCACGAAATCTTCCCATCCTAATCTCTGCGAGACCATAATGCAAGAATCAGGGTATCCTATTTCTTAAAGAAATCACATCCCATTTCCCTGAAATCCTAACTAGCAGACGGACATTCCGGATTCCTAGGTATGCTCCTACGACTCTTTTGACTCGATAAAACCGATTAAAGTCCTTGTCCTCTCAGCATGATACGAAAACCATGCTCTGATACCACCTTCTGTAGCACCCCCGACCCGGTCTAATGCCCAGACGAGCCGGGAGCGCCGCAGTGTGTCGAGGTTCGCCGACCGGCCGGCCCTCCCTCAGAACGAATCCAAGTCCAAGGCTGCCCCGCCGTGCTAGCTCGACCCTCTCGCCTAGGGCCTAAGGCTTGCCAACCCGTACCCTAGGCAAGAGTTGTGTTAACTCGGACCAAGTTAATATCATTTCAACACAAGGTTCTTACTTTCAACAAAACTCCTTTATTATATATATCGAGTCATTATACAAAATCTGACTTATTCAAACACTATATAAGCGGATCCTTACTATCCAAACCGTACAACTCAAACTGTGCATATGTTTTACAAAAATATACCGCAATCTACTCCGGAATCCTAGTGTTCGCTGCGCCCGTCTACTCTCTACGGCTTCCTGCAAAATTTATTAAAATGAGGGATGAGTAATCTAGTATTACCCAGTGAATCCAGGACCCTCTATACAATTGTTAGAAACCCAACCCAAACCCCGAAATAAAAAGAATGCATGCATGCTCACATCATGCAACAATATCAAAGCAATAACACAAGCGGAAGCTTAAACAATGGTGGCATGACCATAGTAACCTCCTCGTTACTATGCATGCCGGGGCTATAGCAACCTGCAGATTACTAAGCCCAACCGTGGAACACACACCCTAGCCCTTCATGGCTACATGTGTTCCACACTCGACTAGACATTGAACCAGGACCCGAGCCCTTCATGGCTATTCCTGTTCAATGCTAGCTACCAAACATGACCCTAGCCCTTCATGGCTATGCATGTTCCACTCCACGCGGGTTGTCGAGGCCTCTAGGTGTATCGGTCCACGGCTCCCTTCCTTGAACACCTCCCTACTTACCACAGAGGAACGTAGGCGAGAACATCAATGCCGACATGTCCTTAACTCGACAGTCGGTCCGTTATGTCCTTCATGACAATCGACGGCACTTGCATCGTCATGCATACTCGGCCGAGGGAGCGACCCAAGTACCCTCCGAGTCTTCCTTCCGTCATGAACCGAGGGTTTCTCGTATCCATTTGGGTCGGGAAAGCGGGACGCCGCCGATACACCGCCCTAAATCACCATGAGTCTTCGTACCCATGTGATCCACACACCGTACTTAGCATATGGACTTTTACGCCCCACCATGCCTCGTACCACACCAATACATGTGGATATAACACACCACATGCATTCACACTCACTCAATAATTTTTAAAAATTCGCCGGCAACCACTTTCACAATGTCACTTATTATGAAAGCTACCTCGGCAGAATTTCTCAATTAAAAATTATTTCTGCGGCATAACTCTTCACAAAACTCCTCTTTTGTGAAAGTTAATGCGGCATACTTATAACAATTTCTGCGGCATAACTCTTCACAAAACTCCTCTTTTGTGAAAGTTAATGCGGCATACTTATAAAAATTTCTGCGGCATAACTCTTCACAAAACTCTCCTTTTTGTGAAAGTTATCGCGGCAGAACCTCTCACACACAATAATAACTTAAGATGGACATCCCTAGTGTTCCATCCTTAAGTTAAAACCTGCACATGAATCCATTAGTATGAAATCTATACTACCGGGACTCACCTCTTTCCTTTGCTAGACTAGCTGGATCCTTCTTTCTAGATCGGCTAAGCTTAGACTTGACTTGAGCGTACTAGCTCCTTACTACTTTCACTCACTCGGTCTTAGTGTTTAGTTTTACCTTACTTTGGGCGAGAATGGCTTGGAAGAATGGCATCACAGGGGTATTTTTAGGCATTCCAAGCAATCAAGCATGCTGCTAGCTGAGTGTCGTCCATCGGGCAATCAAGCCATGCATGCAATCCACGAATCAAAGCTAGTCCCTAGCCTATTCCTTAGGCTTCCTAGCCTTCATCATTGCATCTTATCCCATCTTCTAGCCCCTAGGCTAGTGTGTTGACTTCTTAGTTGCCACGAAGTGATAATGACCCATAAAACCACTTTTTTCAAAGATAGACCTTATCTTTGGTTTTTTCTTAATACATGGGTGGGTCTTGCATGCTCTCCACACCCCAGACCTAGGCTATAGCATGTACCCTAGGCTGCTTAGCCTTATCTCCTTTGACCACTTTTTCAAGACGTGTGCTCTCTTATGATTCGCTGAGGCTGTGGGTCTTATCTTCTGGGAGAATAAGCTATAGTCAAGAGACTTATCTCCTAGCTAGTATCCCACGCCATCTCATGCTTAAAACCATGGTTTTTATCCAATATATAACTAGTTCAAAGGTTATCCATGACCGGTCCAACATAGTGGCTCGTTTCGTCCTTATACATGCGCGTTTCGTCCTTATACATGCGCCATGGGCTGTTGTCTGATTGGTCGGTGATGGTGTGACTTATATTGGACCATGTTTCGTCCTCATACATGTAGTCCACAATCACGGCTTGTTTCGTCCTCATACATGTGCGTTTCGTCTTTATACATGCGCGTTTCGTCTTTATACATGCGCGTTTCGTCTTTATACATGCGCCATGGGCCATCGTCCGATTGGTCGGCGCTGGTGTGACAAGTCCTGGACCAGGTTTCGTCCTTATACATGTAGTCCATAATCACGGATTGTTTCGTCTTCATACATACGCGTTTCGTCTTTATACATGCGCGTTTCATCTTTATACATGTGCGTTTCGTCTTTACACATGCGTCATGTGCTATCTTTTGATTGGTCAGTGCTGGGGTGATTAGTCTTGGACCATGTCTAGTCCTCATACATATGGTACACAATCACGGCAGCCAATCACGTCAAAACACCTCCAGCCGTGGCCATGGCCAAGCTGAACGACTGCATACGTGTCACTGTCCCATTAGTCGATTTTTGACTTCGACCATTCCTTTGTCTAACTCCATTTTATCCAGCTTATAAAGGCCCCTCATTCTCGTCGCATTGTTGGAAAGAGCCATAGCCCACTCGACTATCTTCTATTCGAGCAATTCTTGCTTCGGACGGGCATTCTCCTTCCTCCTCGAACGCTTGTGAATTTTCTTGAGAATTCTTCGAGTTTCTTTTGACAAAACACTTAGATTTGTTGTCCTAAGTGTTCCAGCCTTTCATGGGATGAGATAATTTGCCTTGGCCAGACGATCCAAGCAATTTCTCATTCTAGTCGCGCGCTGGTTTGGTCCGATATAGCCATCGAGCTTCTTTCCCCGGTAACTTTTTATCTACCTGATATTTTTCTGATTTTCTTCGAGCATTCTTCCTCTTTTACATTCCTTAGTTGATCCCAATCAACGTCCCATTGATTTTGGAACTTCGAATTTTGAGTGGTCTTCTCACGGCCACTTCTTGTATGCGATGGTCTTCTCCCGACCATCTTAGGTTCTGCTCGAATTTTTCTTCATCTGACTTGGCCAGGGTGCTCCCCTTTGCCTATACCATCGATCCAAGTTGTCATTGAGTCGATTCCATGATGTTGGTTTCTTGGCCAAAATTTCTCGTCTCGGCCGTTCTGCTCTGGCCGGCCTTCGCTCACGTCCGGGTTATTACAGACACCCTCCGAAGATCACGACACAAGTCGCTTCTACTGCTGCAACCCCATCATCTTTGGTCAAACAGATGCCTTCACATCCTTCTTCCCCGAAACCTCGAAAAAAGCAAATATATGCATTTCCTGGAATCAATTCCAAACCTCCTGATCCTCTCAATAAGAATACCAAAGTTTCAAAAGGTGCTTCACACTTATGCAAGCAACGAGATTCTCGTAGAGGGCTTGGTGTTTCTTTTGATGATTCTGCAGGAAAACGAAGTGTCCCACCCGAAAAGATGACCCACCCTGCTGTTGTTCCTCACTTCCTTGGTCGCTCTCATGCACCTACTGCCTATAAACCACCATGGATGAGAAGACATTCGTCTGGGAAGCATTCAATGCCACCATCTAATCCTCCAGATGTCTGAACCCCGACACAGTCAAGCACTGAAAACGAGCACTGAGTGGGAGGCAACCCACTGTTAGGTACGTTTTTCTTTTTATTTTCTTTTTAGTTTTTATAAGTCTTAAGTTTCAGTTAGTTGAAAAAAGGCGACATTGGACTCAACATAGACCAGTGTCGGTCGACACCACTATAGCGTCGATCGACACCATGCGCCGACGAAGGTAAGTCTTCTAACTGGTCTTTTATGTTGTTTCTAATCTTTCTTTTAACCAACTTCGGGCTTGATAACATTGGGGACAGTGTTGTTTAAGTCTGGGGGAGGTGATTACTGACTTTGTGTTTTGTTTTGAGAGTCAAAAAAAAAAAACTGTTTTATTGAGTCTTAATTAGTGAAATTTTTAGTTTTCAGAAGAACTAACCACAGAAGATTGACACTTGAAGGACCATTGCCATAGTGGTTGATTGCAGGTCTTACTAAGTAGAAAGCTTCAAGTGGATCAAGCTAACAAAGAGAGTTCAGATTCCTGCTTAGAGCTTGGTATTAATTGGACTTGAATCCTCTTTCAACACTGACAAGATAAGAACATTACAGTCTCTCCTTGATCTTCCCTTTAGAAAAGAAAAGAAAAGAAATAAAGAAGTCTGATCAAGGAATAGTGCAAAATTCCTCATGAGCATGTCTCCTCACAAGGAACAATATTAGTGAGAGCTCATGGACCTGTCTCCTCACAAGGAACACAAGTAAGAGTAGCACTATTCCAAGACTTGAATTGGGAGATTGCTAAACTTGTGGTAAGTATACTGAAATACTTCCTAAAGTTGGCTCTATGGTGTGTGGATTCAAGAGTGTTGGTTCGATGTGGCGTTCTGAAGGTTAGCTGGATATTTCGGTTTTCAAACCTCGACCCTATACTTAGTTTATGTTTTGCTTGAGGGCAAGTAAAAGCTAAGTCTGGGGGAGTTGATATATCATGGTTTTTACCGGTTTTTGTACCATGATATAAGTGTTTTTATTGAGTCTTAATACTATTTTCGAGTCTATATATAGTCTATACAGGTTCATGTACAATTGGAGCTAAATTGGAGATTTGGATGCATTTTGGAGCTTAATGGAATGAAGTCACGAAGTGTTGAAGTCGGATTGAAGATACAGGATGAGTGTCGATCGACACTAACAGGGTGTCGATCGACACTAACAGGGTGTCGATCGACATCAAGATTTCCAATTTCCAAAGACTTGAAGTTTCCAGATTTTGAAGAAAAGGAAATTCTCAAGACTTTTCATAATCTTCCACGGAATTGAAGATTCGTACCTAGGCCTATAAATATAGTTTTCAAAGCCATTGTTTAGGCAAAATTTCATATTTTAAGAATCATAGAAGTTTAGGTTTTTGGAGAGAAAAATCAGACTCCTTTAGAGCAGATTTGGAACTCCTTTATTTCTTCTATTGATTTCTTTTATGCTTTCTATTCAAATAATGATTTCTGTTTCATTGATCATGTCTGAGTAGTTTGCTTGTTAGGTTTAGGGTTTTTCAAAGGTGATTGATGAATTGTTAGGTTGAATTGAATTGTTAGGATAAAATCATTAGAGTTCTTCATCTGGATTTGTGTTTAATGCTTATTCTAGCTTTGCGGCCTAGAATCTGATCTTAGGTTAATTAATAGATGCGAGAGTATTATTGATTACCTGAACTAATGTTAGATGAGCAAAATACCTATTCGCAAAGAGATTTGGTTTACGGTTTTGTGAACAATTGAACCTGTTATTAATTGTTAGAATTTGTCTGAATTGTTAGAATTTGCAAAGAAATTTAGAATTCTAGGGTTTAGACACAGATAATCTTCGCAGCGAGAGTTGGTTGATTTTACATTAGTGTTTCAATTTCAAGAACAGTTCTTCATAATTCCTAACATTCTGTCTATACCTGCAATTTGGATCATCTGAGAATTTCCCTGAACCTAGCGTTTCGTCTCCTGAATTTACATCGTTTTTATTTACATGCTGTCTTTTACCTTTAATTACTTCTTCTTAGCTTAATTCGAAATTAGAAGTTCGTTGTGTGACTATCCCTTCCCTGTGGATTTGATCCCTAAATACTACAGTAATCTCTTAATTTGAGAGAGTAGCTCTAGGGTAAATTTTGAGAGCATATCAAATTTTGGCGCCTTTGTCGGGGAAACTCTTGAAGAAGCAAAATCCATCTCAACAACCTTGGCTTTGTATCCTTCTTCTGCATCAAGTACTTCAATTCAGAATGATCAGTATAAACAATTACCTTTGAGACGACAAGGTATTGTCGAAATTTCTCAAAGGCAAAGATCATAGCCAAAAGTTCCTTCTCAGTTGTTGCATAATTCTTCTGAGCATCATCCAACGTTGGGCTGACAGAGTAGATAGTATGAAGCTTCTTGTCTTTCTCAGCTCCTACTGTGAAATCGTTGGCATCACACATCACCTCAAAAGGCAAATCCCAGTCCGGAGGTTGAACAATTGGAGCACTTACCAAGGCTTGCTTGATCTGTTCAAAGGCTGAAAGGCATTCTGTTGTGAACTCAAATTTCACATCTTTGCAGAGAAGAGCAGTGAGTGGCCTTGCAATCTTGCTGAAATCCTTGATGAATCTTCTATAGAACCCAGCATGACCCAGGAAACTCCTTACTTATTTGACATAATCAGGTGCTTGCAAGCTCGTCATGACTTCAATCTTGGCGCGGTCTACTGCGATCCCTTCTGCTGAAACTTTGTGCCAAAGTACAATGCCATCTCTGACCATAAAGTGGCACTTTTCTCAGTTCAGGACTAAGTACTTCTCTTCACACCGCTGCAATATTGCGCATAAGTTGTCCAGGTAGCTGATATGTCTACATTTTGCATCATTTTTCCCTCCATTTAGTGTAAGTTTCTTATCATTTAGGAGCCTAATTAAGCATCATTGTGTTGCATTGTATCATTTAGAGTCCTAGAGTGTATTTGCATAGTCCTTGCATGTATTGGTGCATTTGGAGTCTTGATCAGGTAATATGAATGTTGTGGAGGCAACAATGGAGTTGGAGAGGGATGGCACAACACTTGGAAGAGCAAGAAGTCGCCAAGAAGATGGAGCAGAAGACTTCTGGCGCTGGTTCGGCGAAGCAGTTCGATGATGCACGCCGAACCGAACTTCCAGGGTCACCGTTCGACGAACTGGTTCGGTGAAGGAGGCCGAACCGCTTTTCCAGGGCGTCCGTTTGGTGAAGACGTTCGATGATGCTCGCGGAACCAAACTTCCAGAGGTTCGGTTCGACGAAGCTGTTCGACGTAAGACGTCGAACCGTACCCAGACGCAAGAAGATGGATCAAGGCATTGAAGTCCAGTTCGACGAAACCGTTCGACGAAGGACACCGAACCGAACGTCCAGTTGGTTCGATGAACTCGTCGAACTGAACCCAGACGAAACTTTTTTTGTCTACTTTATGGGTCCCTCCTATAAATACTCTTTAGACCTAATTTTTACCTTAACTTTTATTCTCTTTGTTCTAAGTCTAAACTTTTTGCCACTTTTAGAGAAAACCTTGTATTTGGCTTGAATCTTTGAGTTTAATGTAATATCTCTTTTAGATTTCTTGTTTTATCTTTCCCTAATCATGTTTAACCTTTCTCTAATCTTTGATTTGATTGGTTTAACTATGATTAGTGAGTAGTTCCTTAAGAACTTGGGGATGAGTTAGATTTAGGGATTTCTAATGGTTCAATCTTGCAATCTAGGATAGATTCTTTCATTTCTCTTCTTATTAAGTAGTTCCTAATGCCAAATAGCTAATCTTTGCTATTTGGATCATAGGAATTTCATACACCCACCAAGTGTTTGATGAAATGCTTGAACCAACTTAATAAGAGATTTACATTCCTAGCCTAAGACATTAGTTGCCTAGGGTGTTTATCATGCCATTTACACTTGTAATTAATGCTTGTTGATCATCCTAATGCTAAAACATCATTAGTTCATTAGGGTGATTAAGAAAGGGATTAGTGCCACACATCATGGTCTAATCTTATTTAAGTGTTCTAGGCATAGAGTTAGCTTGATTAGTTGTTTAAATGATTGCAAGGTTGTCCATTTAGTTTCGCAAATCAATGATTCCATCCCTATGTTTCGTTTTTAGTTAATTTGATAATCTTGATTAGTAGTAATTGCTTGATTAGTACTTGATTAGTAGTAATTAAGGCTTAGTTTGATATTATTGCTCTTGTAGTGTCTCTTTTAGATTGTAGTTTGCTTTTCATTATTACTTGTCACTTGAATTGCCAATTTAGCTTAGCTTAAACCAAACTTTGTATTCTTATTGAATCATCTCCCAAAATGGATTGATATCTCAAGTATTGCAATTATATGAACAATTGAGAAATTGCTTGCAAGAGATAAAAACTCTTGTATCAATTTGGCGCCGTTGCCATATTGGGATTGTTTGATCATTAAGATTTGAGTTTAGTTTGAGACTAAGTAATCCTTTTGTGTTTATTGACCATCTACTTTTCTAGATTTCAGTTTACCATGAATGCATTTGAGATCACAAGGAGACAACAATTTCCAAGGCTTTCAAGACATTGATCAATTGGAAAGGGTCGCTAGAATTGCAAGAAGGGAAGCTGAAAGGTTAGAGAGGTTGAGAATGGAATAGCAACAAAGGGATCAAGCTCCTCCACCAAACATGGCGCAAGCACCAAGGGGCAATGGAAACCTCTTGCATGCGCCTAGACAAGGGAGAACCATTGGGGCTGGAGATGCTCCAAATATTCATCAAAATAGATATGATATTCAACCTCCACCGGTTCACAACAACACCTTTGAGATCAAGCCAGCTTTCATATCCATTGTTCAACAAGACAAGTTCTATGGTTTGCCAATGGAGGATCCACTTGATCACTTGGATAACTTTGATAGAGTTTGTGGGTTATTCAAGATGAATGGTGTGAGTGAAGATGCTATCAAACTAAGACTCTTTCCCTTCTCTCTTGGGGATAGAGCAAGGCAATGGGAGAAAAACTTGCCTCAAGGAACAATCACCTCTTGGGATGAATGCAAGAAGGCATTCTTATCTAAGTTCTTCTCCAACTCTAGGACCGTCAAGTTGAGGAATGACATCTCAAGTTTCACTCAAAAGAATAATGAGTCTTTTAATGACGCATGGGATAGGTTCAAGGGCTACACAATGCAATGCCCTCATCATGGCTTCACACAAGAGTTTCTACTAAGCACCATCTATAGAGGGGTCCTTCCAAAGATTAGAATGCTTCTTGATACAGAAAGTAATGGAAACTTCTTAGAAAAAGAAGTAGAAGATGGTTTGGAGCTTGTAGAGAATCTTGTCTTGAGTGATGGTAATTACAATGAAGACTATGATAGAGCTCCAAGGGGAGGTGAATATGAATCTCACAAGAAAGAAATGAAGTCTCTACATGACAAGATGGACAAGCTCCTATCCTCCAATCAAAGGCATGTGCATTTTGTTGGTAAGAATCAAGAAGATTGTGATGACCAAGTTGAGTCTCAAGAGTGTGAAGAAGTGGTAAATTTCGTGGGAGGCCAAGGAGGCTACAACAACAACTACAACAACAACTATAAGGGGAATAACAACCTCTCTTATAGAAGTACTAATGTAGCCAACCCCGAAGACCAAGTCTACCCTCCACAAGCTCCTCAAAGCACACATTTAGTACCTTACAACAATCAACAAAAGGGTTATGCACCAAGGTCTAACTACCAAGGAGGAAACCAAGGCTACTTTGGTGGGAAAAAGTATAACCAAGGCAATGCTCCAACGGGTTTTACTCAACCTTCACAAGGTCCTCCACAAAACAATGTTCAGCTTATGCTTCAACAAATACTTCAAGGTCAAGCCCATAGTGATGTTAATATGGGAAAGAAAATTGCTGAAATTAATACAAGGATGGATTCTTCACTCAATGAGCTTGCAACTCAAATAGGAGGTCTTCAACAAAAGTTCAAACAACTTGAGAAAGGCAAGACTTCTAGCTCCAATTCTCAAGGCACTTTACCCGGTAAACCCGAAGCTAACCCAAAAGAGTATTGCAATGCTATCTCCACTATTGATGAGGATGAGTATGAGCTTGTTGTGCTAGAGTTTGAGCAACTATTCGAAGCTCCTTATGATACATCTACATTCAATGAGGACATTGAAGTTCAAGATGGGAAGGTGGTCATTGAAAATGACTCCATGGTTGTTGCTACAGAAATGGGTAAAGAAGTGTTTGATGAACCCAAAACTTCTACAAAGGCAAGAGTTGAAGAGGATGTAAGAGACGTGGATAAGAAGAGTGAAGGAGGAGCTTGTGATCTCCTTATCTATAAGCCACCACTCCCATATCCTGAGCGGATTTTGAGTAAGGCACAAAAGAAAGTGCTCTCAAGCTTTAGAGGAAGTATTGAGAAATTTGGTGCACCTTTGCCCAAGGAGGAGAGGTTATCTCAGGTCAATGATCAAATAATGTTCATCAAAGACTTGCTAGCTAATAGGGAGGAGGTAGAAGAGTTGATGGAAAGCCTTGATCCACCAAGCACAACAAAGGATGAGCCTAAAACTATTCCAAAGCTTGGTAATCCCATAAAAATTTTAATTTCTTGCTCTCTTGGGAATTTGAAGATTGATGAGGCCTTGTGCAATTCGGGATCAAGTGTCAATGTGATGTCCCTTGAATTGTCAAAGAGCCTTGGGATTACAAACCTAAA
>JAHZTW010000001.1:367472326-367486751 GCA_020283515.1 Alliaria petiolata
AGGAAATGGTAGAGGTGTTTATGGATGACTTTTCTGTGTATGGTGCCTCTTTTTCTGCTTGTCTTTCTAATCTTTGCAGGGTTCTACAAAGATGTGAAGAGTCTCACTTGGTGCTCAATTGGGAAAAGTGTCACTTCATGGTCAACCAAGGCATTGTGTTGGGTCATAAGATCTCTGAAGATGGTATAGAAGTGGATAGAGCCAAGATAGATGTCATGGTCAAGATGGCGCCTCCAATCAATGTGAAAGGCATAAGGAGTTTCCTTGGGCATGCCAATTTCTATAGGAGATTCATCAAGGATTTCTCTAAGATTGCTAGGCCTTTGACAAGACTCCTTTGCAAGGAGGTGGAATTTCAGTTTGATAAGGAATGCTTGCAAACTTTTGAGACAATCAAGAAGGCACTTGTGAGTGCCCCCATTGTGCAAGCACCAGATTGGAGTCTACCATTTGAGATCATGGCTGATGCTAGTGACTATGCCGTTGGAGCTGTGCTTGGGTAAAGGAAAGACAAGAAGCTTCATGTGATCTATTATGCAAGTAGAACACTTGATGATGCTCAAACCAAGTATGCTACAACAGAAAAGGAACTCTTGGCAGTTGTGTTTGCTTTTGAGAAGTTTAGATCTTACTTGGTGGGATCAAAGGTGATAGTGTATACCGATCATACTGCATTGCGCCACATCTATGCCAAGAAGGAGACAAAGCCAAGGCTCCTTAGATGGATTTTGCTTTTACGAGAGTTTGACATGGAGATAGTGGACAAGAAGGGTGTGGAAAATGGTGTAGCTAATAATTTGTCAAGGATGAGGATTGAGGATGCTTTGTCAATCAATGATTCATTACCGGAGGCACAAATTATGATGATCAAGAGCATTGCTAGTGCACATGGAGTTGGAAGAAAGCTTGAAGAGATTCAAGGTCTAGAAGACAAAGCTTTGCCTTGGTATGCCGACATTGTTAACTACTTGGTGTGCAAAGAAGAACCCACTCATCTCAACACTTATCACAAGAAGAAGTTTATGAGAGATGTGTCACACTTCTATTGGGATGAGCCCTATCTCTACAAGAGATGTGCTACAAAGCGTTCAAGGACACCCTGGTGTTGCAGCTGCTCCAAGGGTTGTGAGACAAATAGGTTCAGGAGATGCACCGATATCGACTGCAGGCCGACACGGTATCAAGCCACCACCAGTGCAGTACAACAATTTCGAGATCAAGAGTGGTCTCATCTCCATGGTGCAGAACAGTCGATTCTTCGGTCTGCCTTTGGAAGACCCACTCGACCATCTCAACCATGACCAAGATCAACGGAGTAAGCGAAGACGGATTCAAGCTGTGTTTGTTTCCCTTCTCGTTGGGAGACACAGCACACGTCTAGCAGAAGACACTGCCCCACGGATCAATTACCTCGTGGGTAGAATGCAAAAAGGCTTTCTTGACAAAGTTCTTCTCCACATCGAGGACTATCCGATTGAGGAACGAAATCAGTGAATTCACTCAGAAATCCAATTAAACCTCCGGTGAAGCCTGGGAGCGATTCAAGGGCTACACTACTCAGTGCCCTCACCATGGGTTCAGCCAAGAATCCTTCCTCAGCACCCTATACCGAGGTGTCATTCCCAAGATTCGGATGTTGCTCGATACGGCGAGCAATGGAAATTTCCTAGCAAAGGACGTAGAAGATGGTCTCGAGCTGGTTGAAAACTTAGCTCATAGTGACTTCTCTTACCACGAAGACTACGACAGATCCAACCGTGGCTCCAAAGAAGAAGTGAATGGAAGCCGGAAAGTGATCAAAGAGCTCAACGAGAATCTTGACAAGCTGCTACTTGTCCAAACTCAAAAAGAAGTCCATTTCGTGGAAGAACTCACTCAAGTCCAAGATGGGGAGGACGTCCAGTATGAAGATGATAACTACAACAACGCTCAAGGAGGTTGCAACACTTGGAGACCCAACAAACATCTTTCTTACCGGAGCACAAACGTCGCTAACCCATAAGACCAGACCTACCCTCAGCAGCAAGCGGGAGGAGCAAAACAATTCGTGACTTACACGAATCAACAAGGCTTTGTACCAAGATTCCCATTTCAAGGCGGATACCCGCCACGACAACAAGCCGTTGTACCTCCTGGTTTCCAACAACAACAAGGAAACTCACCTGCTCAAGCTGGTTTTGACTTGGAAGACACTCTAAAGCAACTTCTCCAAGGTCAAACACATATCCAGGCGGATATACAGAAGCGTTTTGCTGAAGTGCATAACAAGATAGATGGTGTCAACATGGAGCTATCCGGAAAGATTGAAGCTTTAAACACTCGCGTTAAAGCACTTGAAAACAACAAAGGCATTGCATCAACAAGCCAACCAAGCAACCTTCCTGGTAAATCCTTCATGAACCCAAAGGAGTATTGCCAAATGATCACCACTTTCGACGATGAAAAACAGGATCTACCCGATATCCCTTGTTCAAAACTGGCTCAAGTCGATGAGGACATCGACATCTTAAGAAGGGGAGGGAATTCTAAAAATTTGGAAGACCCTGAAGAGAAAGCAGCGACTGATCCACCAAAAGCGCCATTCCTGTGAGTTTACAAACCGTCAATGCCATACCCCCAGAAGCATAAGAAGCGTTTCATAAAAGAACAAGAGGCCGAATTGATCGAAACCTTGATGAAGGTTGAAGATTTATTCAACATTGTCGGCAAAACCAAGCCTATTCGAGCTTTCCTAGTAGCTTAGAAGGACAAGCTCTATGCCGACGCAATGGCAACCATTGGAAGTAATTCAGCAGCTCGTGAAGAGAAACCCAAGGAAGAAACCTTGGTAGTGAAGAAGCTAGAGGATCCAGGATCATTCACTCTCCCATGCACACTCGCGAGGGATCACCTTTGGTAACTGTTTGTGTGATCTCGGTGCAGCATCAATGTGATGAGTCTAGCCACTGCTATGCGTCTTGGCTACGACACTTATACCGACTGTAAGAAGCCGTTATCACTGGCCGATGGAAGTGAAAGAAAACAGTTGGGAAGCTGCTGGACTTTCCTCTCGTGATTGGGAACGTGCTACTACCAAGTGACTCTTGGTGATAGGAATGGACCAACATGTCAAGGAAACCCTCCTGCTGGGAAAACTTTTTCTAGCTTCTGCCAGTTGCATGTTTGATTGCAAAAGCGGCAAGGTAGAGCTGAGACTAACCGGGAGCTTGGGAATGCATTTTGACACAAAAGGGAAGAGGATCAATGAAAGGGAGCATGCATACTCCCTTGAGCTCAAGAAGACGATCGAGAAGACCAAAGATCCATCCTTGGAGATTGATATGCTCTCAAATTTACCCTAAAGCTACTCTCTCAAATTAAGAGATCACTGTAGTATTTAGGGATCGAATCCACATTGAAGGGATTATCACTCAACAAATTTGTAAGTTCGAATTAAGCTATGAAGAAATAATTAAAAGTAAAAGACAACGAATTAAAACAGTGTAAGTTCAGGAGACGAAACTCTAGCTTCAGGAAAATTCTTAGGTGAATCCTAATTGTAGATCTAGACAGAATGTTAGGAATTATGAAGATCCGTTCTTGAACTCGAAACACTAATGTAAAATCAACCAACTCTCGCTGTGAAGATTATCTATGTCTAAACCCTAGAATTCCAAATATCTTTGCAAATTTGATGGGGTCTAAATAGTCGTCCGAGATTGAAGGATTTTTTTGGGGACTCGTCGAGCTTTGAATTTGTAAGACCTTAAGCTGCAAGTGCACAGCGTGCGTTGTAGTACTTAGGGTATCGATCCACATTGAGGAGGTCAACTGCAAAACAGAAGAATCAGGGCAAGCAAAGACGCAGGGAGTTGGGGGTTTGTAGGATTTTGTCACGGTTTCAGTAGTTATTAAATGCAGGAAACGAAAAGCAAGTTTATATAGAGTTGGTTGTCAATCAACTCTATATCAGACTGGAATCAAAGCAAGCAGTGCAGGAAAGGTAAGTATGGAAATGCGTAAATCTCGATTAAAAAGCAGTGCATAAAGAGTAAATATTGAAGTGCGTAAATCTCGATTGAAAAGCAAATGGGGCGAACACGTTGGGAATCTTCTCGGTAAATCTATGGGGTTTTAACTAGAAATCAAACATACGAAAGTTAAGCAAATGAGACTAGGCGATTTTCCCCAAACTGATTCACTGGTTTTAACAACCTAACTCTATCAAGCAAGGTCGATCTGTGAACATCTATTTCGCAGGTATACTGTTGTATCCTGCGTCCTAGACGAAAACGCAATAAGATCGGGACGATAAACATTCAGACATCTTTTAAAGGATGCTATCTACCCTATTTTGGTCTGAGATTCAGGACGTTCGTTGCTCTCAAGACGCTGCGATTTGAATATAGTTCATGACGCTAGACTCATGCAATAAGAACGAATATGGTGAGACAGAAAACCCTAATCTTCTTCCTAAACAATCGGTTTAAAGACAGTTAATGAAATTCTCCATAGATCCCCTTAAAGAACACCCAACGAAAATAAACTACTCAGACATGAAAGAAGAAGTAGAAAACGTGATTGTTGAATGCATAACTTGTATAAATCGAATAGAAAGAAAGAGGGTTCAAGAATAAATCAATCTCACTCAAAGAACAAGGTGGAAACCACGAATCAGAGATTCGCGGCCGCCAAAGAGAATTTTGTAACTTAGAGTATTTTTTATGAAAAGTTCCTCTCTAGAAAAACCCTAAACGACGAGTATATATAGGTCTTCAAGTGCCCTAGGTCGTGGATTAGGTCTTGGCTTGCATAAGACGGCTACGGGTTTGAGTTGGGCTTCAAATGGGCTCGAGAATCCGTGAGAGGCCTGGTCGCGCGAGCGACTGGCCGTGGCGCGGCCACTGGTCGTCTGGTTCGGCCGTGGTGCGGCCAGCTCTTCCTTCCGGGTGCTTGACTGACCTTCTTGCTTCTTCCATAATTTGAGATCCAACCGTGAGATTGTTCTCAAACCACTTCGAGGTGAAAGACAGCCGATAAGGCTACCTTGTCTCCAAATATGAGCTTAATCTCGTGGTGGGAAGGCCTTCATTTGATGTTGAACTTCTGTCCTCGAGCACTATTTCCGGGATTGTTCATTTTGCTCCAAAATATGCGTCTTTTTCTAAGTTTACTTGAAAAGAGTCTTGAACAACCAAATACTCGAAATCTAGTGTTTATGCATTAAAACCTTAGTGAAATGCTTATTAAAACACTCACTTATGATAGTAAAAACGGGTAAAATATGCATGTTATCAAAATTCAAACAAGCATTAAAGTTCAGATTCGATTGTTCACAAAATCCTTAAACCAAATCTCTTTGCGAATATGTATTTTGATCATCTAACATTAGTTCAGGCAATTAATAATACGCTCGCATCTATTAATTAACCTAAGATCAGATTCTAGGTCGCGAAGCTAGAATAAGCATTAAACACAAATCCAGATGAAGAACTCTAATGATTTTATCCTAACAATTTAATTCGACCTAACAATTCATTAATCACCTTTGAAAAACCTAAACCTAACAAGCAAACTACTCAGACATGATCAATGAAACAGAAATCATTATTTGAATAGAAAGCATAAAAGAAATCAATAGAAGAAATAAAGGAGTTCCAAATCTGCTCTAAAGGATTCTGATTTTTCTCTCTAAAAACTTAAACTTCTATGATTCTTAAAATATGAGATTCTCCCTAAACAATGGCTTGCAAAACTATATATAAGGTCCAAAACACGAATTGGGCACTCTTGCAAATAAGGAAATCTTTTTGGGCAATTTCCTTTTCTTCAAAACTTGTAAAAGTCGCGTTTACTTCTGAAAATATTTGGTGTCGATCGACATCATGAACAGTGTCGATCGACACTGTTCATCCGACAGCAATCCGACTTCATCTTTTCAGCAACTTTTTCCACAATGCTCCAAAATGCTCCAAAATCTCCAATTATGCTCAAAACGTACCTGAACCTGCAAAGACTCTAATAGGATTCTAAAAAGACCAAAAGTCTCTATAAATAAGACTTATATCATGGTCAAAAACCGGTAAAAACCATGATATATAACCTCCCCCAGACTTAGCTTTTGCTTGCCCTCAAGCAAAACAGAAACTAAGTATAGAGTCGAGGTTTGAAAACAGAAACATTCAGCTAACCTACAGAACGCCACATCGAACCAACACTTTTGAATCCACATACCATAGAGTCAACCTTAGGTAGTGTTTCAGTGTACTCACCTCAAGCTTAGCAATCTCCCAGTTTAAATGCAGATCCCTTTTTTGATAAAAATTCGAACTCCATCAAATGGTATGACCAAAGAACTTTACAGATTCTTTCCCTTCCTTAGCACCTGAGCAAGACATTCTTTATACAGCTCTCCTATTTTATCTTCCCTTAGTCAACAGCTGCCCATTTGCAGGGTGTTCTAAGATCTTTTCATTGACTTTTTCTTATTCTTTTGAAGCCTTGAAATAGTGATGCTCTTTACTTGTGTTCCTTGTGAGGAGACACGTTCATGAGCTCTCACTAATATTGTTCCTTGTTAGGAGACATGCACATGAGGATCTCTGCACTATTCCTTGGTCAGACTTCTTTATTTCTTTTCTTTTTTTTTCTTTTCTCAAGGGATGACCAAGGAGAGACTGCAATTTGCTTATCTTGTCAGAGCTGAAAGAGGAATTAAGTTCAGTGCATACCTAGTTCTATAAAGGAATCTGAACTCTCTCAGTTAGATTGATCCACTTGTAGCTTTCTACTTAGTTAGACCTGCAATCAACTACTATACCAATGGTCTTTCAAGTGTCAATATGTTGTGGTTAGTTCCAAAAAAAACTGAAAATTTCAACCAATTTTTGACTCAATAAAAAAAACGACTCAACTGACTTTCAAAACAGAACACAATGTCAGTAATCACCTCCCCCAGCCTTAGACAACATTGTCCCCAGTGTTATTAAATCTTAAGGTCAGAAACAAACCAAATCAAAAAGATAATGGACAGGATGGACAAAGGACAAAAATCTACACAACTTAGGCTCTTAAATCACTCAATTGAGAGAGATATGAAGAAAACAAGTTAAGTAGACTTACCTACGAGGGGGGTGTCGATCGACACCATGAACAGTGTCGATCGACACTATTAATGTCGAGCTCCTGTGTCGACTTTGGTCGACATCCGTCCGTCAGTCTGCAAATAACTTTTTTTTTTTGAAACACAAAATAGTTTGTAGATAAAGCAAAATAAAAACGAAAATTAGTGAACTCACCAGTGGGTTGCCTCCCACCAAGCGCTTGTTTTCAGTCATTAGCTTGACTGTGTCAGGGTTCACGCATCTGGTGGATCAGATGGTAGCATGGAATGCCTCCTAGAGGAATGTCTCCTCATCCACAGTGGTGTGTAGGCAGTAGGTGCATGAGATCGCCCAATGAATTGAGGAACAGCAGCAGGGTGGGACTTGAGTTCGGGTGTGACACTTCTTTTTCCTGCAGAATCATCAAAAGAAACACCAAGCATTCTACGAGAATCTCGTAGCTTGCATAAGTGTGAAGCAGCTTTTGAACCTTTAAAGTTCTTATTGATAAGATCAGGGGGTTTGGAATGGATTTCAGGAAATACGTACCTTTGCTTTCTTCGAGATTTTTGGATTGTAGGATGTGGAGTTGTCTGTTTGACAGCAACTGATGGACTTGAAGCATTGGAGATGACTTGTGGACTGTTCTGCGAAGGGTGTCGATCGACACTAGGAGTGGTGTCGACCGACACCGAAACTGGAGCTCAAATCTCTGCACTTTTTCTGCAATTCAGCTCTGCAATCCTTGCCTCCATCACAAAAACGTCTTCCTCCATCAACTTGTTATTGATCTGAACCTCATCTCTGCTCATAGTCCTGAAGATATGATCAGCAACTATGTTTCCACTCCAATCTTCTAGCTCCACAGCTTTCTCAGATTTTGCATCCAATGCCTCTTGAACAACCAGTTTGTTTACTTGCTCCAGCTCCTTGTCATACTCAGCAGTAGTGTCATCCGAACATTTCAGGACTGGATCTTTATCCATGGAAATCTCTACTGAAAAAGATTGACCATCGATGGTGGAAGGTCCCCTTAACTTGTCCATGTCAAAATCATGACAACATCACCCAAGTCAAGCTCTATTTTCCCTTTCCTCACATCAATGATGGCACAAGCTGAAGCCAAGAATGATCTTCCCAAAATAAGAGAATTTGTAGGTTCTTCATCATATTTCAACAGCACAAAGTCTATGGGAATCATGCAACCTTCAATCTTCAAGGGAACATCTTCTAGAACACCTTCTGGGATTCTTTTGGATCGATCAGCTAGGACAAGGGAGATTCTAGTTGGCTTGAATCAGTCATTCCAAGTCTAACAGCAACAGAGTATGGTATCAAGTTGATACTTGAGCCTAAATCGCAGAGAGAACGAGGAAACCTTCCTGTTGAGATTGAGCAATCTAGCACAAAATTCTCTGGATCGGGTAACTTCTCTGGAATCCTCCTCTGAATCACAGCACTGACGTATTCAGAAACTCACACCTTCTTCTTCTTCCTTGGAACTATGTTCAAGAGAATTGCATTTATTTCTCTGGTAAGCAATGCTCCTTCCTCAGGACTCACACCATTGACAACCATTCTCTTGACATATCTTCTTAATGCAGGTGAAACCTTGACTGCATCAACTAGGGGTAGCTCAACCATCAGCTTATCCATCATCTCCTTGCATCTGGCTTCTTCTCTCTCCTGTTTAGACTTTCTAGGAGGTATGGGATAGGGTATTTTAGGCTTGTACACTCATTCCTTTACATTTGTTGAAGCTTCAGGCGTGCTTGGCGAAGTCTGAAAGGGTGTCGATCGATACCCAGCTGGTGTCGATCGACAGTAGTATTTTGTGTCGACATTTCAGTGTCGATCCTGCTCGATTTCGCTTCGTCAGAGCTCGAATCGTCGGGCTTTTCTAGTGGTGTCGATCGACACTCACGAATGGTGTCGATTGACGCTAACTCTGCAACTGCAGCATCTTCTTCTTCAAGCTCTTTAAACTTCTCAAGCTCCGCGAAATTTTTTGCACTTCCTACCATGATGGCATGGACATGATGTATGGGATTGTATCACTCTTACCAGGAAGAAACCCATCTTGTCTCTTCAAAGCTCCAGCAGTTTGAGCCACTTGAACATCCAATTGCTTCATATGAGAATTCAAGCAATCGATCTTCCCATTCAATTCTTGGTACAATGAATCAATCTTTCCATTGAAATCCACTATCATCTTCTGTCGTCCCTCCATAATTTGCTCTAGCATAAACTCCATCTTATTGTCTTGTGCAGGAGGCTTTTGGTAAGAAGAAGAACCATAAGTTCTCTGGAAGTTGTTGTTCTGAAAAAGCTTTTGGTAAGAGGAACCATAGCCTTGCTGATTGTTGAATCTCTGTCCTTGAAAACCAGCACTATTGATGTAGTTGACTTCTTCTTGCTCTGGCTCAAAGGTCTCCACTTCATTAGCAAAGTGAACTTGCTTTTTACCCACCAAGATGTCCAGCTTCCTGTTAACCTCAGCTATTTGGCTTGCTCCATTTGCACCAGCATATTGTTTCCTCTCAAAGTCTGCATTCTTGGTGTTGTTGCAAGAGGCTAAATTCTCTATAAGCACCATCGCGTCATCTGAATATTTGGTGTTGAGGTTGCCATTGCTTGCAGCATCCAAAGCCATCTGGTACCTCCACTCGATCACTCGGTAAAAGATTCCGATGAGCTGCGTCTCGCTGAAACCATGATGTGGGCAGTCCCTTTGGTAAGCTTTGAACCTCACCCAAGAAGCCTTCAATGCCTCAGTAGGTCCTTGAGAGAATACAGTGATTTTTGTCCTCAGCTCCTCGGACCTTGCATCATCAAAGAAGTTGCATAAGAATGCATTCTTTGTTTCTTATCAAGTGGTTAAGGATCCTGGATCCAACTGCTTCAGCCAGTATGATGCATCTCCAGCAAGTGAGTAGGGGAAAAGCTTGCAGAAAAGATAATCATAGGACACTCCATTAGCCTTAATGCTTGATGCCAAGTCCTCGAATCTTTCAATGTGGTCCATAGGATGTTCATTGGGAAGACCATGGAAAGGATGCTGAGCTACAAGTGTGTAGTAAGCAGACTTCAGCTCGAAATCATTCCTCTGGAATGCAGGAGGACGGATCGCAGCTCTATTAGCGTAGAACTGGTCTGGTCTGTTGTACTCGCCAAGCGTTCTTCCTCGTACAGCAATCACAGGTGCGATTTGTATTGGTTGCTCAATGATAACAACTCCATTATCATCAAGTCTCTGTCCTCTGGCATTCCCTCTGTTGCCTTCTCCATCGAATAGGTTGCCTTATGCGTCGCGTATCTAAACCACAGGCTCGGCCATTGTTGTCTGCGCAGGGTGTCGATCGATGCTAGTGTTGGTGTCGATCGACACTTGTGCTGATTTTCGGTTCGTACGTTCCAAACAACCGAGCTCCTGGTTCAGTGCGACTAGTTCCTTTTCCTTGTTGCTTCTGGTACTGGGCATGCACCTGAAATCAAAGATAATAAACTAAATTAGTAACCAAAATAAAAACAAAACCTAGTCAAAATCCTAGTACTAGATTCCGTAGGCAGCTGTTACTTCCCCGGCAACGGCGCCAAAATTTGATATGCTCTCAAATTTACCCTAGAGCTACTCTCTCAAATTAAGAGATCACTGTAATATTTAGGGATCGAATCCATAAGGAAGGGATAATCACTCAACAAATTTGTAAGTTCGAATTAAGCAAAAAAGAAATAATTAAAAGTAAAAGACAGCGAATTAAAACAGTGTAAGTTCAGGAGACGAAACGCTAGGTTCAGGAAAATTCTCAGGTAAATCTGATATGTCTATATTTTGCATCATATTTCCCTCCATTTAGTGTAAGTTTCTTATCATTTAGGAACCTAATTAAGCATCATTGTATTGCATTTTTATCATTTAGAGCTCTAGGGTGTATTTGCACAGTCTTTGCATATTTTGGTGCATTTGGAGTCTTGATCAGGTGATTTGAATGCTATGGAGGCATGAATGGAGTTGGAGAAGGATGGCATAGCAAAGGAAGGGCAAGAAATCATCAAGAGGAGGAAGAGAAGCAGCTAAATGAGAAGCAAAAGTCTTGTAAAAGCATATCGAGCATTTGGAGGCGCGAAATGTATGGGTCATGAAGAAGGCCTTTCACTGAGATTCAGACTCCGAAGCCTTCTTAAGAGTTGTAGAGGATCCAGAGTGCTTTCTAGTGCCGTTGGAATCAAGTTATTCAGACCCCTGGTTAGAAAGTTACATCGATTTTAAAACGGTTCGACGAGATGGTTCGATGAAGACGACGAACCAAAGGACCAGGGGTTGGTTTCGACCACTTTGTTCGACGAAGTTATCGAACCACAGCACCAGAGGTTCAGTTCGACGACTTTGTTCGACGAATTCGTCGAACTGAACCTAGACGAACTTTTTTGTGTACAAATCGGATCAGACGAAGACTTTCCGTTCCGATTCAGCCTTCGAGCTCTTCGTAAAAGTTGTAGGTAATTGAATCATCTTTCATTTGGATGTGGTTTCATGTCATTATGAGCTGTGGTTAGGGAGATATGGCGATTTCCGCAAGACTGCTACCCCGGGTCAAAACCCGGTTTGTTCCGGGTTGACCCGGTCCGATCACTATTCACTATAAATACATTTTAGACCTAATTTTATGTCTCAACTTTTATTTTCTCTTGTTCTTAGCCTAAACTTTTAGCCTCTTTGAGAAAAACCTTGTTTAAGCTTTGGATCTTTGAGTTTAATGCAATATTTTTCTTAGATTTCTTGTTTTATCTTTCTCTAATCATGTTTAACCTTTCTCTAATCTTTGATATGATGGGTTTAAGTATGGTTAGTGAGTAGTTCCTTAGAAACTTGGGGATGGGTTAGATTTAGGGATTTCTAATGGATTAATCTTGCAATCTAGGATAGATTCTTTCATTCCCTCTTCTTATTAAGTGATTCCTAATGCCAAATAGCTAATCTTTGCTATTTTGGATCATAAGCATTTCATACACCCACCAAGTGTTTGATGAAATGTTTGAACCAACTTAATAAGAGATTTACATTTCTACCCTAAGACATTAGTTATCTAGAGTGTTTATCATGCCATTTAGACTTGAATTTAATGCTTGTTGATTATCCTAATGCTAAAACATCATTAGTTCATTAGGGTGATTAAGAAAGGGATTATTGTCACACATCATGTTTTAATCTTGTTTAAGTGTTCTAGGCATAGAGTTAGCTTCATTAGTTGCTTAAATGATTGCAAGGTTATCCATTTAGTTTCCCAAATCAATGATTCCATCCCTAGGTTTCGTTTTATTTAATTTTATAATCTTGATTATTAGTTAATCTCTTTATTAGTGCTTAATTAGTTAAAATTAAGGCCTTAGCTTATATAATTAGTCTTGTAGTATCTCTTTTATTTTGTAGTTTGCTTTTATTAGTCTCTTGTCTCCTTCAATATTGAGTTTGGCTTAGATTAAATAGTTTCATGTATTTCTAGTGTTGTTAATCTTAACCCCATTTGGATTGACATCTCAAATATTACAATGACATGAGTAGTAGAGATTAATTGAAAGAGGAAAAATCCTACTATCAATTTGGCGCCGTTGCCATTGGGGTTTAGCATTAACCATTAGGATTTTGAATCTCTTTGAGACTAAGCTTTTATTTTACTTTGTTTGCTCATCTTTATTTGAGATGATGAATTTTTTCTTATTTGTGGTTACTAACTTGTCTTCCTTAATTCTCTTGTTCTTTCAAAGGTACCAAAACAAAAAGAAGAGAAATGGAAAGACAAGATCATTTGAGGTATTGGAGATGGACAAACAAAAAAGCATTATTAAAGCTCCACAACCTCAAGAATTGGTATCCACTCCTATCCAAGCTCATGAGAACAAGACAACAATTGGTAGCTTTGATGCTCCTCATTATCATGAGTTGAGATTTGGAATCCATCCTCCTCCAATAGAAGCCACTGCCTATGAGATCAAGCCAAGTCTTGGCATACATGAGACCTTTCATGAAGCATGGGAGAGACTTAGAGGATACACTCAGGATTGTCCACATCATGGGTTCAAGAAAGAAGCAATCCTTAGCATTTTCTATAGGGGTGTTGCTAAGGATCACAAATGGACATTGGATGTGGCTAGCAAAGGGCGTTTTGCAAACCTCACAATAGAAGAAGGAGAGCTACTTGTTGAGAACTTGGCCAAGTCTAGTGAAAGCTATTGTGAAGGGCGTGATACAACACCTCTAATGAGATCATGCGAAGACTCCACATGGAAGGACTTGCAAGATAAAGTGGATAGAATGGAAAAGCTCTTAAGTGTGCAACAAAGAGGAGTTAGTTTGGTTCATGAGAAGCACCAAGAGGAAGCAAATTTCGTGGTCAACAATGGAAACTTCAACCAAGGGAGTAAGCTTCTCAATCAAGGGTCTATCCATGGAGTCCAAGGAAATAACCAAGGCTACCAAGAGAACCATGAGATTTCTCAAATCTCTAACCAAGATGAGTAACAAAGAAAGGTTCTCCATCAAATCATAGAAGGCCAACAAATGAATGATATTAGGTTTGACAAGATGATGAGAGCAATGGATGACAAGATTGAAGATTTGCAACATGAGTTAACCCTTAAGCTTGAACAATCAACCTCACATTTGGAAACCATAGAGTCCAAATTGGTTCAACTCTCTTTGCCATCCAAGAACCCAAAACATTCAAGCCATGTCATTTCACCAATTGTTGATGTTGAGGTTGATGAGGAAAGGACACCCAATTGTTTCAATGGACGAATTAGAGACCCAAAGCAAGTAGAGGAGGTTAGAGACGTGGGCAAAGCTCTAAGCTATAGTTTAACTTCAAACCAATAGGTTCATGAAGAGAAGGGTGTTTTTGAGAAGAATAAAGGGGATGCATATGCTCTCAATGAGAAATGCCTTAGCTCTTTCTTCTTTCCCTCATTGGAGAATAAGGAGGATGTGAGTAATTGTGAGACAAAGAATTTAGCTTCACTCCCAAAAGCATGTAAGAAGGAGAAAGAATCTCATGAAGAGAATGTTTTGGGTTATGGTAATGTTGAAGAAGCTTTAGCATTGGATGGAGCTTGCTTGGAAAATCTTTTCTCTACCACATTGGAAGATGAGAATAAGAATAGCAAGGGGCAAAAGATAGGTAAAGGAAATAAGGCCAAGAAGAAGCCAAACCAATACAACCATCTCACTCTTGCTCCATCCTCTCACACTATGAGTCTACATCCTTTTAGACTCATAGATGGAGCCATTGAGTACAATGTGAAGTGCAAGGGTATTCCTAAACCCTTTGCAAGTGTCAAAGCCATTT
>JAHZTW010000001.1:367488948-367503117 GCA_020283515.1 Alliaria petiolata
GGAAACTAAATGGACAACCTTGCAATCATTTAAGCAACTAATCAAGCTAACTCTATGCCTAGAACACTTAAACAAGATTAAATCATGATGTGTGGCACTAATCCCTTTCTTAATCACCCTAATGAACTAATGATGTTTTAGCATTAGGATAATCAACAAGCATTAAATTCAAGTCTAAATGGCATGATAAACACTCTAGATAACTAATGTCTTAGGCTAGAAATGTAAATCTCTTATTAAGTTGGTTCAAACATTTCATTAAACACTTGGTGGGTGTATGAAATGCTTATGATCCAAAATAACAAAGATTAGCTATTTGGCATTAGGAATCACTTAATAAGAAGAGGGAATGAAAGAATCTATCCTAGATTGCAAGATTAATCCATTAGAAATCCCTAAATCTAACCCATCCCCAAGTTTCTAAGGAACTACTCACTAACCATACTTAAACCCATCAAATCAAAGATTAAGGATGAGCAAAACATGATTAGAGAAAGGATAATAAGAAATTCAAGAGAGATATTGCATTAAACTTAAAAGAAATCTCAAAATCTCCTCAAAACCACAAATGGGCGTTTTTCTGTTCAAAAACAAGAGAGGATCCATAAAAATTAGGTTTTTAAGTATTTATAGGGAAGGAGGTCGAACCGGGTCAACCCGGAACAAACCAGGTTTTGACCCGGGGTAGCAGTCTTGCGGAAATCGCCATATCTCCCTAACCACAGCTCATAATGACATGAAACTACATCCAAATGAAAGATGATTCAATTACCTACAACTTTTACGAAGAGCTCGAAGGCTGAATCGGAACGGAAAGTCTTCGTCTGATCCGATTTGTACACAAAAAAGTTCGTCTAGGTTCAGTTCGACGAGTTCGTCGAACAAAGTCGTCGAACTGAACCTCTGGTGCTGTGGTTCGATGACTTCGTCGAACAAAGTGGTCGAAACCAACCCCTGGTCCATCGTCTTCATCGAACCATCTCGTCGAACCGTTTTAAAATCGATGTAACTTTCTAACCAGGGGTCTGAATAACTTGATTCCAAAGGCACTAGAAAGCACTCTGGATCCTCTACAACTCTTAAGAAGGCTTCGGAGTCTGAATCTCAGTAAAAGGCCTTCTACATGACCCATACATTTCGCGCCTCCAAATGCTCGATATGCTTTTACAAGACTTTTGCTTCTCATTTAGCTGCTTCTCTTCCTCCTCTTGATGATTTCTTGCCCTTCCTTTTCTATGCCATCCTTCTCCAACTCCATTCATGCCTCCATAGCATCCAAATCACCTGATCAAGACTCCAAATGCACCAAAATATGCAAAGACTATGCAAATACACCCTAGAGCTCTAAATTATCAAAATGCAATACAATGATGCTTAATTAGGTTCCTAAATGATAAGAAACTTACACTAAATGGAGGGAAATATGATGCAAAATATAGACATATCAAAATCCTAATTGTAGATCTAGACAGAATGTTAGGAATTATGAAGATCCTTTCTTGAACTCGAAACACTAATGTAAAACCAACCAACTCTCGCTGCGAAGATTATCTATGTCTAAACCCTAGAATTGCAAATCTCTTTGCAAATCCTATCGATTCAGACAAGCATTAATAACATGTTCAATTGTTCACAAAATCCCAAACCAAATCTCTTTGCGAATAGGTATTTTTCTTATCTAACATTAATTCAGTCAATCAATAATACTCTCACATCTATTAATTAACATAAGATCAGATTCTAGGTCGCGAGGCTAGAATAAGCATTAATCAAAAATCCAGATGAAGAACTCGAAACACTAATGTAAAACCAACCAACTCTCGCTGCGAAGATTATCTATGTCTAAACCCTAGAATTCCAAATCTCTTTGCAAATCCTATCGATTCAGACAAGTATTAATAACAGGTTCGATTGTTCACAATATCCCTAAACCAAATCTCTTTGTGAATAGGTATTTTGCTCATCTAACATTAGTTCAAGCAATTAATAATACTCTCGCATCTATTAATTAACCTAAGATCAGATTCTAGGTCGCGAAGCTAGAATAAACATTAATCACAAATCTAGATGAAGAACTCTAATGATTTTATCTTAACAATTTAATTCGACCTAACAATTCATCAATCACCTTTGAAAAACCTAAACCTAACAAGTAAACTACTCAGACATGATCAATGAAACAAAAATCATTATTTGAATAGAAAACATAAAAGAAATCAATATAAGAAATAAAGGAGTTCCAAATCTGCTCTAAAGGAGTCTGATTTTTCTTTCCAAAAATCTAAACTTTTATGATTCTTAAAATATGAGATTCTCCCTAAACAATGGCTTGGAAAATTATATATAAGGCCCAAAACACGAATTGGACACTCTTGCAAATAAGAAAATCTTTTTGGGCAATTTTATTTTCTTCAAAACTCGTAAAAGTCGCGTTTTCTTCTGAAAATATTTGGTGTCGATCGACACCATTAACAGTGTCGATCGACACTGTTCATCCGACGGCAATCCGACTTCATTTTTTCAGCGACTTCTTCCACAATGCTACAAAATGCTTCTAAATCTCCAATTATGCTCAAAACGTACATGAACCTGCAAAGACTATAATAGGACTCTAAAAAGACCAAAAGACTCTATAAATAAGATTTATATCATGGTCAAAAATCGGTAAAAACCATGATATATCAGAGATATGCTATGATGGAGATAGTTTTGATGGAGTCTGCCTCAATGCAGTGTTCGACGGGCAACCCAAAGAAGTACAAGAAGCACCAAAGGACGTAATCACTTGCAAGAAGTCCTATGTCCATGGACCAACCCTCGGTGATCTTCTGGAAGGTATGACTCTCAAACCTGTTCTCTCTGCTGGTGGTGAGATGAGATAAAAGCTGAAATGCAAGGGAAAGGTTAGACCCTTTGCTTACCTTAAGGTGATAAGAGACACCGATTTGATGAATCAAGAGGGTCCTAAGGCAAGCAAAGAGGGAACCTCCCCTGTATCTCTGGCTGATTTCATCTCGGTGATCAAGGAAAGTAAAGATCCTCCCACAGGATCGAGGGGTGCTCATTTCCCCCTTTCACACTGAAAAAGAATCAAGAAAAGTCAAGCTAAGTGACTCAAAACAAAGCGCTCTTGGGAGGCACCCCAAGCTTATCCATGTACATATTAATGCTTTTTCTAGTCTAGTTTATTGTTTTCAGGATCCCATGAGAGAATAAGATGGGGTCACTTGTACACAAAGAGGAACAAAAACCAATGAAAAGATTGTCTAGCACAGCAACGGGATGCAATATTGGTTTAACACCATGGTATCATCCCAGGGCATTCCATGTCGAGCAGGCACAACAGTTTGTAGCCGATATGGAACGAAGCCCAAGCCAGACAATCTTTACCGGTGTCAAATATCGAGAACAAGCCGATACCAAGACGGGCATCATACCATATCGGGCTCACTCCGATAAGACCATCCAGCTAATAGGGTTTTTAGACTTAGCCAATCTGTGAAAAGCGCTCAAATTCATGGCCTACTTTTCTGAATAAGGCAAGAACAATTGGTTGGGGTTAGCCGACACATATTCCCCAAACCGAGAAACCCTAGTCAAACCCTTTTTCTCTCCTTGTCTCCTCTTTAAAAGAGCTATCACTATCGCCTCTCGTTTTCATTCCCCATCACTCTCAAACCCAGAAAATTGTCTTTAGCTTTTAACTTTGCAACCCGAATTTCTGCATTTTTCTCCCAAGGATTTTTTTTTTTTGTAAAAATCGTGCTAGGTAAACATTTACTCTTAAACGATATGATTTTGATTGAATATTGCTTAGGATTGTTTAGATTCGGTACATTTAAGATTTGAGAGTTGATGGAGGAACATTTGGTAGACTATTTGCATAAACACTTAGGGTTTTTTGTAGGATTTTCTAGATTTTTGGCATTTCTATTTGGGAGAATGGCTTAACGGCTAAACTCTTTTGAAATGTCGAAATTTTGGAAAACTCCTTTCTCACCCTAGATAAATGCATGCTTTGTCTAAGAACTTGAATCCATGAAGAACCACTTATAAGAAAAATTCTTTGCCCTTCACGATTTAAGTTTATCCCGATCTAGTATATAAATCAAATATGTTTGCTTGAGTCTCTCTAGTCATGAATAGACTTGCTTCAGTTTAAACATGCATGCAAGATAACTATTGCTTTTGATGTTTTTCCTTGTACTTACACACTTGCGATTGTTTTTGGTTGATAGGTACAATGGTAGGAGCAACAAGAAGCGGAGCTGTTCTTGGAAGGTCGAGGGTTACCAAATGGAGAAGAGAGAAGGAAAGAGACCAGTGGGAAGTTCAAGCCGAGCTGTTACAGCTCGCTCACCCGCACGTGCGTCGGGAAGGAGAAGTGCGAGTTCCCGACCCACACTGGCCGATATGCATGCAGCATTCAGGCGGATCGAGTTGGGCATCTACGAAGATTGCCAGATCCTTTTCAATGCAATGGGTATAAGGCGATTCATGGAGAATGCCTATGCGTCTCACGACGAGGCAACCTTCCAGTTCCTGGCAACACTGGAAGTGACCTTCTACGCCTTTGGAGACGAGACTCCAGAGGAAGATGGAGATGGCTACATCTGTTTCAATTATGGAAGCGAGACACACCGAATGTCATTTCGGGATCTCGAGTCGATATTCGGATTCAGACAAGGCGATATGCGCAAGATGACCCTCAACATTGTAAGGGAGGAGCTGGAGGCACTGTTGGGGCACATTGGAGTGGGCACTTACAAGCCCGAAGTGAACAAAAGCACCAGGATAAGGCGCCCAGCCTTGAGGTATGTGCAAAGAGCCATTGCACATACATTCTTTTACATTCTTTGCAAGGAAAGAATGTGGAGCCGTCCTGACCAAGTAGCTAGAGATAATGGATGACGGTCTGGTAGAGATCATCCAAGAGACCCGGAATGGGACCGAGCTGAAGGGAAGCAGAAGGAGCACCAGTCTGATCACGATTTTGCTCAAAGAGCTCCTCCATTACAAGTCGTGGATGATTTACACACCAAGCGAGAGGCCTCAAGTAGGCTGTGCAGGAGTCATATCTGCCATTCTGAAGGAGGATGGTGTCGATCTTGAGGAGCCAACGCACGGGATCCGTTGGATAGACATCGGGTACTTGAAGAAGTGTCAATTTCTTGGGAAGCCATATCGGCATGGACACCGATATCAGTTCACCCTTCCGTCGGAAAGAGCGGTCGTGACGTTCCTGCCCAACCCGGACCTGACCACGATAAGGGAGCCTCAACATCTGGATTTCGAGCCGCAGGACGAGCACATTTTCCCCTACGGAGCTGATTTTTATGGGGACAACGAGGAAGAATATCGGGAGAAGGCCGATATGGTTGCTGAAGAGGAACAAGAAGATGACGACGACTATGAGGACCCTACGGATGAATATGGTTTCCCCCTCTATGGAGCGGATCTTTACCATTTTGATCTGATCACGAGTGCAACGCATCGAACCCTCAAGACGGCTCAAGATCGGATCAACGTGCTTCAGCGGTAATGCAAATGGCAAGATCGCTCGATTAAGAAGCTAGTCTCCATGGTGAAGGGGATTAAAGGACGTGTGAAGGGTCTGAAGGGCCAAATCAAGTCACTCACCTTGAAGCTGAAAGGGTCACACCATCACCACGGCTTGAAGCCGATATGTCACCTGGAGAAACTAATGGAGAACAAGAGGAAGAGTCTGACGAAGAAGACATGCAAATGCCCCAAGAGAGGCATTCCTTCTCGTTTCAGCCAAGGGAGCACGAGCTTAGTGAGCAAGGAAGACATTCCTGCCAAGAAGGGAGCATATCGAGGAAAAGACGTGCAAGCCAGTCCCCGATACCGGAATCAGACAACTCTTCCTTCTTGATCAGTGAGGACACCACGTCCTCACATCACACCAAACCATAAGGTACCACTCCCAAACCATTGTACATAAGCATTTTTCTTTTTTTTTCCTTTTTTCCTCTTGCTTGAATATTTTGTATTTTCCTAGAACCGCATTCTTCCTCTCTTCTATCACACAGGGACTGTGTGATTTAAGTTTGGGGGAGTACATAGTACATGTATTCACTTAGAATAGACATCATGCATTCATCAAATTTGCATAGAAAACACCAAAAAACAAAAAAAATGAAAAATTTTGAAAATTTATCCCATAAAAAGATTCATGTAGTTGCATTTTCATTCTAGGATCGAGTTTAGATGCATTCATTTAAGATTCATAAGTATTCTCATAAGGTGTTAAGTACGATGAATCCTTGTAAATAGCCATTTTTAAATCATGAATTCAAAGCCTTAGTTCTTGTTTGTTTGATGTATTTTTAGTTAGACTGAGCTTAAGGCAGCACCACATTTGGAACTCACCTTGTAAAATTCGGTCTTAGCTTGATGCATTGTGATTTGAACCATTTCCCTAATGAACTTGAACCGTTAAATTGAAAATTTAATTATCTTGTTCATGCTTGTCGATTAACTCATAGATTTCACTTGGACTCTCTTTCCCTTTTTAACACTTTTCTGCTAGTCCAAGTACCAGACCACACCCGAAACCTAAACCTTTGTTTTAAACCATAAACACTTTTGTTAGAGCATGTGAGGCCTTTGCACCATTTCTGAATCTTCTTAGGCAAAAAGTGTTGGGTTTACGCCGACAAGGTTGGATTCCCATGTAAACGTTGGCTCACAACTCGAGTCAACACTAGGTTAGGTGGTGTACATGCTAAAACGGCTTGATACCGATATTGCAGGTTAGACTAGGAAGGGGGGGTTGGGTTCCGATTGCTGATATATTAACAGAAAGGCGAAAGAAGGAAACCATTGAGTCAGACGAGGACATGTATAAGGAGATGACGACAACAAAAAGGCTCGAAATCAAAGAAGAAAAGGCGATTCCAAAAAGAAGCAAAAGAGGGTCAATCAACAAAGTCTAAACTCGGCCAGTAACACCAAAGGTGAAACGCAAGGAACGCACATAAGGAGCCAGAAAGCCGAAACCAAACTCCAACAAAGAAGAAGTCCCCCGAAAATGACCAGGAAAGGTAACATCGAGGAGTAATAACGGGTATAAGGCGAAATGCCAAAGTAAAGGGTAGCTTTGGAAGGGGCAGATTAGACTAAGGTAGAAAATGAAATAGGTGCTTGGGTAGATGGGAGTTTATCCTTGTATGCATCCATTGGTTTTTACCCTTAGCATTTTGCACTAAGAAGGTTCCTTTCATGAGTGTTCCCACTTAAACACTTAACCCGCTCGCACTACGAGTTGATCTTTAACTCGTGACCTTACCCTGAACCAAGTGAGTTGATTGATAGCCTGATGGGGTCTAAATAGTCGTCCGAGATTGGAGGATTTCTTTGGGGACTCATCGAGCTTTGAATTTGTAGGACCCTAAGCTGCAAGTGCACAGCGTGCGTTGTAGTACTTAAGGTATCGAACCACAGGGAGGAGGTCAACTGCAAAACAGAGAAATCAGGGCAAGCAAAGACGCAGGGAGTTGGGAGTTTGTAGGATTGTGTCACGGTTTCAGTAGCTATTGATTGCAGTAAACGAAAAGCAAGTTTATATAGAGCCGGTTGTCAATCAACTCTATATCAGACGGGAATCAAAGCAAGCAGTGCAGGAAAAGTAAGTATGGAAGTGCGTAAATCTCGATTGAAAAGCAGATGGGGAAACACGTTGGGGATCTTCTCGGGAAATCTATGGGATTCTAACTAGAAATCAAACACACGTCGAATTCAGGCAAACGAGACTATGCGATTTTCCCTAAACTGGAATCACTGTTTTACGTCCTAACACTTTCAAGCTAGATCGACTATGTGATGCAAAATTCGAGGATATACTTCCGTAACCTACGTCCTAGACAAATACGCAATATAGATCAAGTTCATAAACATTCACGTCTTCTTCTTAGATATGCATTAGCATCCCAAAAGCATTCACTCAGCCAAGCTAGGTTCTGATCCGAGATTCAGCGCTTTAGCGGTTCTCAAAACCCTATGATCAGAGCTACTCTATATTCATGCAGTAAGAACAAGCTTAACACGAAATAAAATCCGAATCTACGGCCTAAATAATCGATGCAGCCAGTTTAAGAACAGTTAATAAAATTCCCCAGAAATCCCCTTAAAGAACACCCAACGAAAGTGATTACTCAAGCATAGCAACGAAAATCAGAATCATAGATGAAGAGAATTGAATAAAACCAAATCGGATTGATGAAAGAACGAGGGTTCAAGAACAGATCTATCTCCCTTGAGAAAACTAAGAACAAAAGCAATAAAAGTTGTGAATCTTTAGGGTGGCTGCTTTTTTCTCCTAAGGGAGGAGGCTGATGCTGAAAATAAAATGTAGAATATGAGTATTTATAGGTCTTTAGGTCTTCTTAGGGTTCACTTAGGGCTCCACCGAGTTTGGGGGCAATCGGGCTTGATTTGGGCTTGAAAACGGGCTCGGGAATCGTCAATTGTTCTAGCCGCGCGAGCGACTGGCTGTGGCCCGGCCGTTCGTCTTCCAAGCTTTCCTGGCGTGGCCAGGCTTCTTCTGTGGATGTGTCTGACGGGCCTACTTGCTTCCTTCATAACTTGAGATCCAACAGTGGGATTGGACTCAAACCACTTCGAGGTGAAAGAAAGTAGTTCAGGCTACCTTTTCACCAAAATTCATCTTGATCCCGTGGTGGGAAGGTCTCTGTCTTGTGCTAAACTTCTGTCAAAAAGCTCATGTTCTAAAAATGTCCGTTTTGCTCCGTTTTGCATTCTTTTTCCTAAGATTTCCTGAAAGAGTCTTGAACACACAAATACTCGAAAACTGCTTAATATACATTAATACCTTAGTGAAATGCTTATTAAAGCATACACTTATGATGGTAAAAATGGGTAAATTATGCATGTTATCAACTCCCCCAGACTTAAACCTTTGTTTGTCCTCAAACAAAACAGAAATCTAAGTATGGAAAAGAGGTTTGAAAACGTGGAAACTCACCTATACTTGGGAACTCATCAAGTCTAGCAATCGACCTTTTGAGCCACGTAACTCGGAATCTAGCTTCAAGGCGTTTGGGTCTAGTTACCTTGAGCTATTCACCCTTCCCGGATACGCTTCATGGTCCCTTTGAGTATTTCAATCTCTCTCTTGTTGACCCCTTTATTCAATTAGGCGTGTGGTCTCATTTGAGGGAGTATTGGTCGACGAGACATTATACTCTTCTCTTCCAAACATCTAGACAAAGACATTTCAGACACAACTCTCATATTTTCTCTTCCCTTAGTCGATTTCTCCCTACTTTTCAAGGGTATCATTTTATTTTTTCTATCGACTTTCTTATTCTATTTTTTTTCTTTTCTTCTAGCTTGAGAATGATCACTTCTTTGAAGTTTTCATGATGTTTGCGAACCGTCATTGTCCTTTGAGGAACTCGGGTTGCCATCCTCAAACTAAGGCTTTTCTTTCTATTTTTTTTTCATTTCTATAACAAGGGAAGATCAAGGAGAGGTTGCATTGCATCTACTTAGTCATGTTAGAGTTTAAAAGAGGAGAAAAGTTCAAAGTACATCAAGCCCCTTGACGAGAAGTTTTGATTTATTAGGTACGGAGTCAACGCAAGATCATTCGAGTACTCTAGAGATTAGAACTTTCTCCGTTGGAATGATCCATTCGCCGTGTTAAACTTAGTAAACTTTTCTTCGAAATCCGTGAGAATGGTCATTAAGGTTCCTTGTTCAAAATGACTTGTACCTAGCAAAGTTCATAGTTTCCGACTAAAAGAAAAAAAAGATTTAACTCTATAAAACGACTCGATAAATTATGCATGTATGCTTTAATCCCTGCTTAGAATCAATTTAATTGAACTAAAGAAATCGAAAACTTAGCTCGAAAGGAAATGTGTTGCGCAGTTGAGCTTCCTTGCTTTGTTTGGTGGTGGTGGGCGTGTGGTGGTGATGGATGAGGGTGGTGATGATGATGATTGGGGCACGCCTTTGTTGAGAAGAGCAGGTACTTCGGTTTTTGAGTACTTGTCTTGGTTCCTTAACCTTTGTAAAACACCTTGAATGAGAGATGGAAAATCTTCCGTCCTTGCGTCTTGAAGATTGCATCACCTCAGAAACTTGAAGTTTGGGTCTATGCTGGCCTATCCGGTGATGTGTTCGGGATCCCGGAAGACAGGTGTTGCTAGTTTGAACTTAATTGCCATATGAAATCCTCACTTGGCTTTGGTAAAGGTCTTGGTCGCGGAAGAGAGAAGCTAGTCTTCGGGAACTTTTCTCTTCGCGGTTTGGTCAAAGAAGTTGCATCTTCTTCCTTATGGAGCTTGCACAACGGTTTTCATCCTCTAGAACCGTTGTATTCTTCTTCGTCTTCATGGATACAGGTCCATTGATCGTACAGGAAGAAGTCGAATGAGATGGATCATTGACTTAACTTGACTTGGATGGAGTCTTATCTTGTCTCGCCGTCTTTGATGCAACAGCAGCATTCCGCGGTTGTGGAAGTTGTCTTTGCAGTCTTTAGGACGTGTTCAAGTCTTGAATCCAGATGGAAACTTGAAAGACTTGAAAGAGTTGAAGCAGGTTCGGTTTGGTGAAGTTCAGGATGGAAAACGTCTCAGAGGAGGGTCGGCCGCGTGACGGGTTGTAGCGGCCGCGGCCAGGCGTGTTTTCTCCGACCCATCGTGGCTTGTGGCACGGCCAGGCTCCTTCTGGCCGGCCCACGGGCAGTTCGTCACCCGGTGAGTGTTCTTCGAAACTCCTTCTTCATATTTTTGGTCTTTTCTTGTTTTTCTGATTTTTTGGCTTTTGAGGTTTATAAGAATGTTGTAATTAAGAAGAAAGCAAAACTAAAAATTAGTATGTTTAGAGAGATGAGAAAAAGAAAGAAGATACCTAAAATGGGTTGTTTCCCATTTAGCCACTCTTGTTTAGAGTCTTTTAGCTATACTTTGGTGGAGTTTTCAGAGGTGAACAACTCCAACTAAAGGATTCGTGGCTCCTTTAGCTTATCGGCACTCCGCACTTGTTGGTTTGAGACATCTTCTATTCAGCGTTTGAGAGTACTTATTGTTGTCTCGAAGAACAAATGAATTGTTCAGCTTCCTTCTCTTAGGTTCTTTCCCTTTCTCCTCTCGGTTCGATTAGCTCGACCTTCGGAGGGGGATCTTGAGGACCTTCTAAGCTTCACCTTGCATTAATGTAGGTCTCCATCACGTCTCTTATGAGGCAATGTCGAACCTGGATCATATGGGATCTCTTTGCGCTTTGTACTCCTCTGTTTGGCGCTTCCCTTGAGCATGCTGGATGGATCTTCTTGTATGACGTTTTGGACATCCTTTGCACATCCTCCAGGTTCTAAGATTGGTTCACTTCCACTGTCTAAGGTCGTGGAATGAATGCTCCTTGTAAGCATTGCCGGATAGAATGATCTCTCGTTGTTCTTGAAGAAGGGCACTTGTTGGTTCAGCTTGTCTATCAAAGCTCGAACAGGTGCAGCAAATGAACAGCCAAGGATCAACAAGTGATTTGTGTCTTTCCTCGTCTCCAATATGTGAAGAACAGCAGCCACAAGACCATCCTCAACTTGAGGCAGCAAGTTCGGCTTGAAACCGAACATATTTGGTGACGGACGATCCTCATGGTGAACGGGTGTCTTCGAGGCTTGGAATCTCAAAAATCTTATGAATTTTGCAATGGTCTTAGTCAAGAGGTTGACATCAGATCCTATGTCATAAAGATAGACACGAATTTTTACTCTCTTGATTGAGCATGAAACCGAAAGTTTTCCTGGATCATATATCTTTAAAACCGTCGTCAAGGGCAGTTCTTGAATCGCCATCAGCGCCTTCTTCTCCATGAGTTTTGATTCTCACTCAACGTGGTTAGGAGCTGGAGTAAGAGGCTTCCCTTGGTCGTGTAGTTGAGGCTCCTTGTTGGTTGGACTTTCGTCTTCAAGGCGCTCGGGCGGATGGGCAGAGATAAAGTCTTCTTGAGGTGCAAAAAGAGAAGTAGGAAAAGAAACATGTCCTTCTTTTCCTTGATGTCCGGCTTTATTGGCATAAGTTGAGATGTCATAAATCCTCAAATCCAACGGCTTCTTTTGAAACGCATTGTCTCTGCTATTCGTCTTGACGTCTAAAGCTATCGAACTCTTCTTCTTGATGTTCGAAATTTTATGCATCACATGTGCAAACTTCCTTTCTTTTCTTATAGCATAGCTATATCCTTCGGAATCTACCTCATCATCTTCTTCGTAGGATTTGTCGATTTCTTCAATAAACCCAAATTCGGCTTTCACTCGAGCTTCACACCTATGGATGACCGCAGCGGTATCTTTCCAATCATCGTCCCGATCCTTTGTCTCTTCTTTTGAAAGAGTGTCAGGAGATCTAGCGAGGCGTTGTTGCGTCTCGACAGCTGAGCGCATTATCGATATGGACTTGTCGATATATCTAATGTAGTGTTGGCGCGCCATGGATATGAGCTCTTCATCTTCCTTTGGAGGAGAACCAATAGGATGTAACATCCTATCATATTCGATGGAATTGTTGCGGATGGTCGCATCGAGTCTGTTTATCAAGGTGCGGGCTTCCCTCGTCTCGGATGTCTCTGAAAGAACAGAAACAAAAACGAAATTAAAGAAAAAGGATGTCTTTGAGTTGTGATCCTGACCTTTGTTTTGGACAGTAGAACGCAACCTCCCCGGCAACGGCGCCAAAAGCTTGATGGGGTCTAAATAGTCGTACGAGATTGGAGGATTTCTGTGGGGACTCGTCGAGCTTTGAATTTGTAGGACCCTAAGCTGCAAGTGCACAGCGTGCGTTGTAGTACTTAGGGTATCGAACCACAGGGAGGAGGTCAACTGCAAAACAGAGAAATCAGGACAAGCAAAGACGCAGGGAGTTGGGGGTTTGTAGGATTGTGTCACGGTTTCAGTAGCTATTGAATGCAGTAAACGAAAGCAAGTTTATATAGAGCCGGTTGTCAATCTACTCTATATCAGACGGGAAACAAAGCAAGCAGTGCAGGATAAGTAAGTATGGAAGTGCGTAAATCTCGATTGAAAAGCAGATAAACACGTTGGGGATCTTCTCGAGAAATCTATGGGGTTCTAACTAGAAATCAAACACACATCGAATTCAGGCAAATGAGAGTAGTCGATTTTCCCTAAACTGGAATCACTGTTTTACGTCCTAACTCTTTCAAGCTAGTCCATCTATGTTATGCAAAATTCGTGGGTATACTTTTGTAACTTACGTCCTAGACAAACACGCAATATATATCAAGTTCATAAACATTCACGTCTTCTTGTTAGATATGCATTAGCATCCCAAAAGCTTTCGCTCAGCCAAGCTAGGTTCGGATCCGAGATTCAGCGCTTTAGCGGTTCTCAAAACCCTATGATCAGATATCAAGTTAGCTACTCTACATTCATGCAGTAAGAACAAGCTTAACACGAAAGAAAATCCTAATCTACGGCCTAAATAATCGATGCAGCCAATTTAAGAACAGTTAATGAAATTTCCCATAAATCTCCTTAAAGAACACCCAACGAAAGTGATTACTCAAGCATAGAAACGAAAATCAGAATCATAGATGAAGAAAATTGCATAAAACCAAATCAGATTAATGAAAGAACGAGGGTTCAAGAACAGATCTATCTCCCTTGAGAAAACTAAGAACAAAAGCAATAAAAGTTGTGAATCTTTAGGGTGGCTGCGTCTTTCTCCTAAGGGAGGAGGCTGATGCCGAAAATAAGATGTAGAATAGGAGTATTTATAGGTCTTTAGGTCTTCTTAAGGTTCACTTAGGGCTCCACCGAGTTTGGGGGCAATCGGGCTTGATTTGAGCTTGAAAACGGGCTCGGGAATCGTCACTTGTTCTGGCCGCGCGAGCGACTGGTCGTGGCCCGGCCGTTGGTTTTCTGAGCTTTCCTGGTGCGGCCAGACTTCTTCTGAGGATGTGTCTGACGGGCCTACTTGCTTCCTTCATAACTTGAGATCCAACCGTGGGATTGGGCTCAAACTACTTCGAGGTGAAAGGAAGTAGTTCAGGCTATCTTGTCACCAAAATTCAGCTTGATCCCGATGTGCGAAGGTCTTCGTCTTGTGATAAACTTCTGTCAAAAAGCTCATGTTCCGAAAATGTCCGTTTTGC
>JAHZTW010000001.1:367590375-367639531 GCA_020283515.1 Alliaria petiolata
TGAAAGTGGCGTTGGGTTTGGTATGGGTGGATGGGCGTGTGGTATGATTGAGCTAAGGACTTGATCATTATCCTTATGTCCCTGCTTAGAATCGATTTGATTGAACAAAAGAAATCGAAAACTTAGCTCGAAAGGAAATGTTTTGCGCGGTTGAGCTTCCTTACTTCGGATGGTGGTGGTGGGCGTGTGTGGGTGATGGATGAGGATGGTGATAGGCGTTTGGTGGTGATGATTGGCTTGCCTTTGATTTGAAGAACAGGTACTCCGGTTGTTGAGTACTCGTCTTGGTTCCTTGACCTTTGATAACACCGTGAATGAGAGATGAAAAATCTTATGTCCTTGCGTCTTAAAGATTGCGTCACCTCAGAAACTTGACTTGAAGTTTGGGTCTATGCTGGCCTATCCAGTGATCTGTTCGGGATCCCGGAAGACAGGTGTTGCTAGTATGAACTTCAATGCCATATGAAATCCTTACTTGGCTTCGGTAAAGGTCTTGGTTGCGGAAGAGAGAAGCTAGTCTTCGGGAACTTTTCTCTTCGCGGTTTGGTGAAGGAAGTTGCATCTTCTTTCTTCTGGAGCTTGGGAAACGGTTTTTTTCCTCTAGAACCATCATATTCTTCTTTGTCTTTGTGGATACAGGTCTGTTGATCGTGCTGGATGAATTAGAATGAGAGAGATGGATCATTGACTTGACTTGACTTGGGTGGAGTCTTTTATTGTCTCGCCATCTTTGATGCAACAACAACTCGCCGCGGTTGTGGAAGTGATCTTTGCGGTCTTTAGGACGTGTCCATGTCTTGAATCAAGAAGGAAACTTGCAAGACTTGAAAAGGGTTGAAGGAGGTCCGCTTTGGTGAAGATCTGGACGGAAAACGTTGCAGAAGAGGGTTGGCCGCGCGACGGGTTGTCGCGTCCGCGGCCAGGGATGTCTTCTCCGGCCCATCGTTGGCTCCTGGCGCGGCCAGGCTCCTTTTGGCCGACCCACGGGCGGTTCGTCGCCCGGTGAGTGTTCTTCGAAACTCCTTCTTCATATTTTTTTTTTTTGGTTTATTTCGGGTTTTCTGATTTTTTTTTTTGGCGTTTGGGGTTTATATAAAAGGTGTAAACTAAGAATAAACCAAAACTAAAATTTAGTGTGGTTAGAGAGATGAGAAAAAGAAAGAAGATACCTAAAATGGGTTGCCTCCCATTGAGCCGCTCTTGTTTAGAATCTTTTATCTAGACTTTGGTGCAGGTTTTAGATGGGAGCAACTCCAACTAAAGGATTAGTGGCTCCTTTAGCTTCTCGGCACTCCGCATTTGTTGGCTTGAGACATCTTCTATTCAGCGTTTGAGGATCTCTATTGTTGTCTCGAAGAACAAATGCATCGTTCAGCTTTCTTCTCTTAAGTTGTTCGCCTTTCTCTCCTCGGTTCGGATGGGTGATGAGGTCAGATTTCAGGGAGGCTCTTGAGGACCTTCTAAGCTTCCCCTTGGTTTCATGTATGTCTCCATCACGTCTCATATGATTGATAATCGAACTTGGATCATATGGGATCTCCTTGCTCTTCAAACTCCTCTGTTTGGCGTGTCCCTTGAGTATGCTGGGTGGATCTTCTTTTAGGACGTTTTGGACATCCTTTGTACTTCCTCCAGGGTCTAAGATTGGTTCACTTCCACTGCCTAAGGTCGTGGAATGAATGCTCCTTGTAAGCATTGCTGGATAGAAAGATCTCTCGCTGTTCTTGGAGAAGCGCACTTGTTGGTTCAGCATGTCAATCAAAGCTCGAACCGGTGCAGCGATTGAGGAACCAAGGAACAACAAGTGGCTCATGTTCTTCTTTGTCTCCATAGTATGAAAGACAGTTGGCACGAAATCATCCTCAACTTGAGGCAGCAAGTTCGGCTTGAAACCGAACAGATTTGGTGACGGAGGGTCTTCGTGGTCGACGGATGTTCTCGGGGCTTGGAAGCTTGAAACTCCTATGCCTTCTGCAATAGCCTTAATCACGAGATTGACATCTGATCCTATGTCATATAGAGAGGCACGAATTTCAACTCCCTTGATTGAGCATGAAGCCGAAAATATTCCCGGATCATATATCTTTGAAACCGTCGTCAAAGGCAGTTCTTGGATTTCCATCATCGTCTTCTTCTCCATGAGTATTGATTCACACTCAACGTGTTGATGAGCTGGAGTAAGAGGCTTCCCTTGGTCGTGGGGTTGAGGCTCCTTGTTGGTTGGACTTTCGTCTTCAAGGTGCTCAGGCCGATCGGTAGAGATGAAGTCTTCTTGAGGAATAGGAATAGAACGACCAGCTTCTATTCTTTGGTATTTGGCTTCATTAGCATGAGTGGGGTCATTCGAGAAACACAAATCTAATGACCTCTTTCGAGAATCATCATCTTTGTCTTCCACCTCGGCGTCAAGAGTTGTTGCACTCTTCTTTTCATCGTCTGAAACTTCATGCTTCTCATGTGTTAGCTCGCTTTCTTCAGTCTTGGCATTGCTGTGCTCTTCCTGGTCTACTTCATCGTCTTCTAGGAGGGAACCATAAATAAAATAGAGTTTCTCAATGAACTCCTTTTCGGCATCCACTCCAACGTTGCATATTCGAATTACTTCGTTGATATCTTCTAACTCATTCTTGAGCTGATATTCTTCGTCGATAGCTGAAATCATCGTTGATTCGAACATGTCGATATTATCACTAGATCGTAGATACGCAGCGGCTACGAGCTCTTTATATTCTTCTTTGGAAGGAGAACCAATATGGTGTAATACCCTATCATAGTTGGTGGAATTGTAGTGGATGGTCGCAGCAAGATCGTTGATCAAGGTGCGGGCTTCCTTCATCTCGGATGTCTCTGAAAAAAAAAAACAAAAATCGAAATTAAATAAAAAGGATGTCTTTGAGTTGTGATCCTGATCTTTGTCTTGAACAGCAGAACGCAGCCTCTCCAGCAACGGCGCCAAAAGCTTGATGGGGTCTAAATAGTCGTCCGAGATTGGAGAATTTCTTTAGGGACTCGTCTAGCTTTGAATTTGTAGGACCCTAAGCTGCAAGTGCACAGCGTGCGTTGTAGTACTTACGGTATCGATCCACAGGGAGGAGGTCAACTGCAAAACAGAAGAATCAGGGCAAGAAAAGACGCAGAGAATTGGGGGTTTGTAGGATTGTGTCACGGTTTCGGTAGTTATTGAATGCAGGAAAAGAAAAGCAAGTTTATATAGAGCTGGTTGTCAATCAACTCTATATCAGACAGGAATCAAAGCAAGCAGTGCAGGAAAAGTAAGTATGGAAGTGCGTAAATCTCGATTAAAAAGCAGATGGGGAAACGATAAAATGGAGCGCTGGGTTTCAGGGTTGTTCTCCGGGGTTCATGGATCGGATCTAACAAGCAATAGATTAGGTTTTAAATAATTAATGGGTTAGGTTCTTAAGCAGAAATGGTCGACTATGACTACCCCGCCATTGTGGATCTAGCCACCTACCTTTGTTTTACACTGCGGATATGACTTCTCATCCCACGATGCAAGACAAACGCGCATACGTATCATTCACCTATTTGTAAACAATTGTGGTGCGGTCCGTCGATATGCCTAAGCATCCTACGATGCGGTCCGCTCGTTAACCTCTAGATCCAGACAATAGACCACACGTTCGTGTATCTAGTTGTCCTGAAATCAGTTGCTAAATGATAAGAGAAACAAACATGCAATAAGAGCAAGACATAAACGAAGATACCTAATAGAAACTTTATCTCTATCAACCTAGAAAAATCGATCCATGATTAAACCCCTTTGAAAACCCCCTTTAAAACCAAACTAAAAGACTACTCAAACATAGAAACGAAAATCAGAATCATAGATGAAGAGAATTGCATAAAACCAAATCAGATTGATGAAAGAACGAGGGTTCAAGAACAGATCTATCCCCCTTAGAGAACAAAGAACGAAAAACAATGAAAAGTGTGCTAGGAGGCGGCCGTGAGGCTCTCTCTGAGTTTGCAATAATGTGTCACACGAAATTAGGTTGTAGAATAAGAGTATTTATAGGTCTTGAGGTTCTCTTAGGCGTCACTTAGGGTTCCACCGAGTTTGGTGGCCATCGGGCTTGTTTTGGGCTTGCAAACGGGCTCGGTAATCGTCACTTGTTGTGGCCGCGCGAGCGTGGGTTCATGGGCCGGCCATTGGTCTTCTGAGCTTTCCTGGCGCGGCCAAACTTCTTCTGAAAATGTGTCTGACGGGCCTTCTTGCTTCCTTCGTAACTTGAGATCCAACCGTGGGATTTGACTCAAACCACTTCGAGGTGAAAGGTAGTAGTTTCGGCTATCTTGTCACCAAATTTCAGCTCGATCACGTGGTGGGAAGGTCTCCGTCTTATGCTAAACTTCTGTCAAAAAGCTCATGTTCCGAAAATGTCCGTTTTGCTCTGTTTTGCATCCTTTTTCCTAAGATTCTTGAAAAGAGTCTTTGACACACAAATACTCGAAAACTACTAAATATACATTAATACCTTAGTGAAATGCTTATTAAAGCATACACTTATGATGGTAAAAATGGGTAAAATATGCATGTTATCAAAATGATGGTCCTAAACAGTTTAAGAACCACTGCAGCGTCATTGGTCTTAGAAGCAATTGCTTCCACCCAATTGGAGACATAGTCTACAGCAACTAAGTTGTACTTGTTTCCAAAAGATGAAGGAAACAGTCCCATGAAATTAATACCCCAGCAATCAAAGACTTCAACTTCAAGGATGAAGTTCTGTGGCATCTCATGTCTCTGTTGATATTCCCTCTCCTTTGACACAAATCACATTAAGTGATGAACAGCTGCGCATCCGTGAACATAGTGGGCCATCAAAATCCTGCTTGAAGAACCTTGGACACTGTCTTGAAGGTTGCGAAATGTCCAGCATACTCAGAACCATGACAGTGGAACAGCACATCTCGAACTTCACTCTCTACAATGCATCTTCGGTAAACATTGTCTGAACAATGCTTATACAAGTGAGCTTCATCCCAATAGTACCTTCTATGCTCTCTCATGAACTTCTTCTTCTCATAGTCTTTGAGATGTTTAGGCTCAATGTCAGCAGCCAAGAAGTTCACAATATCAGCATACCACAGCCTATTTGAATCAGATAGAGCAAAGATTGGTTGTCGAAACACCTCGTCCAAGAGCTTCTAAAGTGATGATGATGTCTGCGTATGGTGTCGATCGACACTGATGTTGGTGTCGATCGACACTCTTGATTTTTGTTGTTTGCTCGTATCGATCAGAAGTGAATCGCGAATTTCCTCCAAGTCTGTAAAGGGGGTGTCGATCGACACTAGGCTCGTATCTGCAGATTTTTGCAAGTTTGCCGAACTCATGTCATTCTCTTCTGGCAGAAAATCATCAAAAGGGACGTCATCTTCGATCCTAATTCTTGAGAGATGATCAGCTACTCCATTCTCAACTCCTTTCTTGTCCTTAACTTCTATGTCAAACTCTTGGAGAAGTAGAATCCATCTCAGCAACCTTGGCTTGGCATCCTTCTTCTGCATCAAGTACTTTAATGCAGAATGATCTGTATGAACAATCACCTTAGAGCCAACGAGATATTGTCGAAATTTCTCAAAGGCGAAGATCACAGCCAAGAGTTCTTTCTTAGTGGTTGCATAATTCTTCTGAGCATCATCCAACGTTCTGCTGGCATAGTAAATGGCATGAAGTTTCTTGTCCTTCTTCTGACCCAATAATACTCCTACTGCGAAATCACTGGCATCACACATCACCTCGAAATGTAAGTCCCAGTTCGGAGTTTGAACAATTGGAGCACTCACTAAAGCTTGCTTGATTTGCTCAAAGGCTGAAAGGCATTCTGCAGTGAACTCGAATTTCACGTCCTTGCAGAGAAGAGCAGTGAGTGGTCTTGCAATTTTACGGAAGTCCTTGATGAATCTTCTGTAGAACCCTGCATGATCCAGACAACTCTTCACTGACTTCACAGAATCAGGTGGCTGTAAAGTTGTCATGACTTCAATCTTGGCGCGATCCACTGTAATTCCTTCTGCTGAAACCTTGTGCCCAAGTACAATCCCATCTGTGACCATAAAGTGACACTTTTCCCAGTTCGGGACCAAGTGTTTCTCTTCACACCGCTGCAACACTGCACATAAGTTGTCCAGGCAGCCTTTGAAGGATGACCCATAAACAGAAACGTCATCCATAAAGACCTTCATAAACTTCTCAATCATGTCTGTGAAGATTGACATCATGCATCGCTGGAAAGTCGCAGGTGCATTACAAAGTCCAAATGGCATTCTGCGATATGCGAAAGTGCCATAAGGACATGTAAACATGGTCTTCTCCTGATCATCTGGATGGATTGGAATCTGAAAGAATTCCGAATAGCCATCAAGGAAACAGTAGTAAGGATGATTCGCCAATCTCTCCAGCATTTGATCGATGAAAGGCTAAGGAAAGTGATCCTTTCTGGTCGCGGCATTCAGCTTCCTGTAGTCTTGTGTCCAGTCACAGTCCTTGTAGGAATCAGCTCGTTCTTCTCATTCTTCACCACTGTGACTCCTCCTTTCTTTGGAACCACATGAACTGGACTGACCCAAGCACTGTCTGAAATGGGATAGATGATCCCTGCTTCCAAGAGCTTCATGATCTCTTTCTTGACTACCTCCTTCAGGTTCGGATTCAGCCTCCTTTGATGTTCAATTGATGACTTCGTCTCATTCTCAAGGTGAATCCGATGCATGCAGAAGTCTGGTGAGATACCTGAAATGTCATCAAGAGAATAGCCAAGAGCTTTGCGATACTTGCGCAGCTTGCTTAGCAATAGAGGGAGCTCTGCATTGTTTAAGGAAGCATTCACTATTACATGATAAGTTGAATTATGACCAAGAAATACGTACCATAGCCCAACATGGAGCTGTTTTAGCTCAACTTTGAGAGCCTTAGCCTCGCTCCAATCGCCTAATGTGGCTTTTGTGGATTTCGCGGGGTGTCGATCGACACCCTCTGATGGTGTCGATCGACACCGAGTGGCAACGAGCTCCTCTTGTGCCACCAGTTGCAGGACTTGCTCACTAGCATCCAACATCTTTGTGTAACCTGCATCAGCGTCGTCTAGGTTTTCAGCTTCTGTCGTAGAAGTCGTCAGGGCTCTTTCCAAAGGATCTGTACGATGGTTCCTTAGCAAGATTGGTGAGTGAATCGACATAGAAGGTTTGTCCATCAACGGTAGGTCTCTTCATCATCTTCTCCATGTCAAAATTCATCACCAAATCACCAACATTCAGCGCAATCCTTCCCTTCCTGACGTCAATAATGGCTCCAGCAGTAGCCAAGAATGGTCTACCAAGAATGAGAGGGTCTTTGAGTTCCTCATCATAAGCTAGAACCACAAATTCAGTGGGAATCAAACAATCACCCACTTTTATAGGAACATCCTCCAAGACACCTTCAGGGATCCTTACAGAACGATCATCAAGGACTAAGGAGATTCTTATGGCAATGAAGTCTGTCATATCCAGCTTAAGAGCAACTGAGAGAGGCATCAAGTTGACACTTGAACCTAAATCGCATAGAGATCTCCCAAACTTGTCTGAAAAGATGGAACAATCAAGAACAAAGCTTCCTTGATCGGAGAATTTTTCTGGAAGCCTGTTCTAAATAACAGCACTGACTTGCTCTGATATCATCATCACTCCATCCTCCAGATCCATGTTCTTTGTCATCATCCACTTCAAGTATCTCTTTATCACTATAGTAGTTCTAATGGCATCCATCAAAGGTATTTCAACCACTAGTCTATCCATGATAGCCTTGCATCTAGCATCAACTAGCTCCTTCTTAGACTTCTTTAGTATCAAGGGGAAAGGGATCTTCGGTTTGTAGACTTTTTCCTCTACAACCTTTGTCGTCTTAAATTGATCTGGTGTTTTCTGCGAACTTGACATTGGTGTCGAGGTCTCTGTGTTGCGTTTGGTCAATTTTGCTTCGTTTCGAGTCGATGTGTCGCGATCCTCCTTGGGTGTCGATCGACACTTGTTTGTAGTGTCGATCGACACTAGCTCCGCTGCATCAATTTCTTCATCTTCAATGTCCTCAATCTCCACGAATTCTTCAGCACTAAGCCCCTTTCTCTTTACAGGCTGAAGGTTCTTCCCATTCCTCAATGTGATGGAGTTCACATGGCGTTTGGGATTAGTATCAGTCTTTCCTGGAAGAAATCCTTCTTGCCTGTTAACAACTCCTGCAGTTTGAGCAACTTGAACATCCAGCTTCTTCACATGAGAGACTAAGCTCTCAATCTTCCCGTTCAGGTCTTGGTACAGTGAATCAGTCTTCCCATTGAAATCCACTGTTATCTTCTGCTGTCCTTCCAAAAGTTGCTCTAGCATTGACAAATAAGGTTTTCAGCCTTTTTAGCAATGTCCCAACAGCTATCAACCGAAGTAGTAAAGCGTATGGGGTATCAAACCATTTTGGGAGCGTTAGTTAAACAAATCGGTCATATCGGTGTCATAAGTCAAGCTAAAAATAGATAAAGGTCAAGACTTTACTACCAAAAACGACTAAAGGATTGATCTTGTGTCACTCAAGACCGAAAATAAGAAAACTTTAAAGACTCTAAGCAGGAAATAGATATGTAAGCAGTAAAAAGATAAACTTTCAAGATAAAGGAAGGATCTTGATGAGTATCATGAACTAGGTAACTCTCGGTTGACTTATCAAGCTAAAGCTTTTGGATCACATCAAGACCTGGTCTTTTGATGGTGATTCTTAGGTAAAGGGATCCTCAAATCGTTAAGCCCATGATGTTTGGGTCTAAACTCTTTGAATCTCTATCACCATAGACTAGCTCTCGCATAGCGGTACAATAGAAGAAACAAGCATCTACAACGTCCCTATTGAACCGTAAGATCCTTAGACAGATGGTTAGTCTTACCCTAAGAAATCAAACTCTTGTTCATAGATCCGGCTAAGCAAGCACGTGATGTTCATGTCAAGCCTCCTAAGGACTTTAGACTAGATGGCCAAAATAAACTAAGCTTTGGGAATGATAAACAAGAAAAAATCTAACTTTATGTTTTAGCTAAGCAAGAAATATAAATCCGAGAGTCCCTTGGTCCTTTTAACCCATCAAGATCCTAAAAAGACTACTCACAAGCCATTTGAGAAACCTCAAAATTCATAAGGATGAGAGAGTAACTCATAAGCCGTGATATAATCAAAAACAAGAAAAAGGAAGAAGCTTTAAGAAAATAAGACTAAGCTATATATCTTAAAAACTTCAAGATTGCATAAAAAAATCAAAGCTTTAAACAAGCTTCAATGGAGGAAAATACAAAGTCTCGGTTTTTGAAGAAGAAGAAGACAGAAAATAAAAAGTAGAAAGCGTGATGAAGAGATAAGAGTGAGGGAGTAGGTATTTATACACAAAAAGGGAAAAACATAAACGTTGGGACCACTTTCCCGAAATGGTACTATTTTGGATTTTAGCGTTTCGGGCTCAAATCGTTGTGAGCAAGCCGAAACGCTATCTCTTCTTGATTCTTCGGGCAGTCTCCATATCGGGCAAGGATTTCGGGATCACGTCGTGGAGGCTCGCCTTCCTTGGTACTTGAATCGGGCACTTCTCGTTGCCTTGCTCCGATATCCGTCTTTATGGCATCCTCTTGCTGGATCTTCGCACCGAGGTTCTCCTTTCGGGACTAAGCCGCTGCTACTCGTCTAAATCAGTCCCGTGGTCGTGATCCATGCTCGATATTACCGGCTCGTTCACCATTTGTGACCTCCCTCCTTGGTCTCTTCTTCGGATCATCCTAAGCACCTGAGAACACACTCCAAACATGCAAGACTATGCAGAAACCTAACCTAATGCATCTAATCCTATCATGGGTGAAAATGTGATGCAAACTAAGATAAAAGTGCAACAATGAAATCCTAACTAGCATGAAATGTGTGTCAAAAACATGCAATTTACAGAGATATCAACACCCCCAAACTTGCCTTTTTGCTTGTCCTCAAGCAAAAGCCAACCGGAGGGGTGAGGTTTTAAAAGAAAAGGTGTAAGTTTGAATCCAAAACGCCATTTAAAAGAAATCAACTCAATGTCTAAGTTCAGGTTTCTGGGATGCAAGTCGAATCCTACCTATCCAAAAAGCCTTAGCCACATTCATCACAAAATCAAGTAAAATCAATCCCAACTTAGATGCAAATTCAAATTCCCAAATCCCCTTCACATTCATTAAGAAATTTAAAACATGGATCTCGATCAAACCTGTCAATCAACTCACTTGGTTCAGGGTAAGGTAACGAGCTAAATATGAACTCGTGCCGCGATCGGGTTAAGTGTTTAGATGGGATCTCTCATGAAAGGAACCTTCTTAATGCAAAATGCTAAGGGTAAAAACCAATGGATGCATACAAGGCTAGACTTCCATCTACCCAGAATATCTATTTCATCTCCTACCCTATTCTAAACTGTTCTCTCCTAAGCTACCCGTTGCCTTGGCATTTCACCTTAAACCCGATATTATTCCTAGATATTACCTTTCCTGGTCATCTTCGGGGGACTTCTTCTTTGTTGGAGATCGGCTCTCTGGATCCTTTGTTGCGTTCCTTGTGTTTCACCTTTGGTGTTGTTGGTCGGATTTAGATTTTGTTGATTGGCCTTCCTTTGCTTTCTCTTGGAATCGCCTTTTTCTTCTTTTGGTTTCGAGCCTCATTTGTTGCCGCCATCTCTTTTATTCGTGTCCCCGTCTGACTCAGTGGTTTCCTTCTTTCCCTTTTGTCAACGCATGATTAAATTGGAATATAACCCCTCCTTTTTCCTAGTCTACCCAGCAATATCAGCCTCCGATTTTGGTGTTAAGCCGTTTCAGTAACCAAACCACTTAACCTAGTGTTGACTCGAGATGTGAGCCAACGTCTACATGGAAATCTAACCTTGTCGATCTAAACCCAACACTTTTTGCCTAAGAAGATTCGAAAATGGTGCAAAGGCCTCACATGCTCTCACAAAAGTGTTTATGGCTTAAAACAAAGGTTAGGGCTTAGGGTAAGGTCTGGTACTTGGACTAGCAGAAGAGTTGTTGAAGGGAAAGAGAGTCCAAGTGAAATCTATGAGTTGAATGACAAATGTGAACAAGATATTTAAATTTTCATTTTAACGGTTCAAGTAAAATAGGGGAAATGGTTCAAATCGCAATGCATCAAGCTAAAACCGAATTTCACAAGACAAATTCCAAACGTGGTGCTGCCTTAAGCTCAGTCTAATTCCAAATGCATCAAACAAACAAGAACCAAGGCATTGAGTTCATGACTTAAAAATGGCTATTTACAAGGATTCATCATACCTAACACCCTATGCGAATGCTTATGAATCCAAAATGAATGCATCTAGACTCAATCCTAACTTGAAAGTGCAACTACATGAGTTCTTTTTGTGGGATAAATTTTCAAAATTTTTCAATTTTTTTTTGTGTTTTTTCTATGCAAATTTTATGAATGCATGATATCTAATCTATTCGAATGCATGTACTACATACTCCCCTAAACTTAAATCACACAGTCTCTGTGTGATAGAAGAAAGGAAGAATATGCTCCTATGATAATGCAAAAATTCAAGCAAAAATAAAAGAGAAAAATGCTTATGTACAAGAGTTTGGAGTGGTACCTTACTGCTCAGTGTGATGTGAGGACGTGGTGTCCTCACTGGTGGAGAAGGAAGGGTTGTCTGATTCCAGTATCGGGGACTGGCTCGCACGTCTCTTCCTCGATATGCTATCTTCTTGGCAGGAATGCCTTCCTGGATCATTCAGTTCGCGCTCCCTTAGTTCGAATGAGAAAGAATGCCTTCTTTGAAGCATTTGACTGTCTACTTCATCAGACTCTTCTTCTTCTTCTTCTCCTTGTTCTCCGGATGACATATCGGCTTCAAGTCGTGGCGATGGTGTCGATCCCTTCAGCTTTGAGGTAAGCGACTTGATTTGGTCCTTCAGATCCTTCACGTGCCCCTTAATTCCTTTCACCGTGGAGACCAGCTTTTTAATTGAGCGATCCTGCCATTTGCAGTACCGCTGGAGTACGTTGATCCGTTCGTGAGCTGTCTTGAGGGTTCGATGATTCGCGCTTATGATCGGGTTGAAATGGTAACAATCTGCTCCGTAGAGAGGGAAACTGTAGCATCCGTAACCCGGAAATCTGATTACGGTCGAGTGGGTCATGGGATGGCCGATGGAAAGGCGTTCTGGGTCGAAGGATGTCGACCGTGTCCATGAGTTATGGACTGTACTGTGACTGTAGTCGATTGTAAATGGCTAAGTCCGGATGGAGTTAAGAACTACAGATGGCTTGATCCCTAGAAAGGGTACGTAGGCAGCCTATGTGAAGGCACAGCTATCAAGGACTGTCAAACGGTGGCAGTGAGTGTTCTGTGAGATTAGTCGGGATACACAGTCTGGTGAGAGAGCTTACCGAGACTATCACATACTGGGTTGTCTGACGATCGAGAATGATCGTGACGGGATGGTCTGTTGGACCATGCTTGGCGGTCTGTTGGACCATGGTTGGCAGTCTGTTGGACCGCGGTTGGCAGTCAGTCGGACCGTGGTTGGCGGTCTGTGGGACCGTGGTTGGCGGTCTGTTGGATCGTGGTTGGCAGTCTGTTGGATCGCGGTTGGAGATCAGTTGGATCGTGGTTGGGCGGTCAGTGTGGATCGTGCCAGGCGTGCAAAGATCGGGGATCTGAGCCGCCCCTCTTCTGTACTTGGTCATGCGGGGATGGTTGGTTGAGTGACTAAGTATGGGGGGGGGTGTGTTTCGTAGGTTGGCCAGTACAGTGGTTGAGCAAACAAGAGTGTGGAATGAAGTTGTTAAGGCGGTCTGGACGGTATGGGACGTTCATGGATCTTGCGGAGCAAGGTTTTGTTTAGCTGGCACTGGATTAGGTGCGTAGCTAGTTAAGCCGCGAATGGGCTCATGCCATGGGTTGGACTGTGTTAGGTTGTTTGCTTTTAAAGAAAAAGGCGAAAAATTCCTAAGGTACGGTCATGGTATGATAAGTACGGTTGGAGGCACGGCCGCGGTATAGTTAGCCGGGTCGGGGTGTAACAAGTGGTATCAGAGCGTGGTCGGTTCTAGGACAGAGTGTTGGCGTGAATTAGGCTTGTCTAGAATGACGTAAACGCGGTGGAATGTCAGGATGATGAACTTGCATTCTGGAGAAAATAGGCGGACGAGCTATCCGGTTAGTGAGACCGGGAGTTCCGCGGGAATAGTGTAGTCTCATTGAGAGAATGAGCAAAAGGCAAGTAGGTTGCCGAATAGCAAAGTAAGATGGCTCCTAGAAGGTGTTCGAGAAGCACGCGGGCTCCGGAAGCAGTTGGGAGTTTAGTTGACTCTGGCTAGAGAGGTAGCCGGGATCAGATAGAGCATGTCAAGGTGCAAGTAGCGGCTGCTGCTGCTGCGAACGTGGCTGCTGAGAGTGTGGCTGCGGGTGTGTATGACGTGGCTGGGAATGCTGCGGGATATGCGTTCTGGACAGACTGGAAGCTGTGCTAGGTTCGCGTATATAAGTCAAGTGGTCCGTGAGTGTCGGACTGGGACGAGAATTAGCCGAGGGCAGCTGACTGAGTGAGGTGTTATCCGTGAGTTAGTTGAGGCGAGTCGACTGGATTCGAGGGATGCGTGATTGTCCCTGGAATATCTGTTTCAGTCTAGTTTTGCCGACTAACAACCGACCAAATCCGTTCATGGATTGACTAAGTGGATCCCAAGGTGTCTAACTAGCTGTGTGGATGTCCGGATCGTGTTGCTAGCTCAAGGGGAGGTGATTCTCGCTTGGAGTAGAACCGATAGCCGTGAGAAATTCACAATTGGCAGAGATGATCATGGAACCATGAGATTACATGATATCTAACTAGCTCGTGATCGAGGCAGGATCGTTCCGTTTGCCTAGGTGATGGGTTATTCATGCTAGTGCAGAATCGAGTCCGTAAGACTTGATGGTCAGAGTTAGGGTGGATGATCATTCTGTTTACGTGAGTGTGCATGGTGTCTAACTATCTCGTGATCAAGGCTGGATCGTTCCGTTTGCCTAGGTGATGTGTGATTCACGCTAGTACGGAACCGAGTCCATAAGACTAGATGATCAGAGTTAGGGTAGACGATCATGCCTATTTATGTAATTGTTGTTTCGGTTGTGGTAACCGTGAGAATACATGGTGTCTAACTATCTCGTGATCAAGGTGGGATCGTGTCTCTTGCCTAGGTGATGTGTGATTCACGCTAGTGCGGAACCGAGTCCATAAGACCAGATGATTAGAGTTAGGGTAGATGATCATTCTGTATTGTTCTGCTGGTTAAGCAGAGACATGCTGGTTAAGCGTAGTTAGGCTGGGAGCCGAGATAAGGGTCTAGCTGACCGGGGCCATTGTGTGCTGAAAGCCTTGTGTGCCGTGAGATGGCTGGTAAGTCATTTAAGTGTAGTAAGGCTGAGAGCCGAGATAAGGGTCAGTGTGACCGGGGCTATGGCGCACCGATAAAAGTATGTGTTACTTGTAAGGGCGTGTAAGCCGTGTACTGACTGGCGTCCTTGGGAACCTTCGGGTTGGCCAAGGCGTGACAGTCCTGTGTTACGACTTTGGGAACGGGTATGTTCGCCAAGGTGTGATTGTGCTGTGTTACGACTTTGGGAACGGGTATGTTCGCCAAGGTGTGACTGTTATGTGTTACGACTGTGGGAACGGGTATGTTCGCCAAGGCGTGACTGTCTGTGTTCTGACTTTGGAACCGGGTTGGGTTGCCAAAGCATGACTGGTGGTGAGAAGCGTCAGTGGAAACCAAGTGGGTTGTCCAGACGTGACAGGTGGTGAGATGCGTCCGTGGAAACCAAGTGGGTTGTCCAGACGTGACTGTTTCTGAGAATTGTGATTGGAAACCAAGTTGGTTGCCAATACTTCTGGGATTCATTCTTGGAACCGAGAGGGTTGGCCAAGATGGATGTCACATGACTGTATTTGAGAGGCGGCCATGGAAACTAGTTTGTTGCCAGGCGCGAGTAAGGTACATCCATGGGAATCAGTGGATTCGTCAATGAAGGATGTGACAGTGAAATTGCAACGGATACGTTGTGATGACTGTGACGGTGGGGACTAAGGAAGTTCGCCATCGTAGGATTAGTAATGTGGGATAACGATACTACTGGATTGGCTAGTGTGCCGGGTGCTTGCCGGTTAAGGCATGGTACTGACTGAAAATACAAGTGAGGACTTGTAATGGCTATAGGAGCCGAGGCTTTGTGAGCCGACTGATGGCCTGGTGTGCCGAGTACGGGCTGAGTCAATAATCCCTTTCGAGAGTCTGGATGGGACATGACTGTGGCATGCTGGTTGCAAGAGGACTGTTGAGTAACCTATGTTGGTTGCAAGATAACTGTTGAGTAACCTAGGACTGCGTGAGTGAGAACTGAGGAGTTCGTCACCGCATGACTGGAATCGTGAGTTAAGAACATGCGGGTTACCTAAGCGATTAGATGTGAACGTCTGTGGGAATCTGCGGATTAGCCAAGGCGTGACCGTGAGATTGTTCTTGTGAACAAGAGAAGTTTCCCAAGGTAATGATATTTGTAAGGATCAATGTGTGATCCGAGGATCAAAGGGTGATCCGGGAAAATGAGGCCACGTAGGTGGGTCGAGATAGTCGCTGACTATAATGTGGATATAGCCTATCATTTGGGTAGGGCTATTCTGGTTGTAGATGCATTGAGCCGGTGGAGGGCTAGTGCATCATCTGAAAGGAACATTGCAGTTAAATGTCCTGACTGAAGAGAAGGAACCGTTGGGTTCGGGAGCCGCGGATCAGGCTGATTTGTTATCAATGATCTGACCGGCTTAAAAGGAGGAACTTATGAGAGTTTTGGAAACTCTAATAAGGAATCAAGAGTGATTCGTTAGTTGTGTTAATAAAGATCAGGGTATCTTGATTAACAGTATGATGGTGGTTAACGGTAGTTGAGGCGACGATGAGACAAACGCTTAGGAACTCGGAAGTTCGCTAAGGCAAGTCGATGGGCCAAGATGGACTGACCGTAAGCTTGACCTATCATCATGGATGACTGAGCTTTTGGAGAAAGTCCAACGTTAACGGATTATGCTAAACATTCTGATTAAAAGGAAGTTGAGGTGGAGCGAATGTACGCACACCAAGAGACTGTCCAGAGAATGGAAGGGTCTTGAGTTGACTAGTGTTCGGCCAGATGTGGCGTACACGAATTCGGATTAGTGGTGGAAATCCGGACCAAGGCTGGGATGGTCTAAGGTGAAGTGTCTGAATCGAGTCTTGAGAAGGCTGCGATTGGGAAACAAAGTTTAGTACAGCTAAATTAAGAGCGGGAGTGCTCGAATAAGGTGGTAACGGGGAGAGTTATCTGCCTTTGGCTGGGTTGTATAGAGCACCATTATGACAAACCCCAATGGGGGAGTGTAGTATGACATGGCTACGTGAGTAGCTGGATGTCTGACTTGCCAGTGGTTAAGGCAGAGAATCAATATCCGAGTGGATATGGGACATGATCACAATGGATTTTTGTGATGGGACGGTCGAGATCACGGAAGAAAGGTGATGTAATTAGGGTCGTTGGGGAAAAATCGACCAAGTCTGCTCATTTTTGGTAATGAGGAAAGCCGTGGAGTGGCTAACTAGTGGGTTCGTATGTGGATACGACCGTGAGGTGGCAAAAGTTCTGGAAAAGGATCAAGATGATCCGAGTTGTTCTGGAAAAAGGGCCAGAGATGAGTACGAGTTCCCGAATTGGTTTGAGAAACTTCAAGAGGAAGCACCGGATTCGAGGACGAATCCAAACCAAGTGGGGGAGAATTGTAGCATCCGTAACCCGGAAATCTGATTACGGTCGAGTGGGTCATGGGATGGCCGATGGAAAGGCGTTCTGGGTCGAAGGATGTCGACCGTGTCCATGAGTTATGGACTGTACTGTGACTGTAGTCGATTGTAAATGGCTAAGTCCGGATGGAGTTAAGAACTACGGATGGCTTGATCCCTAGAAAGGGTACGTAGGCAGCCTATGTGAAGGCACAGCTATCAAGGACTGTCAAACGGTGGCAGTGAGTGTTCCGTGAGATTAGTCGGGATACACAGTCTGGTGAGAGAGCTTACCGAGACTATCACATACTGGGTTGTCTGACGATCGAGAATGATCGTGACGGGATGGTCTGTTGGATCATGCTTGGTGGTCTGTTGGACCGTGGTTGGCAGTCTGTTGGACCGCGGTTGGCGGTCAGTCGGACCGTGGTTGGCAGTATGTGGGACCGTGGTTGGCGGTCTGTTGGATCGTGGTTGGCAGTCTGTTGGATCGCGGTTGGAGATCAGTTGGATCGTGGTTGGGCGGTCAGTGTGGATCGTGCCAGGCGTGCAAGGATTGGGGATCTGAGCCGCCCCTCTTCTGTACTTGGTCATGCGGGGATGGTTGGTTGAGTGACTAAGTATGGGGGGGGTGTGTTTCGTAGGTTGGCCAGTACAGTGGTTGAGCCAACAAGAGTGTGGAATGAAGTTGTTAAGGCGGTCTGGACGGTATGGTACGTTCATGGATCTTGCGGAGCAAGGTTTTGTTTAGCTGGCACTGGATTAGGTGCGTAGCTAGTTAAGCCGCGAATGGGCTCATGCCATGGGTTGCACTGTGTTAGGTTGTTTGCTTTTAAAGAAAAAGGCGAAAAATTCCTAAGGTACGGTCATGGTATGATAAGTACGGTTGGAGGCACGGCCGCGGTATAGTTAGCCGGGTCGGGGTGTAACAGAAACCGTACTCGTTTGTAGGGTCTTCGTAGTCGTCCCCATCTCCTTCTTCCTCTGGAGCGACTATATCGGCTTCCTCCCAATATTCCTCCTCGTAGTCCCCATAGAAGTCATCTCCATAGGGGAAAAGGTGCTCGTCCTGCGGCTCGTAATCCAGATGCTGAGGTTCCCTTATCGTGGTCAGGTAAGGGTTGGGCAGGAACATCACGGCCGCTCGGTTTAAAGGCAGGGTGAACTGATATCGGTGTCCATGCCGATATGGCTTCCCGAGAAACTGACACTTTTTCAAGTAGTCGATGTCTATCCAGCGAATCCCGTGTGTCGGCTCCTCGAGGTCAGCACCAGCTCCCTTTATGATGGCGGATACGACTCCTCCACAGCCTATTTGAGGCCTTTCGCTTGGCGTAGAGATCATCCACGACTTGTATTGGAGAAGCTCCTTGAGCAATATCGTGATCAAGTCGGTGCTCCGTCTGCTTCCTTTCAGCTCTCTCCCATTTTGGGTCTCCTGAATTATCTCCACCAGACCATCATCCATTATTTCCAACTCCTTGGTCAGGACAGCTCCACATTCCTTTCTTGCGAAGAACGTATGTACAATGGCTCTTTGCACATACCTCAAGGCTGGTGCCTTATCCTGGTGCTCTTGTTCACCCCGGGCCTGTAAGTGCCTACTCCAATGTGTCCCCATAGTGCTTCCAGCTCCTCCCTTTCGACGTTAAGGGTCATCTCGCGCATATCGCCCCGGCTGAATCTGAATATCGACTCGAGATCCCGAAACGACATTCGGTGTGTCTCGCTTCCATATTTGAAACGGATGTAGCCGTCGCCATCTTCCTCTGGAGTCTCCTCTCCAAAGGCGTAGAAGGTCACCTCCAGTGTTACAAGGAACTGGAAGGTTGCTTCGTCATGAGATGCATAGGCGTTCTCCATGAACTTCCTCAGACCCATCACGTTGAAAAGGATTTGGCTATCTTCATAGATGCTTAGCTCGGCCATTATCTCCTCGTGGGGATAGCGCGTGGCCTTGAACTCCATTCGCCTGAATGCTGCACGCATATCGGTTAAAGTGGGTCGGGAACTTGCACACCTTCTCCCGATACACGCGTGGGTGAGCGCACTGTTACGGCTCGGCTTGAGCTTCCTACCGGTCTCTTTTCTTGCCTCTTCTCTGTCTGGTATTCCCTTTATCTCCCAAGAATAGCTCCGCTTCTTGTTTCTCCTACCATTGTACCTATCAATCAAAAACACTCGAAAGTGTGTAAGTACAAGGAAAAACAAAAAGAGCAAAGATTATCTCGCATACACGCTTATGCTTAAGGTAACTCTATTCATGACTAAAGAGACCCAAGCAAGCATATTCGAATAATCACTAGATCGGGAAAAATCTTAAATTGACAAGATAAAAAATGTTCTTTATAATTCATTTCTCACAATCTCGGATTAGATTAGCATGTAATAGACAAAAGGTGGAAAAGAGGATCTCTAGAATCTTAGCATTTCGAAAGAATTTAGCCGTGAAGCTATATTCTTTAAGAATGGAAATGCCATAATTCTGGAAAATCCTACAAAAAACCCTAAGTCTTATGCAAAAGTTATCTACCAGATATTCCTCCATCAAACTCTTAAATCCCTAATGCAACAAATTCCAACGATCCTAGACAATACTCAATCATATATCGTTCTAGAGCGGATTTTTACCTTAGCACGATATTTGCAGAAACTTTTTGGAAGGATCCACGAAATCGAATTGCGAATTTAAAAGCTCTAGAAAATTTTCTGGTTTGGAGAGTGATGGGGAATGAAAATGAGAGAGGTGAGAGTTTTTTTAAAGAGGAGATGTGGGGAAGAGAAGGGTTTGACTAGGGTTTCTTAGTTTGGGGAATAATTGTCGGTTAACCCCAACCAAGTATTCTTGCCTTATCCGAAAAAGTGGGCCATAACTTGAGCGCTTTTTCGTGTTGGCCAAGCCCAAATACCCTATTACCTGGACGACCATATCGGGTTGACTCCGATATGGTGCGACTGACGTTTCTGGATATCGGCTGGTCCCCGATATATTACCCTGGTGGAGGTTGCCTTGTTTGGGCTTTGGTCCATATCGGCTACACACCGTTGTGCCTGCCCGACAAAGAATACCTAGGGAGAATATCGTGGTGTTAACCCGATATTACATCCCGTTATTGAGCTAGACAGCTTCTCCATTGGTTTTAGCTCCTCTTATGTGTAAGTCTCCCCACCCTATCCTTCATGGGATCCTGAAATCATTAAACTAAACTAGGAAAAGTATTAATATGTACATGGATAAGCTTGGGGAGCCTCCCAAGAGCGCTTTGTTTTTAGTCACTTAGCTTGACTTTTCTTGGTCATCTTTTAGTGCGAAAGGAGGAAATGAACACCCCTCGATCATGTGGGAGGATCCTTACTTTCCTTGATCATTGTGATGAAATCGGCCAGAGATACATTGGAAGTTCCCTCTTTGCTTGCCTTAGAACCCTTTTGATTGGTCAAATCAGTGTCCTTTATCACCTTAAGGTAAGCAAAGGGTCTAACTTTTCCCTTGCATCTCAGCTTGTATCTCATCTCACCATCAGCAGAGAGAACAGGTTTGAGAGTCATACCTTCCAGAAGATCGCCGAGGGTCGGTCCTTTCACGTAGGACTTCTTGCAAGTGATCACCTCTTTTGTTTCTTCTTGGACTTCTTCTGGTTGCCCTTCGATTATTGCATTGAGACAGACCCCATCAAAGCTAGCTCCATCATAGCATATTTCCAAAGATGGGTCCTTGGTCTTCTCAATCGTCTTCTTGAGCACAAGGGAGTATGCGTGTTGCTTCTCATTGATTTTCTTTCCTTTGGTATCAAAGTGCATTACCAAGCTTCCAGTTAGTCTCAGCTCTACCTTGCCGCTTTTGCAATCAAACATGCAACTGGCAGAGGCTAGGAAAGGTCTTCCCAACAGGAGAGTTTCCTTGACATCTTAGTCCATTTCTATTACCAGGAAGTCACTTGGCAGTAGCACGTTCCCAATCATGAGGGGTAGGTCCAGCAGCTTCCCAACAGTTTTCCTTGCACTCCCATCGGCCAGTGATAACGGCTTCTTTCAGTCGGTATAAGTGTCGTAGCCGAGACGCTCAGCCGTGGCTAGACTCATCACATTGATGCTTGCTCCGAGGTCACACAGACAGTTTTCAAAAGTTATTCCTCCGAGTGTGCATGGCAGAGTGAATGATCCTGGATCTTCGAGTTTCTTCACTACTAAGGCTTCTTCCTTTGGTTTCTCTTCACGAGCTGCTGCATTCCTCCCTATCGTTGCCATTGCATCAGCATAGAGCTTATCCTTCAAAGCTACTAGGAAATCTGGAATAGGCTTGGTCTCGTCAGTATTGTTGAAGAGATCTTAAACTTTCTTCAATGTTTCAATTAATTCGGCCTCTTGTTCCTCTATGAGACGTTTCTTATGCTTCTGGGGGTATGGCATTGGCGGTTTATAGACTCGCAAGAATGGTGCTTTCTCTTCAGGGGTCGCCAAATTTTTAGAACTCCCTCCCCTTCTTAGGATATAGACTTGAGCCCGTTTTGTAGAAGTGATATCGGGAAGATCCCGTTTTTCCTCGTCGAAAGTGGTGATCATTTGGCAATACTCCTTTGGATTCGTAACGGATTTCCCAGGAAGGTTGCTTGCTTGGCTTGTAGATGCAATTCCTTTGTTGTTTTCAAGTGTCTTGACACGAGCGGTCAAGTCTTCAATCTTCCCGGATGGTTCTGTGTGGACACCATCAATCTTGTTATGCACTTCAGCAAATAGTTTATGCATATCCGCCTGGATATGTGTTTGACCTTGTAGAAGTTGCTTCAGAGTTCCTTCCAAGTCAAAGCCAGCATTAGCATTTGGGTTTCCTTGTTGTTGTTGTGGGAAGCCTGGAGGTGCACCGGCTTGATGTCGTGGCGGATAGACGTTATGTTTTGCTCCTCCTCCTTGTTGCTGAGGGTATGTCTGGTCCTGAGGATTTGCGACGTTCGTGCTTCTGTAGGAAAGGTTGTTGTTTGGTTTCCAATTGTTATACCCTCCTTGAGCGTTGATGTAGTTGACATCTTCATACTAAATGTCCTCCCCTTCTTGGACTTGAGTGAGTTCTTCCACGAAATGGACCTCCTTTTGAGTTTGGACAAGTAGTAACTTGTCAAGCTTCTCATTGAGCTCTTTGATCACCTTCCGGCTTCCTTCCACTTCTTCTTTGGAACCACGGTTGGATCTGTCATAGTCTTCGTGGTAAGAAGAGTCACTCTGAGCTAAGTTTTCAACTAACTCGAGACCGTCTTCAACGTCTTTAGCTAGGAAATTTCCATTGCTCGCCGTATCGAGCAGCATTCAAATCTTGGAAATGACACCCCGATATAGTGTACTGAGGAGTGATTCTTGGCTGAATCCATGGTGAGGGCACTGAGTGGTGTAACCTTTGAATCTCTCCCATGCTTCACCAAAGGTCTCATTGGATTTTTGAGTGAAACCACTGATTTCTTTTCTCAATCGGGCTGTCCTCGATGTGGAGAAGAACTTCGTCAGGAATGACTTCTTGCAGTCTGCTCACGAGGTAATGGATCCGTGTGGCAGTGTCTTTTCCCATGCGTGTGCTTTGTCTCCCAGTGAGAAGGGAAACAAACGCAGCTTGAATCCATCTTCGCTTACTCCATTGATCTTGGTCATGGAGCACACACGGTAGAACTGGTCGAGATGGTCAAGTGGGTCTTCCAAGGGCAGACCGAAGAACCGGTTGTTCTGCACCATGGAGATGAGACCACTTTTGATCTCGAAGTTGTTGTTCTGCACTTGTGGTGGCTGGATACCGTCGGCTTGCAGTCGATATCGGTGCATCTCCGGCACCGATTTGCCTCACGGCTCTTGGAGCAGCTGCAACACCAGGCTGTCCTTGAACTCCTTGTACGCCTTGTGGACCTTGTGGTCCCTGGTTACCTTGTTGTCTTTGTGCACCAGCTGCGCCCGCAGCTCCTTGAGCACCTTGTTGGTTTTCCATCGTCACACGGTTAACCGTTTCGGCTTGTTCCCGATTTCGTCTAGCTGATCTTTCGAGCAGGTGGATATCGTCTATTGGGGGAACAAGGTTTGTTGTACCGTGTGAACGTAGGTTCATGTACCTGTTTCAACACTGAGATGTACGAGTAGAGTGTTAAAATACTGTAAAATTGATAACGACCTAGTACCGAAATGACTAAACTTTCTCCCAAACGGCAACGGCGCCAATTGACAAATAAGGTTTTCAGCCTTTTTAGCAATGTCCCAACAGCTATCAACCGAAGTAGTACAGCGTATGGGGTATCAAACCATTTTGGGAGCATTAGTTAAACAAATCGGTCATATCGGTGTCATAAGTCAAGCTAAAAATAGATAAATGTCAAGACTTTACTACCAAAAACGACTAAAGGATTGATCTTGTGTCACTCAAGACCGAAAATAAGAAAATTTTAAAGACTCTAAGCAGGAAATAGATATGTAAGCAGTAAAAGGATAAATTTTCAAGATAAAGGAAGGATCTTGATGAGTATCATGAACTAGGTAACTCTCGGTTGACTTATCAAGTTAAAGCTTTTGGATCACATCAAGACCTGGTCTTTTGATGGTGATTCTTAGGTAAAGGGATCCTCAAATCGTTTAGCCAATGATGTTTGGGTCTAAACTCTTTGAATCTCTATCACCATAGACTAGCTCTCGCATAGCGGTACAATAGAAGAAACAAGCATCTACAACGTCCTTATTGAACCGTAAGATCCTCAGACAGATGGTTAGTCTTAGCCTAAGAAATCAAACTCTTGTTCATAGATCCGGCTAAGCAAGCATGTGATGTTCGTGTCAAGCCGCCTAAGGACTTTAGACTAGATGGCCAAACTAGACTAAGCTTTGGGAATGATAAACAAGAAAGAATCTAACTTTATGTTTTAGCTAAGCAAGAAATATAAATCCGAGAGTCCCTTGGTCCTTTTAACCCATCAAGGTCCTAAAAAGACTACTCACAAGCCATTTGAGAAATCTCAAAATTCATAAGGATGAGAGAGTAACTCATAAGCCGTGAGATAATCAAAAACAAGAAAAAAGAAGAAGCTTTAAGAAAATAAGACTAAGCTATATATCTTAAAAACTTCAAGATTGCATAAAAAAATCAAAGCTTTAAACAAGCTTCAATGGAGAAAAATACAAAGTCTCGGTTTTTGAAGAAAAAGAAGATAGAAAAATAAAAAGTAGAAAGCCTGATGAAGAGATAATAGTGAGGGAGTAGGTATTTATACACAAAAAAAGAAAAACATAAACGTTGGGACCACTTTCCCGAAATGGTACTATTTTGGATTTTAGCGTTTCGGGCTCAAGTCGTTGTGAGCAAGCCGAAACGCTATCTCTTCTTGATTCTTCGGACAGTCTCCATATCGGGCAAGGATTTCGGGATCACGTCGTGAAGGCTCGCCTTCCTTGGTACTTGAATCTGGCACTACCCGTTGCCTTGATCCGATATCCGTCTTTATGGCATCCTCTTGCTGGATCTTCGCACCAAGGTTCTCCTTTCGGGACTAAGCCGCTGCTACTCGTCTAAATCGGTCCCGTGGTCGTGATCCATGCTCGATATTACCGGCTCGTTCTCCATTTGTGACCTTCCTCCTTGGTCTCTTCTTCGGATCATCATAAGCACCTGAGAACACACTCCAAACATGCAAGACTATGCAGAAACCTAACCTAATGCATCTAATCATATCATGGGTGAAAATGTGATGCAAAATAAGATAAAAGTGCAAGAATGAAATCCTAACTAGCATGAAATGTGTGTCAAAAACATGCAATTTACAGAGATATCAAGCATAGACTCCACTTTATTGTCTTGTGCAGGAGGCTTTTGGTAGGAAGATGAACCATAGTTCCTTGTGTGGTTGATGTTGCTGTTCTGGAATGGGGGCTTTTGCGTGTTACCAGAAGAGTTTTGGTTTCCTGAGTAGGAGCACTTCTGATAATTCCCATTGAAACTCATGTTCCCTTGCTGGTTCCCAAACCTTTGGCCTTGAAAACCACCTCCATTAATGTAGTTGACATCCTCTTCTTCGCATTCTTCATTTGGTTCGAACGTCTCCACTTCATTAGCAAAGTGGACTTGCTTCTTCCCCACCAAGAGATCCAGCTTCATGTTCACCTCAACTATTTGGCTTCCTCCAGTTACACCAGCGTTTTGTCTTCTCTCAAAGTCTGCATTTTTTGTGCTGTTGCAAGAGGCCAAATTTTCTATAAGCACCACCGCGTCAGCTGGGTATCTGGTATTGAATTTGCCATTGCTCGCAGCATCTAGAGCCATCTGGTACCTCCAATCGATCCCGCGGTAAAAGATTTCGATGAGCTGCGGCTCGCTGAAACCGTGATGTGGGTAATCTCTCTGGTAGGCCTTGAACCTCACCCAAGAAGCTTTGAATGCTTCAGTGGGTCCTTAGGAAAATGCAGTGATCTTTCTCCTCAGCTCTTCGGACCTCGCGTCATCAAAGAAGTTGCATAAGAATGCATTATTTGTGTCTTCCCAAGTGGTCAAGGATTCTGGATCCAACTGCTTCAGCCTCTATGACGCATCTCCAACAAGCGAGTAAGGGAAAAGCTTGCAGAAGAGATAGTCATAAGTCACTCCATTAGCCTTAATGATGGATGCCAAGTCTTCGAATCGCTCAATATGGTCCATAGGGTGCTTGTTAGGAAGACCATGGAAGGGATGCTGAGCCACCAATGTGAAGTAAGCAGGCTTCAGCTCGAAGTTGTTTCTTTGGAATGCAGGAGGACGGATTGCAGCTCTATTAGCATAGAACTGGTATGGGTGGTTGTATTCGTCAAGCGTTCTTCCACGTACAGCTTCTGCATGGGTGATTTGTATGGCTGGTCCGACGATGACGGCGCCAGCCTCATCAAGTCTCTATCCTCGATTGTTTCTTCTATTGTCGTCCAAATCCGTGAAGTTGCCAGCCTTGTCACGAATCATAACCACAGGTTCTGCCATCTCTGTCTGCGAAGGGTGCCAATCGATGCTATGTGTGGTGTCGATCGACACTCGAGCAGACTTTCGGTTCGTACGTTCGAGACGGCCTAGTTCCTGGTTGAGTGCGATTAAGTATGCACCTGAAAAACAAAAGTTTAGAAACTAAATCAGTAACCAAAATAAAAACAAAACCTAGTCAAAATCCTAATACTAGATTATGTAGGCAGCTATAACTTCCCCGGCAACGGCGCCAAAAACTTGATAGGGCTCAGGTTTTACCCAAATAAAACTACTGCAAGTGCACAACAAATGCAATTGTGGTATAAGGGGTATCAAATCCCAAGAAAAGTAGATGCTACACTAAAGTTTCTAATTTCGGATTATGCTAGGTCGAATAATGTAAAAGTAAACTAAGCAGCTAGGCGAAATAAGTAAACGAGATTAATGCGGTGTAAGTTCAAGAGACGAAGACGCTAGGAAAGGGTAATTATCAGGTTGAATCCAAGAATGCAGAATCTAAGTTTATTAGGGATTTATTAAGAACCGTCTAGAACTCGAAATTCTAAGTTAAAACCAATCAACTCTCGTTGCAGAAGTTATCTATGCCTAAATTCCATAATTCCAAATCTCTTTGCAAATTCAAACAACTAAGGCAAGCAATAAGAACAGGTTCGATTTGTTCACAAAATACCTAAACCAAATCTCTTTGCGAATAGATATTTTGCTTACCTATGATTAGATCAAGTTACTAATAATGCTCTCACATCTATTAAATAACCTAAGGTTTGATTTCTAAGTGATCAATTCAGAATATCAAGTTAATCACAAATCAAGGTGAAGATCCAATTGATTTCCCTAAAAGTTCTAATGATTCTACAAACTCTTCATCTAACCTAACTAGCAAACTACTCAGACATAATTATGCAAACACAAATCATGGCTGAAATAAATTGCATAAATAATGAAAAGAGAATGATACTGGATTCCAAATCTGGCTCGGATGAGTTAGAATTGTCTTCCCAAAAGCTCAGGATCAATCTCTCTCTAAGTCTCAAAAACAGAAAATAATGATAAGGTGTTTGGCTAAACAATGCCTGAAAACTATTTATAAATGAGGATTTTCGTCAGGGGCAGTCTTGTAATTTCTTCAAACTTGAGATGATTTCCTTTTTCTGATGGAAGTCTGCAAAACTCGGCGGTCTCGTTTGGTGTCGATCGACACCAAGGGTAGTGTCGATCGACACCCTTCGTGTAAATCCAGCTTCAACTTCATCACTTCGGCTGCATCTCCAAAATGCTCCAAAAGTACCAGAATCTCCCATTTAGCTTCAAATGCTCTCCATCATGTAAAGACTCTAATAGGACTCTACAACTAACAAAAGACTTTATAAAAAGACTTATATCATGGCCCGAAAATCAGTAAAAACCATGATATATCAATTATATCGTTATGCCAGGATGATAGGCGCTGCCTTCTCCGAGTTGATCGTTATGATAGGCTCTGCCTTCACGATCAAATGATCATATGGTTGACTATGTCACCTCGGATCATATTTATACAGTGAGAGGTTAAAACCCCACTTTTATTTATTTATTACGCAGTGGGAGGTTAATACCCCCATTTATATTTATTTATGAAGTTCTAATATTGCTTTAATTTTTTTAAAAAAATTCTGTTATTATGCGAAATTTTTAAATCGAACTTCAAATCAGATTTTAAATTGGACTTTAAAAAAAAGCTTTTAAAATTGGATTTTTGATCAAAATTTTATTTAATAAATTGTTATTCTATGGATATAGTTATAATGTCAAATCTGGCAAAGCTCGAAATTAATGTCCTTGATATAGCCGGAATAAATTATATGACATGGGCAATGAGTGCGAAAACGCATCTAAGAGGAAACGGGCTTCTTGATGCCATCGATAAGTCAAAAACGACATCAGATGAGAAAAAGACAAAAGCCATGATATTTTTACGTCATCATATCCACGATGGTTTAAAAGTTGAGTACATCATAAAAGAAGATCCTGCAGATCTCTGGCAATCTTTGAAAGAAAGGTTTGATCACCAGAAATATGTGATCTTACCAAAAGCCAGACACGAGTGGCTACATCTCCGGTTTCAGGACTACAAAAGTATTAGTGATTATAATTATGTGATGTTCGGAATTACATCAAAATAGTGTTATGTGGAGAAATTATAAGTGATTATGATATGATTGAGAAAACTCTCTCCACATTTCACCCGAGTAATGTAGTCCTGCAGCAACAATACCGGGTGAATAGATATATTCGTTATTCGGAGTTAATGCATGTACTCCTTGTTGCAGAGCAAAATAACGAACTTTTAATGATGAACCATCAAAGCCGTCCAACTGGATCTGCACCATTCCCAGAAGTGAATGCTGCATCATCCGGGTATAATAATTGGCAAGGACGCGGACGCGGTTATAACAGTGGCCAAGGACGTCGACGACGACGTGGTCAAGGACGAGGATATCGTCCTCATGATTTCAACAATGAAAAAGATAATAAAAATTTCCAAGGAAATGATGAAGGCCGAGTATTTAAGAAGAAAAAAAGAAACGGCTTGTTACAGATGCGGCATGAAGGGACATTGGGCATGTACCTGTCGTACACCCAAACATTTAGCTGATCTGTACCGGGAATCACATAAAGCAAAAGAGAAAGAAAGAGAAACCAACTTTATTTATGTCGTACACTCATCTTGATGTGACAGATTTCCTAGTTGATCCTTAAGAATCAACGGAAACGAAACGACAAAGAATCGATGTAATATGATGTCTTTCTGAAGAAGACAAGACAAATAAAAGTTTAATGTTATGCTTTATGTAGTTTTGTGTTTTGATGTTTTGTTGTAAAATAAATTTTAAAATAAGTGCTTTTATAACATAAAACTTTGTTTTTGTTGAACGTTTATTAATGTATCTTTTATGAATATTTTAAATTCAGAAAATGTCAGAATTTGAGACTTGGGATGGAGTTATATGTTTGGTTGACAGTACTACAACGCACACGATAATTAAAGATAAAAAGTATTTCTCCTGTCTCAAAATGAAAGATTCCGCTGAAAGCGTGAATACAATATCTGGTAATGCAAAAATTATTATAAGCTCCGGAAAAGTCAAATTTTCGATGCCAAGGGAAACCAAGTTTGAAATAAATGATGCGTTATATTCCACAGAGTCTTACAGAAACTTGTTAAGTTTCAAAGATATTCGCAGGAATGAATATCATGTAGAGACTATGAATAAAAATGGCATTGAATACATTTGCATTACATTGGAGAGGAAACATATATTGGAAAAATTAAAAATGTTATCCTCCGGAATATATTGCACAAAAATAAATATGACTGAATCATATGTTACAGTAAACCAGAAGTTTACTAGTGCATTTAAAGTTTGGCATGAAAGACTAGGGCATCCTGGTTCAATCATAATGAGAAAGATTATGCAAAATTCTAATGGCCATCCGTTGAAAAACGAGAAATTTTTGAAAACGGACAAGTTTTTATGTAATCAATGTTCTCAAGGAGAACTCATAACTCGGCCATCGCCAGCCAAAATTGGGAATGAATTACCAGAATTTTTAGAAAGAATACATGGTGATATATTTGGCCCGATCCACCCACAATGCGGGTCGTTTCGATATTTTATGGTATTAACTGACGCATCCAACAGATGGTCACATGTGTGTCTTTTGACCACACAAAATACGGCTTTTGCTAAATTCATTGCCCAAATAATCAGGTTGAGAGCGTAATTCACTCATTATGCCATAAAGAGAGTAAGACTGGATAACGCTGGTGAATTCACTTCACAAGTGTTTAATGATTATTGTATGTCTTTGGGAATCGATATTGAACATCTGGTTCCGCATGTTCATACACAAAATGGCATGGCTGAATCATTAATTAAACGGTTGCAATTGATTGTATGAACGTTAATCTTGAGAACAAAGCCCCCAATTAATGTTTGGGGACATGCTATTTTGCATGCTGCGGCACTGATCCAGATACGTCCGACTGCATATAATGAATATTCTCCATTACAGTTAGTATCTGGTCAGCAGCCAAATATATCCCATCTTCGTGTTTTTAGATATGCGGTTTATATTCATATAGCCCCACCGCAAAGAACAAAAATGGGGCCACAAAGAAGATTAGGAATATACATCAGTTATACATCACCAAGTATAATTCGGTATCTGGAACCAAAAACTAGTGATATGTTTACGACACGTTTTGCCGATTGCCATTTTAATGAAGATGAATTTCCAACGTTAGGGGGAGGAATTAAAGAAATTCCAATGGATGTTACATGGTGCACAACGTCTTTATTGCACCTTGATCCCCCTACGAATCAACGTGAGCTGGAAGTTTAGAAAATTGTGCATTTACAAAATATGGCAAACCAGTTACCAGATGAGTTCACAGATACAAAAAGGGTGACAGAATCATATATCCCCGCTACGAATGTTCCATCAAGAATTATTGTTCCTGAAGAACAAATGAATAGGAACATAGCAAATGAACCTAGGGTTCAGTTAAAGAGGGGGAGACCGATGGGTTCTAAAGATAGAAATCCCCGAAAGAAAAAGAATGGGAGAACAAAGTAAAAATGTTCCAGAAAAACCATTTAAAGAAAAATGTCAAGAAGACATAAATGAAAGGGTTCCAGAAGAAGCACATCTAGAAGAAAGTCCAGAAGATGAAAATGAAGCGGAAAAATATGAGATTTCCATCAATTACGCCTAAAATGGAGAATTATGGATCATAGATAAAATAAAAGATATTGATGGAATATTCTCTTTTCTGTATCTAAAGAGCTTGATCATGAAAGTGATGATCGAGGTCCAAGATCTATATTAGAATGTCAGAAAAGACATGATTGGGAGAAATGGACGATGGCCATAGAAACAGAATTACTCTCCTTCAATAATAGAAATGTTTATGGACCTATTATCACAACACCAGAACATGTGATGCCAGTCGGATACAAATGGGTTTTTGTAAGAAAGAGAAATGAGAAAAATGAGGTCACAAGATATAAAGCCCGGCTTGTGGCACAAGGATTTTCTCAAAGATCGGGAATTGATTATGAGGAAACATATTCTCCGATAATGGATGCAATTACATTTAGATTCTTAATGAGTCTGGTAGCATCTAATAACCTAGACATCTATCTGATGGATGTTGTGACAGCATATCTATATGGATCACTTGATAATGACATATATATGAAAATCTCTGAAGTATTTAAAATGCCTGAAGCATTAAGATCAAAATATAAAGAGATTTGTGCGATCAAATTACAGCGATCACTTTACGGGTTAAATCAATCTGGACGCATGTGGTATAATCGCTTAAGTGAACACTTGTTGAGTAAAGGTTACATCAACAATGAGATATGTCGTTGTGTTTTTATTAAGAAAACTTTATTTGGATTTGTGATCATTGCTGTTTATGTTGATGACCTGAACATAATCGGAACTCAAAAAGAGATTGATGATGCAAGAACTCATATGAAGGAAGAGTTCGAAATGAAAGATCTTGGAAAGACAAAATTTTATATTGGGCTCCAGATAGAGCATTTCCAAGACGAAATATTTGTTCATCAATCAAATTATATGAAAAGGATCTTAAAACGCTTTAATATGGATAAAGCGACTTCTTTGAGTACTCCGACGGTCAACAGTTCGCTTGAAGTTAATAAAGATCCATTTCGACCTTCTGAGGATAGCGAAGAAATATTAGGTCCTGAAGTACCTTCTCTGAGCGCTATCGGAGGGCTTATGTATCTTGCAAATTGTGCTTGGCCGGATATAGCTTTTGCTACAAATTTACTTGAAAGATACAGCTCATCTCCTACTCGTCGACATTGGAACAGAATAAAACATATATTTCGTTACCTACAAGGTACGATTGACTTTGATTCATCACATAACAGAAACAAGCGGAATAGAGACAAAGAAGGAGCCAACAAAAATGTTTGAAGATAATGCTGCATGTGTCACACAACTCAAAGAAGGATATATCAAGAGCGACCGAACGAAGCATATCCCTCCAAGATTTTTCTTCTACATACGAGAGTTTGAGAAGAATCAAGAAGTGAACATTCAATATGTCCGTTCATGTAACAATGCCGCCGATCTATTTACGAAGGCGATTCCTACAACAACATTCATAAAACACGTTCAAAGTATTGGAGTGAGTCATTTGAGAAATATATGAAGAGAATATGATATCCATCATTTTCAGGGAGAAATTACGTTATTGTACTCTTTTTCCTTGTCATGGTTTTTATCCCACTGTAGTTTTTCATGATAATGTTTTTAACGAGGCGATACGTAATACTTCTTTAGTGATGGATAATCAAGGGAGAGTGTTAAATATTATATTATAATATAAAATTTATGATTATCCATTATGTTTCTCTAGTAAGATCCATGACCGACTTACTTACATCTATACTATTAAAAGAGGTTCACTTTTTTGACACTTAAAAAGAAACCTTATGTACCTTGTTATATTACGGATTATGTCATTGTTCATTAAACAAAATAATTTTATTTATTAAGGGTAGTTTAGGGAGAAAAAAATGTTTTTAACTTGCTAAAACCTGTTGCCAAAAAGATTTTTAAATTAATCTACATTAATGGACCGATGTAACTGAGTCGACTCAGCTGGTTAAAAATATACGGACCTGTTTCCAAACAGACATGTAGGAACTTCTCAAATTAACTACCCTTATTATGAAATATATACGTGCCTCGTGTCTAAATTATGTACCTTCTTAAAAGTCATAAATGAACCACCATTATGACATCAGGATGAACACAAACGTATTCGACAATAATTTATTAGACTAATGAGGTCTGAACAATACAACCTGCATAAATCGTGAGGTACGTATTCAATAAACATCACATAGAAAATAGACGTTTACTCACAAAATATCATTTCTCATGACATGCTGGTTTATCAACCCATTCACATCAGTTAATTCAAAAAAAAATTATGAAAATGAAAGATTCGAAAATGTTTTTGAGAACGTGATATTCAACCGTGAATATCATAGTATACCAAGTCATACACGACTTACACTATTGCATGCAGAATTAATTACACCCGTAATCATATTATTTTTTTACCATATCAGATTGAATGATTTTATGAGTTATCCATCATATTATATCAGTTCCGGTTTAATATGGCTTACAATATAGGAATTTGAATATTTACAATTATAATAATCTAACCTTTTTATATACGAAAACGAAACCAAATATAAACAGTCTCTATGATATTAGATCATCACAGTAACTATCATTTAAGTTTGGTAAGATATTATAATTGTATTAAATCTTATATGATTTAAATCGAGACGGTTTGTGCCTATATTATAGGAATTAAAATTTAAATAAAATCCACACATGAGTATTAAAATCATGTTTCCAAATCTAAACCGTCAATTAACTCATAGATTTTTATTAGAAAGCATATCCTGGTGTATTTGCTGCTTTTTAATAATATCAGTTTTCTATTATTATCGTGCATATCGAATCATAATATTACCTGCTCTCCGATTTTGGAATATTGGATCGATAAAATCTTAATTTACTTAACCTCCACGATTGTTGATCGTCACGCGCGGCTAAACCTAATATTTATCGGAAACTCTATAAATACTGCAACCGCTCACTCTTCATAACACCATATTTTTATTACTTTGTCATTTATTTTTTTTATTCTACTAGGAGAATGTCATCTAAACTATTGTCACCCCTGGCTGATTTGAAACCTTTCAAATCAAGCTGGTGAGTCGAGGTCAGAGTTTTGCATTCTTGGAAACAATACATCCCACAAGCTGGAGAGTCATTCGAGCTGATATTAGCAGATGAAAAAGTGAGTTCAAAGAATACTTTATAATTAATACTTTTTATATGCGTATTTTAATCCCAAAGCTGACTTTTTCAGTATTATTTTGACATTAAGGTGACAAAATTCATGCTACATGCAAAAAATCTTTCATTGCGAAGCTTGAGAAGCACCTTCATGGTGGATCATGGAAATTTATTGAGAATTTCTCATTAGCTCCAATGTCTGGACAATACAGGACTACAAATCATGTTTACAAAATGAGTTTCACGTCCTCGACCGCTGTTACAAGGTCTTTGAAAAAATCAGGTGATTTGTTTTTATCATTGACCAGTTTTGATCAGATTCTACAGCCTACTCTCAATCGTCATTTTTTGAATGGTAATTTATATGCGTCTTTTTTTGCTATTTATATTTCTCCTTTTAAAATATATAAAAACTCAAAATCTTATTTAGCATTAACGAGATCTATTAAATTTTGTAGATGTTATTGGTCAAGTCGTCGATATGGGCGAAATTCAAACTGTTAAGGTTGCTCGCAAAGACAGGAAAAAAGTTGAATTCCAACTTCGCGATTCTCAGTAAGTTTTTAAGTTTATTTTTGACCTAAAATAAGGTACTCGAATATTGTAGGGTATCGTGTTTTAAATTTTTCTTATTGTTGGTACAGGGATGAGAGGTTGCCCTTTTGTTTGTGGAATAGATTTGCTGAACAAATACGGACTGCTTGTGAAGATGATAATGGCGAGATGGTTATTTGCGTATTAAGGTTTGCAAAAGTCAACTTCTACAAAGGTACGAGGATTTGCAAAAATGAATTATGTCTACAAAAAGAGTAGTTAAATATCTATTATATTTTTGCAGGAGAACTTCAGATCACGAATGCATTTGAAATCTCGAAATTGCTGATTAATGCGAAGCTTCCTGAAGTTGATGAGTTTAAGAAGAAGTTAGTAACATTTAACTTAACTTAATAATTCTTGTTATTTAGTTACTAATCAACTTCTAATTTTATATAAAATCTCTATCAGCTTACCGGAAGATGGACGTGCTCTGACTATCCTTGATCCTACATAAGTGATCTTCATACCTAGGAACAACGATATTGATTGGCATTTGCTTCCCACCAGAACTTTGCAGGATGTGAGATCCGCCCTTGACGTAAGTTTTCTGGTCAATTCTATATAAAGATTAAATTAATAAGATACCTATATTATATGCAAAACCTGATGAATTCTTATGAATATGTAGATTGAGAAATGCAAAGTCATATGCACCATATATGCTAATGATACTGACTATTCTTGGTATTATTTTGGATGTGGCAAGTGCCAGAAAAAACTCGAACAAGCGAACAATGCATTATCCAATTCCAAAAAGACCTATGCAAAACCAACTTTCTACTGTTCTGCCTGTGAGAAAACAATAGAACACATCGAGCCAAGGTATATAACAACAATATACAAAATTGGATAGTGTGATCAAACGTATGGTTATAATTCTTCTTTCTCTATTTAGCAAACAAGGTATTGAATATAATATTACTTCTTCTTATATTATTTCTGTTATGACATTCGAAAGTCTAACCATTTGTTATGTTCACTTGCATGTTCTAAGGTTTAAGCTGCATCTTTTGGTGTCATACGCCAATGAAACTTCAAAAGTAATGTTGCTTGACACTGTTGCACAAGCAATTGTAGGAGTATCTGCGTCTCAGCTCCTTAATGGTTTATTTGATGAGGTAGCATTCACACTTCTTATGTTGCTTTCTATTTTATTAATAAAATTGTCCGGTTATATTATTGATAAACGATTTTTTTTTGGAGAATCAGATTGAAGATCCTACTGATTTGCCAGAAGCTATCTCTGCTTTGTTTGGAAAAACTTACCAGTTTGAGGTTTGTATTGAGAAGGAAAACGTGTTCTATGGAGCAGAGATATACAAGTGTTTAAGGGTTAACCTAGGTGAAAACCTAATTAAGAAAGAAAATGTATGCGATCCTGGTAGCCAAATCAGTAATGTTTCATCGTTTATATCTGGTCAAGAGGTAAGAAAAAAAATTGTGATTTTTTATATTATAAGTTGTTCAAAATTTTAATCATAAAATTAGAATTTAGTTTTTTTTTTGGTTGTTGCAGCTTTCTCTTATTGATTCAACAGGCCAAGACTCTAAAGATTTAATGAATACACCCTCTACAAAGCGCTCCTCGGATTATGTGGAGGAGTTGGAGGACTTAACATCTACTTCGAAGAAGGTCTCCACAAAGTCAATCAAAATGGAAAACTCACGGATATTGAGAAAGTCAAGTTTCCAAAAAAAAAAAAAGAGAAAAATGAATGATGGACCTTTTATTCATGTTTAAGTTTTTTCTTTTTTTATGATTTACTAGTTTAATATTGGTGTGTTGCTTTCTAATTTTTGGATTATTACTTTAACGGTCAATCGAGGACTACAAGTTACTTAAAAAAAATTAGGGCACGATTTTTTTTATTACTTTAGCATTTTTTAAATATAAAATAATATTTCTCAGTAGGCAAAACAAAAAATAAATATTTGCTGAATTAATACATATCGATCACATCGACATAAAAGGCTTAGGGAACCTAAACTTGACATAATTTTTGTTCGGTTTTTCTTCTCAGAACCTGCCAAGTCTTGAAGAGTTATCAAATAGGTTGTCATTTATTTAGTAAAAAATTAAAAGCACTAAAGAGTTACGACTTTAAACTGTATCAATGCAAATGTCAAATCTATTTGACAGTTATATGTGACAAATTAAATCGAACTCGTTCAATTAATGAGAGGTATTGATAGAAACCCTAGGCCCTTCTATAAAATGTTGAAAACCATTTTTTTTTTACGGCCGAAAAAAATCATCAACCCTTTCTTTTTCCAGTTTTTGAATTTTTTTTTACAAAATGGCCAATGTTTCTGCTAATCAGCCTCCTACCCGGGAATTTGCCAGTTTTACTAATATTAAAACTGGGATTGTTGATCCAGTTCTTCCATTCAGTAAGTTTTTCTAAACAACGCATGGTTTTATACGGAGACTAATCACAAATACCCCTCCGTACAGGAGAGAAATCTGATTTGCCCCCCTCTAATATTTATTTATTTATTTTTTTAATCAAAAACACGTGAAAAGACGACGAAGGGTATCAAAAATCCTCTAAATTACAAACCAACCAAATTGAGGAGGTCTCAGCCTCCACTCCTGCGTCTGTAAGCAACCGGCGGCTTCTTCTGGGCGGCTTCTTCTGGGTGTAGGATCCTCCTCTGTGCTTGCGATCGGTGCGAATTTCGGAGGAATCACGAGTTTCGTACTCGGCTTATCGCCGGAATTCGGCCGGAATTTGAAACTCGACGTCGTTTATCCGATCGGAAGTTATAGCAGATGTATCGACACGACTGAAGGATTCGGTTAGTAAGTCCACTCTCTTAACTCATCAAATTTAATAGTCTCTAATTTGAATTTCACCAAATGAAGATATTCATTCGAAGATAAATCAACGATTGTCAATATTGTAAGAAAGAATTTGGTATTTTGTTACTGTATATATAAGTATAAATCAACGATTGTCAATATTGATTTTACAATCTTTTGTCTTTCTAGTTTGTATTCCCCTTGTTAAGGAGTTTATGATTATCTAATCATGTAATGAGAATTGTTTTTCTTTCCTGTAAATGCAGACATATGTATATGGTGATCTCTATCGGTATGATGTCGATAAGCAGGAGTGGAAGTTAGTTTCAAGCCCGAACAGCCCACCTCCTCGTAGCTCTCATCAGGCAGTTGCTTGGAAGAATTATCTCTACATATTTGGTTAGATTAAATACGTTTAGCTTGTTTCTTTCATCCTCATTCCTTTTGGTCCATATTTGTAAGCTTCTTTATACATTGATTAGGTGGTGAATTTACGTCTCCAAATCAAGAGGGGTTCCATCACTACAAGGTGAGATTAGTATAGTATATTTCTGTGTTTTATCATCCTATTACTATTTTTTTGTTTCTCATTTTTTAACTTTGGGTTTGATTTACATGACTTTTGGATGCTGGACGTGAAAACTAACCAATGGGAACAGTTAAATTTAAAGGGATGTCCTAGTCCACGTTCTGGTCATCGTATGGTAAGTCTTTGATGTATCCTGACCAATGTGCCTTCAAAGTTAGCAATGTATGTCGCTAATAGCTGCTGGAATAAGTAGATAGAGTCCAACTTTGAATATACTTTTCTTCCTCTAGCTGAAACAAGAGAATAGCCTGACTTTTGCTATACATTCTCCAATGAACAAGCATAGACTAATATCAGACATTTAAGACTCTAGAGATTATTTCTTCACACTTAGTCTTGTAGTTTATACATCAAGGGTGTGAATCTGGAAGGGTTGTCTCCTTANCGGAGGTTATAGCAGATGTATCGACACGGCTGAAGGATTCGGTTAGTAAGTCCACTCTCTTAACTCATCAAATTTAATAGTCTCTAATTTGAATTTCACCAAATGAAGATATTCATTCGAAGATAAATCAACGATTGTCAATATTGTAAGAAAGAATTTGGTATTTTGTTACTGTATATATAAGTATAAATCAACGATTGTCAATATTGATTTTACAATCTTTTGTCTTTCTAGTTTGTATTCCCCTTGTTAAGGAGTTTATGATTATCTAATCATGTAATGAGAATTGTTTTTCTTTCCTGTAAATGCAGACATATGTATATGGTGATCTCTATCGGTATGATGTCGATAAGCAGGAGTGGAAGTTAGTTTCAAGCCCGAACAGCCCACCTCCTCGTAGCTCTCATCAGGCAGTTGCTTGGAAGAATTATCTCTACATATTTGGTTAGATTAAATACGTTTAGCTTGTTTCTTTCATCCTCATTCCTTTTGGTCCATATTTGTAAGCTTCTTTATACATTGATTAGGTGGTGAATTTACGTCTCCAAATCAAGAGGGGTTCCATCACTACAAGGTGAGATTAGTATAGTATATTTCTGTGTTTTATCATCCTATTACTATTTTTTTGTTTCTCATTTTTTAACTTTGGGTTTGATTTACATGACTTTTGGATGCTGGACGTGAAAACTAACCAATGGGAACAGTTAAATTTAAAGGGATGTCCTAGTCCACGTTCTGGTCATCGTATGGTAAGTCTTTGATGTATCCTGACCAATGTGCCTTCAAAGTTAGCAATGTATGTCGCTAATAGCTGCTGGAATAAGTAGATAGAGTCCAACTTTGAATATACTTTTCTTCCTCTAGCTGAAACAAGAGAATAGCCTGACTTTTGCTATACATTCTCCAATGAACAAGCATAGACTAATATCAGACATTTAAGACTCTAGAGATTATTTCTTCACACTTAGTCTTGTAGTTTATACATCAAGGGTGTGAATCTGGAAGGGTTGTCTCCTTAATTCTCAATCTATCTTCGTAGATGAATGTATAATTGCATTCTGATTTTTTGAGCTGTCTGCTTAGTGGAAATGCACTTTCGTAATAAATCAACTCTTGCCTTCTCTCTAGTAACCAAACCTACAAGCTCTTATCTTGCTCTTATATATCTTACTTTTTCTCCAGGTATTATACAAGCACAAGATTATAATTTTTGGTGGCTTCTATGACACTCTACGTGAAGTACGTGAAGTAAGGTAGTAATTTACTCATTGCATAAAAATGATATCAAGATATCAATGTTATCTCTTTGTTGGTTGTTTTTCTCCTTTTTATTACTCCTTGGATGTTTAATTGTTTTTGTCGTCCGATGTCTGATATATATCCATTCACAGTGAAGTGAGCAAATTTAATAAATATCCAAACTCCTACGAAGGTGAAATCAACAAACGACCTAGTCTTCAAGCCCAAGCAGCAAAGAAATTAATTAAGAAGCTGAAGAGGAGTAAGACTCCCAAGCCAAAAACAAAAAGGAAGTTGACTCGTTCACGTTTGGTGAAGGATTGTTATTAAGTAACATAGGCCTTTGAACTTATGTTATGTATGCTATGTTAGAATTTGTCTTTGTGTTTTTCAGGATTTGGACATATATATTTTATGCATGTCTTTTTTATGTGTTAAATTAAACGGTACAACTAGCAGAACTAGACCAATTAGAACTTAATTTATAAAACGTGTGGCAGCAAAGAAACGTGTGGCAGCAAAAAACGTGTGGCATGAAGTTTAAAATGAAGTTAGAAATGGATAAAATATGAAGTCATGTGCGCCGTCAAAAGAAGAAATGAATATCTTTGCAAACCTGCGCCGTCAAAACAAAAATTGAATCCAGTTTTTTATAACATAGTTGTACCCAGTTTTTAGTTGTACCCAATTTCAAAAAAAAAATTGAATCGAGGTAAAATTTTGTAATCAGTAGTACCATACTCTAAATTAAACATTTTTAGTTGTACTTGTGAAATTTAGTAAACAAACTACATTTAACATATTTCTAATGCTATAACTTGTTTAAAAATACAAACTTTCATGGTTTTCATGTTTGTGTGGTTAAGATTTCCAAAGTAACCTTAAAAGTATAAGGTAGATTGTGTAGACATACAATTTTCATGGATCAAACATTTTCATGGATCAAATTAATATAACTATGAAATGTTCAAATATGCTTGCACATGTTCTATGGCCTATTTTATGTGGAAACATGTTTACAAATACATTTAGAAATTGTATTATTGACATTTTTGTAGAAAGCATAGTCGTACTGGTTTTCCCAGTTGGACTTGAGTACAACTAAAATGTAGTTGCACTAGTTGTACTTAAAACGAGAGGTACTAGTCGCACCAGTCGTACCCAACATATTTAAAACAAAGACATATATTACTCTTCACTACCATCAATCCCAAACCATTGAGCCCAGCGTCCACCTCTTCCTCTTCCTCTTCCACGATGTTCTCCAACTGATGGGAATCTTTTCGGTTGCGGTTTTCCTTTTACTTCATATTCTGGAGGTAATACTTCTTGTGCTTGTATCTCTTCAGGTACAACCCATTCAGACATATGAGGAACTGGATAGATTGTCATGGAGTATGCCAATGCACATAGCTGTACCAAATAATATTTGGAGCAAAACTCTTGTAGATGAAGTTCCCTATCTCTGCTCATATGGATGGCATCACCAATTACATGCACACATGGGTATATGTTTATATCAAAATACTTGTAAGAACAAGTTTTACCCAATAGTTCCTAGAAAGTTTGGTTAATCCTAGAAGTACTAAATTCACTTAATATGTCCAGTTATGCTAGTTGTACCGAGTAGTACCTAGAAAGTTTGGTTAATCCTAGTCGTACTAATTCACTTAAGATGTCCAGTTATGCTAGTAGTACCAGTAGTACCCAGATAGTTTGGTTCATCCTAGTCGTGCTAAATTCACTTAATATGTCCAGTTATGCTAGTTGTACCCAGTAGTACCCAGAAATTTTGGTTCATCATATGAATCATCACGATTTATTACGATGCATTGCTCAGTTAACCAAGATATCCCATTTAATTAACAATATCAGTTTCTAATAGCCTTACCCAACTAGCTCAGTGACTCCAATGAGCAAAAAAAAATCAAAACTTTCTTTACTATGAAATTCCCTAATTGAGAATAAACTATGTATTAATTGCTTTGGAATTGCTTTGCCTATGACATAAACTTGATAATTCAATCATGAAATCGAAAATAGCATAAAAATCAGTAACAACTAACCTTCAATTTCACGGCTCTGATTCTTCAATGGTGAAAACGGGAGAGGAAGAAGACGACGAGGGGTGAAATAAAATTTTGGTGGTTAGTTTGTTTGGTTTAGAGAATTAATTTTAGGGTTGGTTTAAATTAAATTTCCTACCAAACCACCCACCCGATTTTCTTCCTTTCTTTTTATTTTTCTTTCTCAATTTTTTTTTAAATGAAGGACTAAATAGTCCATTCATGAAGGAGAGGGGCATTCAGATTAAAAGAGGGCATTCAGATTATTCTCCTTGTACGGAGGGACATATTAGATTAGAGTCCGTTTTATACGGTTTGTGGCATATTTTTTTCAAATTTGGGAAATCTTTTGATGTTTTGTTCTAAAAAAATGTAGACCTCATCGGATATCTTCAATTTGTTGGGGACGTTGAAGAAGTCACTGTTCCGCCTCAAGGAAGTGATTCTACAAACTCCATGATCAAAAAAGTTGATTTTTTTTTATTAAAAGACATCAAGTAAGTTTGATTTTTTGTGATAGATTTTGGTGGGATACTTTATTCGGAATTTTTTTATTTTTACATGTTTATAATATTATATGTAGTGGTGAAGAACTTGAATGTTGTGTTTATGGACCAATGGCATTTGAATTCGAAACAAAAGTTGTCGGATATAATGGAACTGGGAATGTATGTGTATTGACCGGATGGAATGTCTTCAATTTGAATGGTAGTTTTTAAAAATTTTGTTTTGTTTTTTGAATAAATGCAAATAAAAGAAAAACTAACGTATCAAAATTCTATTTATCATGTTCTATAAGGCACTTGGCAAGTTAAGAATGATGGAGATGCTTCTACGTTTGCATTTAATCCGGATTTGCCAGAAGTTGATCAGTACAGAGACATAATGTAGGTGTTATTATAATAGTGTATATCGATGTTAGGACTATTATTTAAAATGTTTAAACATTTAGTTTTCTGATTTCCAGGCTGGTCCATGATACACTTTATGGCAGATATTATTCAACAGACGATGACGATGAACATCCAGCAGATTCCTAAGTTTGGTGGTGTGGCTCATTATGGTCGCTGATTTGGACTGCCTTTAACTTATTATTATTATTTTTTAAGTACTTTTCTCCACTGTTCATAATAATTAATATTTATTTTGAATTCTGCTTATTTATATTTTCCTTGCCTATATAGCACTTGCTTATATTTGTTTTAATATTATTTTATTTTCGTATTTAAAAAATATGCATTTCCAATACTCACTTTTGAATCCAGAACAAAATTAATGGATATGAGACTAGGCCGGGTCCAAAGTTACAATGGTCCTGAGGGTAAACAATTTAAAAGCCCTGTTTTATAATTACTATATAAAATATATAATTTTTTAAATATGAAATTGTATAGCATGTATGATGAATTAATATGCACAAACAACTAACTTAGGATAATCCTATAAATTCGTAATATCAAAAAAATATGACTAGGCAAATTAGATCTTTCTCTATTTAAAAGATGAAAGGTAGTATATTTGATAACCTCATTGGTTGATTAATATCTTAAACAATTTAGTTATCAAAATCTTTCACAAAATCTACTAAATCTTCCATTATTTTCACAAATTCGACACCCAAAATATAGGAAAATTTTAGTTTCACATTTTGATGCACTTCATAGAAAACCGAACTCATGTTCATCTTCTTCAGAGTTTTTAAAATGCAATTGGAAGACATACACGGTCTAAAATGAGAAATCCCATAGAAAAAGAACACATTTCTATTTCATCCGCCACTGACCGCAACCGATATGTGCTACTTACTTCGATTTTTCATAGAATTTTTAAAGACCTTACCCAAAGAACTGGTGTTAGCACTGCTACACCACTATTTCAAAGCAGAGTTGAAGCATCAAAAGCATCTACAAACAAAAGGAAGACACAGTTTCGTAAGGGTCTATTTATTAAATAGAATATTTTTCTGAATTTATCCTTATCATTGAATCATATAAGTGTGCAGAGATCAATTGTTTAAATACTTATCTAGAGCATATTATGATTATATTTATTCCATTAAAACATTGGTCCTTATATATTCAGGGGCAGACAAAGAGAATTGTTATGAATCTCGCGTTGCTAATAAGAAACGTCTAACTGCTGGGAAGTCATGTAATTTGACCAAGTGTAACTACTTAATCCCACATTCTTTTAACCATCTTTTATGTTTCTTTAATATGTATAATGTTTTTTTTTGTAGCCAATCAAAGCATTTTATCCGGATTAACAACTAACAAAATAAGAAATTCTAGAAAAGTAAGGAGGACAACTAATGTGGTTCTTAAAGATACCGCTTTTATATCTACCAGTGATGTAGACACCATTCAAGATCCACTCGAGCTGCAATCAGATGAAGAATGTTTTACTGAGTTCGTTGATCATGATTCTGAAGGTATTCTTAGTTTTATTAATTACAACCCCCTGAATATTTTATTGTGAAAATCTTATATTATTTCCAGAGGAACAAGAATATGACGTTAGCAGCCAAGAAAATTTTGAATCCGAACAAGACGAAACAAATACTCCACAAAGTAAGTTCACAGGAACAAATACTCCAGAAAGCAAGTTGACAGAAACAAAAGAGCAAAACGCAAGAATTCTATCAATAGCCGAGATGTTTAAAAAGTTATTTTCTGACCTAAAAGCTCCAAAAGTCAAAAAAGTTTCTAAAACAACGCAGGGGATTCTTGATTGTAAGTAATCCATTCTTGAATATATATATATATATATATGTATATATCTAATATTTATATGTACTAACACATAAACTACTTAAACAGTTTACATTGATGAAGGTGATCCTACATACACATGTAAACACTGTGGGGCTATTATGTGGTACAATGAACGTTTAAATAGGAACAAGGCTGCACGTAATCCTACATTTACTCTATGTTGTTTACAAGGTCAAGTTATATTGCCCTTAATGAAGGATCCTTCAAAAGTTCAGAACAACCCGAGAAAGATTTGATACTAAACCAGAGAAAACATTTCACATGAGGATAGTTAGCGATCGTGCGTCTAATGGAAGGACATATAATATTCCCACGGCATCTGAAGTTGATGCACTCATTCCAGGTGATTTTCAATTAGGCATGGATAAGCGTGATATTATTCTTCAAATGAAAATTGGACGCCTTAGAAGGATTACTGAAATTCATCCTTCATATCTTACATTTCAACATCCTCTTTTATTTCCATATGGTGAGGATGGTTTTAGAATTGGATTAAAAAAAGGAGACACGGAAAAGACAAAGAAGTCCAAGAAGGGTTCTATATCTATGCGACAATTCTTTGCATTTCGTCTTCGGGAAAGAAAGAATGGGGGACAAACTATTCTATATTCTAGGCGACTGTTCCAACAGTTTTTGGTAGACGCATTTACAATGGTAGAATCTAATCGGCTACGATATCTATGGATGAATCAGAAATCTTAACGTTATGATTCTTATGACTCTATCAAAGAGTCAGAAAATGCTGGTATAACTGATTTGAACGAACAAGAAAATCAGTTTTTGTTACCAGCTTCTTTTGTTGGTAGTACTAGATACATGAAGAATAACTACCTTGATGCCATGGCTATATGTAAGCATTTCGGATTTCCAGATCTTTTCATCACGTTTACCTGCAACCCGAAGTGGCCAGAGATCACTAGGTATCTTCAGGATCGCAACTTAAATCCCGAAGATAGACCAGATATTATATGCCGGATTTTTAAAGTGAAACTCGATTCTTTGATGATTGATTTAACGAAGAAGCATCTTCTTGGCAAAATTGTTTCATGTATGTTACAAACCTTTCAATATTTTTATTTCGTATATTTTGTTTTACATATTTGGGATTAACAATGTTATTACTTTATTTAACATGCAGCAATGTACACAATTGAGTTTCAGAAAAGAGGTCTACCACATGCTCACATTTTGCTTTTCATGGAAGCTTCATCAAAATTGCCTACAACTCAAGACATAGACAATATCATTTCTGCTGAAGTTCCAGACAAAAAAGAAGATCCTGAGCTGTACGAGGTAGTGAAGGACATGATGATTCATGGTCCTTGCGGTGCTGCTAATATGAACTCACCATGCATGGAGAATGGAAAATGTTCAAAGTTATACCTAAAGGACTATACAGAGAAATTTTTTTTTATAAAGAAGGTTTCCCAGTATATCGGAGACGTGAACAATCACAGAGGTTTGTTGAGAAGAATGGTTTCAAGTGTGACAATAGATATGTTATACCCTACAACAGGAAACTATCTATCCGGTACGGAGCACATATTAATGTGGAATGGTGCAACCAAGCTGGTTCTATTAAGTATTTATTTAAGTATATTACAAAAGGTCAGGATCGTGTAGTTGTTGTTGTTGAACCACAACATAAAGGCGGAACAAACAATGGTGTCACACAACAAATGGTCCTACCGTAGAAGGAAATCTTCCATCAAATACTAATGAAATTAAAGACTATTTTGACTGCAGGTTGTTAATTATAAGATTTTTAACATTAGTCGTCATTTAGTTTCTAATTTTTTTTGCTCATCTAATATTGTCTTTTTGGCTTTTCAGATATGTTTATGCTTGTGAGGCTACATGGAGACTATTTAAATATCCTATTCATTATCGATCAACATCAGTGGAGAAGCTGGCTTTCCATCTTCCTGGGAAACAGAACATTGTTTTCTGTAAAAAGGATAAAGTTCATAAGGTGGTAGGTCGCAAGCTCATAGAGAATACTATTTTCTTAGCATGGTTTGATTTGAATTTAGTTGATGCATTCCGCTAAAACTAAACTTTATGTGCAAATCCCTAATTATTATACTTATGATAAGAAGCTGAAAAAGTTCAAGTTGAGGCAAAAATGATTCAGTGTTGGGAGAATTAATTGTGCTCCCCGGAAGATCGAAGATGTTTACTATTTGCGTATTCTCCTTAATGTTGTAACTGGTCCTACCAGTTTTGATGACATTAAAACATACCAAGGAGTTTTGTATCCTGGCTACAAAGAGGCGTGTTATGCCAGGGGTTTGTTAGAATCTGACCAAGAGTATATTGATGATTTAGTTAGGTGAAGTTTTGCCAGTTCCCCAAGCTTTCTTCGTCAGCTTTTTGTTGTCATGCTTATGTCAGATAGTTTAACTAATCCAAAGGTTGTTTGGGATCATACTTGGGAAATTCTCTCGGAAGACATTGAGTATAATAGAAGACAATATTTAGATAGGACAAGTTCGGTTTTACAAATAAGTATTGTTTTTTTTAATTAATATTCTATATTACTTTATAAATAATCGTGATGACATTTAATTTGTATTTTGTGTGTGACAGGCTTGCGCTTAAGTGATGAAGATAAAAAGAAATATGCTCTTCAAGAGATAGAGAAGATAGTGAAAAGTAATGGTAGTTCATTATCTTTTTACAATAATATGCCAAAGGACTTTAAAGATGATGGTTATGTCGGCAATGTTTTGATTTTTGATGAGACGAATTATAATCGAGAAGAATTGAAAGCAAGCCATGATGAAGACATTAAAAAGCTTACTGAAGAGCAAAAGAAGGTTTATGATGAGATAATTGGAGTTGTGTTAAGGAAAGAAGGTGGAGTTTTCTTCGTTTATGGTTTTGGTGGTACTAGGAAGACATTTCTTTGGAGAATTCTTTGTGCCGCAATCCGATATAGAATTGATATTTTTCTTAATGTTGCATCCAGTGGTATCGCGTCTCTTTTGTTACCTGGTGGTAGAACATCTCATAGTAGATTTGGAATACCTATAAACCCTGATGATATTTCAACATGCCATATGACACATGGAACTGATCTTACTGAGTTAGTGAAGAAGCCAGATCTAATCATTTGGAACGAAGCACCTCTGATGAGCAAGCATTGTTTTGAGTCTTTAGATCGTAGCCTAAATGATCTTTTTGGGAATAAAACTAAAAATCTTTTTGTTGGGAAAGTCGTTGTTTTTGGAGGTGGCTTCTGACAAGTACTCCATGTAATACCTGGAGCTTCTAGGGCTTGGATAGTTATGGTTTCACTAAATGAATCCTATATTTGGGATAACTGCAAAGTGTTGAAGCTCACCAAGAACATGCGACTTTTTTTACAACAATCTGTCTGCAAAGGAGGCAAAGGAGCTTCTAGACTTTTCTAATTGGATATTAGCCGTTGGAGATGGTAAGATTGTTGAACCAAATGATGGTGAGGCTTTAATAGAAATTCCAGAAGAATTTCTTATTACTGACTAAGACGAACCAATTGAAGCTATCAGCAAAGAAGTATATGGAGATACATCTTCCTTACAAGACGGTAATGATCCTAAGTTTTTCCAGGAAAGAACTATTCTATGTCCTACGAATGATGATGTCAATAGGATTAATGATCATATGTTGGATAAACTAAAAGGTATGTTGATAGTTAGCATATTTACACCTTTTTAACATCTATTTAAGATAGCATTTGCATTGTTTCATGCATATAACTTGTTCATTTGATCTATTTTGCATTCATTTAGAGTCCTAAGGTGTCCTTGCATAGTCTTTGCATATTTTATTGCATTTGGAGTTTATCTTAGGTATCTTGGAGGCTAGGAAGACTATTTGGAGATTGGTGGACAACTTGGAGTCAAGGAGAAGTTGGAGAACAAGAATGAAGAATTGTCTGGCATCACATCGGTTTGTAGCCCATCGGACAACAAACCGATGTGAGCCTCCTCGAGCTCACGCCAAGAGCCGCATCGGACAGATGCCATCGGACAGACATACCGATGCGCATCCACTAGAGCTTGGGCATTTCATCACGGCTCGCATCGGACAGGAGCACATCGGTCAACAGCCCGATGCGAAGCACCCTGGAGTTGCCATCGGACAGATGACATCGAGCAACAGTCCGATGCACGCACGTTCGAACTTAGCCTGATTTCGCCTTGGTCCGCATCAGACAAGAGTGCATCGGACAACAGTACGATGCGAACACCAGCCGAGCCAAAAACCGGGTCAATACCCGGTTTGTTCCGGGTTGACCCGGTCCGATCACTATTCACTATAAATACTCTTTTAGACCTAATTTTTATGTTTAACTTTTATTCTCTTGTTTTAAGCTTAAACTTTTTAGCCACTTTGAGGAAAAATCTTGTTTATGCTTGGATCTTTAAGTTTAATGCAATATCTTTCTTAGATTTCTTGTTTTATCTTTCTTTAATCATGTTTAGTTTATCATTAACCTTTGATATGATGGGCTTAATCATGATTAGTGAGTAGTTCTGTAGGAACTTGGGGATGGGTTAGATTTAGAGATTTCTAATGGTTCAATCTTGCAATCTAGGATAGATTCTTTCATATCTCTTCTTATTAAGTAGTTCCTAATGCCAAATAGCTAATCTTTGCTATTTTGGATCATAGGCATTTCATACACCCACCAAGTGTTTGATGAAATGCTTGAACCAACTTAATAAGAGATTTACATTCCTAGCCTAAGACATTAGTTGCCTAGGGTGTTTATCATGCCATTTAGACTTGTAATTAATGCTTTCTAATCATTTTAATGCTAAAACATCATTAGTTCATTAGGATGATTAGTGCCACACATCATGGTTTAATCTTATTTAAGTGTTCTAGGCATAAAGTTGGCTTGATTAGTTGCTTAATTGATTGCAAGGTTGTCCATTTAGTTTCCCAAATCAATGATTCCATCCCTAGG
>JAHZTW010000001.1:367659044-367706253 GCA_020283515.1 Alliaria petiolata
CTCAGTTAATGATGAAGCTCTAGGACCTGAATTTTTAAACCAAATCAAGGCATCTGGATTACCCAACCATAGTTTAAGACTAAAGATTGGTTGTCCAGTTATGTTGTTAAGGAACATTGACCCCATGGGAGGGTTAATGAATGGTACTAGACTTCAAATTACTGAGATGGCAGATTTTATGGTGGAGGCTAGAGTTATAACCAGTGAAAAGGTTGGAGTTAAAGTTTTAATACCTAGATTGTTGATAACACCATCAGATCTTCGATTACCTTTCAAGATGCGTAGAAGACAGTTACCACTTTCTGTTGTTTTTGCGATGACAATCAATAAGAGTCAAGGTCAATCACTATCTCACGTTGGTCTATTTTTACCTAGGCATGTGTTTTCACACGGACAACTTTATGTCGCTATTTCTAGAGTTACATCAAAGAGAGGATTGAAAGTTCTAATCGTTGACAAAGAAGAAAAGCCACAGAAAAAAACTATGAACGTTGTGTTCAAAGAAATTTTCCAAAAGCTCAACAACTAGGGAAATATAGAATCTCATCAAAGAGAGGGTTGAAACCCTTGTTCGGGAACGTGTTATGCGTTAATCGGACGCTCGGTACGGGTCTAGCGATTTTTTGGAAAATCGGAAATAAATCGGAGAGTAATCGGGATTAATTTTTTTGAAAAATTTAATATTTTATTAAATATTTTATATATATAATACATCAAAATTACAAATTCATAACATAACTTTTTTTATAGATATATATATACGAAATGTGTGTTATAAGAATGGTTCGTTTGATATCAATAGACTAGAAGTAGAAATGAAGTCCTAAGAGTAGCTCTTGTAAAGTCATGAGCACCATGACATACGGTCTTTTTAATCAATCTGGTAATTCCTTGAAATTCTTGCTTTGTACTTAATAACCAAACAGAATGTGATAGGATAAACTGGTTCATAACCCGGTTTTGCTCTCCGATTTGGGATTAATTGTTTGGTTTATTTATCTTATCTCTATGTCGCTATATGGCTTTTAGTCGATCCTGAAAAATCAATCACAATAACAATTATCTTCTTCTTCTTTAATCTCTCTTCCTACTTTTCTCTCAGATTTTTTTTGGATTTCTGATCTTTGATTCTATCGGACCATACTTACGGTCTCACAGAATCTAGACCAACGCACAACAAATCAATCAAAGTACTAGCCGGTCTCTTTCTCATCACTCACAACCCAGTTCTCTCTCTCTCTCTTCCTACGCTCTATTCAATGGAGTTCGTCGCTCTATCCCGAATCGGCCTCGCCGATCTCACCGTAATGGGCCAGAACCACATCCAAAGTCGATGAAACCCTAGATCGAGCCACCGTGGAAGAAAATCTACCAGTTCCCGACCAATACTCTCCACGCGATTTCATCCTCCCGATCTAACGACTGAGATCCCTTATCATCCTCGCGATGATTTTGATCCGCTGATTAACACAATTACACGGCAGTTTCTGAAAAACCACGTTCTCGGCGGATCAAAATCGGCTGGCCGTATAATTCCACCGATTATCCTATATTCGCCACGGCCACTCACCGCACACCGAGTTTTCGGTCGAGTAATTGGCAACTCGGCCGAGTTTTTGAACAAGGGTTGAAACCTTCTTTTTTTTTTAATATATAAAATTTATTTCCATTTTTTTGTATTCACCATTTATAGACGTTTTTATCTTTTTTTAATATACATTGATATTTCAGCATTAAAATTATAAAACACAATAATAAAAATTTAAGATTCTAACAAATCACAAGTTTTACAAATTTTTATGATTTTTACAAAGTAATTTGTCCGCGCTCACGTGCAGATGCTGACTCTAGTAATTTATTGTTTTTCACTTCCTATAAATAGATTCATTCGCACTTGTATTTGAGATACGTATCTTCTTCTTTCCTTCACTCATACGTTCCCTCTCACATAAAGCTCTAATACAAGTCATAACATATACATATAAGTCATATATATATATACATAATAAATCTAACATATATATATAACAATTTTTATTTTGTAAATTTCTGATAATATAACTCATTATATTGATGAACTTAATTGCTGACTACACCAAGATGTTTTTAAAAAATGAAAAAAGAGTTTCCGAATCTTCTTTTTCTTATCGTAGCACTGTGAGACGGATCAGGCGATTGCGTCAGAACATACAAGGACGAGGTTCGTTCGTTATCGTTATCCCCCAAAAAAATGACGGCCAAACCTGTCACTGCCACGTGTCAATCCGATCCCCTTCTTCTCTTTGGCTTCGCTTGGTCGTTCGATTTCACACCGGTCGCGTCTTTATCTCATCATCTTCCTCGAAACGTGCAACACACAATATAGGGTTTAAAAAAGATTGCAGATTCAATCTCTTCTCTCTCTAAAACATCTGATTAAAAAGGCATTTTTGGTAGCGTAGAAGCTTGAGAAGAGATAGAAGCAAAGATGGATCACGAGGCAGATGCTTACCGTACGGATTTGATGACCATAACGAGATTCGTGCTGAATGAGCAATCAAAGTATCCAGAATCTCGTGGGGATTTCACGATTTTGCTCAGCAACATCGTTTTGGGTTGCAAATTCGTCTGCAGTGCTGTCAATAAGGTGAAATCTCGTTGATTTTTGAAATTGGGTCAGAAGAAAAAATGTCGCTTTCGATTTGTTAAAGGTTTTTAATTCTGTTGATGATCTGGATTCATCTTTAGATGTGAGTTGTCTCAATCGTCTTTTAGGGTTTAGGCTGGCCCATTGAGTCAAAATCATAACTTTTTTGGTGTGCAGGCTGGTCTGGCGAAGCTAATTGGACTTGCAGGGGAGACAAATATTCAGGCAAGTTTATGTCTTTTGTCCAATTTAAAGCTTTCTTGTTGGGTTTTTTTTTTTTTTTGTGTCAGAGATTTACCATTTTTTGTCTGTGTGTAATAGGGAGAAGAGCAAAAGAAACTTGATGTGCTCTCTAATGATGTCTTTGTCAAAGCTTTGGTTAGCAGTGGCAGAACTGTAAGTAAAACATAGCATTTCGATGAATTTTGAGAAGGCGTAGACATATTTGATTTGTGTCTAACAATTATTTTCGGCAATTGAAACCCTGTTGCAGTCTGTTCTTGTCTCTGAAGAAGATGAGGAAGCTACGTTTGTGGAGTCATCCAAACGTGGAAAGTAAGTTTTCCATTGATCCCTTCTCGGTTTTGGTAATGAAAATGTAAATGATGTATTGGTGATTGTCATTAACATAATCGAGATATATCAATAGGTACTGTGTTGTTTTTGATCCACTTGATGGATCTTCAAACATTGACTGTGGTGTCTCCATTGGAACAGTATGTTTCTCTCAACCCCAAGTTTACTTTAACCATGTGAAAGATGGCTCAGAAAGTATATCATGTGAAAAATTTGGTTTCTTGTGTAGATCTTTGGAATTTACACGATGAACCACAGTAATGAGCCAACGACTGAAGATGTCCTGAAACCGGGGAATGAAATGGTCGCGGCGGGATATTGTATGTACGGAAGCTCCTGCATGGTACTGAAAAATGAAATTCACAAAGGAAACATTAGTAGCAATCAGCCTTATTAAGTTATTAGTTATGTTCTAGGTTTTTAATTTGATGTGATTTGGCTCTCTCAGCTTGTGTTGAGCACTGGAACAGGTGTCCACGGATTTACCCTGGACCCATCTCTAGGAGAGTTCATATTAACTCACCCGGACATTAAGGTAAATGGGAAGTGGGGACCAATAAAACATGATCTTTCTCTCTGTTTTCATGAATTTCTCAAAGTTTCATTAGCTCTTCTTGTGCACAGATACCGAAAAAGGGAAACATTTATTCAGTGAATGAAGGCAATGCACAGAACTGGGATGGTCCAACTACAAAGTATGTAGAGAACTGCAAGTTTCCTACAGATGGTTCACCCGCAAAGTCTCTGAGATATGTTGGAAGGTATTGTAAAGGGAAACCTTCTCTGTTTTTAAAGCTCAGTGCTATGCTTATGTCTCCTTTTTGGTTAACTTCATTGTGTTAACAGTATGGTAGCCGATGTTCATCGCACGCTACTTTATGGAGGAATCTTCTTGTACCCTGCTGACAAGAAAAGCCCCAATGGGAAATTGCGGTAAGCTTAACATAATAATACATTGAAATGTCTTTCTGGTTTTGAGTTTGACATTCGACATCTTGTTTTGGCTTACATATGTGAACAGTGTCCTGTATGAAGTCTTCCCGATGTCGTTCTTGATGGAGCAAGCAGGAGGTCAGGCCTTCACGGGAAAGAAAAGGGTAAATTATCCTCTTAACTAGGCATGCTGAGTTTGGGTAGTTGGGGTTTTTCGGTTCTTGTAGTTTAGTTAGTCAGGGAGTTAGGTTCGAGAAAATTCTACCGAAAATAAACCGAAATAAATTAAGGTTCGGATCGGATATTGGGTAGTTTAGTTACTAATTTTTTTACCGAAACTAACCAAAATTTTTGTTTTTTAGATCAAATTCGGTTTTTTTTTTATTCGAAATTTATAATATATTTTTAATTAAATATAATTTTTTTAATCGGTTTGATCCGATAACCGAATCAATTTTGAAATGATCATGATCGGTTCCATCTAAGTAACCGAACCATAACGGCAAATGAAAATCTCGGTTTGGTTCGATTCGAAACTCGGGTTCGGGTAAAAGTCGCAGGCTAGTTAACCCTTAAAAATGCAGTCTTTAATGGTTTTGGTTGGGTACGGTTAACGGGTTAGCGGGTCAAGTAGTTTAACCGGAAATGTCATGATGCAGGCGCTAGACCTTGTCCCGGAGAAGATACATGAGCGTTCTCCGATATTTCTTGGTAGCTACGACGATGTAGAGGAGATTAAGGCTCTGTATGCTATGGAGGAGAAGAAGAATTAAGCTTCTTCCCATTCTTCTTATTCTCTCACTTGTCTCTCTTATTTATATATCTTATCTTCTTCTTGAGACGAACCAAATAACTCATTTATACAAAGAAGACTTTTTCTCTGTTTTAAATGCACATAAAATAATATTATTTCATTATATATTAATTTGTTTCAGCTTGATTGATCCCACCACGTACATCTCCGCTTTAAGTTCTCATCTTATTCCTCAAAAGTGAGCAAGTGTGTAACTGAACGAAGAAAAAATGAACATGTGTGTATATATCATTGTATTACTATTCAGGGTGTCAACTGATATATAGATAATAAAAACTTAACTGGACTAAAGCAATTTCAAAAGAGATTTTTTTTTTTTTTTTTTTTGTTAAAACTAAAGTCAAATCATTTAAAAAATTTTACTTACAAAACAAAAAATTTCCATAAGTGTCAAGATCGATGATTTTTCAATAAACAAGAAATATTAAATTAAGAATTATACTGGCATTTGAACAGTTTTAAATCTTTTTTTGCTAAGGATTTTTGTGCCTCCAACTAGTGGATTTTTGTGTTCGTTCATGGGTACATATATTTTAAAAAATAACATTTAAACTCATGTTATCATTTAAGATTATATATTATTTATCCAGTGGTATGTTATGCCTACTTTTGTTTTTATTATTTTTATAAATTTAAATTTGTATATTATGTACGCACCGTAAAACCATCTGCATTGGGAGTCTTTTAATGGGTTTTTCACTATTAAAAAAAAGAAAAATAATAAAAAAATAAGAGAGAGAATGAGATAAGTCTCTCGTTTAAGAGACTTTGAGAGACTCATGAGAGACTCTTAAAACACATGTAACTTTATAATTGGTTCATTTTTTTTTAATTCAAAATCAATTGTTAAATTAAATTATAAATATTATATTAGATGAGAGACTCAAATGAATCTCTAACCAATGCAGATGCTCTAAGGTTATACCTACTCATAATTTATATGGTAGGCTCTTCTTTTTAAAATTTATACTAGGCTCTATCTGCTCAAATCTATGGCAGGTTTTACCTCCTCGAAATCAACGGTACTCTCTGCCTTCTCAATCATATGGAAGGTCATGCATATTAAAATAATTGTTTTATATCATGTCGTTGTTATGTTTTAAGTTTTCAAAATTTTATTATGTTTTTTTAAAGTGAAAATATAAAAAAGAATTCACTAAATTTATGGTTAATAAATTGTTTTATAAAGTCGACCAATCGAAACGACATCATATGATAAAAAGGAAAAAACCTATGATATATTTACGCTACAACATCCATGATGGTTTTTAAGATAAATACATTATCAAAAAAGATATTGCAATGGCTTAAAGCCATACATGACTAGATGAATCACCGGCCGAGAGAAGTCACCCATCACTCAGAGTTGATGTAAATAAAATAATAAACCCGTGATGATGAACCATCAAACTCTTTCAATTGGAGCAGCTCCGTTCCCATAATGAATGCTGAGACATCCGCTTAATTTTTTTTTTGATTGACGAGTTAAAAGAAAAGGAAATTGTGTTGGTTTGGTAACAAACAAAAATGATATTGAATATATTTGCATTATATTAGAGGAAAAACATATACTGGAAGAATTACCAATGATGTTTTACGGGTTATATTGCACAAAAATAAATATGAATGAATTATATGCTACGGTAAAACATAAGTTTACTAGTACATTCAAGTGTGGCATGAAAGATTTAGCCACTCTGGTTTAGTAATGTTGAGAAGAATTATGCAAAATTCTATTGGCTACTCGTTCAAAAGATTTTTCAAACGGGAGAGTTTTCATGTATTGCCTGTTTTGAAGAACAACTCGTAAGTAATAAGCCCTCGCTAGCTAAAGTTGGGAATGAATACCTTATATTTTTAGAGAAAATACATAGTGATATATGCGAACCGAAACCTGACATGATCATTGGATGCTTGATCCGGTATCCTAACACGAACTATATAGCCTCTGTACATACTATTTTCTTCACGAAGAAGAGGATCCCATTTTTGTCTCTCTCTTAAGTCATATTATTTTGAGCTTTTGTCTATTTCTCTCTAAACTCTTTAAAACACGTAGATTTTTACTTGGGCTCCTGCACTCAGTCTCACCCACTTTCCAGCCAACTTCCCAGCCATCTCGTTCTCAATACTCTTATACTTCTTTTATTTTCGTCAAAGCGCCCCCACAATCTACATAGATTCCGAGGACTCATTCCTTTCTTCGAGCCAGAGTCACTTCAGCATTTCTTCTTTGTTTTGTTTTTTTTTCTTTTTTTCTGATTTTTGACGCATCATACTATGATTTTTTTCTTGATTTTTTTTCCATCACTAAGTCAATTATCCCATAAAAACTAAAAACTAACAACGAATAGGCACGTATTTACCTACCAACGAATAAGCACATCGTTCATCCGTCGCTAACAATGACATATTTTTGAAATCATCATTGCTAAATAAAAAGTAATTAGGATGTAGTTAATCATTTTGCCATGATATTTTGTTATAAACTAACAACAATTTAAACGTTATAAATTGATGTGCTCAAATTTTAATCCTAAAAATATTGTAAGTGTACAACAATACACAGTAATATTTAGTATTCGATTCATTAAAAACCAAAAAAATCCATTACGAGTCTATTGAGCCAATGTATCTGTTGGTGATCCAGCTGCGATTCTCGATCGTTTTCTTATCTCAGGTGAGATCCGCTCTCTCTCTCTCTCTTTAGTCTCACTCGTGTGTTTTGAACATAAAAGTAAAAGAAAGTAAAGCAGAGATACGCAAGATTATAGAGTTCTCCTAACAACTGGGTACTTCTTTCTTCAGGAAGCGATCCTGGAATTCACTAGATTTCTGAGTTACATAAGCTCTACTCTCTGATTACAATGGAGGTTTCAAAGAGGAAGAAGATGATCCCGAGTTTGTTACAACAACCGGATCTTATCTACTACACGCAATTAGCGTTTATATATTTGGGCCATTCACCAAGCCCAACACTTAGCTTCTGATTCTTTTGGCTCCGAACAACTTGGCCCGGTAACTCTCATCCGTTGGATTCAACAGACAACCAATGGCTGAGATCGAACCATCACCTACAAAACTACACCTTGGTTCGCGTCTCACCAACCCTATGTCTTAAAACCGACAACTCTCTGTGAACTCCGATCCCTGCTGGAATCCTCTGATTCTTTCCACAATCACCTGAATCAGATCATCGCTGCATCCTTTGGGCCAGATAGCTGCTGAATCAGCTCCCTTGGTTCCAGGAAGCTCTCCGTCATCTCCTAGGTCCGGAGACGACTACAGGCGTCTCTTCAAGCGCCGATAACCTTTAATGTCTTCAAACACCCTTCGAACTTCTCTCCGGGTAAGACTTTAGTGAGCATGTCAGCTGGATTAACCGATGTGTGTATCTTGATCACTTTTACATCTCCATCTGCTATTATGTCTTGGATTAAATTAAACTTGACTGCGACGTGCTTCGTTCTCTCATGAAACATGAAGTTTTTCGCTAGATAGATCGCGCTCTGCGAGTCACAATTTATCTCAATTGCATCTTGCTTGAACCCCATTTCCTCGCAAATCCCTTTTAACCATATTGCTTCTCTTACTGATTCTTACAACGCCATGTACTCTGCCTCTGTTGTAAATAGGGCTACTACTTTCTGAAGAACTGATCTCCAGCTCACTGTATTGCCCCCAACCGTGAAGACATACCCTGTGACTGACCTGCGTTTATCCAAATCGCTCGCAAAATCCGAGTCACAGAACCCTCTTACCTTGAAACCTTCTTCCTTTGTGAAAGTTAAGTTGATGTTTATAGCTCCCTTTACGTATGTCATAATCCATTGCACTGCTAACCAATGTTCCTTTCCATGGTTTACTCATGTATATGCACAACAAGCCTACTGCGTAAGCAAGATCAGGTCTGGAACCAACCATGGCGTACATAAGACTTCCCACTGCATTGGAGTAAGGTAATTTATCCATGAAACTCTCCTGGTCTCGTGCATGAATCTCTGTTAGACTCTGTAGCTTGAATTGAGGTCCCAATGGAGTCTGAACTGCTCTGCTTTCCCACATACCAAACGTTTTCAAAACTTTAACTAAGTAGTCATTCTGTGAAAGCGTCTCTTTCTGTCTATCTCTGAAAATATCCATACCCAAAATCTTTCTAGCAGCCCCCAAATCTTTCATTTCAAATTATGACTTAAGCAGCTCTTTCAATGTGTTGATAGCAGTCACACTCTTTGACGCTATCAGCATATCATCCACGTACAAGAGTAAGTAGATCATGTCGTCTATCTTAGAACCTTTCAAGTAGACACATGGATCGTAATCACTTCTCTTGTACTGTTGCTTCACCATGAATGTGTGGAATTCGTAGTTCCATTCTCTTGGTGATTGCTTCAAACCGTAGAGGGATCTCCATAGGAAACAAACCTTCTTTTCATTCCCTTTCTGAATGTAGCCCTCTGGCTGTTCCATGTAAATATTTTCCTGAAGAACCCCGTGAAGAAATGCGGTTTTAACATCCAATTGCTCGAGTTCCATGTCTTGATTAACAACTGCTGAAAGTAGTATCCTAATCGAGACATGTTTGACCACTGGAGCAAAAAATTCATTGTAGTCAATTCCTTCAATCTGTGCAAACCCTTTAGCGACTAGTATGCCCTTGTACCTTGGTGCCTCAACCCCTGGTATTCTTGGTTTCAGCTTGAAAATCCATTTACACCCAATCACCTTCTGATTCTTAGGTACGTCTGACAAATTCCAAGTGTGATTCTTGGGTAATGAATTCATTTCTTCATTAGTAGCTGCATTCCATAACCTACTGTCTTTGCTGCTCTTATCTTCGCTATAAGACCTTGGTTCCTCAAAATTTACTATCTCTGCACTTACAAGTGCATAAGCCACAAAGTCTTTATCTTTAAACCTTGATGATTTCTCAATCTCCGTTCTTTGTCTATCACGAGCTAGAAGGAAATTCCATAGATCTTCTATTTCAGCTTCTGTATTGATGCCTGACTCGGCTTCTGTCCCGGTTTCATTTCTTATTTCCTCTGAACTCGACTCCTCTGTCTTTTCTGAACCCTCTGTATCTGACCCATCAGCATCCGTAGCAGCTTCACCTTGACTTGAAGTACCTACTGATTTAGAGCCTTCCCCTAGAACCTCTTCTAAGTCATTGCTGAATGACACCTTCTTTCTTACCTTTCTTGTTTCGACTGATGCCTGCTTGTTTACCTTTGTACCCAGATCCTTGAACAGACTTTCTTCCTGAAACACAACATCCCTGCTGATGACCACTTTCTGCTCTTCCAACAACCAAACTCTGTACCCCTTAGTACCCTATCCATAGCCGAGAAACACTCTCTTTGATGCCTTTGGACTGATCTTGCCTGATGTCTTGTGAACATACACTATGCAGCCAAAACTCCTGAGATGATTGTAATCTGGAATTTCTTCTGACCAAATTGCTTCTGGAATCTCGAAAGCAATAGAAGAAGACGGTGATTTGTTGATGATGTGCACTGCAGTCGAAGCAGCTTCTGCCCAAAACTCACCTTTCAAACCCGATTCTGCTAGCATACTTCTCACCTTGTCCATTATTGTTCTATTCATCCTTTCAGAAACTCCATTCTTATGTGGAGTTAAGGACATGTTTTGTGTCTCTTTACTCCTGATTCAGAACAAATCTTATCAAACTTCTTGTTGCCGAATTCCAAACCGTTGTCAGTTCTTAGACATCTTAATCTTTTCCCGGTTTGATTTTCAATGAGCACCTTCCAATCCGCAAACCTTTGATACGCTTCGTACTTTGTTCTGAGAAAGTAAATCCACATTTTCTTTGAGAAGTCATCAATGAATGTGATGAATTATTATGCTCCTGATAGACATGGTGTCACATTTGGTGAACCCCATAAATTCGAGTGGACATACTCTAGTACTTCTTTGGTAGTGTGCTTAGCCTTAGGAAAGCTTAGTTTATGTAACTTCCCTAGAGTACAAGCCTCGCATAATCCCAAATCATTTACTTCTTATGGCTTTAAGTACCCTTTCTTTGTTAAGGTCTCCATAGATCTTTGGCTCATGTGAGCTAGCCGAGTATGCCACCTCTTAGTCATGTTTACAGTTTCCTTCCCTGTATTCACTTCTGGCTGTCTGATTTTACCCTGGAAATAGTACAGACCCTGCTGATACTTGCCTGTCAATACCTTCTTATCCCTTTTGTAGAACTGAACTGTGTAACCTTCGCCACTGTATTTACACCCCGACTGTTCAAGTTGACCGTAGGATATCAGGTTCCTCCCCATTTCTGGTATGTATCTTACATTGTTCAAGATTACCAGGGATCCATCTTGATTTTCTATTGTAATATTGCCCATACCCTTGACTGTACATTTTGTATTATTTCCCATCAAGACATTGTTTCCTTCGAATTCAACAAGGTCTGATAGCAATTCCTTCCTAGGATTGATATGAAACGTACACTCTGAATCCATCACCCACTGATCTTCAGAAGGTACGAGACTCGCAGTAAGGGCTATTGAGTCTGGTAATTTCACCGCAACATTAGCTGAGTTATGCGGTTTGATGACTGTCCATTCTTATTTCTCTGTGGACAGTCATGCTTCCAATGATTTTCATCCCCACAAGTCCAACATGCCTTTTTCTTTGTGTCCCTTGACTTTGACATGTTCTTGTAGTTTCCTTTGCCATTTGAGCTTCTGCTTCTATCACTTCTTTTCTCTGATCTGCCCCTGGTTTCTGTATACAAGCCTTCTCCATCGAACCTTGACTTGTGCAGCAGACCCTTCTATTTTAGCTCCACCTCTTTTGCATAAGCTGATGTGACAACATCGTTTAAAGTGATAGTATCCTTTCCCATACCATACTTGTACAAGTGGTTCAAACGCCGGTGGTAAACCCGAAAGAACCTGAATAGCTTGATCTTCATCTGAGACCTTGACTTCGAGGCTGGCCATGTCGGCTATTAGTTTTAAGAAACCATCCATGTTTTCTTCGATGGTCTTAGACTCTTCCATCTTGTAGCTTGCAAACATATGCTTTAGGTATATTCTGTTTGGCAGAGATTTTGTTTCATAGTCTCTTTCCAATGCCTTCCACATACCCATTGCAGTTGGCTCATGCATTATCTTTCTCAAGATTTTGTCAGTGAGACATGCCCCCAGAAGATTCCTGACCCTTAGATCTTTATCTGCTTCTCTCAGATCCAGCCTCGTTTCTGTCACAACTGATGCCAGCCCAGGCCTTGTCTCGCCTCTCAATGCACTCACTGGTGTGGCTGGACAAGGTGTTATGGTTCCTGATGTTGACGACTCCGCTGGTGTGGCGACTGATTCTTTCAAAACTAACCCCAAACCTTGTAGCTGACCCATAAACCTGTACTTCTGATAACATGCATATTTTACCCATTTTTATTATCATAAGTGAGTAAAATATGCATGTTATCAGAAGTATAGGTTTTAATGCATAAACAGTAGATTTCGAGTATTTGGTTGTTCAAGACTCTTTTCAGGTAATCTTAGCAAAAGACGCATAATTTAGAGCAAAATAGACACTTCCGGAAACAGTGCTCGAGGACAAAAGTTCAACATCAAACGATGGCCTTCCCACCACAAGATCAAGCAAATATTTGGAGACAAGGTAGCCTTATCAGCTGTCTTTCACCTCGAAGTGGTTTGAGAACAATCTCACTGTTGGATCTCAAGTTATGGAAGAAGCAAGAATGTCCGTCAAGCACCCGGAAAGATAGCTGGCCGCACCACGACCGGTCGCTCGCGCGGCCAGACCACTCGCGATTCCCGAGCCCATTTGAAGCCCAACTTAAACCCGCAGCCGTCTTATGCAAGTCAAGACCTATTCCACGACCTAGGGGACTTGAAGACCTATATATACTTTTTGTTTAGGGTTTTTTTAGACATCACGAAATACTCTAAGTTACAGAATTCTTTTGGTGGCCGTGAATCTCTGATTCGTGGTTTTCACTTTGTTCTTCGAGTGAGATTGATTTCTTCTTGAACCCTCTTTGTTTCGTATCGATTTATACAAGTAATGCATTCATCAATCACGTTTTCTACTTCTTCTTCCATGTCTGAGTAGTTTATTTTCATTGGGTGTTCTTTAAGAGGATCTATGGGGAATTTCATTAACTGTTTGTAAACCGATTGTTTAGGCCGAAGATTAGGGTTTTCTGTCTCACTATACTCGTTCTTATTGCATGAGTCTAGTGTCATGAACTAGAATTCTGATCGCAGAGTCTTGAGAGCGACTAGCGCCCTGAATCTCAGATCCAGACCATAGTAGGGTATAGAGCATCTTTTAAAAGATGTATGAATGTTTATTGTCCCGATCTTATTGCGTGTTCGTCTAGGACGCAGGATACGACAGTATACCTGCGAAATAGACGTTCACAGATCGATCTTGCTTGTCAGAGTTAGGTCGTTAAAACCAGTGAATCAGTTTAGGGAAAATCGCATAGTCTCGTTTGCTTAGCTTTTGTGAGTTTGATCTCTAGTTAGAACCCCATAGATTTTCCGAGAAGATCCCCAACGTGTTTCCCCCATCTGCTTTTCAATCGAGATTTACGCACTTTAATATTTACTTTTTTTGCACTGCTCATCTGATTTCCTTTTTACAAGCTTTTAATTTAATTTTCCTTTTCTCGTTGGTTATAGATTTGATTGACAACCTCTTCTATATAAGACGTGAATCTGCTTTCTTTATTTCCTGCAAAAACCGTGACACTTACCCCAAAACCCCAGTTCCCTGCGTCTTTGGTTGCTCTGATTTTCTGTTTTGCAGTTGACCTCCTCCCAGTGGTTCGATACCCTAAGTACTACAACGCACGCTGTGCACTTGCAGCTTAGGGTCCTACAAATTCAAAGCTCGACGAGTCCCCAAAGAAATCCTCCAATCTCGGACGACTATTTAGACCCCATCAAGCTTTTGGAGTCGTTGCCCCAAGAAATCCTCCAATCGCTGTCCAAAGCAAAGGTCAGGATCACAACTCAAAGACATTCTTTTTCTCTAACTTCTAGATTTTTTCTATGAGTTTCAGGAACTACCACACCATGGAGCACACAAGGAGCAATCCTTACATGCCTCCCAACGCACGCCCACCTATAGAATCCCTGCACCATTCTCGGAGATCACCCCCGACGCTGCTACCACACGAGCGCTTCATGCCTCGCCCTCAAGGAGGATTTCCACCTCCCATTATCCATGGAAGCGAAAGTCTTCACTTCCAGAAGCCACCTCCTGCCCAGAACGATCACAGAATCGCACCTGCTCCCTTATACCAGCAAGTGGAAAACCTTATCGAGGCGATAACAGTGATGATTATCAAGATAAGTCTGAGAGATCTTTACACGCCCGAATGGACTCTATCCAGGGTGAAGTCTTCCACAAGCTCTAGGAAGTCGCCAACAACATGAAGGTATTGGAGAACCGCACTTTTGGCAATATCAACAAACAATCCAAAACTTCCGAGGACTTGGCGGATCACAAGGGTACTCTGAACCGCGGATTCGGAGACATCCGCGCCCTGAAGTACGAGTTTGAGGAAACTCGCGGAGCCACTTACAACATCATGGGCCGAATGGAGAAGAACACCTAGGAGATGGAACACGCCCAACACAAGGCTGAATCGCAAGTCAAGGACTTGATAGACGAGGTTCGAAGCATGACAAAGGCTCAAAAGAAGAACGAAGCCATTATGGAAAAACTATCCAAGGAGCAGAAATGGCTCGACGGGCTCATCAACAAAATTATAGGAGATAAGATGGAGCATGAAGTCTTGGCCTCGGCAGTCGAGAAAGCACCTTGTTTCTTCATCTAACCCCACCTGGCGCGTGAATCCGCCCCTCGAAAGGAGTCACCCAAACCTGATGAAGAAGGACCTACCACGACTATCACCACAAACATGGATAGACCTCTTATGCTGCATATTAAGAGGGAAAGACTGGTGGAATTTGGCAAGAAGGTAGAAGGAATAACGTCAAGTGTAGAATTCGATGAAGCATGGGAAAGCTATGGCTTAAAAGAATACTTTGAAGACAGCTTGGAGAGTAGGAACAAGATTAAAGTCCACTTTGGTCAAGCCAGACGTTCGATTACCTCAGCCAGAGCCGCCTACTTCTCCAGCGCCGAGAAATACGAAAGCTACACCAACATGATCACTCGAGAGAACCTGGATGAGTTCAACAAGGTAGTTCGAGGTCTTCCATCGGGTACCACGTTCAATGAAGCATGGACATAACATCTTATCGGCCAGTATTTATGCGAAAGCAACGAAACCGTGCTAGATATACAAGATCTCTTCACACGAGAAAGATCGGGAAGACTACTTCGCAGCCTGCACAAAACACGAAACTTTGGTCGATTTCTCATTCATGCGAAATCAAGTGGATCAAGGTTGAGAACGCGTTATGTGATCCCAGCTCAACTATCAGCGTGCTACCAAGTTATGCGGTGCGAGAACTCGGGATCAGGCACTCCCACGCGACGGAAGTGGTGATTCGATTGGCGGACCAGTCGCTCACAACCCCGAAAGGAGTCATTTATGATCTCCCGGTCATTATTGGCGATTGTAGAATCCCGGTAGACTTCTACATAGTCAAAATTCGCCAAGAAGAAGCTGCACCTCTCATCTTGGGATGGCCATTCTTAGCCACTGCAGGAGCCATCATGGATTGTCCCAATACGCGAGTCTCATTCGCCAATATCGATGGGAAAAAGTTCTATCCTGCGATACCATACACCATGCATGGAGAAACATCTTCTTGAGAGGGATGAAGAAGCAATCATGGAGAGACTCGAGGAGCCCTCAGCTGAAGAGGCCGCGCAGAAAGCAAAAAGACATTGCCTAAGGTCGAGCTCAACCTCCAACTAAGCTCCCAAACTACCAAAGTCTAGCTAAAAGACTATAAACAAGAGCGGCTCAATGGAAGACAACCCATTTTAGGTACTCTTCTTCTCATCTCCTTAATCATACTAATCTTTAGTTTTGGTTTCTTCTTAGTTTACAACATTTACATAAACCTCAAAAGCACAAAAAATCATAAAAACCATAAAAGACCAAAAATATGAAGAAGGAGTTTCGAAGAACACTCACCGGGCGACGAACTGCCTGTGGGCCGGCTAGAAGGAGCCTGGCCGCGCCACGAGCCACGATGGGCCGGAGAAGTCAAGCCAGGCCGCGGCCGCGACAACCCGTCGCGCGACCGGCCCTCCTCTGAGACGTTTTCCATCCTGAACTTCACCAAACCGGATCTCCTTCAACCTGTGTCAAGCCTTTCAAACTTCCTCCTTGATCCAAGGCCTGAACACGTCCTGAAGACCGCAATACCAACTTCCACAACAGCAACTTGCCGCAGAAACTTCAAACAAAATTGTTGTTGCTTCAAAGACGGCGAGACAAGACAAGACTCCATCCAAGTCGAGTTAAGTTAATGATCCATCTCTCTACATACTTCTTCTAGTACGATCAACGGACCTGTATCCACGAAGACGAAGAAGAATACAACGGTTTTAGAGGATGAAAACCGTTGTGCAAGCTCCAGAAGGAAGAAGATGCAACTTCCTGCACCAAACCGCGAAGAGAAATGTTCCTGAAGACTAGCTTCTCTCTTCCGCGACCGAGACCTTTACCGAAACCAAGTAAGAATTTCATATGGCATTGAAGTTCGAACTAGCAACACATGTCTTCCGGAATCCCGAACACGACACCGGATAGGCCAACATAGATCCAAACTTCAAGTTTTTGAGATGACATAATCTTCAAGACGCAAGGACGGAAGATTTTCCATCTCTCATTCAAGGTGTCTCACAAAGGTCAAGGAACCAAGACAAGTACTCAACAACCGGAGTACATGTTCTTCTCAACAAAGGCGAGCCAATCATCACCACCAAACGCCTATCACCACCCTCATCCATCATCACCATAGCCCACCATCACCAAACATAGCAAGGAAGCTCAACCGCGCAACACATTTCCTTTTGAGCTAAGTTTTCGATTTCTTTAGTTCAATTAAATAGATTCTAAGAAGGAACATAAGGAGAATGATCAAGTCCTTATCTCAATCATACCACACGCCCATCCACAATACCAAACCCAATGCCACTTTCAAGTAAGTCTTCACAAGCTTGTACTTGAATTTACCTATCTTTTTCACCTCAACTCGATTTAAACAAACTGGGGACAGTTTGATTTAAGTCTGGGGCGGGGGGGGGGGGGGGGTTTCTTATATTACTAACTATGCTTTGATTTGATGAGTCTTAAGCATACTTGCATCATTTATCGAGTCGTTTTATAGATTCAAAACGTTTTTTTTCTTTTAGTCAGAAACTATGAACTTTGCTAGGTACAAGTCATTTCGAACAAGGAACCTTAATGACCATTCTCATGGTTTTAGAAGCAAGGTTTACTAAGTTGAACACTGCGAGTGGATCATTCCAACGAAGAAAGTTTTAATCTCTAGAGTACTCGAAGGATCTTGCGTTGACTCTGCACCTAATGAATCAAAACTTCTCGTCAAGGGGCTTGAGGTACTTTGAACTTTGCTCCTCTTTTAAACTCTAGCATGACTAAGTAGATGCAATGCAACCTCTCCTTGATCTTCCCTTGTTATAGAAAAAAATAAATAGAAAGGAAAGCCTTAGTTTAAGGACGGCAACCCGAGTTCCTTAAAGGACCATGACGGTTCGCAGACATCATGAAAACTTCAAAGAAGTGATCATTCTCAAGCTAAGAAGAAAAGGAAAAAAATATAGAAAAGAAAGTCGATAGAAAAAATAAAATGATACCCTAGAAAAGTAGGGAGAAATCGACTTAGGGAAGAGAAAATAGGAGAGTTGTGTCTGAAATGTCTTTGTCTAGATGTTTGAGAGAGAAGAGTATAATGTCTCATCGACCAATACTCAAAGGGACCAGGAAGCGTATACGGGAAGGGTGAAAAGTTTAAGGTAACTAGACCCAAACGCGTTGAAGCTTAATTCCGATTTACGTGGCTCAAACAGGTCAGTTGCTAGACTTGATGAGTTCCCAAGTATTGGTGAGTTTCCACGTTTTCAAACCTCTTTTTCTTACTTAGATTTCTGTTTTGTTTGAGGACAAACAAAGGTTTAAGTCTGGGGGAGTTGATAACATGCATATTTTACCCATTTTACTATCATAAGTGAGTGCTTTAATAAGCGTTTCACTAAGGTTTTAATGCATAAACACTAAATTTCGAGTATTTAGTTGTTCAAGACTCTTTTCAGACAATCTTAGCAAAAGACACATATTTTGGAACAAAATGGACATGGACACTTCCAGAAACAGTGCTCGAGGATAAAGTTCAACATCAAACGAAGACTTTACCACCACAAGATCAAGTTCATATTTGGAGACAAGGTAGCCTTATCAGCTGTCTTTCACCTCAAAGTGGTTTGAGAACAATCCCACGGTTGGATCTCAAGTTATGGAAGAAGCAAGAAGGTCCGTCAAGCACCCTGAAAGACGAGCTGGCCGCGCCACGACCAAGACAGACGACCAGTGGCCACGCCACGGCCAGTCGCTCGTGCGGCCAGGCCACTCGCGATTCCCGAGCCAATTTGAAGCCCAACTTAAACCTGCAGCTGTCTTATGCAAGTCAAGACCTAATCCACGACGTAGGGTACTTGAAGACCTATATATACTCGTTGTTTAGGGTTTTTTTTAGACATCACGAAATACTATAAGTTACAGAATTCTTTTGGTGGCCGTGAATCTCTGATTCGTGGTTTTCACTTTGTTCTTCGAGGGAGATTGATTTCTTCTTGAACCCTCTTTGTTTCTTATCGATTTATACAAGTTATGCATTCATCAATCACGTTTTCTACTTCTTCTTTCATGTCTGAGTAGTTTATTTTCGTTGGGTGTTCTTTAAGGGGATCTATGGGGAATTTCATTAAGTGTTTTTAAACCGATTGTTTAGGCCGAAGATTATGGTTTTCTGTCTCATCATACTCGTTCTTATTGCATGAGTCTAGCGTCTTGAACTAGAAGTCTGATCGCGGGGTCTTGAGAGCGACTAACGTCCTAAATCTCATATCCATACCATAGTAGGGTAGATAGCATCCTTTAAAAGATGTCTGAATGTTTATTATCCCGATCTTATTGCGTGTTCGTCTAGGACGCATGATACGACAGTATACCTGCAAAATAGACGTTCACAGATCGATCTTGCTTGTCAGAGTTAGGTCGTTGAAACCAGTGAATCAATTTAGGGAAAATCGCATAGTCTCGTTTGCTTAGCTTTTGTGAGTTTGATCTCTAGTTAGAACTCCATAGATTTCCCGAGAAGATCCCCAACGTGTTTCCCCTATCTGCTTTTTAATCGAGATTTACGCACTTTAATATTTACTTTTTCTGCACTGCTCATCTGATTTCCTTTTTACAAGCTTTTAAGTTAATTTTCCTTTCTCGTTGGTTATAGAATTGATTGAAAACCTCTTCTATATAAGACGTGAATCTGCTTTCTTTATTTCCTGCAAAAACCATGACACTTATCCCAAACCCCAGTTCACTGCGTCTTTGGTTGTCCTGATTTTCTGTTTTGCAGTTGACCTTCTCCGTGTGGTTCGATACCCTAAGTACTTTCAACGCACGATGTGCACTTGCAGCTTAGGGTCCTACAAATTCAAAGCTCGACAAGTCCCCAAAGAAATCATCCAATCTCGGACGGCTATTTAGACCTCATCAACTTCCACATCCCAAAGTCTCCTCTTCCTTCAAACTTTTCCATCTCAAACTTTCCTTGCGTTGGTTCCATCGCTAATCTTTTCTCTGTCTAACTTGTCACCTGCAGGTAACAACCAAGAAACAACAAGACTCGAGTCACACGAACACAAGAAATCACGGATTATCGAGAAATTTATTTGAATTAAAGATATATCAAAGCAATAGCAAGATTCGGAACAGAGAATACTCCCTTGAGTTCTACGCTTGAGCTCGATGGAGTTTCTGTACTTGCGATCGCTTTCCTTTCACCAGATTCCGTGAAACTCCTTTGCGATCGTGTTCTTCTTCTCCTCCGTAAGTTTCCTTCCTTCCTTCCTTGAGAATCTTCCGTTGGATCTTCCGCTTGCTTCGAACCTGAAGCTCTGATACCACTTGTTGGTGATCCAGCTGCGATTATCTATCCTTCTCTTGTCTCATGTGAGATCCGCTCTCTCTCTATCTCTCTCTTTAGTCTCACTCGTGTGTTTTGAACAGAAAAGTAAAAGAAAGTAAAGCAGAGATACGCAAGATTATAGAGTTCCCCTAACAACTGGGTACTTCTCTCTTCAGGAAGCGATCTTGGAATTCACTAGATTTCTGAGTTACTGAAGCTCTATTCTCTGATTACAATGGAGATTTCAAAGAGGAAGAAGATGATCCCGAGTTTGCTACAACAGCCGGATCTTATCTACTGCACGCAATTAGAGTTTATAAATTTGGGCCATTCACAAGGCTCAACACTTAGCTTCTGATTCTTTGGGCTCTGAACAACTTGGCCTGGTAACTCTCATCCGTTGGATTCAATAGACAACCAATGGCAGAGATCGAACCATCACCTACAGCATCATATGACAAATCTTAAGGAATAAAGTCACAAAACTATTGTTGCATGTGAAATGTGTAGAGTTTCATATGTTCCAATTTTTTTTTTTTTTTAAAGTTTACTAATCTGTGATTAATTAGATTATTATTGATTTTATATCCAATAACGTTATTTATAGGATAAGGGATACAAAATGTTTGATTTGAAAACCAACAACATACACATCTCACGAAATGTTGTATTTTCAAGAATAGATCTTCCCTTTTGCAACAGGCCAGCCTAACTATAATCATGATTTATTTTTTTATGTGAATCTCTGGATATAAATAGTACTAGCACGGTTGATAGGGAAATTTCTGTAGTTGTAAGTGAATCTCCTACAGTTGTGAATGATCTTATAATTGATAGCTCTAGTCCTATAGATTCTTGTGAAAGAATTGAGTGTCAGAAGGGGTTAAAATATTATCTAAGAAACCAGCATATTTGTTTGTAACAAGGGTTAAACCAATTGGCTTTGGCTCATGAATCAAACCAGCATATTTGCAAGACTATTATTGCAGTATATATGACTACAACAAATATACTGTATCCTTTGCTGCTTATATGTCATATGAACAGCTCTCTGATGATTATAAGGCATATATATATGCGTTCTTACTCAGCTTACGGAAAAAACCTCATTCAAACAAGCCAAATATTTTGACGAATGGCTGCAAGCTATGAATGAGGAACCCAAAGCCCTTGAAAGTACTCGGACTTGTGGTATTTGCTCTTTGCCTCCGGATAAGCCTGCCATAGGCTGCAAATGGGTTTACAAACTTTAGATGGGAGCTTAGAACGTTCCAAAGCGAGGTTAGTAGGTAAAGGCTACACTTAGAGAGAAGGAGTAGACTTTGTTGATACGTTTTCTCCATGATTACAGTGAAGGCGTTACGTGCAGTTTCTGCTGCAAATAATTGGAATTTAACACAACTAGATATATTTAATGCGTTTTTAAATAGGAATCTAGATCAGAAAATTTATATGATTCTGCCTCTACGATATAACCAAAATATGGAAAATCATTGCCTTCTAATGCAGTTTTGCAAATTGAAGAAGTCCTTCTTGAAGCAAGCTTCAAGACAGTCGTTCATCAAGTTTAGAACAACTGGCTTTCAAAAGTCTCATGAAGATCATACAGTGGACTTAGCGAACGATCTGTAAGGATGAAAGACCAATGAAATCATTGTTGACACTAAAATAATTTTGAAGAGGCCATCTTTCAAGAATTAAACTTCTTTTTTTTTTTGGTCAAAAGAATTAAACTATTTTTGCATGTGAAATGTGTAGAATTTCACATTTTGGAATATTTTCTTGTTTTTGTAACAGTTTTCTAAACTGAGACTAAAATATTATGGATTTCATATTATAGTCGAAATGAATACGTATTATTTGGTCAAACTAACTTGTCAATGAGCCAATAAGAGACGGCCCCCTCCCCTCTGTTTATAATAAGTGAATGAGCACATTACACGATGTCAACAATTAAAATAACATTTAACAAAAAATAATAGTAATCTATATATATAAAGTTACTTTTTCTCTCTTCTCATGAAGACACCTCATCCTCCACATCATCTCTTAAATTATCAATTATTTTTTATTTTTGTTTTAAAATTCACAACTTCACATTTATATTCAAGTATTCAACTATAATGTTAGAAAGGCAATAAATAAACTGAATTATAATTTTCGAAACAGAAAAAAAATTAACAAACATTTATAAAACGTTATAAAAAAATAAACAATCAACAAAAATATGAGAAAATAAATAAACAGAAACCAAAAATATATATTACTCATGAGCATCTCATAATTCATGATGGTAATTTATGGATGAGATGGAATTAGATAATTTGGTAGAAGAAAAACAACTCCATAAGAGAATCTAATAAACAAAATCATTCTAAGACTTGGACATTTAAAGATATATCCAAAAAATAGAGAATGTATAATGAACCAACACAATAGTAGAATAATTATACTATAGAAAAAATACAATTAAAGATTAATGACAAAAAACTTCTGCGCGAAGCGCGGACCAACCACTAGCCTAACAACAAGGATATATGTTAGGCTTGCACATTTCGGGTTTTATAACGGTAATAACAACTCCATAAGAGAATCTAATAAACAAAATCATTCTAAGACTTGGACATTTAAAGATATATCCAAAAAATAGAAAATGTATAATGAACCAACACAATAGTGGAATAATTATACTATAGAAAAAATACAATTAAAGATTAATGACAAAAAACTTCCGCGCGAAGCGCGGACCAACCACTAGCTTAACAACAAGGATATATGTTTGGCTTGGACATTTCGGGTTTTATAACGGTAATTTATGGATATGGGACGTGAATTGATCAATTTGGAAGAGGAAAAACAATTCTCTAAGGGAATCCGATACAAATAGAACGGAAAATTGAGGTAACAAAGCGGGTTCGAGAAATTCTATTATCTAAAATCTCTTCCCAAACTCTGAATAATTTGGGTAAAGGTCAATTTTAGGACATATGTTTTGAGAAAATTCGGGAAAGTCCGAGAAATTTTGGAAAATGATATATATTTTTTAAATTTAAAATTTGTAAACGGGTCATCCGGATTTCGTCACCTAAGCGTCCTACTAAGCATTCAAATCATCAATTACTTTTCATTTAAATCTTTTAAAACACAACTAACACTTCGACTGAGCTATAATCTTAGAAAACAATAAATATACAGAATTATAGTTATAAAAACAGAAAAAGTAAATTACCAAAATTAACAGACAGGTATGAAGCGCTATTAGAAAATAAATAATTTACAAAAACATGAAAAAAAAAATAAACCAAAAAAAGATATATGTTAGCCATGACATTTCAAGTTGCATGACGGTAATATACGGATATGGGACGTGAATGGGTAATTTGGGAAATGAAAAACAATTCCCTGAGGGAATTCGGTAAATAACCGGAACAGAAAAGTCATAAATGGGACGTGTTTGGGAAAATTCTCTTCACAAACTCTCAATAATTTGGGTAATGATCAATTTGGAGACATATTTTGTGAAAATTCTAGAAAGTTCGGAAAATTTTAGAAAATAATATATAATTTGAAAATATTAAATTTTTAAACGGGTAATTGAGGTAATTTACTTCATATTATTTTCTTTTATGTACATGTTTGAATAAAATAATGATTTCGAATGGATAATATTTGAACGGAATTGGAAATAGGACATTAAATTTTAAAAGGATACGGATGAGAAAAAAAAACTCATCTCAAAAAGTTTCAAGATACAACAAATGCAATACATAAAAATGGATAAAAATAAGTGACACATCCGCGCGTAGCGCGGTTTACCAACTAGTAACAAATATTAATATCATATGGATAGAACTCGTGTTGGAATATTATAAGAAAATGTTTGTATATATGTACCCAACTAACTTTGAGACTAAGATACTAAAATATTGCTGCATGCATGTGTATTGTGCTTAAAAAAATTTAATATTATATTCTTCATGTGACCCTTTAAAAAGGGTCCGATCGGAATGAAATGTACACACAACACAAAAACTTGTACTCATAGCAAAAAGAAAAAATCTAAACGCAATTAGTTCAAAAAAAAAAGTCTAAACGCAAAACAAAGATATATATAATCGATCGATGGCTAGCAACAGCAACGACAACTGCAACACGAATGCCAGCGTTTGGCGGTTCAAAGGAAACGGTCCGACGAGTGATGCAGCTGCGGTAACGTTGAGAAAGCTTGTCTTTGGAATGTCTAAAAACTGCAACTTGAGCAGTGGAAAGACCATTTTTCCCTCCGTCACTAACAGCTTCAAAAGTAGCCCTGAAGCAGAGAAAGCTGTCGTTGCAGCCGTCCGCTCCGGGATGGCCAACTCTTATGCACCTAGCCCCGGTATTTTCAAGGCTAGAAGGTTTGATTTGAAAATTCACATTTTTTCAAAAAAAACTAAGGAACAAGATCTTAAGATGACTTTTTGAGTGACTAAATTATATAATTCATTAACTGTTTGCCTCATTTTGTTTTTCTCAGAGCGGTGGCAGATTATCTAAACGGAGAGCTTCCGACTAAACTAAGTCCGGAGGATGTGTACATCACCGGAGGATGCAACCAAGCGATAGAGATCTTAATGGATTGTCTTTCCGGAAATCCAGCCGCCAACATTCTGCTCCCAAGGCCCGGCTATCCTCATTATGATGCTCGCGCAGCCTATAGCGGTCTCGAGATTCGCAAATACGATCTCCTTCCCACAAGGGATTGGGAGATCGATCTTGACGGCTTCGAGGCTGCTGCAGATGAGAATACCGTCGCAATGGTTCTCATCAATCCCAACAATCCATGTGGAAACGTCTACTCCTACGATCATCTTAACAAGGTATAGTTTTTTACATATTATATACATGTCATACATATATAAGATTAAAAAGATTTTATTGGTAATCGAACTAACATTTTTTTTTTTGGATTGATCAATCTTTAGGTTGCGGAGATGGCTAGGAAACTCGGTATAATGGTAATATCCGACGAAGTATACGATCATATTGTATTTGGAGACAGGCCCTTTGTTCCCATGGGATTGTTCGCATCGATAGCTCCGGTGATAACGCTCGGATCAATATCCAAAGGATGGGTCGTACCGGGCTGGAGAATCGGTTGGATCGCCATGAACGATTCTAAAGGCATTCTTAAACATAAAGGGGTTAGTCAATTTCCTTTATTGGATTTCTTTTACAACGGAAAGTTTAATATCCAATATCATAGAGTTGATGTGCGCCATATATTATCATATCAAACCCTAATTAACTATACATTTGTGCACACTCATTAAGAATAGTCTAGTTAATATTTTGAGTCTTTTGTTGACACCAGGTAGTTCAAGCACTAGAGGATTGTCTTGATTTAACTCCACAACCTTCATTTATTCTTCATGTTTGCAGTCTCTCACTATGCACTAGACATCATCATACTAAAGCTATAAGCTCTTAACATATATAATTAATGTGAGTTTGTATCTTTATGTATTGTGATAGGAAGCACTTCCTGATATATTGGAGAAAACACCTAAAGAGTTCTTCGACAAGAAGAATAAAGCCATGAGACGCAACGTAGAGCTTTCATATGAGAGGCTCAAGGACATTCCTTGTCTCTTTTGCCCCAAGAAACCTGAATCTTGTTCTTACTTATGGGTACTTTCTTTTTCTTGGATTTAGGATATGCAATATAGATGTTTTATTTTAGTATCCTTGTTCTTGGTTTTATCCCATATTATCAGGGAATACAAATTCATAATCTACATATATATGGATCATAACTTTATAATCGATATATAACTAACTAGTTTAGACGATATTTATTGCAGTTAAAGCTTCACACATCAATGTTGGATAATATCAAAAGTGATTTTGATTTCTGCACGAAGCTAGTCAGTGAGGAGAGTCTTGTCCTTGTACCAGGTATGATCTCTTTAACAATATATGAAAAACTTGGGCTCCCTTAATTATCTTCATGCATATGGTTTCAATTAATTAAGTTTAATTTTTATTGTTGAAATTTTGTAGGAGTGGCGTTAGGAACAAAGAATTGGGTGAGGATATCGATCGGAACCGAAGAATCAGAGTTAGAGGAAGTGTTTGACAGATTAAGAAGTTTCTATGGTCGTCATGGCATTTCCAAAGAAGTTACCAAACTCAATGGTCATACCATTAATCAGAGAGTTTTCTCTGTCATCTAATTGTAGTTATATTATGCTACAAGTCCACATTATATTTTCTGTTTATCTCTCTCTATTTATCCTTGTAACGAAATAACTTCTTTGACAAAAACACAGATTTTTTTTTATAATTATACGTCTTTTCTATTTTAAAATCATTTGGAACGAAAAAAATTTGGTTTCAACCAGTATTCTAAAATGTGGTGTAAGTAGCCGTTTAAGTGATATACCACTACAAGAAAACACACCACTTCATTTCTGACGATTTTTATTTGTCGGAAATTTCAGATATATTCCCAACAAAATTCCAAGGAAACGAGACTCGTCGGAAATTCGTCGGGAATTTCTGATGAATTTAAAGTCGTCAAAAAATGGTTGTGAATTTCCGACGAATTCCCGATGGATACAAGTCTGTTGAAATTTTTTGACCATTTTCCAACGATAATATAGATCCGTTGAAGTAGTCGTTAGAATTTTCAAAAAACGTACAAAAATCCAATTGGAAATTTCCGATGATTTCCCAAGGGCTCTTGATCCGTCGAGAATTTCCGACGAATTGATGTGATGTGCAAAAGTTTTCCTAAAAACAAGTCAATATCAGGGCTGCAAGTGCACTTCGATCAACTGTAATATTTTAGGTATCGAATCCACAGAGAGTCTTGAGTGCACAATGATTTTCAAAATGAAATGAAAGTTAAGTCAAAATATGGTTTTGGATTTTGATGCGAATGAAGGTAAAAAGTCAGAAATGAAATGAAAGAAAATAGCAAGCAAATAATGATTTCTAAAGATGTAAAACTTATGATTTAAAACATTGGGATGTCGGAGAATCCTTGGGGGTCATGGTTTAGATTATTCAGACTTAGCAAACTAGACGCAAACACAAGTATTTTCATTCTAGAGTCGAAACATCATCAAGTTCGATAATTTCCGTATGGTTTTGGCATAAAACCGACTTACATCTAACAACCTAAATCACATGTGTCAAATGCAACAGAGGCAAAATGATGCAAAGATCAATGAACCCGTTTTGATATCTCACTAAAATGCTTAAAGTTGGCGTTAACGCTCTAAGAACCTAGCCTATCAATTTCATCTTCGGACAATCATGAGGTAGTTTTCAAGCATGAGTATCCTAACATCAATTACTAGATGATCAAACTAGAAATATGCATTATGAGAGGAAAGACATATAATCTACTTCTACTAAATGTAAGTGCCACTCTAGAATCATAAACCTATCTACCAAGCCATGATTGAATCCCTTTTAGAGATCCTTAATCCCAACAAATGACTACTCACACACATTCATCAAACAATCAACAACAACAACAGAGATAAACATATTATTATTGATGTATTGAAAGAGAATATGGTTCAGAAAAAAAACTCTTGGTGATGAAAAAAAGATGAAATCTTCTCCCAAAGCAACAAAGTAACAAAATCTCAAATCGAAAACTATGACAATCTAAAGAATTTTGAACAGTGGCTCCTCTGGTTTTCTCCTTGATTTTCGTGGCTCTCTGGTGTTTATATAGGTGAAGTGGTCGGCTATGATGAATTTGTATGGTTAAAGACGAAATCTTTTAACAAAATGGAAACTTTCCATTTTCTCTGAACCATCGATCGATTGGCTTCAATGATCGATCGAACCAAATCATGTTATATCGATTGGTCAATCGATTCAGATATTACAGGAGCTCCTGCTCGGCTTGGATCGATCACTGGGTCGATTTAAGACCATATTCTTCTGCTTGCTCCATCGTCGCCAGACGCACCAGTCTTCTGTTATTTGAGGAGAACTTTTGATCCAACCATCTAATCGCCTTCAAATCACTTGAAGATGAAAGCTAGCATCCAGGGCTATCTTGTGTTCAAATTTGGGGATGGTCTGATGGTGGAAAGTTCTCCATCTAACGTCAAACTTTTAATGATCAAAAGCTATCCTATCTACAAAATGTCCAAAAACATCTCATTTTGCTCAAATACTCCAAATTATCTGTCAAACCTTTATAAACTTCAAATATACTAAAAACATTGGTTTATAATCAAATAACAAAATTTTTTTTTATTAAAAACATATAAAAATACTATTGTAAAATACTAAAATACGTAGTATATCACAGAATCCCGACGCTAATATATATATGTTAATATATCCGTTTGAAGTAGCCGTTTTATAGCCAATTGAAATTTTAAAATCCATCGAAAATTCGTCGGGCATCCGTACAAAATCCATCATAAATATCTCTATACCATCATTCACAACATAAACAAAACAAAAAACATACAAAATGTGTTCTTCAACCCGTTATGATTATTTTCGATCGTGGATGGACAAATCTGAGAATGATCCAGCGATGGGTCAACTGACATATGAGTTTGCACAAGGTGTTGAGAAGTTCATGACATTTGCGTCAAACAATATCATGACTAGTCTTGGGCATCGGAACCGGAACCGACGGACCCGAACCGAACCGACCCGAAAACCCCGGTTTGGTTCGGTTTCGGTTCTCGGTCAAAACTCGAATGGATCTTAAACAAAATTGATTCGGTTCTCGGTTTGGTTCGGGTAAAACCCGAGACCCGATCGGGTAACCGAACAACCCGAAACCAAACCACAAAATTAAAAAAAAAAATATAATTTTCTTAATTTCTTCCTTCAACCCGAAACCAAACCTTATTTTCATTATTCTTCGACTCTTCCCCTTTGAATCTTCTCATTCTCCTTCGATTCTTCCCCTTCTCTTCCTCCTTCTTTAAATCTCCTTCTTTCCCATCTTCTCCTTCTCTTCTTCTTTCTCCGAATCTCCATCTTCTCTTTCTCTTCTTCTTTCTCCGAATCTTCGTCTTCTCTTTCTCTTCTTCTCCTTCTAAGATCGGAACGCGGAAGTACACGGCGGACGGTTCAGATCTAACAAAATATGATGAGATCTACCACCACGCCATATATGACAAAGGACGAAGCTCGACCACCACCAGCACGACTAAGAGGACCGGCGGATCTTGTCTGGGTTGACTCGGAAATACACGGCGGACGGAGATAGAGCCTCTTATCGGCGAAACGGATGATCAGCACAAAAGCAAACATGAGAGACGATAAGGCAGAGAAAAAATCAAGAGAGAGAGGGTCTTATGAATAAAAGTATTGGCTGGAAAAAAAAGAACAATTGTGGAAAAGAAATTGGACCCGACCCGGACCCGAACCGATCCGACAACTATCCGAACCGAACCGAACCGAGAAATGTGATTTACCCGAATGGTTCTTAGACACCCCTACCCGAACCCCGAACTATCCGACCCGACCCGAACCGAGGACCCGAATGCCCAGGACTAATCATGACATCATAATACGGTAAAATGTATTGTCCTTGTATAAAATGTTGGAATCATAGATTAGTCTATGTTAGGAAAGTATGGAATCACATGTATTATGCCTGGTTACAAGATTTGGTATTCGCATGGGGAAACGGATTCAACGGTGTAATATTATGGTAGCACTTCAGATAGGTTAGGTAGTACTTCAGGCAGGTTAGAGGAACCAATACCGTAAGTATATGTAAACGTAGGCACTATTGAGATGGTGAATGATGCGTTTCGTGAAAACAAACCATCGTATGTCGAGGATGGTAATATAATTGAGTAACCTAATTAAGAAGCCAATAGATTTTTTGACAAGCTAGATGCATCTAAGAGCCATTATACAAATGATGTAGAGATGAAATATCACCTCTATCAGCTGCAAGCAGGTTGATGACTATAAAGAAAAATTTCAAACTTGTATGAGGATTGTGTGGATGTGATAGATGATTGTGTGAGAGATATTTTTCTTGAAGTTAATATTTCACCGACTTCATACTACGAGGTTCAGAAAACTTGTAGTGGGTCTTGGATTTTCGTATCAGATGATAGAAGTGTGTATTGACAATTGTATGATCTACTAGAGAAAGGACGAAACCCGCTTGAAGGGTCGCTATTGTCACAAACTTTGGTATCAAGAAACAAGCGGCAGAGTACATGTTCCTTATAAAAGGATGTAATGGGCATTATCCTATTGACGGTTGTGATGAGCACCACAATTGGCAAAATAAGAGTATTTTTTGGGAGTTGCCATATTGAAAGGACCATCTCTTGCGCCATAACCTAGATGTCATGCAAATTGAAAAGAAATTTTTTTAAATCGATTATTTGCTAGCTTTTAATGTTAACTGTTGTTAGGACCGATTTTACAATGGCCAATCCCGGAATGCCACGTCCACAATAGGGCCCGCCAAGCAGTACACATACCTGCAGACCTTCCCATAGGCACCGCGACTGATGGAACTGGCGCCAGAGGTAAAAAAGGATTAGGAACCTTTATCGGTTCCACATGAGATGTGATCAGATGGCGGGATTGGTGGAGCCAATAGGAGAACGCGTAAGAAGTATATAAATAGAAGAATGATCATATCGAAGAGAGGAGGTCACCCGGGGGAAGGCGAAAGAGGCGCCCAAAGAGACCGAAAACACCACAAATACTAGTAGCAAACACCACAATAAGGCCGAACAAACCTCATGCCGGTATGTCTTCTTGACCATGTATTATGAAGTCACAACGTAAGGTTAGTGGACATTCCTCGCCACTTAACCGCCGTGAGAGCCCTTCCACTCTCTCCCACGCAGGATAAAGGCTGATGCGCCGAACCATTAGATAAACAAACAAGCGTTATGATCTTCGAACGTGACACTTCACATAGAAACACCATAAACTCACCTTCATGAGTACTTATTCTCAGTTATGTGCGCCTGACTTGGGGTGTCGGAGAATCTTCGGGAGGGAAATCCTTTCTCGTTCCTCCCGTCCGAGGGTTGTCTAACCCGTCTGTTAGTGATTTCAGGGTCTGGAGACCTGGCTCGACGCCGGTTTGAGTACTACTCATCCTCCCTGAGGACGGACCCGGGAAACGAAGTTCAAACACCCCAGAAAACATACCCCCATTTGCACCACGCAAAATGCTTCTGAACAAATAAACACATAAATATAAGTATAAGTTATGTGTGTTTTTATGAATATAAAATACCGTTGTTAAGTCAATTCATATAAATGGTCAGAATAACTGACTTGTGCTTGGTTTTGTAAGTTATTTACTTTTCCAATGTCAAGTTAATGACACATACATCTTAAATTGTCCGAAATTTTTAAATTTGAAACACTAAACGCTAAATAATCGGAAATCCCTCATGAATTCCCGACGGATTTGCGATAAATCTTATTAAATTTGTTGGAAATCCGTAGAAAATTACCAAGGGATTTTCAACGGTTTTATATATTTTCATAACCATCTTCTATAAACGTATATAATTAACATTTACTCATGTGTTGTAATTCGTGTGAACTTTTAACATTTTCGACGAATTCCCAAGTGATTTTGTAAGAGCTGTCAGGAATTCCTCGGGAATTTCAAATGGATTTCTGAGCGTTTAGGGTATAGAGACCTTAAATTTAACAATTTTAAAAAAGTTTTTTCTTGAAAAATTTATGTTATATATGTATTCAAACTGTTTTGTGTATATTTTTTTTAAACTCCATAATTTGCTAGCTTTTCATGTAAACTATACAATAAACACATTAATGTAAGTATATATTATATGTTTATTTATGAATGTAGAATACCGTTGTTAAGCTGATTCATATAAATGGTCGGAATAACTAACTTTGTTCGAAATCTTTAAATTCGAAACCTTAAACGCTAAATGGTTGGAAATCTCTATGAATTCTTGGCGAATTTTTGACAGAACATATAAATCCGTGGGAAAATCAGTTGAAAATTTTCAAAGGATTTTCAACGGATTTAGATATTTTCATAACCATTTTTCTATAAACGTGCCTAATTACCATTTACAAATATGTTGTAAACCGTGTTGGCTTTTAACACTTTTGACGTATTCCCGAGAGATTTTGTAAGAGCCGTCGAAATCATTCGGGAATTTATGACAGAATTCCAACCGTTTAGGGCATAAATACCTCAATTTTAAAAATTTCAAAAAAGCTTGTTCTTGAAAAAAATCGTAAGTTATATATTCAAACTGTTTTGTGTAAACTTTTTTTAAAAATCTATCATTTGCTAGATTTTAATGTAAACCGTACAACAAACATATATATAAATGAAAGTTTAAGTTATATGTTTCTTTATGAATCGATAATACCGTTGTTAAGTCGATTCATATAAATGGTCGGAATATCTAACTTTTGTTTGGTTTCGTGAGTTGTTTTCTATTTGTATGATAAATTAATAACCCCTATATCTTGAATTGTCCGAAATCTTTAAATTCAAAACCTTAAAGTCTAAATGGTTGGAAATTCCTCGTGAATTCCCGACGGATCTTATAAATTCTCAAGGGGTTTCAACGAATTTAGATATTTACATAATCATCTTCTATAATTGTGTCTATTTAACATTTACACATGTGTTGTAAACCGTGTGGATTTTTAATATTTCCGATGGATTTCCAAGTTATTTTATAAGAGCCGTCAGAAATCCTTGAGAATTTTCTACAGAATTCCGGCCGTTTAGGATATATAGACCTCAAATTTAACAATTTTTGAAAAATTTCATTCTTGAGAAAGTTATAAGTTATGTATTCAAACTTTTTTGTGTAATTGTTTTTAAAAAAATGATCATTTGGTAGTTTTTATGCACAAGTTCGAACTTTGGGGGGATGGATCAACGTGAAAAGATAAAACAGCGCGAACGTGACGAAACGGAAAGGGATTATCCTCCCGATTATTCTCCGACACTCAAGTCAGAATTGAGACACGTGACTGATCAAGAGAAAGGAAATAACGGGACGGATGAGTGTATATTGGAAAGTTTTTCTTTCGATTCGGAATGATCTCAAAAAAACTTTAAGCTGAGTATCGCTAAAAAATGAATGCTAGAAGATGAACTTTATCTCTCTAGAATTTCTCCCCCTCTCACCGTTGGTGTGAGGAGTATATTTATAGAAAATACCTGGTTATAGATTGGATCTGGTGGACGGTCCGAGTCTGGATTTTTGGTAATCGGATTTGCATTGTTGCCCGCCGGTTATTCCCAACAAGTCTTTGTGACTCTGATCAAACTTCCCGATGCGTGTTGTCGTCGGAGAAAGCGCTCCCACTTGCTTCCGTTCTTTCCTAGCCGTCATCATTGCAGCCGCTCCTCAGGCTCCCGCAGCGTCTGGCTTCCACGCGCTGGGCACGTAGGCTCAACCTGGATCTGAACGAAATTCTCGCCCCAACAGCTACATAAGCAATTGAAAACAAAAGATGTGAGCTTTTTAATAATCCAAATATTTGGAGTCGGCTTTTAGATATTGCGATTTAAATAATAACTCTCTGTTTTCAAATGCATTTTGAATGCTGGGCACAAGTAAACCAACTCCATTATACTATCATTACGTTACCACCTCTTATACATTTCATGCCACAAAGCTTGTCAATGCAATGGATGCTTTAAATATATTAGAACTCTACAATCAAACTAAAATTTCAAGATCTAAAAACAAATTAATCTACATATAGTAAATACGAAAATTTGAAAATTCAGAGAGATTCTTCAACTGAGCTTTAATGATATTGAAGAATATCGAATTAATAATATGTGCGAGTACCAACAGAAATCATCTCAGAAATTTTTTGATATGGATGTGCGAGATGAAATTAATAACGGGTTTTGGCTTAGATTCTACAACGGACGAAATATATAAAAAATTACCAAAAATTCTAAGGAAATCACATTCGGATCTGTAACATTATGGATCGGATTCATCGGTACAAAAATGAAAAGAAAAAATTATTAAAACTATCACATTTTCCTTTGCGATTTTCAATTTATGAATATCATAAATATTTCATTCTCCTTTAATTATATTTTTAATTTATAAATTGCTATCACATTACAATATCAGCAAAAGTAAAGATTAACTCTTGTTAGTGTTGTATAAAAATTAGAGGTGGGCACTTCGGTTTTTGTTTTTGTTTCAAGTTCGATTTTTTCAATTTTACGGTTTATCGATTTTATAAAACTTCAAACCATATAAAAACCATATATATTTCGGTTTGGTACAGTTCGGTTTTCTCCGGTTTTTGATTTCTCGGTTTTATAAAAATTAAAAACCATATTTAACTAAATTCGGTTTGATTTGTTTCGATTTCGGTTTTCCCCAAACCATAATACTATGGAAAACTTTGATTCAAACAAAAATTAAATGAATGTAAATAGTAATAGTAGATTAAGCTAGTGAGTGAAACAACCTAAAATATTTAAAGAATAGAATCCAAATCATAAGACCTAATTCCAAATATACTATATGAAAGCTTAAGAGAACTCTCCATAGAGTGCCATGTCATCACGCAAGAACATGCCACGTGTCATATGTTATTAAATTTTTTAAAATTCGTTTCACTTGTATTAAATGCGAATCAAACAAAATATTTTTATTCTCTCACATCCAAGGGGATTCGATCTCACAAACCTCTAAATAAATACAATATCTTTATCTATTATGCTATGAGTGTTACTTGATAAAGTTTGTTAAGTTTACTATAATAATAGTGAAAAAAAATAAAAAACTATGCTGATCTAATACACACTACAATTTTAAAAATCACTTAACAAAATAAATCAAAAGGAAAAATAATAGAATTAAAAAATAAAAAATCTTCAAATGAACACCATAGTTAATGCAACTTACCAAAAAACTAGATTATATACAACATCTATTGTAATTAATGACAAATAAAATCTTATTCACAAAATCCAAAACCAAAAAAAAGCATTCAAGTTAAAAAAAAGTTTAGGATTAGTGTTTCAGCTTATCTTTTCTTAAATGTAAGTTAATCTCATTTACTTTTGTTTTTGTTTTCCTTTTCTTAATTGATAACATACTAACACTCATTTATTTATTAAAATATAACTACTCATAAATTTAAATCTTACCTATTTAACATATTCTAATCGCTATACGTGTCAGAAAATTCTGCACATCCTCTCTGAGACGCATATTAAACGATATTCATCAACTTTGTTAGAAGATGCAAAAATTCTGGGTTGACTCTTCAATAAGAAGGCATTCTTGTGATTGCAAATCGATGAAAGGCAAATGCTACCTCTTGTATCTATTTCATCTATGCGGGGGTTTTGCCTATCCAATTCACAAGCACGGGCTTGGCTGACTTCACGAGCACAGATTGATAAATTGAAGGGGTTGTTTTTTAGAGAAATTAAAGAAACTAATACGTAAAATGTTGTTGCCATATAATTAATTAAGAACGGATCAAAACTAACATGAACATAATAAATAAAAATTTGTTACTTCACTAATCAGAAATTAAAAATTTTGACTCAAATCAAAAAAAATTACATAGAAAATATTTAAAGCTATAAAATCTGAAGTCCAAATATGATCATACAATGTATTTCTCATATAAGTGCTTTCATATGTTGTTAAAAAAAAAAATTCTTCCAACTTTATGTGTAAAACATAGAGAGAATATCACAAATTTCTAGAGAGGATTGTCAAAGAGTATTGATGGCATAATGGATAAAACGGTTGTGTTTTATTGAGATGATTATGGGTTCGAATCCCCATGAGTGCAAATGAATAAAAATATTTTGTTTGCTTCAGATTTAATACAAATAAAATAACATTTTAAAAATTAAATAATAAAGGACATGTGGCGTACTCTGAGATGCTGACGTGGCAGCTCCTCCAGAGAGCCATTCAACTTTCACATAGTAGATTTTTAAGTTATTATCTAAACTAATTATACCAAACATTCTATTTCCTAATCCAGATTAATCCCTAAAATAATTTCCTAATCCATATTAATCCCTAAATAATATTATTTACGGTACCAAACACATTGTCAAACATTCCAATTTTTAATTATCATATGGTTTTTATTCCCATAAAATCTTCATAAAAAGTTGACATTAAATTTAAAATAATTATTAAAAAATTAGTTGTTGGTATCAAATAATAGTATTCGATTTTGGAATGTTTTAATTAAATAATTTCTTACTCCCAAAAACAACTTATTTGCATTTTCAAAAAAAATAAAATTTGAAGTTATTTTTTTTTATCTTTTACACCAAAAAACTTTAAATGTAGCTCAAACCATGATTTTTATAATTACATTTTGTTTATACAAAAAATAATAAACAACAAAAATATATAAAAATCATAATTGACTTCATGGGTTTTATTTATGGTTTTAAATTTTCAACGGTAGAAAATTTAATTATAATCTTCATTTCACATTAGAAAATTACATATTATAGAAAAAATATTTATACTGCACATACATGCGGGTTATAATCTAATCTATACTATAATAGTTAAAAGAGAGCTCTCCAGCGTTGACACATCAGTATGTTTAAACGAATAAAAAAATTAACATGTGTACACAATTAACTACTATAATTTAATATATTTAATTTAAAACCATTTAATTTGCATTTAACTATTAAAATTTTATTAAAACATAAACATAAAATAAATTAAAATCATATTTAATTTTAAAACATTAAATATATATATTATGTAATACAAGATTTAAATGTATATTTTCATGTTTTTGTATGATTGTTAAAATTTAAAAACTTATTAAAAATAAACATAAAATAAATAAAAATTATATTTAATTTTAAAACATCATAATCATATACATAATATATAATACAAGATTTAATCGCCATCTTTGAACTGACAAATATAATTGAATCTTAATACAAGTAAAAAAAGACCAAAATATGAGATAAAATAAGAATAATAGGTGAAAAATAATTTAAACAATTGAAGAAGAAAATTCAAGACTCTAAAACTACAGAACATAAAAAAGATACTCAATATTTAATTGATAAAATAACTAATTATCAAAAATAGAGAAAAGAATACGACAAAAAAGTAGAGAAAAGGAAAAACAGAAATAAAAAAAAGTATAAATTTAAAAAACATGGAAAAAATGGAATCAATGATGTATATGTGGAGAGAAAAGAAAAATTCAAAATGGTAAATAAAAAATTTGAAAAGTATTGTAATATTGAGTTTTGAATTAATGAAAAGAGCATGATGAATAAGTAAATAACTATAAAATTGTATGGAAAAGATTAGAATAATGATTCAGAAAAATGAACAAAATAACAAATAATAAAAATAAAAATGCAATTAAAGATTGATAATAAAAATAAACGTAAAAAACATATCATTTATAACACAAACTAAAACAAAACCTGCGTAGTAACACATGTTCTCTTCTACGAATTACTAAGGTTATAATAAAATCTAAAAATATATTAAGTATTGATAGTTGAAATGAAAATCTAAAAACATATTAAGTATTCACAAAATAAAACATAACCTTGCGCATTAGCGCGGATTCTCTTCTAGTTTATACTAATAAAAAGAACTATTTAGGGCTCCTGAAGGGCTCCACATCACCCAAAAAATGTCTAAGAACAACGCCACGTCAGCATGCTCCGAGCCCACATCAGCAAGTGTATATCTGATTAAAAAAATCTCTTCGGAAGCAACTGAGACGCTTAGAGCACCCCCTCATTGAGGGTATCTCAATGGGTATCTCACAATATAAAACAATAAAAATTAAAAAAAAATTATTTTTAATTGAAAGGGTGATTTTAGTGTATATCATCAGTTGATCAATTAATTAAGTTAGTCGGAAAAGATAATTCAAAATTAGGTAAACATGAGAGAGAAACAAAATTTAATCTTTAAAAGTCCTTATCTATTTCACATAATTACTTAAAATGCCATTGGCATGAAAACTCTGTTGGCATCTTTAATTTCCGACAACACTGTTCACTATTCGCCGTTAACACTGTTCACACCCCGAACACACGGTTCATCAAAGGTTAAAAATGCACATTTACACTATAAGTATGTATTTAACATGTTAAACAAATTAACGTTTTGTGAAAAAAACATGTTAACAGAGTTATCCATGATACATGTTAAGAGAGTTATCTATATGAATTATATGTTAAACTAGTTATTCATGAAAAACGATCTTGTTAACTTAGTTATCATATCATAAATATATGTTAAATCAGTTATCATTCATACATATTAACCAATTATCCATGAAAAATTATTGTATTTACTCAGTTATCATAAGTTAGTGATTAACTAACTAAGTTACCGTAATAATTTTATGCAAAATTAAACCGATAAACCAGTTAGCGAACTTGTTATCGTTTACCTTTATCTTTCTTTTTCTTATCCCTTTCTTATCTTCACTCCCATCACCATTTTCAGTGTTATCGTCGCCATTGTTGTCGCCACGTCGCCCACTGTCACCACCGTCGCCGGTGGTTAGCACTCTCACCACCATCATATCATCGTCGTCTCGTCACCATCATCATCGTCTCGCCGCCATCGCCAACCCTTGCAACGCCACCATCACTGTAGTCCCGCACCCTCACCACCATCTTCTTCTTTTTTCTTTTCTCTTTCCTCTTCTTCTTCTTTCTCTTTCCTCTTTTTCTTATTTCTTGTTTTCATCGGAAGTACATTAGCCATTGAAGAGAGAGAAAAGCAACCATTTTTATGTAAATAGTTAAAAAGTGAAGGGGCATTAAAGACTTTAAAATATCAACAGTGAGAGAGAGAAAGTGGATGTTGCTCATACTTAAATACCATGTTATTGATATGCATATGTTGGTATTTCTCTAATTGAAAACCATGAGAACCGATCCTCATATGAGAATCTATGAGAACCGATACTCAAAGACACATGGCTACTTATTATTGGTTATGGTTTTGTTGCAATAAATCAATTATATCTTAGTTTTAAATGTTGATTAAATAGTTTATATATTGTTATTTTTAATTTTTAATTTCTTTTATAAATCATATAATAAATTTATCTTTCTTTTAAGTTCCATTATGTATAAGTTTAAATTATATTTTAATATAACTTTTAATTGATAATAATCAAAATTAATACAATAATATTAACATTAGTTAAAATTATGTATAATTTTTTTCTTCAAATTAATGAATGATGTTATAATATTTAATAGAAATTTATAATAAAAGTTTTAAAATTAAATTACACTAAAAATATAAAACTACACTAAAAATATTAATATTTTAATAATGAGAACTTTGTTGGGTATCTCACCAATGGGGAAAGAAAATTGTAATGGGATTCTTCAAATAAAATATATTAAAAATATTAATATCATATTAGTTAGATACTCAATGTAGACAAATGAAAAGAGTATGAAAATTGAATAATAAATAAAGATTCGTTAAATAATATATGAGATTGCACAGATCATTAAAAAAAGTAAAAATTTAAAATTTTTTAAAAAGAAGATAAAATCATTAGTCAAAATATAGATCTAAAAATATATTATTTAAAACTAAAATTGAAAGAAAACCCACGTGATTCTCTCCTAGTTTAATTTAAAAACATAATAAATATATAAATCATATATAATACCTAATTTTTAAATTTATCATTCTATTTTTAAGTGATTTAATCCTTATTTTTAAATAAAGTAGGATAATTAAAATTTGGTACAAGTGAAATAAAATTATGATATTGAATAAAATTATGAAATTTTATTGAAAAAATTAAAATAAAACTCGCGCATCGCGCGAATTCTCTCCTAGTCATCAATAAAAATCAAATATATATAAGCCAAAAATAGATAGAAAAAACCAGATTTTTTATCATTGTCTTCACTTTTAGGCCAGTATTATTCGTCTCCTCGTGTTGCTTATAAATCTTTGATATACAAAATTTAAAATATTTGAACATTGAAAAAAAAATTATTTTTAATTTAATTTTAAAACCGGAAAATAATATTCGGTTTTAAGGTTTTTAACCAAACCAACCGAAACTTAAACCTTAAAAAATGATAACTAAATTAATCTTTAAGTTATTCCATATTTTTTTGGTTACTGTTATTTTTCCCAGTCTCTCGTTTATTGGCACAAAGACTATGAATAGAGAACGAAGCTGGATTAATGGGTACATAAGAAGTTGATGTCTAGAAATATGAATTCAGTAATCAAAAAATTCAATGTAACCGAGCAAAGCTAGGCAATGTAGTCATACGGTAAAAATAATGGAAAGCGAGGCAAGGAACTCTAGACGTTAAGTTTATAATGTCAGTGTTCCATCTTTTAGCTACGGGCGAGCATGGGGTTGAAACCGGTGAACTCAGGCCGCGTTTGGCGACCTTTTCCGGCTCCAGGCCATCGATCGATGCCAATGAGGTGAGGGAAGTTGAGTTTAGCCTTGGCCCCTCGCATCTTAAAAGCCGCTCGGTCGTAGGCCGCAGCTGCTTCTTGGGTCTTCTTGTAACCGAGTAAAGCTAGGCAATGGAGTTAAATGGTAAAAATAATGGAAAGCTAGGCAAGGAACTCTAGCTGTTAAGTTTATAATGTCAGTGTTCCGTCTTTTAGCTACTGGCGAGCATGAGGTTGAAACCGGTGAACTCAGGCGGCGTTTGGTGACCTTTTCTGGCTCCGGGCCATCAATGCCAATGAGGTGAGGGAAGTTGAGTTTAGCCTTGGCCCCTCGCATCTTAAAAGCCGCTCGGTCGTAGGCCGCAGCTGCTTCTTTGGCCGTCTTGTATGTTCCTAGCCAAATCCTAGCTCCATTTTTGTTGGGGTCTCTGATCTCTGCAGCGTATTTTCCCCAAGGCCTTCTCCTCACTCCTTTGAAGTTTCCCCCTCTCCTCCTCGGGGATTCAAGATCAGGGCTGGTGGAGAAAGAATGGAGCGACTCCGAGTCATCCTCGAGAAGATGCCGGCGAATCGAATCTAGAACTGAGGAGCTGTTATCTGATGTGAGATCCCCTTGCATTCTTCACTTTTGAGTCTTTGAACTGAGGTTTTGATTTGTTGCAAACACTGAAGGTGACTTTGAGATTACATATAGAGGCGCCTCCTATGATTTACTATTATATTTACACTTGCTTGGAAACGTCTTATTTAGTCACGTTTTCCATTCACCTCTTCTTCTATTTAATATTCAAACAAATGAACTAACAAGGAATCATACTTCCACGAGCATATCATGATGATTTTTTTTTTTGTTGTTGTTGTTGTCGTCCACTAGTTTCTTAAATAATATAGTATTACATGATTCATTTGATAACATTTGTGAGAATTATTTCTAGCTTGCCTAGCTAGCTCATAGGCAATATCATTTATTACTTCTCGATTAATCTATCTAACATATATTAAAGAAAGGGTGATTTTAAGTAAATGATAATGAGTAATCTAAAATTGGGTAAGTGGAAGAGAGAAAATAATTTTAATCCCTAAAAGCCCTTTTTATGTTACTTAGACCATCTCCAATGGTTTATTCTATTTTTTACTCTAAAAATAGAGTTCTTTAAAAATAGAGAAGGGGTTTGCTCCAATGGTTACCTCTATTTTCTACTCTATTTTTTTTTTTTTTTGCAAGTATCTTCCATTTCTATTTAGTTATTATTTTTTTTAAAACCCTTTACTTTACAAATATATAAATTTTACCCATTTATTTTATATTTTTAACAAAAAATTAATATAATTATAATTTTATTTAAATTAAAAGTTTACCACACAAATAAAACTTCATTACATAACTAGCTATTGCTATTGTAATTTTATTTAAGTATAAAAATAAAACATATAACTTTTGTTAAGTTACAAAATAGAAACATATCAAAATTAAATGAGTGTTTTTTGAAAAAAAGTTTTACTCTAAAAAATAGAGATCTCTATTTGTAACTCCAAATATGGAGTTACATATAGAGATCTCTATTTTTAGAATAAGATATAGAGTACCATTGGAGATGGTTTTACTCTAAAAATAGAGTTTAGAGGCAAAAATAGAGTCTCATTGGAGATGCTCTTAATTACAGAACATATCATTAGTCTGAAAACTTGATTGTCGACGAGAAAACCCGGCACCACTGTTCACCATTCACGGAAATACTGTTCACAATCTGTGAAAACACTGTTCACCCAAACCGACATTATTATTGAAAGGTTAATTAATGCACACATACACTGTTATTATGTAGTTAACATGTTAAACAAATTAACAAATTATAAAAAAACATGTTAACTCAATTATCGATCATACATGTTAAACCAGTTATCTTTTAAACTATATGTTAAACAAGTTATTCATGAAAAATTATCGTGTTAACTTAGTTATCATATCATAGAAAATACATATTGTGAAAAATACTTGTTTAATCAGTTATCCAACATACATGTTAAATCAGTTATCAATATAAAATACATGTTAAACATGTTGTCCATAGAAAATTATCATGTTAACTCAATTGTTATATCACAAAAATATAAGTTATTTATAAACTAACTATGTTAACTTAACAAATTTATGTCAAATTATTCGATAACTCATTTAGCAAAATTGTTAGCAATTAACTTTACCTTTTTCTTCTTCTTCTTCTTCCTTTGTTATCTTCACTATAATACTGTTTATCACTGTTGCGTCGCCTCCGCCATCACCGTCACCGTCACCGTCATCGTTTCTGCCACTGTCACCACCGTCGCCGTCGCCTTCGCCGTCATCAACATCGCAGTTATCACCATCATCACCGTCGTACTGTGCATCGTCATCATCATCATCGTTCCGACACCATCACCAACAACCATCACCTTCACCATCCTCCATCATTCTCTTCTTCTCCATCCTTCATTTTTCTGGTTTTTTCATCGGAAAGTGAGGAAATAGAAAGACAACAAAGGTTTTTTCTGGTTTTTTCATCGGAAAGTGAGAAAAGAGAAAGACAACAAAGGTAAGAGATAAGGGGTAATAAAGACTTTTTTTTCCTACAGTGTGAAAGAGAAAAAGACGGTCGATGAAATTTAAATATCATGTTATATATGGTCATCTGGTGTAGTTTCTCTTAAAGAAACAAGGTGTCATTACCATATTAATTCTCAACTTTTTAATTTTATTTAATACTAGGAGAATACTAGTGCATACAAGCAGGTTTTTCTGTATATTATGCGCAGGTTTTTTTTCTATATATTATTTTTAAAATTTTTTATTTATATATTTCAGATATTCACAACAATCAAAATTAATTATAATTTGATAAATTTAACCATTCCCTATATATTAATTGAGAAACATTTTTAGAGAGTAACTTTAATTTTATATATTTACAATGCTGTCATTTTACTGATGTGTCATCCCCATAATCATTCTCAATAAACATACAAAAATGGACTTATGTTACTAGATTAATTACATGTTATGAGTATGTTATAAAAAGTCCCATATTGGAAATGAAGATGTGTAGATGGTTCAAAATCATTATAAAAAAACATAAATGATTAAAAAACTGTACAAAAAAGTTTGATTTAATAGTCATCCATATTTATAAATATTTTTTTGGTTTAATATGGTTTGTTAATAGAACCATATAAATTAGACAAATAATATAAATATTTAAACTTGATAACAAGTTAAAATATTATATCAAAAATTCGAAATATTAAAAATAGTTTAATATGGTAAAAACAAATAACATTATAAATATTTTCTTTCTTGATGAAGAAAACAACATTTAATTTATGAAGATATTTTTTTTTTCTTATTTCTTATCAAAAATATATCATATTTGTTAAAAAGTTCCACATTGGAAATGAGGATGTGCAGATGGTTCAAAAAATCATTATAAAAAGAATATAAATGATAAAAAAAACTGTAAATGTAAAAAGGTTGATTTAATAGCTTTTCATACATATTATTCATATATATATATATATATATATAAAACTGATTAAATTATTTATATTTTAAACAATTTTAAAATTATTACTAGATTTCTCATCCTGCGCAGGGCGCAGGTTATCACCTAATTATATATTAAAAGAGTATACAAGTTTTGTTTGCAAAAGATTTTGTTGGGCCATAGAAGAGCAAAAGTAATGAGGCATTAAGTGTGGTTTGATTCTATAAAGAAAGTTTAATCCAAATTTAATAGGTAGTAAAAGTCTACAATTATTTCTTAAATAAACTAAAACTCACATGGACAAAATTTGAAAAGAATGAAGATGGTAAGAGTCCTTCAGTCTTCTTTCACAACTTGTTTCATTCACACAAACTCTATAAAGTTAAACTGTCGTATTTATAATTTATATTTCTTGTTTTTTATTCAGAATTTTAAGTTTAATAAATGAATTTTTATCTATATTTCTTGTATTAATTTTGATTCATTTTAACTTATACAACGTCTTTGGATCGATTTTTACACACGATTGCAATTCGATTTTGCTGTGAAGAATATTATAAAAAAAATAGTAGAGCATACACCTATAAAAAAATTGACGGGGATCTGCACATGCTCTCTGAGGCGCATATTAAACGAGATTCATCAAGTTTGTTAAAAGATGCAAAAACTCTGGTTTGACTCTTCAATAAGAAGGCATTCTTGTGATTGGAAATCGATGAAAGGCAAATGCTACCCCTTGTATCTATTTCATCTATGCGGGGTTTTGCCTATCTAATTCACAAGCACGAGCTTAGCTGACTTCACGAGCACAACTTGATAAATTGAAGGGGTTGTTTTTTAGAGAAATTAAAGAAACTAATGCGTAAAATGTTGTTGCCATATAATTAATTATGAACGGATCAAAACTAACATGAACATAATAAATAAAAATTTGTTACTTCACTAATAAGAAAATAAAATTTTTGACTCAAATCAGAAAAACTTTACATAGAAAATATTTAAAGCTATAAAATATGAAATCCAAATATGATCATCCAATGTATTTCTCATATAAGTGCTTTCATATGTTGTTAAAAAAAAATTCTTCCAATTTTATGTGTAAAACATAGAGACAATATCACAAATTTCTAGAGAAGATTGTCAAAGAGTGTCCATGGCATAATGGATAAAACGGTTGTCTTTTCTTGTGTTGATTATGGGTTCGAATTCTCATGAATGCAAATGAATAAAAATATTTTGTTTGGTTCAGACTTAATACAAATAAAATAACATTTTAAAAATTAAATAATAAAGGACACGTGGCCCTACTCTGAGATAGAGCCATTCAACTTTCATATAGTAGATTTCTAAGTTATTATCTAAACTAATTATACCAAACATTCTATTTCCTAATCCAGATTAATCCTTAAATAATATTATTTACGGTATCAAACACATTGTCAAACATTCCAATTTTTAATTATCATATCGTTTGTATTCTCACAAAATCTTCATAAAAAGTTCACATTAAATTTTTATTATTTTAAAATAATTATTTTCTAAAATTAGTTGTTGGTATCAAATAATAGTATTCGATTTTGGAATGTTTTAATTAAATAATTTCTTACTCCCAAAAACAACTTATTTGCATTTTCAAAATAAATAAAATTTGAAGTTACTATTTTCTTATGTTTTACACCAAAAAACTTTCAATGTAGCTCAAACCATGATTTTTATAATTAATTTTTGTTTATATAAAAAAAAACAACAAAAATATATAAAAATAATACTTGACTTCACGGGTTTTATTTCTGATTTTAAATTTTCAACTGTAGAAAATTTAATTATAATCCTTATTTCACATTAGAAAATTACAAATCATAGAAAAAAAATTTATACTGCACATACATGCGGGCTATAATCTAATCTATACTATAATAGTTAAAAGAGAGCTCTCCAGAGTTGACACATCGGTATGTTTAAACGAATAAAATATATATAAAAAATAAATAGTTAAAATCATTTTTAATTTTAAAACATTATATATATATATATATATATATATTATGTAATACAAGATTTAAATGTATATTTTCATGTTTTTGCATGATTGTTAAAATTTAGAAATTTATTAAAAAATAAACATAAAATAAATAAAAATTATATTTAATTTTAAAACATCATAAACCTATACATATTATATAATACAAAATTTAAATGCATATTTTCATGTTTTTGTGTGATTTAATCGCCGTCTTTGAACTAACAAATATAATTGAATCTTAATACAAGTAAAAAAGACCAAAATTTGAGATAAAAAATAAGAATAATAGGTGAAAAATCCTTTAAATAATTGAGAAGAAAATTCAAGACTCTAAAACTACAGAACAATAAAAGATACTCAATATTTAATTGATGAAATAATTAATTATCAAAAATAGAGAGAAGAATACGACAAAAAAGTAGAGAAAAGGGAAAAAAAAGTATAAATTTAAAAAACATGGAAAAAATGGAATCAATGATGTATATGTGGAGGGAAAAAAAACTCAAAATGGTAAATAAAAAAAGTTGAAAAATTATTATAATATTGAGTTTTGAATGAATGAAAAGAGCATGATGAATAAGTAAATAACTATAAAATTGTATGGAAAAGATTAGAATAATGATTCAGAAAAATGAACAAAATAACAAATGATAAAAATAAAAATGCAAATAAAGATTGATAATAAAAATAAACGTAAAAAAACATATCATTTATAACACAAACTAAAACAAAATCTGCGTAGTAACACATCTTCTGTTCTACGAATTACTAAGGTTATAATAAAATCTAAAAATATATTAAGTATCTACTATATGAAAGCAGATGGGAACTGTAGCGCCCCGACCCGGATTTCCTAACCCGCGGCCGGACCACAGTAAATTTTTGTCTTTCTAACCGATATCTTAGATGAAGTTTAATACATTCCTTCCATCTAACAACTTAACAAAGTCTATTCTCATCGACTATCCAACAACCTACGCAGTCAGAATAATCAATACAAGTTTCGGCTTAGTAATTACCTTGGCCATTCGCAGACTTGGATGCACTGACCCACGCTCCAATTGTCTCAGCCACAACGTTGGCCACCCACAAAGCACATCTCCCCCCCGTACTTAGTCACTCAACCAACCATCCCCAC
>JAHZTW010000001.1:367707125-367730064 GCA_020283515.1 Alliaria petiolata
TCGGCCAAACACGGGATAAATCATTTTCCATTAGGGATAAACCGATTTCCCTCGAGTAAAACCACGGCCCACGGCCTAGTACCTTTGTCCCTCGACACTTAGACAATTTTTACAATATTTACTCGGTCCAACCACAGTACGGTCCTTAACCTCACAGACGCAGACACGATACAGTCCTTGACCTCACAGACGTACATACATATTTACAGAAACGGACGAACCTCCATCATACCAGAACGTATATACAACGGCCATCCCATGACCCGTATGACCATACTTAGGATTTCTGGTCGCGAATGCTACAATTCTCCCCCACTCAGTTTGGATTCGTCCTCGAATCCGGTTCTTCCTCCGGAAATTTCTCAAATCGTTTCGGAAACCATGTACTCATCCTTGACCCTACTTCCCAAGTAGTTTTCTCGTCGCCATTACAGTCTCACAGAACTTTGATCATCTTGACCACTTTACCACGCTCAACCTTTTCTTTCCGGCCAACCACACAGATCGATCTACCTTCCACGGTTAGATCATCTTGCAGCTCTGGAGGTGGTTCAGATATAACATTCTCACGTTCGGTCAGGTGTTTTTTCAGCTTGTGACACGTGAAACACATCCTTGTACACACTCAATCCCGGCGGTAAGTCTAACTTATAAGTCTTTTCCAGAATATGGTACAGTCTCATGTACCTCAGACTCAACTTAGCATCAAACTTTGCTCGGCTTTTTTCCTTTATAAGTCATAGGCTTCAGATAAACCAGATCGCCCAACCTGAACTCTAAGTCCTTACGGCGCTTATCGTCATAACGGTCTTGAGCCTTTTTCAGCTTGACCATCAGAAATCAGATCTTTACAGTAGTCGTCTCAACTCATGCCAGTCACAATACACTCCCCCACTTGGGTTAAACATAACAGTGCTCTACGCAACCCAGCCAAAGGCAGATAACTCTCCCAGTTACCACCCTAATCGAGCACTCCTGCTCTCGTATGCCCTCCATTAGAGCTTCGTGATGCCTCACGATCCGTTCCAATGTTGACCCGGCCAATGCCCTTATCCAGATTGTAACGCAACACTCTTCCCACTTAGTGTCGTTACCATATCCGAGTCACCAACCTCGAACTCTAACCACTCTTAATTTAGCTGTACTACACTCTTTTTCCCAATCGCAGCCTTCTCAAGACTCGATTCCAGATACTTGACCTTAGACCATCTCGGCCTTGGTCCGGATTTCCACTACCAATCAGATTTCATGTACGCCATATCCGGCCGAACACTAGTTTACAGAACAGCCTACCCAGCTTTACCACACAGAGTCCTTATCCGACCATCTCCAGATCGAACAAACTCTTACCAGACAGGTTTCTCTTTCAACACTAGTCAACTCAAGACTTACCCCTTTTGTTTTTCCATCATGCTAAACTTTTCCATACCGTGGACAGTCTCTTGGTGTGCGTACATATCTTAGAAAACTTCTCAAATTTCTAAGTATTTCCACTAGCCCCACCTCAACTTCCTTTTAATCAGAATGCTTAGCCTAAACAGTTAGCTTTGGACTTTCTCCCAAAAGCTCAGTCACCCATGGTGATAGGTAATGCCTACAGTCAGTCCATCTTGGCCCATCGACTTGCCTTAGCGAACTCTCGAGTTCCTAAGCGTTTTGTCTCATCCTTGCCTCAACTACCGTTGACCCCATCATAAGTTAACAAGTTACACTGGTCCTTATTAACGAATCAACTTGATCCACAGTTCCCGAACCCAACGGTTCCAACTTTCCAGTCAAGACATTCAACCGCAATGTCCTTAGTAGATTTACTATTCCATCTACTTTATTTTCAGACGATACACTAGCCTCCCACCGGCTCAATGCATCTGCAACCAGAATAGCCTTACCCACATGATAAGCTATATCCACATCATAGTCAGCAACTATCTCAATCCACCTACGTGGCCTCAGATTCCCCGGATCACTCTTTGATCCTTGGATCACTCCTCGATCCACGGATCACACCTTGATCCTTACAGACATAATGTCTTGGCAAACTCACCTAGTTTCTAAGAACACTCTCACGGTCGCGCCTTGGCTAATCCGCAGATTCCCACAGACGGTAACATCTAATCGCCTTGGCAACCCATAGGTTCCTAGCTCACGGTTTCAGTCATGCGGTGATGAACTCTTCAGTCCTCACCCACGCAGTCCTAGGTTACTCAACAGTTATCTTGCAACCAGCATGCCGCAGTCATGTCCCATCTATACTCTCAATAAAAAGGATCAATGACTCAGCCAGTACTTGGCACCCCAAGCCATCAGTCGGCTCACAAGGCCTCGGCTCACACGGCCATTACAAGTCCTCACTTGTATCTTGATTTGGTACCATGCCTTAACCAGCAAATACCCGGCACACCAGCCAATCAGTTCGTACAATGCTTAACAAGCAAGTACTCGGCACAGTAGCCAATCCATTAGTACCGTCACACCACATTACTAATCCCACGATGGCGAACTTCCTTAGTCCCCACCGACACAGTCATCACAACATATCCGTTGCAAACTCAGGATCACATCATTCATTGGCGAATCCACTGATTCCCACGGATGCTACCACAGCCGCGCTTTGGCAAACTTAATGGTTTCCAGAGTCGCCTTCACTTCAGTCATGCATTGGCAAACCCACGGTTTCCAAAACTGCATCTCAGAAAACATCCGTCTTGGCCGACCCTCTTGGTTCCAAGAACGAATCCCCGAAGTATTGGCAAACCCACTTGATTTCCAATAACACCTCTCAGAAACAGTCACACTTGGACAACCCACTTGGTTTCTAAGGACGCATCTCATACACTGTCACGCCTGGACAACCCACTTGGTTTCCATGGCCGTAACCCAGAACAGTCATGCTTTGGCAACCAACTCCGGTCCCAAAGTCGGAACACAGACAGTCACTCCTTGGCAAACCTACCTGGTTCCCAAATCGTAACACAGAACCAATCACACCTTGGCGAACATATCCAATTCCCAAAGCCGTAACCAAAAACAGTCACACCTTGGCAAACCTACCTGGTTTCCAAAGTCGTAACACAGAACAACCACGTCTTGGCCAATCTACCTGGTTTCCAAGGACGCCAGAACAACACACGGCTTACAAGCCCTTACTAGTCACACACACTTTTACCACGGCTCACTAGCCTCTTACGGCACACAAGGCCTTCGGCACACAATGGCCCCGGTCACCCAGACCCTTATCGGCACGCAATGGCCCCGGTCTCCCAGACCTTTATCTCGGCTCCCAGCCTTACTACGCTTAACCAGCGTGTCTTTGCTTAACCAGCAGAACAAAAGAATGCAAGCAAAGCATTACAGAACATATATGATCATCTATCCTAACTCTGACCCTAGTCTTACGGACTCGGTTCTGCACTAGCGTGAATCACACATCACCCAGGCAAGAGACACGATCCTGCCTCGATCACAAGTCAGTTAGACACCATGTATTCCCACGGTTACCACAACCGAACAACAATCACATAAATTGGCATGATCATCTATCCTAACTCTGACCATCTAGTCTTATGGACCTGATTCCACACTAGCGTGAATAACACATCACCTAGGCAACGAAACGATCCTGCCTCGATCACGAGCTAGCTAGATACCATATCAGCCTCGATAATCGCACATACCAACTTAATCTTATAACCAAATCCGATTCATCATAGTCACGAATACCTCCGAGAAGTTTCTTGATCATTAATCAAGTATTTGGCGAGGACACGACTCCCAATCTCTTGCTCTCTTTGATCTTTATTCTCGAACCGCACTCATACTATATGATCACTTAGCAAGCATATGAACAGTTTGGTCATATGATCATCTCAACTACTTGTGAAGCTTCACAAGGCATCGGTTCTACTCCAAGCGAGAATCACACATCCCCTTGGTCATATGATTTGAACTTAACTTGATTTCTGAATTGATCACTTAGGAATCAAACCTTAAGTTATTTAATAGATGCGAGAGCATTATTAGTAACTTGAACTAATCATAGGTGAGCAAAATAACTATTCGTAAAGAGATTTGGTTTAGTTATTTTGTGAACATGTCGAACCTGAACTTTAATGCTTGCTTAGATTGTTAGATTTCGCAAAGAGATTTGGTTTTCTGGAATTTAAGCATAGATAACTTCTGCAACGAGAGTTGATTGGTTTTAACTTAGTGATTCGAGTTCTAGACGGTCCTTAATAAGTCCCTAATAAAAATAATATCTGCATTCTTGGATTCATCCTGATAATTTACCCTTACCTAGCGTTTTCGTCTCTGAATCTTAAAACCGTTTTACATCACATTTACTTATTCGCATAGTTTAATTTACATTAATACTTATTTGACTTAGCATAATCTGAATTTAGAAACCATAGCGTAGTAACTACTTCTCTTGGGATTTCGATACCCCTTGTACTTCAACTGCTTTGCTGTGCACTTGCAGTAGAATATTTAGGGTAAAACCTGACCCCTACCAAGTTTTTGGCGCCGTTGCCGGGGAAGTAGATTAACTACCTACGGAATCTAGCACTAGGATTTTGACTAGGTTTTTCATTTAATTTTTGGTTACTGATTTAGTTTCGAAATTCTTTGTTTTTCAGGTGCATGCTTAACCGCAGTACCAGGAGGAACAAGAACCAGGAACTAATCCCGTTGATCCAGGAGCTAGACCGTTTCGAACGTACGAACCGCAAGTTTGCACGAGCGTCGATCGACACAACCAGCGTCGATCGACACCTAGAGCCAGAACCAGCGTCGAACGACACCAAAGGCATCGATCGACACTGCACGCAGACGAAGATGGCAGACGTCGTGGTTCTAATTCAGGACGCCCAAGGCAACTTTTTCGACCGTCAGGGCAATAGAAGGAACGCCGACGGACAGAGACTTGATGAGGCTGGCGCCATCATAGTCGAACCAGCGAGGCAACTTCCACCCGCAGAAGATGGACGTGGAAGAACACTTGGCGACTACAACCGCCCAGATCAGTTCTATACAAATAGAGCTGCGATCCGTCCTCCTGCGTTTCAGAGGAATGACTTCGAGCTGAAGCCTGCCTACTTCTCGCTCGTAGCTCAACACCCCTTCCATGGTCTTCCCAACGAGCACCCTATGGACCATATCGAGAAATTCGAAGACTTGGCATCCAGCATCAAAGCCAATGGAGTTCCATATGACTATCTCTTCTGCAGGCTTTTCCCTTACTCGCTTGCAGGAGATGCATCGTTTTGGCTGAAGCAGTTGGAGCCTGGCTCGCTAACTACTTGGGAAGAAACAAAGAATGCATTCTTGTGCAATTTCTTTGACGATGCGAGATCCGAGGAGCTTAGGACGAAGATCACCACATTTTCGCAGGGACCTACTGAAGCATTCAAGGCTTCTTGGGTAAGATTCAAGGCCTACCAGAGGGACTGCCCACATCACGGTTTCAGAGAACCGCATCTGCTTGGTATTTTCTACCGCGGTATTGACTGGAGATACCAGATGGCCTTAGACGCAGCAAGCAACGGGAACTTCAACACTAGAGTTCCTGCAGACGCCGTGGTGCTTATAGAGAATTTGGCCTCTAGTAACAGCACCAAGAACGCAGACTTCGAAAGGAGACAAAGCGCAGGAATGAATGGAGGAAACCAGATTGCTGAAGTCAACAGGAAGCTCGACAACATGCAGAATCTCTTGGTAGGAAAGAAGCAGGTCCATTTTGCTAATGAGGTGGAGTCTTTCGAACCAGAGGAAGGCTGTGAAGAAGAGGATGTCAACTACATCAACAATGGTGGATTTCAAGGCTAAAGGTTTGGGAACCATCAAGGAAACAGGAGCTTCAGCGGAAACTATCAGAAGAGCTCCTTCACAGGAAATCAGAACTCTTCTGGTTACAACCAGAAACCCCCATTCCAGAGCAGTAATAGCAACTACACCAGGAACTATGGTTCATCCTCCTACCAGAAACCACCTCCGCAAGATAACAAAATGGAGGCCATGCTTGAGCAGATATTGGAAGGACAGCAGAAGATGACAGTGAGCTTCAATGGAAAGATCGATACACTGTATGAGGACCTGAATGGGAAGATTGACAACATACATTCTCACATGAAGAATCTGGATATTCAGGTTGCTCAAACCGCAGAAGCTGTTAACAGGCAAGAGGGATTCCTTCCGGGAAAGACGGATACCAATCCCAAACGCCACGTGAATGCCATTGAGCTAAGGAATGGCAAGACACTTCCAACCGTGCAGAAGAAAGGACTTACCACTGCAGAAATTGAGGAGCTAGAAGACATCGAATATGCGGCGGAGCAGAGTGTCGATCGACACCACCTGTGTCGATCGACACCCGAGGAGATGAAAGACAAACCCGACGAACGCGACGCGAGAGATTCGACATCAAAGGCCAGTGTCGATCGACACCAGGAGGGTGTCGATCGACGCCCATCACGGACCACAACAGATCAACCTGCGACACCGAAGAATGAAGCTGAAAGGGTTTACAAGCCAAAGATCCCTTTCCCCCTGATCATGAGGAGGTCCAAGAAGGAGCTGTTGGAAGCCAGATGCAAAGCCCTTATGGATAGACTAGTGGTTGAAATTTCTTTGATGGATGCCATTAGGACTACTCCTATGATAAAGAGATACCTGAAGTGGATGATGACCAATAACATTGACATGTAGGAGGGTGTGATGATGATATCAGTGCAAGTCAGTGCTGTCATTCATAACATGCTACCAGAAAAGCTTTCTGATCCAGGAAGTTTTGTTCTCGATTGCTCCATCTTCTCAGACAAGTTTGGGAGGTCTCTATGTGATTTAGGCTCAAGTGTCAACTTGATGCCTCTTTCAGTTGCTCTCAGAATGGACATGACAGACTTCAAGGCCACCATAATCTCTTTAGTTCTTGCTGATCGATCTGTCAGGATCCCTGAAGGTGTCTTGGAAGATGTTCCTATCAGAGTTGGAGATTGTCTCATACCCACAGACTTTGTGGTATTAGCCTATGATGAGGAACCCAAAGACCCTTTCATACTTGGTAGACCATTCTTGGCTACAGCTGGAGCTATCATTGACGTGAGGAAGGGCAGGATTGCACTGAATATTGGCGACGTAGTGATGAATTTTGACATGGAAAAGCTGATGAAGAGACCCACAATTGATGGAAAAACCTTCTATGTCGATTCACTCACCAACCTTGCTGAAGAGATCTTCAAGGAGTACCATCCTACGGACCCTTTGGAGCGAGCTCTGACCACTTCTACAAAGGACATTGAAGACCTCGACGAAGCTGTTGCTAGTTACACCAAGATGCTCGATGCAAGTGAGCAAGTGATGCAACTTATCGCACAGGAAGACCTGTGTCGATCGACACCAGATGGCATCGATCGACACCATGCTACATCGAGCACAAATGGGAAGCTTGGCGATTGGAGTGAGATCAAAGCACCCAAAGTTGAGCTTAAACAGCTCCCTGTCGGGCTAAGGTACGCATTTCTTGGTCCCAATTCGACCTATCCTGTTATAGTGAATGCTTCCTTAAACAATGCAGAGCTCACTTTGCTGCTAAGCAAGCTGCGCAAGTATCGCAAAGCTCTTGGCTATTCTCTTGATGATATTTCAGGTATCTCACCAGACTTGTGCATGCATCGGATTCATCTTGAGGATGAGGCAAAGTCATCAATTGAACACCAAAGGAGGCTGAATCCGAACCTGAAGGAAGTTGTCAAAAAGGAGATCATGAAGCTGTTGGATGCAGGAATCATCTATCCCATCTCCGATAGCGCTTGGGTCAGCCCTGTACACGTGGTGCCTAAGAAAGGAGGAGTCACAGTGGTGAAGAATGAGAAGAACGAGCTGATTCCAACAAGGACTGTGACTGGTCACAGAATGTGCATAGACTACAGGAAGCTGAATGTCGCGACCAGAAAGGATCACTTTTCTTTGCCTTTCATTGATCAGATGCTGGAGAGATTGGCGAATCATCCCTACTACTGCTTCCTTGATGGCTATTCAGGATTTTTCCAGATCCTCATCCATCCAGATGATCAGGAGAAGACCACGTTTACATGTCCTTATGGTACTTTTGCATATAGCAGAATGCCATTTGGACTTTGTAATGCTCCTGCGACTTTCCAGAGGTGTATGATGTCTATCTTCACAGACATGATTGAGAAGTTCATGGAGGTCTTTATGGATGACTTTTCTGTTTATGGGTCATCTTTTAAAGACTGCTTGGAGAACTTATGCGCTGTACTTCAGAGATGTGAGGAGAAACACTTAGTCCTGAACTGGGAAAAGTGTCATTTTATGGTCGCAGATGGGATTGTACTAGGACATCGAGTTTCAGCAGAAGGAATCGCAGTGGACCGCGCCAAGATTGAGGTCATGACAACTTTGCAAGCACCTGATTCTGTGAAGTCCGTGAGGAGTTTTCTGGGTCACGCTGGGTTCTACCGAAGATTCATCAAGGATTTCAGCAAGATAGCGAGAACACTCACTGCTCTTCTCTGCAAAGACGTGAAATTTGAGTTCACGGAAGAGTGCCTTTTAGCCTTTGAGCAGATCAAGCAAGCTTTAGTGAGTGCTCCGATTGTTCAGCCACCGGATTGGGATCTACCTTTCGAGGTAATGTGTGACGCGAGTGACTTCGCAGTAGGAGCAGTTCTGGGNAAGGTCGTCATCTGATGCTGAACTTATGGCTCCGAGCACATGTCCTTCGAAGTTCCCGTTTTGCTCCAAAATGTGTCCTTTTTGTCCAATTTTCCTGAAATGACTTTTAAAACTAGAAAACTTCGAAATCGCCTTAAAACCATTGAAAACCGGGTCAAAACACTTATAAACGATCTTGAAATAATAGGTTTTAGGAGTAAAATATGAGTGTTATCAACTCCCCCAGACTTAAACCTTTGTTTGTCCTCAAACAAAACGCATGCAAAGCCTGGAAAAGAGGTTTGAAAATATAGGAACTAGCAAAAACTCATCGACCGTCCTTCTAAACCATAAGTCATCGAACTAATCAATCCAAGCTCAGACTAGAAAATTCTCACTATAGTTCCTTCAACACTAGTCCTTTACGAAGCTTTCACTATCTAAACTTCAAGTTTCAGTCAACTAGCTCTCTAAGTAGTATTAAGTTTGGCGTGATCCTTGTCAAGGGATATAAAGCTAGATTCAACGAGGTTAGGTATATAAAGGTCTTTATTGGTGAGGTTTAGAGTGTTTCGGGTTACCGTATAGATCTCCGGAAGGTGCGAGATATTATGCAAAACAGCAAGAGAAGGTGGAACCGTTGAGATCCACGATTTCCAATCACTCTCCGCACGTACACATCCACGAGTTCTCTTTGATACAGCCATCCCCCAGACTTAGTTTCTTGTTTCTGGTTCGGATTGGATGGCTCTTAAAACTTCTCACCATATCGCCCAGGCTCTGCCTCTATGCATGTTACGATTCTCTTAAGGCTCTCAGGCATTTTCTTCCCGTTTCTTTTTATTCTTTTTTTTGTAACTCTATTTTTTATGGATAAGTAACGTCATTACTCCAAAGAGTTCGGGTCCTCTATCCGAGTTATATTATTATTTTTTTTTTTATGAAACGGGAAGTGCCTTGTTGTGAGAGTCTTAAGGATCGCAAGAATATTACCATTTTTGCAAGTTTCCGAGGCATGAGTCATCCCTCTTTTGTAGCTAATACTTCCGTCCCTTAACCATTCGATCCTTCGTCTTGAGTGACTAGAAATCTTGTTGTTCCTCCCTCTCCGGCGTTTTTGCACATATCTGCATATGGTGAAAACAAGAGAGTTGCGTGAGGTATGAAAAGATGGTAAGGGTTTCGGGTATGGTACCAACTATTGATGAGTTGGCCGTTCGGGGACAACAAGGGAGTGCGTAAATCTGGAAATAGATGCCCCGAACGTTCTTGGCTTTTTCGTTGAATGTTTACATCTGTTGACAAGGAAATTAATAGTCAGTTTAAAGTCCAATAAAAAGTAGAGCTAGTGTATTCCTTCCCCCAAAGTCTCTATGGATCGGCATTCTCCAGGATTTCGTATCTCTGGCTTTCTAGATACTGCCTAGTCTAGTACTAAAGCTTGAAAGATCTGTCACTAGAAATAGCGTAGAAGAACACTGGTCGAATATCATCCTTGGTTTTGCATCATAATCCATAAAACCATATTATATATATCGAAATACATCATTCTTAGTTCTTAAAAGAAAAAGAAAAACCAAATAAATAAACAAAAACAAAAGAAAAGCAAAATCATTAGTACGAACCCTCTGAAAGGCGCGGGACTGTAGGAGATGGTAAGTAGACCGTGCGGTCGTCTCTCTTCCCCAATCGGTATCGGTATCCGAACCTGTCCGGATCCATGGCTGCGCCTATCAAGTTCCTGTCCGTCTGGAACTGGGACAAGTCAAACCAAGCCTCATGTAAGGGCGTCTCAATGCTGGTGTCTACTCCTGCGGCCTCCATGATCGCTGTTATGATGCCTCCGTAAGTCGTGAAGGCGGTCTCGCATCGGGGTGCGGTGACGTCGTGCTTCACTCGCACGAGTCTCTCTGCTAGGATGCATCCAAAGCATGCTGAAAGTGGCTCATCTCTAAAAGCAGACTGAAGTAGGACGAGCTCTGGAATGAGAATGCATGACTGGTAACAACGAGAGTAAAGTCGGTGTGCTATGAGGCGGTGCATGAAACGCACGGCTGGATGTGAAAGAAAGGCGGACGGATGCCTCCCTTTGTTGTAAATGACTCTGCCTATTAGTTCCCAAATATCTGAACTCCATTCTTCTTCAATGGTAGTCTCACTCATCAAGTCAAAACCAAATATATCGCAAAGTCTAGGGATGCTCAGCTCGTAATCCTGAGAGTCAATGGTGAAATAGATAGTACCGTCTCTCGGATGTGACTTCCTTCCTCTCTTGTATGACAGCTGAACCGAAGCTAGGAACTCTTGGGCGAGTCCCTTGTAGGTGGGCCGATCAATCTCCATGAAGGTCTTAAGCCTTAGCTTGTCCAAGTACCATGTGACATCCTCGGTGATGCCCAAAGCATCTAAAGCGGAGTAGTCGATCCTCAAGGTCGTTCTTATGTCCATCTTCTTCATCTCCTTCAAATAATCAATGTTTGGGTCCATAGGTGCCCCAAAATATCGCACCTTGCGCTTAGGAGGAGAAGGGTTCAGCTCTCTTGTTGGCTCCTGAAGTGGAGAATCGTCGCGGCTCGTGCGTGCTATCAATGAACTGAAGAATCTTCTTCTTTGTTCCTTGAAGTAGCTCCCTAGAGTGGTGTCTAGGCTCGGGTTTCCTAGCGCTGTCATGTGTCCTTGCTGTCGCGAAGAATCACTCGAAGAGCTTAGTTGCTCTCTATACTTCGAACGTATCTCGTAGTTTCGGTCGGAACTCATTGTACCTTGCAAAATAAAAACAAAAACTCGACCAAGCATGTTAATTTGATGTGTCATATGGATTCTCGAGTGCAATGGTACACAAGACATATACCAAGAGTTTCCAACACTAGTAAATATCGAGTTTATGCATTAATATTCAAGATCAATATGGTACTCAAACTCTATTTTCGGATTTTTGGGAACCTAAACCAAAAATTTTCCAATAAATCGATTTTTTTCAACCTATCATCATTAAACTTTGATTTCTAAGTAGTACCTAGGATGAATCAATGTTCAAACTAAGTAATTCTTCTAATAATACCTCCAAAAATCGGTTTTTAGAGCATGCCAAAAATAATTTATCTCAAAGACTTCAACTTTTAGGTATATGGTTGCAAAAATCGAAATCTAGGCAACATAAATCATCAATCCAAGGTTCTCTACCATTATCCAAGCATCCTAGACAATTTTCTAGTAAATCAAGAGAGATCTCAAAATTGAGTTCTTTAGGGATTTGTGAAATTAGAGACCATACCTTGTAGATGAGGATGAATGAGCTTTGAAAAGTGAATGCTCTTCGAAAATAGATGAGTTTAGACCAAAGAATTTTTGAAAACGGTTTGGATTTGAAAAACTTAGAATCTCCCAAAAATCTCCAAGTCTCTTGGGAGAGAAGAAGAAAAGAGAGTTTGATCCTAAAATTCCTCTTTTGCTTTTAAAAAGGTGTTTTTATCACAAAAAAACCTTTTATTTTCAAAAATTTTAAAACGAGAAAACTTACCTTGCGTGTTGGCCACGAATCGATTAAATCCGTCATTTTATATTAACGGAATTAAATTTTCGGTGCGGGATTGTACCAAAACGCGGGAAGCTCGGTTCGGGAGGAAAACATGAGTTTTCCGGGTCGGTGGCTCAGACGACCGCTGGCCGCGCCATGGCCTATCGCGGCCGCGGCCAGGGCACTCTTCTCCCTGCGGTCGTGGTCCGTCGCGCGGCCACGGCCCTTCTCCCCGCGCCACGGGCCATGCTCGTGCGGCCAGCCTCCTTCTGAGGCTCCTCTTCATATTTTTGGGTTTTTCTTGGCTTTATATTTTTTTTATTTTTTTATTTTTTTATTTTTTTATTCATAAGTGCGGAAAACTCGAAAGAAAAAGAAAAAGATGTTAGAAATGAAAGAAAGAAAAGAAATCAAAAACACGTACCGGATGGGTTGCCTACCACCAAGCGCTTTTGTTTAAGTCGTTGAGCTCGACTTTGTTTGAAGTTTAGGCGGTTTGGGAAAGTGCTTCGGGAGTTGTCTCACCTGAAGCTTCTCCTTGCCTCCGTATCAGCAGCGTCCCTCCGTTTCCGTTCCTTAGAATTTTAGCTTCTAAGATTACCTGTAATGTCTTCTCAACTGACTTCGAAACTTCCTCTTCACCCAGCTTAGCTAGCTCGGGAGGAATCAGAATCTTGATTTGAGAGAAGGGTCTAGAATGGAGTTGGCTTGCCTTCAGTATCATTCCCTTTTTCTCCTTCTTAGTCGTGTGGCTCTTCATTTCTGGAGGTGGAGCGTTCGGCCTCTTCGGGTAGTATCTCTTCTGGCTTATATGCAGGAAGACTACGAAGTTGTTCACGTGGTCGATCCTTGCTCCTACTGTGGCTAAGAAGGGTCTTCCAAGTATCAGTGGTTTGTCTTTGTCCTCCCCCATGTCGAGCACATGGAAGTCCGTAGGCACTATCTTATTCCTGACAAGAAGTTGAAAGTTGTGGATCAAGCCATCTGACTTCTTTCTAGAAGAGTCACCGAACACTAGTTATGTAAGTGAGGGGAAATAAGTCGTAACTCCCAACTTTTCAGCGACTGCCATTGGCATGACATTGATATTGGCTCACGTGTCGCATAGACAATCCTTGAAGTTGATTCCCGTGATCGAGCATGGGAAAGTAAATGCGCCTGGATCTTCTTCTTTCTTCAGTCTGCTGAACCCGCGGTTCTCCGGGGTATCGAAAGGTGAACTGGCCGTGTCTCTCTTTATCGATGGGAAGAGTGGGACGAACCTGCACTTTTCTCCCAAGGCTGGTTCTGGCTCCTTAGCCTCGTCGGCGACAGCTGAGATCGCGTTACAGAATCCTTTCGGGTTATCCTCTACTTTTCCGGGAAAGATCCCTGCTTGCCTCTTGATGGCTTCAGCGGTTTGAGAGACTTGCATGTCTAATTTCTTCGCGTGGGAAGAAAGGGTTTCGAACTTACTGTTCAGGTCATTGTATATGCAATCTACCTTGATGTTGAGATCCTTGACCGATTTTTGTTGGGATAACAGCAGTTGTTGCATCCGTCCTTCGAGTTTGTCCTCACGAGATGGGTAGGGTGCGTTCGGTGCAGCTTGCGGCGCTCCTTGCTGATTGTTGTAGGGCGTGAGCTGAGAGTTGTAGGGTTGTTTCGCCTGGTAGTTCCTGTTATTTCCGTAATTCACGTTCTGGAACTTGTTCTGGTAGGGTCTTCCTTGAGGTGGATACACTTGATCTCGCGGGTTCTCCACGTTTGGGTTCCGGTATGACAAGTTGTTGTTGTTCCTGAAGTTGTTGTTGAATCCACTGTTGAAGTTTCTGTTTGGATATGAATTATGTCCTCCTATGAAGTTAATCTCTTCTTCCCGCGTGTAGGACTCGTCTCCATCGTCCCCCGGGCTAGATTCTTCTCTTTCCGCCGCGGTATCACACGCACTGATATTGCGCTGCTGTCCTTTGAGCAGCTGGCTCATCATATTCTTCAGCTCGGCTATCTGCTTAGAATCGGAGTCTCCGGTTCTTGGATTCCTATCGTAATCCGGACAGTTATTGCTATTGCTTACAGCGAGGTTCTCGATGAGTGCGCGTCCTTGTCGCTCTGTCTTTGTCGTGAAATCTCCATTGCTGGCTGTGTCGAGCGAGAGTTGGTATCTAGCTTGCAGTCCACGGTAGAACGTATTGAGCAAGCTGGCTCCGGAGAAACCATGGTGAGGGCAGTCGCGCTCATAGTCCTTGAATCGCTCCCACGCCTCAAAGAATGATTCGACCGGTCCTTGTTGAAAGCCTTGGATCTTGTTTCTCAGCAAGTTGGATCGGGACTTAGTGTAGAAGTGATTGAGGAAGGCCGACTTGCATTCCACCCAGTTAGTGATCGATCCTGGTGGTAGAGTCTTCAGCCATCTATGAGCCTTGTCGCTCAAAGAAAATGGGAATAGCTTACACTTCAGATAGTCGGGAGGGATACGGTTCGTCTTCGTGGTGCTGCAGATTTCCTCGAATAACTCGATGTGGTCCATCGGGTGCTCGTTTGATAGTCCGTGAAACTGGTTTTGCTTCACCAAAGAGATGATTTGCGGTTTGATCTCCAACTCGTCCTCATGGGGGACGTTAACTTGAATCGCTGCTCGATTATGGAAGTGCTGATCAGGAGTATCGTGATCGGCTATGGTACGGTTCCTAGCTCGCCTCGGAAGGTTGGCTGGCGGGATAGGTCGGACGGCGTCTCGGTCATCCGGTCGGACAATGGGGTTTGCTTGGTTCGCTATGTTTCCGATGATCGGATTGTGTCCTCCTTGCTGCAAGGCAGGATCGCGTTCTTCTTCGTCCGAGTCAGCCTCGGGATTGGTGTTGATAGGGTTTCCATTGTTGTCGAGCTGTGGCTCCCCATCTCGTAAATCGTTAGGTGCTCGACCAGTGTTGCGAAGAACTTCTTCGCGGTTTCGTTGAGCTTCAAGAGCGGCCTCGTTCTCGGCCATGCTGATCTGTCTTCTTAACCTTCGGATTTCTTTTTCGTGCCTGTCGATCTCGATGTGTCGGGGTAAGACGTTGGAAGCGTTCCTCCTAGTGGTCATACACCTGAAACATGAGAAGTAAACACAAGAAAATCGTGAGCAATGAACGGAAAAGCTTGAAAATCAACGTGGTCTAAAAGACAAATTAGAGACTGAAAATTCGCAAAAGCAAACAATCCCCGGCAACGGCGCCAAAAACTTGATCGCGGGGTTTATTTCACTTCAAGTTTTACCCCTAAGATAGCTGCAAGTGCACAGCAATCACAGTAGTATATTAAGGGATCGAATCCACAGAGATTGTTGTTTTGCGAAAGTCCTAAGATTTCTAACTTCTTTAAACCAAATGGAACTTGGGGATAGAGTTTGTCACGATTTGTAGCAATAATATCAAGCAGCAAAAGAGAATTAAACGGTTGTAAATCAATAAATAAAAGGCGTTGGGTTCAGGGATATTCTCCGGGGTTCATGGATCGAATTAAACAAGCAACAGGATAGGTTCTAAATGATTTAATAAGCTAGGTTCTTAAGCTGAAACGGTCGACTATGACTACCCCGCTTTCACGGATCTAGCCACCTGCGTTTGTCCCTCACTGCGGGTATGATCTCTCATCCCACGATGCAAGACAACCGCGCATACGTATCATTCACCTATTTGTAAACACTCACGGTGCGGTCCGTCGATATGCCTAAACATCCTACGGTGCGATCCGCTCGTTAACCCCTAGATCGAGACAATAGACCACATTTTCATGTATCTAATCATCCTAGAATCAGTTGCTAATTGATCAGAGAAGCAAACATGCAATAAGAACGAGACATCAACGAAGATACCTAAAAGGAACTCTATCTCTATCAACCTAGCGAAATCAATCCATGATTAAACCCCTTCGAAAATCCCCTTAAAAACCCAACTAGATGACTACTCGTTCATGGGAACGAGAGACATCTTCGAGATATGAAAGGTGCGAATCGTATTAATGAAAAGAGCAAAGTGAGAAAACTTCTTTAAAGGGAAATCGATTGAACAGAGGTTTTCTTAAAGTATTCAAAAGCAAAGAACTAAAAACGAAAGATGAAAGGGAAAAGAAGGAAGGATAGGCGGCTGCAGAAGAATTCTCTCTCGAGATCCTCGACTCCGGGGCCGTCGAACTTTCTCTCTTCTCCTCTCTCTGTGCGGCGCAGATGTGTCTCGTCGTCTCTTCTATGTGTGTGGCGTCACCCCCCTTCTCTGAAACCCTAAGACTCCTTTATATAGGCTTTCGGTCTTCAGAAAGTGGGCTTCACGTTTTAACCTCGGGAAAATATTGGATAAGTGCAAACGGGCTCGGGATGGGCCGGAGTGGTGTGGCCGCGCGAGCGACCAGGCGTGGCGCGGCCACTGGTCTTCTGAGGATCCGTGGCGCGGCCGGCCTTCTTCTGGGAATGTGTCTGACGGGCCTTCTTGCTTCCTTCGTTACTTGAGATCCAACCGTGGGATTGCTCTCAAACCACTTCGAGGTGAAAGACAGCTGATAAGGCTACCTTGTCTCCAAATATGAGCTTGATCTTGTGGTGGGAAGGTCGTCATCTGATGCTGAACTTATGGCTCCGAGCACATGTCCTTCGAAGTTCCCGTTTTGCTCCAAAATGTGTCCTTTTTGTCCAATTTTCCTGAAATAACTTTTAAAACTAGAAAACGTGGAAATCGTCTTAAAACCGTTGAAAACCGGATCAAAACACTTATAAACGATCTTGAAATAATAGGTTTTAGGAGTAAAATATGAGTGTTATCATGGACATGGAAAAACGAGATTCTATAAGAATGGTAAGCTAGCGTTGCAAGGAACTTTAGCTGGAACTCTATATTTGTTAGATGGTGAGACTGTAACAAGTCATGTTAATAACAATGTCTCAGAGAAGTTGTTAAAGGATGAGACAGTCTTGTGGTATAGACGTCTTGGGCACATGATCCTAAGAATCTACATATATTAGTGAAGAAAGGTATCATTGATAAGAGAAGAATAGGTAATTTGAGTTTTGTGAAAGCTGTGTTATGAGAAACACAAGAAGTTGGGCTTTAACATTGCAAAGCACAATTCAGGTGAAGCTCTTAGATACTTTCATGCAGATTTATGGGGTTTCTCCAAGTGTTACTCTAAGCATGTCTCAGAAGCAATACTTTCTATCTATCATCGATGACTTCACAAAGAAAGTATGGGTATTCTTTCTGTCAACTAAGAATGAAGCATTTGCGAAGTTTTGTGAATGGAAGAAGCTAGTGGAGAATCAGATAAATAAGTAGGTTAAGTGTCTCAGAGCAGAACGTATGAACAGGACAATAATGGAAAAGGTGAGGTGTATTCTAGATGAGTTTGGTGTAGAAGAAGCATTCTGGGTTGAAGCAGTATCTACTGCGGTTTATCAAATAAACAGGAGTCCCTCTTCAGCAATTGACACCAATATACAAGAAGAATTGCTTCTTGGAAAGAAGCCAAGATACAAGCATCTGAGAAGATTTGGTTCTTTGGTATGTGTGCATATTAACCAAGGGAAATTGAAACCACGAGCAGTAAAGGAAATCTTTATAAGATATCTTATGGGTGTAAAAGGATACAAGGTGTCGCTTCTTGAAGAGGAAAGAAGTGTAATCAGCATGAACGTGATATTTCTGGAGGATAAAGTTTACAAAGATCTAAAATCCGAACAACTTAAGGAAGATAGTAAGACTGATACAGAAGAGAAGGTTAAAGGAAATACGATCCTTTTCACTGGTGTCAGGTATGAGGTGAAAAAAACTAATACTTCTTTAGGTGGAGGGCTACAAAGGGTCTTGAGTATGTCAGTGATACAGAATCTGAGGAAGAGGAGCAAGCTGTTGATATTGTGCAAGAAGAAAATCTTAATGGTCAACAAGCCAAGAAACAGGCCGGGAAGAGAGCTGGTGCTTCCAGCAAGATTTGCAGATTATGACATGGCAGCTTTTGCTTTCATGGCAGCAGCAGAAGTAAGTCTAGAGGAACCTAGAGACTATCAAGAAGCTGTCAGAAGTAAAGATAAAGACTTGTGGAATGGTGGTATGGATGAAGAAATTAGTTCGCTTAAAAAGAACAGAACTTGGAAGCTGGTTAAAAGACCAGAGAAAAGAAAGGTGATTGAATGCAAGTGGGTATACAAGTTAAAACTTGGGATACCAGGTGTGGAGAAACCGAGGCACAAAGCTAGGTTAGTTGCGAAAGGATATTCCCAAAGAGAAGGGATTGACTATCAAGAAGTGTTTTCACAAGTTGTGAAACACGTTTCTATCAAGTTTCTCCTATCCATCACATGAATTTGGACTTAGAGCTTGAGCAGCTCAATTTGAAGACTGCTTTTATGCATGGGGTCATAGAAGAAGAAATTTACATGGAACAACCAGAAGGTTATGTAGTCAAAGGAAAAGAGAAGTTTGTGTGTTTGTTGGAGAAAGCTTTGTATGAGCTTAAGCAAGCGCCAAGACAATGGAAGAGTGAGTATGATCATTGTGTTTACATTAAAGAAGCGAGTGAAGATGTGTTTGTCTACTTACTCCTTTATGTAGATGATATGCTACTAGCTTCAAAAGACATGAATGAGATTCAGAATGTCAAGGATTTATTAAGTAGTAAGTTTGAAATGAAAGACATGGGTCCGGCCAAAAGAATTCTGGGTATGTATATAGAAAGGGATCAAAAAGGTGGAGTTCTCACTTTGTCTCAGTCAAACTATGTCAAGAAAATATTTCAGGTATTTAACATGGATGAGTCTAAAGCTGTTTCAACTCCCATTGGTTCTCATTTCAAGTTGTATGCAATAAAGGACGGTGATGAAGGCTCTGTTGCAGATGATGTGCCTTATGTGAATGCTATTGGAAGTATAATGTACGCAATGATATGTACAAGATGCGATCTAGCATATGATGTTGGTTTGGTTAGCAAGTTTATGAGTAAGCCAAGTTCGGTTCATTGGTTTGCAGTCAAATGGGTTTTAAGATATTTGAAGGGAACACAAGATGTGAAGCTTGTTTTCAGAAGAAAAAAAATGAAGGCTTTTGTGATTCAGATTTTGCTTCAGACTTGGATAAGAAAAGGTAGATTTCAGGGTATGTATTCACGGTATGAGGGAATACTATAAGCTGGAAATCATCCCTTCAGCATGTAGTAGCTTTATCCACAGCAGAAGCAGAGTATATGGCTTTGGTAGAAGTCGTGAAGGAACGAATTTGGTTAAGAGGACTAGTTGAAGAGTTTGGATTCAAGTAAGAATCTGTTAAGATTTTTTGTGATTTTCAAAGTGCTTTGTGTCTCACCAAGAAAAATGTTCATCATGAGAGGACGAAACACATAAGCAGAAAGATGCTTTTCATTCGAGACATTGTGGCTCAAGGTGAAGTGAAATTGCTGAAGATTCCTACAATAAAAAATCCGGCTGATATGTTGACGAAGATCCTTCTGGTTGACAAGAATGAAAAAGCCTTGAGCTTTCTTGGAATAGCTAAACACTAAGGTGTTTGAGGCTGCTTGGCGTTGCATATGTTTACACTAAAGTTATTGCAGGTCAGATTGATTGTCATCAAGGTGGAGTTTGTTGGGCTTTGGTGATGAGTAATCAATCTGGTCGGGTGTATAGACCAAGACTGGTAATGTCTAATTGAGTATTTCGGTTTAGTTATATGATGGGTCTAAAGGAGGCGATCGTTTTTTACGCTTCCTAGAGACTTCTCTAGGCTTAAATTTATAAACCCTAAGCTCCAAAATGCACAGCTGTGCCAGTGTACAATGCTAAAAAAACGGAGTCAAAAACGTTGAGTACTTAGGAGTCGATCTACGGGGAAGATCTACCGCAAAACAAAAGAGCATTAGAGCAACCAAAGACGAAAAGAAAAAGGGGTTTTGTTTGTGTCACGATTTGGGGTTTGCGATTTATGAAAGTGTTGAAAGCGATCCATGCTTATATAGACTTACCTATCGCCTAAGCCTATAACAAACAGAAAAAAGGAAAATTGACTTTTAAGAAAAAAAATAGAAATTCAAAGTAATGACGAAAAAGAAATCAATTGAAAGAGCGATATTGAAAGTGCATAAAGGAAATTGTGATATTAAAAGTGCGGTATTGAAAGTGCATAAATGAAATTGCGGTATTGAAAAGCGATATTGAAGTGCGTAAAATGCAGTAAATCGATGGGGTTTCAAGTCATTCGCACCCTACGATGCGACGCTCTGCTAAGTTGGTTCCGCTGATCGGATTCAACGTGTTAGCGGCATTAATCAATCCTTGAATCAGTCTCTATTTCATGACTCTAGATCCATGCACTAAAACAAACGTAGGCGAGATAAATCTTTAGAATATGGCTTAAACGAATATAAGCATAAAAACGATTAATGAAATTCTCCCTAAAACCCCTTGGGAATCAACGCAACGAAAATAAACTACCCACACATGATAGATGGAAGTATGGACATTATATTTGAATGAATACTTCGATTTATTGGTGAGAAACAAAAAAGCGTTTAAGAACAATCTATCTCCCTTAGAGACCAAAAGACATAAACAATGAAAATGCTAAAGTAATGAAAAATGAACAAGTGTGTATGTGTAGGCACACAAAATGAGCACACGCAAATGAGAGGCTAGAGGTGAGTATTTATAGGTCTTGAAGGCTCCATAGGCATCACTTAGGGTTAACTCGCGTCTTGACGACTGTGGAAATAAGTTGGGCCTGACGGGATTGCAAACAGGCTCGGGAACGCCGACTTGAGGTGGCCGCGCGAGCGAGGGCTCGTTGCGCGGCCAAGTGTGGCTTCACCGCGGCTGGGACGTCTGGTGGCGTTGGGAGGAGTGGCTTGGCCGCGTGGTCGATGATCCATGGCGCGGCGGGATCAAGTGTGATCAAACCACCATTTCTTCTTTTGCTCATCCCGCGAGACTGCATGGTATGCTTTCAGTAAAAGTTTCATAACTTCAGATACATTCGTTAATTTGCCTTCATTCCACTTGGGTTTGAAAGCTAAGCTAACAGTCCCCTCTACTTGGTGCTTAAATATGAGAAGGATCGCGTGGTGGAAATGTCTTGATCCGAAGTCGAACATCTGGCATACCGGAATAGTTCGTAATGTCGTTTTGCTCCGTTTTGCATCAGTTTTGTTAAGTTTACCTTAAAAGAGTCTTGCACATACAAATGCTCCAAATCTAACCTTTATTCATTAACATGTTACAATGTCAAACTGTTTTCGACCTGCGAGATGCGTTTTCAAAGTAAAAGTGTTTTCAAAAGTTTTAAAATTTGGTTACAAGATTTTAAAAGTAAATTAGAACACATCACACACGATCACGATGCTCTCCATGTTCAATTTCGTCTTTTTCATCTTTATTGTGTCTTCATCTTCGTGATTAGTGTGTGATCGAATCGTAAGGCCCGATTCTGATTACTTATTCTTTTGAATAATTCCACCAAATGAAATCCGTGGAACCAGAACCATAGTTGTTCGTCGTGAGAGTGAGTGATAGGGTCTGAATTGGTATAAAAATTTTGGATGCTTCTTTTGGACTTTCTCGAGTTGTAAATTTGTAAAGAGCCTAAGGTGAAAGTGCAAAGTGTGCATTGTAATATTTAGGGTGTCGACCCACGGGGATTGTCTGTTGCATAACCAAGATGTTAGAGCAACCAAAGACGCAGCGAAGGGGGTTTGGGGTTTGTGTGTCACGGTTTAGATGCAAAGAATGAAAAGCAAGCAACGTTTATATAGCAAACGGAAAAAAAGAAAATTAACTAAAGACTTTAAAGTAAATTGCAAAAAAAAGAAATCAAAGAGAGCACTACAGAAAATGTAAAGTATGGAAGTGCGTAACTTTCGAATAAAAGCAGGGATCAGAACACGTTGGTGGGCTCTTCTCGGGAAATCTATGGGGATCTAATTAGAAAGCAGACAAACATCAAATCAGGCGAACGAGACTAGACAAGTTTCTATAAACAAGAAACACTGGTTTTATGACATAACCTCTTTCGAAGAAAGATCGTCTATGTTATGAGAACTTGATAGCAAGATTTTACCAATCAATTACTCAATCCTACTACACATGTCATTGTAGTATTTGAGGATCAATCCATAAGGGTTTGTTGTGACAAAAGGATTTCATAAAACTTCTTAATCTAAGCAAGTCTAGTGAAGGTTTTGGTATGTGATTAGTAACATTAAACAAGGTGAATGACAAACTATCTTCAAGATAAGTAAAAAACAAAACAGAGTTTAGTAAAAACAAAACAGAGTTTCTAAAAAGTTTTTGTAAATTTTGGAAAGATGAATCCAAGGTTATGGTATTGATTTTCAGGTGTTTAAAAGTGTAATCAATTATGTCATTCTACTCATATAAATGCTAATCCCCAAGCTTAAAACTTCAAGAATATATTAAACCACTTTCATGGACTTAATCTTTTCATCACATTTCTAATCAAGAACAAACTTTCATTTGTGATCAAAGATGCAACAAGCATAAAGATTCAGTTCTAATCTGCTAATAAACACCTTAGACAATCACTTTCATGAGCTAAGTATGTAAATCTCTTGCTTAAATGATCCAGGAATTTTACTAATCTTTTGGATGAGAAAATTCCCTAGAAATCCAATTCAACATGATCAAGGTTGAAATTAGCATTAAGAGCACTAAGCAATAAGAGATATGGAAGAATCAACTCATAGACATCAAGACTAACACCCTAAACACCCTATATCTAACCAACCTTAGATTCTAAAGAA
>JAHZTW010000001.1:367734021-367896998 GCA_020283515.1 Alliaria petiolata
TTGATAGCAAGATTTTACCAATCAATTACTCAATCCTACTACACATGTCATTGTAGTATTTGAGGATCAATCCATAAGGGTTTGTTGTGACAAAAGGATTTCATAAAACTTCTTAATCTAAGCAAGTCTAGTGAAGGTTTTGGTATGTGATTAGTAACATTAAACAAGGTGAATGACAAACTATCTTCAAGATAAGTAAAAAACAAAACAGAGTTTAGTAAAAACAAAACAGAGTTTCTAAAAAGTTTTTGTAAATTTTGGAAAGATGAATCCAAGGTTATGGTATTGATTTTCAGGTGTTTAAAAGTGTAATCAATTATGTCATTCTACTCATATAAATGCTAATCCCCAAGCTTAAAACTTCAAGAATATATTAAACCACTTTCATGGACTTAATCTTTTCATCACATTTCTAATCAAGAACAAACTTTCATTTGTGATCAAAGATGCAACAAGCATAAAGATTCAGTTCTAATCTGCTAATAAACACCTTAGACAATCACTTTCATGAGCTAAGTATGTAAATCTCTTGCTTAAATGATCCAGGAATTTTACTAATCTTTTGGATGAGAAAATTCCCTAGAAATCCAATTCAACATGATCAAGGTTAAAATTAGCATTAAGAGCACTAAGCAATAAGAGATATGGAAGAATCAACTCATAGACATCAAGACTAACACCCTAAACACCCTATATCTAACCAACCTTAGATTCTAAAGAATTACTCACTAAACATGGTTAAACTCATAAATATATTGAAGTAGATATTGGTAAACATAAATATAAAAAAGAAGATGATAGAATAGACAAACTCTTGGATTGCAAACACTCTTGAAAATATCTTACAAAGTTGATTTAGAACCAAAAGAAGAAAGAGTTTAAAAAACAAAAAAAAGATGATTAAGGTAAGAGATTGTTATAAGAGCTTAGAGAAGATGTGTAAAAGAAGCTTGGCCTCAACAATGGCCTTAAATACGGATATATAGATGAATTCACGTTCTAAGGTGGAGAAATTAGGTAAAACCAAGTTTAAACCACATTTCCTTTGATTATGCAAGTAAACCAATTCGTTTATGAACAGTGATCGACTGATCCATGCTAAAATGGCCTTATCTCTTTAATTGTTGTACTGAATGACTTGAAACCACGTCGAGGCTAAATCGGGATGGAAACCCTTCGTATGGCCCAATCTTTCAGTCACTTCAGGCAGTCTGGTGTATCACAACGGGCAGTCAGGCCGATGCAACTGGCCGATGCAGGAGTACAGTCAGGCAGTCTGGTGTCTCGCAATGGGCCTTCAGGCCGATGCAACTGGCCGATGCATCTGGTCGATGCTGGAGTACATACATGCAGTCTGGTGTCTCGCAATGGGCAGTCAGGCCGATGCAACGGGCCGATGTTGGAGTACAGATTTCTGCTTCTTTTTACTTTCTTTTTGGCCATTGCTCATCCACCAAACTTCAGCAAGTTTCCATATGATCCAAATCACCTGGAATAACACTCCAAATGCAAGGATATGCAAGAAAATGCAAGACCTAAAGCTAAGACTTACTAACTCTAAAATGGATGCAAACTAGACTATATGGACAAGTTATATGCATGAAACAATACAAATGCTACACTAAATAAATGTTAAAATGGTGTAAATATGCTAACTATCAGAACTTCGTAGGGATATGTTTTTTTTTGTATCCCTACAACGCAAACAAACACGCAACATCAGATCTGTCTCATTAATCATTCACGACGCTTCACGAATATGCGTTAGCATCTCACGAAGCGATCACTCGGCTAAATTGGGTGGGGTGGAAAGATTCAACACGTTAGCGTGTCTTAACAATCTTAAAATCAGAACCTAGTTCATGATGCTAGACTCATGCAATAAGAACAAACTCAGATGAAAGAAAACCCTAGAATACGGTCTAAGAAATCGATGAAGCCAGTTTAAGAACATTTAATGAAAATTCCCCATAAATCCCCTTATAGAACGCCCAATGAAAGTTAACTACTCAGACATAGAAGAAGCAGAATAAATTGAGATTGATTAATGCATGACTTGTATAAATAGAAGAAAACAAAAAAGGGTTCAAGAAGAATCAATCTCCCTCGAAGAACAAAGACAAAAACTTTAAAAAGAGATTCACGGATGTGAAGCATTATGAGTTGTATTGAGCACACAAAAACTTCTTTAATAAAGCCCTAGGATCTAAATATTTATAGGTCTTCAACTCTTCTTTGATGTCACTTAGGGTTTGCTTGTGTTTGACGGCTGCAGGAATGAGTTTGTGCTGCAAATGGGCTCCGGAATCATCACTTGGTCTGACCATGACGAGCTGGCCGTGGTGCGGCCACCTTGCTCCTTTCGATGTTTGACGGACCTTCGTGATTCCTTTATAACTTGAGATCTAACCGTGTGATTGGTCTCAAACCACTTCGTCGTGAAAGACAGTAGATAAGGCTATCTCATGGTGTAAAGGTCTCTATCTGAAGCTGAGCTTATATATTCGAGTACGTATTCCGAAGATATCCGTTTTGCTCTAAAATATTCATTTTTTGCTAAGTTTACCTGAAAATAATCTTTACCATACAAATACTCGAAATCTAGTGTTTATGTATGAAATTTTTTGTAAAATACTTGTTTAAGTATCCACTTATGATAGTAAAAATGAGTGAAATATGCATGTTATCAGTGAGAAAGGAATCCAATCCCCTTGAACAGGAAGTTTGAACGGGCAACACCGAGCGGAATCATGCCATGGAATAGGCCAAGGAGGCTCGTGCTCAAGCCTTAGCCGTGCAACAAGCTTTGGATGTGAAACTGGACCGTGCCGAAGCGCAGACTCAAATGGAGAGTAGGCGTGTGTTGCTGAGCAAGCACGTGTTGCGAACAAGTACGTGTTGCAAATAAAGCTCGTGTTGCTAAGCAGGCTCGCGTGGCTGGGGAAGAGAAAGCTCGCGCTGTAAAGCAAGCTTGAGCAGCAGAGTTAGCTACTGAGCATGACGAGATGTTAATGTACCGCGAGAGGTATTGAAATTCTTTTCGCGTGGAATCTATTGATAACATCGATATTTTACCCATTTAGCTATTATAAGTGAGAAATTTAATAAATGTTTCACTCGATTTTACATGCATTTATATTAGTTTTCGAGTATTTGCATTTATCTCGACCGGCCATCCTGAGACGTGAATTTCAAGCCTGTTTGCAAAGCCTGTCAAGCCCACTTAACGTATTCTTCAACTTAAACCTAAGGACAACCATGAAGACTTCTTGACGTATGTTTGCTTATGTAGGGCTTTATTAGATACTCCCTCTGTTTCAAAATAAGTGTCATTTTGACACTTTCCACACATATTAAGAAATCTAATAGAAAGTCTATTTTATCCTTTATTAATACACTAAACAAAATTCTCTTTCTAATTAATACACTAATATAATAAGGTTAAAACTGGATTTTTGTTCAAAGTTTTGCATTGAAAATACAAAACGACACTCTTTGTGAAACAAAAATTAAAACCTAAAACGACACTCTTTGTGAAACGGAGGGAGTATGATTTTGTGTGCCACCATACAGATACACAACAACAAGTTTTACATATTTTTATTCTTTGTTTTTTTTTTGGGATTCATCTCTTGAACTCTCTTTAGTTTCATCGATATATTGTACTATGTATTCATCAATGTCTTTTCTGCTTCTTTTATTCATGTTAGTGTAGTTTAGTTTCGTAAGATTACTTTAAGAGGATCTATGAAGAATTTTATTTTACTGTTTTTTGACAAGTTGTTGATCGATTGCTTAGCCATATTCTAGGAGATTTTTCGTTCTAAGTTTGTTCTTATTGCATAGATCTAGTATGATATAAGATCCGGAATCACTCCTCAAATCTTAATAACAAACAGTTATCAAAGTGGCAAGCTGATGTGGAAATGGTGAATGATGGTAGAGATGAAGTGATGAATGGATGATTGACTCACTCAATCGGTGGGTTTGACTGACTCTCTCAATCGGTGAATGAAATATAATGTTTGAATCACACAAAAAAGATAAATCACAACTTCTAAAGAACTAAGTGAATCACACGCATAAGACTAAAGAAAGAACAATTCTTCAAGAAAACACACTTGAAAGAAAGAACAAAATACTTTGATTAATTTTAGATTGAAAGGTGAATAAAATGATACAAAGAGGTCAGCTTATATAGGGGCTCGACCTTGGACATAAGAAAACGGTAACATACAAATAAGGCAGCTAATTAACTCCAAAATAAATGTGAAAGATCAAAAGAAAATGTTCTCAAAGATAATATAGCCGTTACGCTTAAATGAGCTCGGATTGAGGAATGCTCGAGATTCCTTGTATCTGGACAGATTGGGAAGATATAAGTGACTGCTTGGGACCTTTTGGAATGTGTTGAAATATTCAAGGTCGTGTGCAAGTATAGGATGAAAGAGTTGTTGCAATGTGAACACTATGAATGCTCTTGAGGCAAAGTAAGGAAACTTGAAGTGTGGGAGGATCCGCCTTATCCTCTGGGTGATGGTGCAGCTAAGGACGCCTCTTACAGATCCTAGATGGTTTTTAGTAACTCATGGACGCCAAAGATATGTTTGAAGCCTCCTAAACCCGGAAGGTTCCATATAAGGCAAGCCGAGGATTCTCTGTCTTACAACTTGAATAACTTTCACGTTATAACCGGGTTTGGTATGAATCTAATTCCAAGAGCTCCCTGGTGGAGTCAAGATTCCACGCCAAGTCGGTTTGTAGCTTAATTCATTCTGATTCGGTCGGAATCTTCCAATTACCGCTCCTATATCCAAATCGGGGAAGTTACGGTTCAACCGATTTGTAAAATTAATAACTCCTAAACCAAAATGAATTTGGTCTTGATTCCAATTCTCTGTGGGCATATGATGAGTTTAAAATCCAAAACAATTAAATTTGTTGCTTGGTTCATCTTTTTTTTGCCGGAATGACTCGATGAGTGATCGTAAGTCTCCATCGGGTCCATTGGAGATCTGAATGGGTTTAAAACATGTGAACCAATTTGCCTCATTAAAACCTTTCCTGGAAAACCCATTTGGATAAAAACAAGGATAACGAAAAAGAGTACAAATGGTCACAACCCATTTGTAAGCCTTTGCTTTCATTTAGCTAAACTCAGCTCACATGACTCCTTAGCCCTCCTCAGTTGCATGTTCTCCTCCTTATGACTCCTGGTTCCATGCTCCTTGGCTGATGATGACTTGATGTCCTCATTATACTCTCCCTCTTGAAAAGGTTTCGACCTCGAAACTATATTTCCTGCACCAAGAGAAAGCATGTTAGCTTTCATTCGCTTTTGTGAGCTTAGGGTTTTACCTTGGTATGTTTGGGGTTTGGTGATGCGTGGGACATCTGGGGGTTCTCCTTTGAGCAGGTAAGATAGGATTACTCCTATGTCCTGGTTTGGTGCGTATCTGCTTCTCTTTATTGGATGAATCGTTGTAACCTATTTTCTAAATGCCTCTGTTTTATTCTCCCTTGGTGTCAATTCGTCTTGTGATAGCAACAAGTGCTTATCGGGTGGAACCTCTTTGCAATTTACTATCTTAGTACCTGCAAAGAACTCAAGAAACAAGTGCATCTGGGTTTAAGACTATAGAAACAGATTGTTTGAAACTTAAACTAACAATGACATTATTAGCGAGTTGGATCATGATTTGCTTTTGGCTTGTTGGAGTGCTACGGTTGCTGTCTTTCTTTGATTCATAAATTTCTAAAGCTTTTATAGGACAGTCACCACTTAGTGTAGAGCTTCGAACTGTTATCTGTTTTTCTTGTAGCTCTTCATCTTTGCTTGTAGTTCCTTCTTCATCTCTGTTTGTAGTTCCTTCTTCTTTATTTATTCCTGGATCAAAACTCTTTGGCAAAGACAAGTGTATGATGCTAGAAGTGGAACTTAATAAATTTAATTGAATCAAACAATCACTTGTTTCAGATAATTCCTGTGTTTCTTCTAGTGATATTTTTTTCAATATTTTCCTAGATGGACAATTTGCAGCGTAGTGCCCTCTTCTATGACATCTATAACATGTATGGTCCTTAAATTTATTAGAATTAGAACACTTACCTTGGTGTGGCGCTGCTGGTGGCGTTTCCAAAGTGTTGGAATTTGAGTAATAGATTTTATCTTGAAGTCTTTCTTTGCTCTTGTGATTCTGACTTTGTTCTGTTTTCTCTGCTTTCTTCAGTTGTAAAGCTCCCTTGAACCACTGGCAAGTAACTTGTGGTTTGAGAAGTTGTAATGAGTCAAATTATGAACTCTTCTTTGGTTGAGTTTTACTTTTCCAATCTGTTGACTGTGGCTTCTTAGACTTTTGAATTTGTGGTTCTTCCATGGTTGCCACCATTGTCTTCCCTGCGTTGGTATTGAAGTTCTTCTTTGGTGCTATTGCCGTAATCCATCGTCTTGGCTCACGAATGGGATAAGTGCTTGGATATTATGGTTCTGCTTCAGCTTCTTCCACAAACTCCTCATGTAAGAGTTGCTTCATTTCTTCCCAAGAGGATTCTGGTACTCCAAGATCGCATATGAGGTTAGCATCCAAATCCCAATGTTGGATAGCTTCATCAGTTAAGGTTTCCTCAGCAATAATCGTTTTCTCCTCCTCTGGAATATGGTTTGCTTGAAACCATTCTTCTATGTCTCTCTCCCATCTTAAGTAACCCTCTAGTCCTTGATGGCGACCTGAAAAACAAATGTGGTATGGCTCCTCTTGAAAAGACTCTCCCTCTTGATAACATTCTTCTTCAAGCACACTTATCGTCTCATAGTCTTGTTGAAGGTTTTCATGATCTTCTGAGCCTTGGTATTGAGATTCAATTTCTTCTTCCTCACGCAAGGCTTCTTCTTGTCCAGAATTGATTTCCCATGTTTCATCTATGGACTATCCTCCTGTTTTAGTCTCAGCTTCTCTTAAACTGATTTGAGTATCAGTTCATCATCTTCTTCATGGCCTTGACGGTTGCTTTGTCCCCCATAGGTGCATTCAAGCTCAGATTCTTCTTGTTCTGAGTTTTCTTCATAGCAGGCTTCAGATTGATCTTCTCGGTTTTGTTCTGCTTCCTCTTTGTAGTCAACTTCTGAGGCAGCTTCTTCTGTCCAAGTCTCTTCAACAATCTCTTCTTTCTCCTCCCTATTGATTTCAGAATCAGTTTCAGTCCAAGGGTAGTTGTCGGATTCTTCACCTCCATTCCAAGAGTGGTTCTCTTCTTCACCCCAATCTATCTCAGATGTATTGTACTCACTTACTTCATCATTATACTCCATAATTCTCTGGTTTTAATTTGGTACCTTGAAAAAGAGAGTCAATAAATCAGAGGCGTGACAATGAATGATGTTATGATATGAATTTTTTTTTTTTTTTTTTGACTAACAGAATTCAAATGAGTGTAATGATGGTAATGAGCAACTAACTGATTGTAATGACGAGATGAATGAATTTTACGAAAACTTAAAGAAAAAAATGAATAGCTTATGGCAATGGTCTATAACGGTAATGACAAAAATGAATGAGTGGAGACGAAATGAGTAATGATAATAGATGGCAACGGTAATGACAAAATTAAAAGGATGGGGACGAAATGATTATTGACGGAATGGTAAATGATATAAAGGTCGGACCGTAATGAAACAAGAGCTAATTATGCAATGACCCTTTTTCTCTTTTTTTTTTTTTATATATATAACGAATGAATGCAAATGGTCAACAGGGAATTCAAATACTTGACGTATATGGATGCGTAAGGCAAATGAATGCTATATGAATATAAATGGCAGGATAAAAAAATGACTTATGGAAATGTGGAGTAAGAATAATGCAGCGATGGTCGACTTATGGAAACTATGATAATGGTCGCTAATGAGATATGGCAATAACAGAAAATATTGGTCAAAATGGTGGATGCGGAGGATCAAACGTGCTCTTCTAAATGAATGCAGAAATGAAATGAGACAAATCGCGGAATCAAACAAAGACTACCGATGAGAACAACTAAAATTCAACAAGGCTAGAAGGGATTCTTATGATTTTTTTTTTTTATTAGGGTTTTCTGCAAATAAACCTTCGATTGTGTTTTTTTTTGCAACTCTATCCTGCACTCTCAAAAAATGCAAGTCAATCTATTCAACTCTTAGTCAACCCGCAATATAACATTTGGCTGTAACAGACGTTATATTGATTACGGATATCAAAACGAATCGTTTTCGGCTGAGTCTGATGATTGAAAATCATGTAGTTTTTTATTAACAGAAAAAAGGCATTGTTGGCTTTTTTGCTCGTGACTCCATTAAAACCGATGAAGCTCAAAGACCAAAAGAATAAATTTTCTAACAAAAGAGATCTACTAATAAAAAACCCAGAAATCAAAAAAATGGTTATGTATTTTAAGACTGGTTAGTTCAATTAGTTCATATTGAAATTGAGAACAAACCCAGAAACCAAAAAAAATTATGTTGGTAAGCGATTGGTACCACTCTTTGTCTCGATCTTCCTTTTCTCTCATCCATGGCAATTCCCAGTGAATCTCTACACTGTTTCCTCTTCAACCTCTTTTTCCTTCCAATCTCATCGTCACCAGCCTCTTATTTGGTAAGAATACCGATTCAAATCGTCGATATTCGGCGAGTGAACATTCAAGTTTTTGAAGGCTTGTCACCGTCATTACGCAGAGGCGGAGACGGTGGCTGATGAATCGTCTCCATCGTTAACCAAAATCAGATTAGATTGCGATATTTAAGAACATCGATCTTATTGAGATGAAAGGTTTTGCAAATCCATGTAATTACAGACTTCTCAAATCCATGAAAAAACAAATTTATCCACCAAAACTAAGAAGAATGACTCGGATTCAATTAGAAAAATCAAAATCAGTAAAGCTATAAGTCTAAGAGCACTAGCTCCACCGACGGTATCAAAATTCTCAGGAAGGTAAAATCCCTTGCTTGAACAGCTACGTAGCCTTTGTATGGCGGAGCTCCGGCGTGAGGTTCAACCAGATCTGGAAGACGAGAGGAAAGGGGAGAGATCGGAGAACGGCGGTTCTAAATCTGAACACCACGAAAAGGCGGAGGAGTCTGAGCGGGTAAACATGTCAATGAACGAGTCGAACTCGAAAGCTTCCGCCGGAGAAGACGAGAGAGTTGGCGAGAGTCAAGGCTCGATGATGTTGATTGAATAAAATTTATTTTAAAATAAAAATAAAAATAAAAGCATGTCGTTTTTTCAAAAAAAAACAACACATAAATTTGAATTTCTTGTCGTTTTTAGCTAACTAAAACGGTGTGTTTTATATTCCGTCAGATTTGTGGATGACATCCATATTTGCCACGTCATCAATATAGCCGAAGGTTATATTGTGAGTTGACTAAAAGTTGAATAGATTGACTTGCATTTTTCGAAAATGGAGGGTAGAGTTGCAAAAAAAAAATACAATCGAGGGCTTATTTGCAGAAAACCCTTTTTATTATGATGCAAAACGACAGTAACAGAAACAATCAAGCAAACAGAAATAATCAAGCAAACAGAAACAACTATGGTTTTTTTTTTGAAACAAAACTCAAAAATAAAAATTGCAGAAACAAATAACAAGAATGAAACAATGAAACAACTTAAAACAAGAGCAATTTTAATGATTTTTGGTTTATAAAAAATTAAAGCATAAGAAACGAAAAAAACAGAAAATTAAAGATAGAGGTTGAAAGAATACAATCTGATGGGTATGAGCATTTGAATCTCTGATACCAGATGATATAAGATCAGGAATCACTCCTCAGATCTTAATAACTAACAGTTATCAAAGTGGCAAGCTGGTGCGGAAATGGTAAATGATGGTAGAGATGAATTGATGAATGGATGATTGACTCACTCAATCGGTGGGCTTGACCGACTCTTTCAATCGGTGGATGAAATATAATTTTTGAATCACACAAACAAGATAAATCACAACTTTTAAAGAACTAAGTGAATCACACACTTAAGACTAAAGAAAGAACAATTCTTCAAGAAAACACACTTGAAAGAAAAGAACAAATACTTTGATTAATTTTAGATTGAAAGGTGAATACAATGATACAAAGAGGCCAGCTTATATAGGGGCTCGACCTAGGACATAAGCAAACGGTAACATACAAATAAGGCACCTAATTGACTCCAAAATAAATGTGAAAGATCAAAGGAAAATGCTCTCAAATATAATATAGCCGTTAGGCTTAAATGAGCTCGGATTGAGGAATGCTCGAGATTCCTAGTATCTGGACAGCTTGGGAAGATATAACTGACGTCTTGGGACCTTTTGGAATGTGTTGAAATACTCAAGGTCGTGTGCAAGTATAGGAGGAAAGAGCTGTTGCAATGTGAACACTATGAATGCTCTTGAGTCCACGTAAGGAAACTTGAAGTGTGGGAGGATCCGCCTGATCCTCTGGGTGATGGTGCAGCTAAGGACGCCTCACAGATCCTAGATGGTTGTCATTAACTCATGGACGCCAAAGATACGTTTGAAGCCTCCTAAACCCGGAAGGTTCCATATAAGGCAAGCCGAGGATCCTCTGTCTTACAACTTGAATAACTTTCACGTCAAAACCGGGTTAGGTATGAATCCAATTCGACGAGCCCTCTGGTTGAGTCAAGATTCCACGCCAAGTCGGTTTGTAGCTTAATTCTTTCTGGTTCGGTCGGAATCTTTCAATTACCGCTCCTATGTCCAAATTGGGAAAGTTACGGTTCAACCGATTTGTAAAATAAATAACTCCTAAACCAAAATGAATTTGGTCTTGATTCCAATTCTCTGTGTGCCTCTGATAAGTTAAAAAGCCAAAACAATTAAATTTGTTGATTGGTTCATCTTGGTTTGGCCGGAATGACTTGATAAGTGATCGTAGGTCTGCATCGGATCCATTATAGATCTGAATGAGTTTAAAACATGTGAACCAATTTGCCTCATTAAAAACCTTTTCTTGAAAATCCGTTGGGATAAAATCAAGGATAAGGAAAAAGAGTACAAATAGTCACAACCCATTTGTCTGCCTTGGCTTCCATTTGAGCTAAACTCAGCTCGCATGGCTCCTTAGCCCTCCTCAGCTTCATGCTCTCCTCCTTATGACTCCTGGTTTCGTGCTTCTTGGCTGATGAGGACTTGATGTCCTCATCATAGTGTCATGAGGTAGAAACTGATCTTAGAATTGTGTAAGACCGCTAACATGTTGCATTTATTCACCGGATCTGATTTAGACGAGCGGTTGTGTCGTAAGAAATGAAAACACCCTTACAGAGTGTCGTGAATGTTATAAAGAACTCGATCATATATTGCGTCTTTGATTGCATCGTAAGATACGAAAGCATACTTACGGAGTAGTTAAAACATAGACCATTTAGTTTATGAAAGTAGGTAAATCATGAATTCATGATTAGTTTAGGGGGAAATCGCATTTTAAACCCTCAAAGTAGGATTCACTAGCACTTTAAACCATGGGACATTGACACTCTCACTTTAAATCATCAAAGTACAAAAACTTACACTTTTAACCGTTAAATTAGGCTCCGAGTTTGCGCCGCCGAATGACTGGACGGAATAGTTAACTCCGTTGACGGAACAGTAAACGGCTGTTAATTTTTTTTTTTAAAAGTGTAATATTATATTATTGTTTTACTTGCTTTCATTTAAAAAAAAATCAATAAAAATAAAAACTAAAAACACGAGCCACATTAGGGGTGGGCAGAATAACCGGACCCGATTATCCGAACCGGAACCGATCCGAAAAATCGGGTTCGGATTATATTCGGTTTTATAGGAATAACCGATTGGAGCTTTAGTTAGATTTGGTTCGGGTATCGGTTCGGATCGGATATACCCGAAATCCGATCGGTTTATCCAAAAAACCCGAACCTAAATTACATCTCCTAAGTATCTATGCATTTCCTGTTATGCTCTTCGCGATATTCTCGGATCCAATAGTTCTTTTTCTTAATCAACAACGTTAATTTTCAAAATTCAAGCTGGAATCCCTAAATCCCCAATTCTCACTTTCTCCTCCTTCTGAGACATCTAGAAATCGATCACAGGTACGTTATTTTCTTCTTCTTCTTCTCGATGTTGATGTAATCAGTTCTCTTTTTTTTATGATGTTGATTTCATTTGTTTATAGTTCGATTTGTGTTTTGAATTAGATTAGAATTACGGTGTAGATTTTTATACCATTGGCGTGTGGTTTGATCTGATTTTGGCCTTTCCTCTATGCGAATGGTTGTTGTCTGTTTCTTCTTTTGCGCTCTGCTCTGGTTTTTCTTTCGTTCCTTTGATTTTTCTTCCGCTGAGAGGGAGAAGAAAACCTCGCTGCGTGCAAGAAAATTCAAAAAAAAACAGTATATAATCTATATTTGACTTCGTATGTTGACGAATTGTACTCAAAGTGTCATTTGTCTATATATATTGCTTCTACCTGGTTCAAGAAAAGGTTGTATCTATCTTTCATCTCCAAGATTAATTAAGAACTAGTGGCTTGTAGTTGTACGATGCAGATACGAAATGATCAAAAGTCAAAACTAGAAGCGATTTTTTATTGGTGTGTGAATCTTTGATCTCAGTCACATTTAATTCTGTAAGGTTAAGCATGGATACAATCATGGCGTTTTCAAAGAAGTTGTTAAAATACATTAGGATATCAACAAAGTTATTAAAATATATTAGGATTTTTGTTTGCTCTTCTCTCGGTATATTTGTCATTTGTGATTACACGCTAAAGATCATGTAAGTGAAGTCAAGGTTATGATAAGTTTACCATTTTTTTTAATACTTTTGAGTTTTTTCTCAGTGATTAAAAATATGTTCTTCTTACTCTTACTATATGCGTACTTTAATCGACGTAGCAAAAGAAGGGAATTTTCTAGATTTATAATTAGCTTTACATTTTCAAAGAGTATTTCTTATTCAAATTTATGTGTGAGCTAATGATATTCCTGAGTTTTTGAAATTCTACAAAATGCATGGTATTAGAATTGATTTCCTTTATAATTAAGTGTGCCATTCTTGGGGAGTTATAATTGGCGTGAGTTTGACTTGTATTGTAATATGAGGTTTGCTCTTCTCTCGGTGTATTTGCAATTTGTGATTATGAGTGCTCACTGCCATGTCATTTGTACTCTGTTGACTATGATATCTTTTTGATTCTATGCCTCGGTCAAGAGTTACTCTGTTACATGTTTCAGTTTTTTTTATTTGGTTTGAGAAGCATAACTTCCTGTTTTTTTTTCTTGTTCCATTTATGTTTTGTCTATGTTCGCTCATTTCTTTAATGTTATTCTCTTATGTCTTTTATATACAGATGGATTCTTCTTCATCTCCAAATCCAGAGAACACTCAACCCGACAATGATGTTTCTGATGATCAAAATAAAATAAAAGAAGTTTCAGGTAGAAGTTCAGCTTCTTCTGAGCCACCAAAGCCAAAGAAGACACTCAACCCAAGGTCTGATGTTTGGAAGTACTACACAAAGACAAAAGATAATCGTGACAAATGCAATTGTAACTATTGTGAGAAACTTTTGCATGTCCAACATCTTCAGGGACTTCAAACCTGATAAAGCATCTAAACACATGCAAAGAGTTCAAGGCATATGAAGAGAGGGAGAGTCAGAAAGTCATTGATGAGACTGGAAATATGAAGAGCGCCAAAGTGTCTGAGACTATATTCAGGGAGGCTACAGATGAGATGCTTGTGATTGGAGAATTGCCACTTTCTTTTGTTGAAAGTATTGCCTGGAAACACATTTGCAACAAGATGCAACTGTACACGCCTCATTCAAGAAAAACAGCTGGCAGAAACATTGTTGAGATGTATGTGCAAAGGAAAGAATCTATGAAAAAGTGGTTTTAAACTAACAAGCAAAGAGTCTCTCTTACAACAGATGTTCTGCGTGACATGTTTGATGAGTATAAAGCTCGATTTGGTAAGGAGCCAAATCTGAATTTTTCTCAGTGTACTCAAACAACATCTCAGTCGCAGCAATCACAAGAAAAAATGGTATTGGTGGATGATGATTTAGGGTATCAAAAGGATGGATTTTATGTATAATGAGATGGTTGAAGAAGTAGGAATTCAAGAGAAGGATGAGTTGGACATATATTTGAAGGAGAGTGTTGTGAAAGCTAAAACTGCTCTTGGAACAGAGTATGATGTACTCTCTTATTGGAAGCTCAACAGTGGCAAGTTTCTTATTCTAGCAGAAATGGCTCGAGATTTACTTGCAATGCAAGTGTCATCTGTCGCGTCTGAGAGTGCTTTTAGCACGAGTGGTCGGGTCATTACTCCATATAGGAGTTGTCTAACTCACTATATGATTGAGGTTTTGATGTGTACAGAGCAGTGGATGAAAGCAGAGATTCGATTTAGTGAATCAAGAGTGGTTACAAAGGAACAAATAATAGCTGAATTTGAATATGAGGATAAGCTTCAAGAAGGTAATATTTTCTTATACTATTTTCTATGTTAAAGCATTTTTGTTGTCTTAACATTCTGGTTTTTTTACTAATTTCAGATTATGATACTCCAATAATAAGAGAAGACTGAAGTTGACTATAAGGTAATAAATTGCTTCTTTCTAAAATTTCATCGGATTTGTCATGTTGCTTTCATAGTTTGCTAATAATTGCTATGAAAGTATATGCGGTTTAATTAATAATTGCTATGAAAGTATATGTGGTTTAATTAAAGAAATGAAAGTGAGGAAACAAATGAATATATGTGGTTTAATTAAAGAAATGAAAGTGGAATTGTTTTTCTGTCCGAACAAAGTTAGTACTAGTAGTATTGTTTACTATTATTGAGAACTGAAACTTAACTTTTGGTAGAGGTGACCAATTGCGATTTTTTTCGTTATGTGGTTTTGTCATGTTACTTTACTTTCATAGTTTGCTAATAAATGCTTCTGATGGAATTTAATTTTCATGTTACAGAAAGATGAAGGAGGCGCTTTGGAATTCTTGATTTGCACTCTTTATCAGATCTTCTCCTTCAACTATCGTTTTCTTTTTATCAACTTTTACACATTTCAGTTGGATCTTAAGTCTTATTTTTGGTGTTTGAAACTCTTCTTTGGAGCTTTTTTCTTTCATTGTTCCTTCTTTGGTTGCTTGAATGGTTGAATTATACTTTGAAACTGATTTTTGGTGTTTTATTTTGGTCATTTGATTTTATGATTTTCGGGTATTTCTTTTGAACTTCGGGTATTTTTCAGCAGGTTTGGTTATTTTTGGATCCATATACCCGAACGGAACCGGACCCGTTTATAACCGACGATGATCCAAAAAAATTTTGGTTTTCTCATAGATAACAAGAACCGACCCGAACCCGATTATAACCGACCCATACCCGCCCCGAAAAATACTAAATACCCGAATGGATCCCAATCCTCTATATCCGAAGACCCGATACCCGAAAGACCTGACCCGATTGTATCCGAGTAATCCGAACGCCCACCCCTAAGCCACATATTGATTTCATCCTCAGATTCTCCAGGTTCTTCATCTTCTTTCGGCCTGTCAACATCACCTTCATCACTATCCTCATCTACATCACCTTCATCACTATCCTCATCTTCATGACATCGTCACCGCATTAAGAAAATAGAAAGTTAGAAATAAGAATAACAAACCATCATTTAGACATCACTTACCAGAAAATCGTGATTCCTAATCTACACTGCAAGAGCTAGAACAATTACTAACATTCCTTCTGATGAATATCAAAAACAAACAATCGAAGTAAACCCAAAATCTAACCCAGAAGCAACACTAACTTCAACAAAAAATTCGCAATCCACAAATCCAAAAGAAAAAAACTCACAAATCCAAAAGAAAACAAAATTACAAATTCAGAAGAAAAATAAAAATCCCTCGTCGGAATCTAACAGAACTAGAAGCAGAGATATCGAACAGAACTACAATCGAAAGCAAACAAATCAATGATAATCGATTTGTGATTTTGAGTTTGAATCAGAGAAATTGAACTAGAAACAGAGAAGTTGAAATACAATCGAAATCAACAAAGAAACTACACTTACCTCATTTCGATTCCAACGTCGTCGTCTCTTCTTCTTGATTCTCGGTTTTTCCCCCTCCTATCTCTTTAGCGTTTCTGGGTTTTTTCTCTCCCGAACCCTAAATCCTTAAATTGATTTGGGCGTTTTGAATTGGGGGATTTTTTTGTTTTTGTCCCGTGTGTCTTTTCATTCTTTGTTAATTCTTTTTTTTTATTTTTTTAATGAAAACAAGTAAAACAATAATATAATATTAAACACGTTTTTAAAAAATTAACAGTCGTTTACTGTTCCGTCAACGGAGTTAACTATTTCGTCCAGTCATTCGGCGGTGCAAACTCGGAACCTAATTTAACGGTTAAAAGTGTAAGTTTTTTGTACTTTGATGGTTTAAAGTGAGAGTTTCAATATCCCAGGGTTTAAAGTGCTAGTGAATCCTACTTTGAAGGTTTAAAATGCGATTTTCCCATTAGTTTAGTGAAAATAGGCCTAGTCTTGTTTGCTTTGCATTGATCCTTGTTTTATTTCTAGTTAGAACCCCTTAGATTTCCCAAAAAAAATCTAACGCCTTTCTTTTATTGTTTAATCACAAATTTACAATTCTCTCTTTGCGTAATTCGTTTGCTTGCTTTGTTTTCCGTTTCACATCTAGTTTAGCTTTAAATTGATTTTCTTTTTCCCGTTTTAGTTTAGGTTGCATTTGCATAGCTCTATTTAATTACTTGCATCGTATTATTTTCATTCATTCATCCTACGATAACCGTGACACAAAACCTTCAAACCTTTTGTGTCTTTGATTTCTCTAACTCTGTTTTGGTTTTCAGTGATCATCCATGTGGTTCGACCTCTAAGTACTAAAACCCACATATGTGCGCTTGCAGGCAATTATGGTTATAAATTTAAAACTCGAATCGCAGCTCTAAACCTTGTGCATCAAGTTTTGGTGTCGTTGCAGGCGGGGATTTGATTCCGCTGTCAAAATCAAAAGGTTAGAATCACGACACTTAGACATCTTTTCCCTCTAATTCCTAGCTTTCTTATCTATGAGTTTTAGGAACCCTCGAGAGATGGATAACCAAAGGATTGACCATCCCACAAAACTCTCGCCCTCCTCGCGATTGTCGCATCATGCATGAACCGCACTTCTTTGATCGGAAACCGACACCAATCGCCTACCACCGAGGTCGCTTCATGCCTCCTCGACTTCAAGATGGATTTGCGCCACCAAGGTTCCATGGAAACGAATGTTTTCTACCCCAAACGCCTCATCCTCCTCACCATGATCCTCAAATCATGCATCCTCCTTTGCAACAACGAGTGGAGAATCTCACCGAGATGGTAAGCCTCATGAGGGACTATGAATTCAAGTGCGAGAGATCCTTGGACAATCGCATGGATGCTATTCAAGTGAAGTTATTCAACAAGTTAGAAGACCTTTCTAACAAAGTTAAAGTGCTAGAGAAGTATACATTTGGGAGCATCAACAAGCTATCAAAGATTTCCGAAGAGTTGGCGGATTATAAATGCAATCTAGATCAAGACATGAGAGAAATACGTGCCTTGAAAGAGAAACTTGAAGAAACCAAAGATAGCAACTATGAAGATAAATACAAGATGGAAGGAGACATTCTATAGCTGGTAGAAGATCAGCGTAGAGTCGAATTACAAGCTGAAGATACCAACAAAACGCTTGGAAACGTTGTCAACAAGTTAAAGAGAAGTGACATCACATTGATGAAGATTTATAAGGAGCAAAATCAGCTCAACAAGCTATTTTGCACTCTTACTGGCGACAAGAAGAAGGAGTTTATGAGCTCTTTCGAAGCAACACTTATAGGGAATGAAGAAGCTACTGATTTTTCTTGAGCCCAACACTTTTTATTTATCGATTTACAATTGTTTTATTTCCGTTATTGCTTGCTACAAACCGTGACACAAAATCCCCATTTAATCAATTTGGTTTAGAGAAGTTATAAATCTTAGGACTTTCTTAAAACAATAATATATGTGGATTCGATCACTTAATATACTACTATGATTGATGCGTACTTGCAGCTGTCATTAGGGGTAAAAAACTAAAAGTTGAATTACCCCACATCAAGTTTTTGGCACCGTTGCCGGAGATTGTTTGCTTTTACGATTTGCTTGTTCTAATTCCACCTCTAGATCGTGTTAGTTTTCAAGCTTCCTTGTTTATTAATTACGATTCTCTTTGTCTAATTTTATGTGCATCACCACTAGAAAAAACTATATGATCATGGACAACACTAAGAACTTGGAGCTTGAACCAGATCTTGTAGTTGAGGATGAACTTGTAGCTGAGGAAGCTTTAGCTACACCAGCTGGACCAATCACTCATTCTAGAGTTAAGTTATTCAATCAAGCCATTGGAGGGCTACTTAAACATATGTTAAGTCAACCAAGTGATTTGAACAAAGAAGAAGACGTGATCCAAACCTCTCTGGTTTTGATCCAAGCACAAGAAGATCAACAAATGGGCATGTGACTCATTTGCATTCTTTTTCCCTTACTTTTGATTTTGTCCCAATGAGTTTTCCAAATGAAGGTTTTTAATGAAGCTTATGTTTCACATTCAAATAACCATCAAGGCTCAAGCCCAGTAAAGAGCAATCTTTGGCCCAAGCTCAGAGGAAGTTCAAGAGTTGTGTTTTTGATTTCAAACTTAGTTTTAATTGTTGTTGTTCGTTTTCGAAATCAGTCTTGGTGATTGTACCAAGACTTGTCTTCTCCTTTTTAAAGTCTTGAGAATTCTTTGTAAAACTCATCTTTCTTTTTATCAATTATCTTTTCTAAAGAAGATCATTTGTTGGTGTGTATATCCAGCAAAACCCTTAATCTCTTTGGTGCATATATTCAAAGGCATTAAGTCACTATATTTTGAAGCTCTTCCGCAAGCTTGCTATCATTCGACCATTCAATCTACTCCCATCTTCACGGCTTCACAAGCCAAATCTCTCTTTTCTCAACATAAGAGTGCCGATCTAGGGAGGATTTCATTAAGAAACGCTTATAACGTTCTAAGCCACTACATTGAGATAAATAGGCAAAAAACAAAAATCTGTAAGCTAAGAAGACAACTAAGTATGGCTGTCAATGAAGCCGCTCTTGGATACCAACGAAACCATGAAGAAATCCTTCACAATGCTGGTCGAGTTCCTCCTGTTGCTCGTAAGTCTCCTACCGTTGCATGATTGATAGTCGGTGAGGACACGACGATAACAGCCATGGGATTGGATATGTTCATGAGTGGAACCGGACGGGTCCGCATTCCTCTACATTTGATCTACGAAGGTCTAGGGAAATTGATTGAATGATCTTACAGGACCGATGGTCGTGAGCCTTCTCCTGTTTTCCCCTCTTCGACTGTCCTCCTTAATAGTTCGATCCTTCCTCCTTTTTATAGAAGAGAGCCTTTTCTATTTGATCCCATTCTTCTTTGGGACTTATAAAGCTTAACCAACTCCCAATGTCGAACGGGTCTTACATTTACGGCGCAAATCAGATCATGAATGCAGTTTACGGGTAAGTGCTATGTTCCAATAAATGTATTGGGTGGGAGACTCTTTATCTCCCACTGGGAGTTTGAACTCTTTATGGTCTTTTTTAAGTTTGATCGGGTTAGACCTCGTGGTTCTTTAAATTCTTAGTTTCTAAAATCTATGTTTTTTTCACGTAACCTTTAAAAGCTAAATCTTGCTCCTGATGTATCATCATTTGAGTTGCTTCTATGCTTCATCTCTTCCATCGCTTCCACACCAAATTATAGATTCTCGACGTCCATGTGATTAGAAAACATTATAACTCCAAACTTTTCACACAAATCCAATGGAATTATAGTCAGGTTACATTTCATTTTATAATTAATTAAAAAAATATATCTTATTTTTATTTTGTAAATTTCTGTATGTATTATTTTATTTTTATTGGTGAACTTAATTGCTGACTACACCAGGATATTTAAAAAAAATGAAAAAAGAGTTTCCGAATCTTCTTTTCTTATCGTAACACGGTGAGACGGATCAGGCGATTGCATCAGAACATACGAGGACGAGGTTCGTTCGTTATCGTTATCCCCAAAAAAAATGACGGCCAAACCTGTCACTGCCACGTGTCAATCCGATCTCCTTCTTCTCTCTTTGGCTTCGCTTGGTCGTTCGATTTCACACCGGTCGCGTCTTTATCTCATCATCTTCCTCGAAACGTGCAACACACAATATAGGGTTTAAAAATATTGCAGATTCAATCTCTTCTCTCTCTAAAACATCTGACTAAAAAGGCATTTTGGTAGCGTAGAAGCTTGAGAAGAGATAGAAGCAAAGATGGATCACGAGGCAGATGCTTACCGTACGGATTTGATGACAATAACGAGATTCGTGCTGAATGAGCAATCAAAGTATCCAGAATCTCGTGGGGATTTCACGATTTTGCTCAGCAACATCGTTTTGGGTTGCAAATTCGTCTGCAGTGCTGTCAATAAGGTGAAATCTCGTTGATTTTTGAAACTGGGTCAGAAGAAAAAAATGTCGCTTTCGATTTGATTTTAAGCTTTTAATTCTGTTGATGATCTGGATTCCTCTTTAGATATGAGTTGTCTCAATCGTCTTTTTAGGGTTTAGGCTGGCCCATTGAGTCAAAATCATAAATTTTTTGGTGTGCAGGCTGGTCTGGCTAAGCTAATTGGACTTGCAGGGGAGACAAATATTCAGGCAAGTTTATGTCTTTTGTCCCATTTAAAGCTTTCTTGTTGGTTTTTTTTGTGTCAGAGATTTAACATTTTTTTGTCTGTGTGTAATAGGGAGAAGAGCAAAAGAAACTTGATGTGCTGTCTAACGATGTCTTTGTCAAAGCTTTGGTTAGCAGTGGCAGAACTGTAAGTAAAACATAGCATTTCGTTGAATTTGAGAAGGCGTAGACATATTTGATTTGTGTCTTACAATTATTTTTGGCAATTGAAACGCTGTGGCAGTCTGTTCTTGTCTCTGAAGAAGATGAGGAAGCTACGTTTGTGGAGTCATCCAAACGTGGAAAGTAAGTTTTCAATTGATCCCTTCTCGGTTTTGGTAATGAAAATGTAAATGATGTATTGGTGATTGTGATTAACATAATCGAGTCTTTTTTCAATATATCAATAGGTACTGTGTTGTTTTTGATCCACTTGATGGATCTTCAAACATTGACTGTGGTGTCTCCATTGGAACAGTATGTTTCTCTCACCCCAAGCTTTCTTTAACCATGTGAAAGATGGGTCAGAAAGTATATCATGTGAAAAGTTTGGTTTCTTGTGTAGATCTTTGGAATTTACACGATGAACCACAGTAATGAGCCAACGACTGAAGATGTCCTGAAACCGGGGAATGAAATGGTCGCGGCGGGATATTGTATGTACGGAAGCTCCTGCATGGTACTGAAAAATGAAATTCACACAAGGCAACATAAGTAGCAATCAATCTGATTAATTATTTTCTAGGTTTTTAATTTGATGTGATTTGGCTCTCTCAGCTTGTGTTGAGCACTGGAACAGGTGTCCACGGATTTACCCTGGACCCATCTCTAGGAGAGTTCATATTAACTCACCCGGACATTAAGGTAAATGGGAAGTGGGGACCAATAAACCATGATCTTTCTCTCTGTTTTCATGAATTTCTCAAAGTTTCATTAGCTCTTCTTGTGCACAGATACCGAAAAAGGGAAACATTTATTCAGTGAATGAAGGCAATGCACAGAACTGGGATGGTCCAACTACAAAGTATGTAGAGAACTGCAAGTTTCCTACAGATGGTTCACCCGCAAAGTCTCTGAGATATGTTGGAAGGTATTGTAAAGGGAAACCTTCTCTGTTTTTAAAGCTCAGTGCTATGCTTATGTCTCCTTTTTGGTTAACTTCATTGTGTTAACAGTATGGTAGCCGATGTTCATCGCACGCTACTTTATGGAGGAATCTTCTTGTACCCTGCTGACAAGAAAAGCCCCAATGGGAAATTGCGGTAAGCTTAACATAATAATACATTGAAATGTCTTTCTGGTTTTGAGTTTGACATTCGACATCTTGTTTTGGCTTACATATGTGAACAGTGTCCTGTATGAAGTCTTCCCGATGTCGTTCTTGATGGAGCAAGCAGGAGGTCAGGCCTTCACGGGAAAGAAAAGGGTAAATTATCCTCTTAACTAGGCATGCTGAGTTTGGGTAGTTGGGGTTTTTCGGTTCTTGTAGTTTAGTTAGTCAGGGAGTTAGGTTCGAGAAAATTCTACCGAAAATAAACCGAAATAAATTAAGGTTCGGATCGGATATTGGGTAGTTTAGTTACTAATTTTTTTACCGAAACTAACCAAAATTTTTGTTTTTTAGATCAAATTCGGTTTTTTTTTTATTCGAAATTTATAATATATTTTTAATTAAATATAATTTTTTTAATCGGTTTGATCCGATAACCGAATCAATTTTGAAATGATCATGATCGGTTCCATCTAAGTAACCGAACCATAACGGCAAATGAAAATCTCGGTTTGGTTCGATTCGAAACTCGGGTTCGGGTAAAAGTCGCAGGCTAGTTAACCCTTAAAAATGCAGTCTTTAATGGTTTTGGTTGGGTACGGTTAACGGGTTAGCGGGTCAAGTAGTTTAACCGGAAATGTCATGATGCAGGCGCTAGACCTTGTCCCGGAGAAGATACATGAGCGTTCTCCGATATTTCTTGGTAGCTACGACGATGTAGAGGAGATTAAGACTCTGTATGCTATGGAGGAGAAGAAGAATTAAGCTTCTTCCCATTCTTCTTATTCTCTCACTTGTCTCTCTTATTTATATATCTTATCTTCTTCTTGAGACGAACCAAATAACTCATTTATACAAAGAAGACTTTTTCTCTGTTTTAAATGCACATAAAATAATGTTCTTTCATTATATATTAATTTGTTTTCAGCTTGATTGATCCCACCACGTACATCTCCGGTTTATGTTCTCATCTTATACCTTAAAAGTGAAAATGTGTAACTGAACTAAGAAAAATAGGAAAAAATGTGAACTGATATAGGGATGAGATAATAGAACTTAATCTGATTAACACAATTTCAAAAGAGTTCTTTTTTGGTTAAAACTAAAGGCACATCATTTGAAAGATTTTTCTTACTAAGATAGATATACATTGGTTTTAATTTTTTAACATCCTCTTTTTTACTTTTTAATTCTCCACATCATCTTCTTTTTTTTTTCACCTAGTGACTCAATTTTCAATTCATTTTTACTCTTTACAATGTTTAATTTAATAAAATTCAACATCTTACTTAATTGCTTAAATAATTTTCTTTCAGAAAAATACGTTTTGTTCGGTGTACAAATTAAATGGACGAAGTTTTGTAAAATACAAAAATGATGATTTTTGATATAATATTTTCTTCTAAAAATATAAATTTATATGAAATAATTGATTTTAAAATAATTAGATTAAGATAAAAATCTAAAAAATAAAGTTGCAAATCAGACAATGACAAGTGGCGCTGTGACCCCTCCACTCTCATCTTTCAACACGTTGGATAAATTTAACACCAAATAATCAACCTCATTTCAACACCTAAAATCATTCAACAGTTGATTTTTTAATTTAACATCTCCATTGTATATAGTCTAAAGAAAAAAAATTTCATTAGTGTCAAGATCGATGATTAGTAATTTTTCACTAAACAATAAGTATTAAATTACCAATGATGCATTTGAACAGTTTTAAATCCTTTTTGCTCAGGATTTTTGTGCCTCCAACTGACAGATTTTCATGTCAATTCATCTTTTTTTTTATCAAAGATAGATCAAAAGCCCAACGGTACAACATATTAGGCATCAAAGGATAAAAAATCCTCCCATATGAGATCCCAAAAAAACCAAAAAAACCTCACACCTGATAGAAACAACAAAAGAATGCCTACTAGACTACTATATACGAGGACGAAATCAACGAACTTGGGTACCCAATACAGGAAACTTTCTCACTACTAAAGAGATCGTGGAGCCAATGGGGATGACCCGCAGCCACATACGATTGAGAAAGCTGAAGCTTCAAAACACTTTTGGCAATAAGAAAAGCTCCTCTGTTGGAAGATCTTAGCGCTACTTCCACTTTCCAAGAATTCAAATGATTTAACAAAACAAGGAGGCGAGCAGTTACCCCTAATAAAGACGGCCAAGCTTTCACCATAACCGTATCTTCCAACGCAAAAAGCACTTTAACCATCATGTGGTGCCTCATACACTCAATAGCCCAACTTGAACACACCATGTTTGCATCCTCTCGGCTCCTAATATAACCAAACTCTCTTCGACTGTGCAAGAGCACACATCCCGTTTGGTTTATGAGGACCCACGAACCACCCACACTCATACTCATCTTAGACCAACTGACTCCAATATTGCATTTAACCCAATTTTGGTTTGGAGGAGACCGGACTTTTCTCTTGATTTCTTCACTTTTAACCACCTGACCTTCAATGTGGCTCTCGACCTCTTGTGCATAGAACCCCAACTTTGCCTCTTCTTTTATTTTCTTCACCGTTTCATCCGGAGAAAATCTATCAGTTTCAAATAGGAATTTGTTCCTATTTTTCCAGAGGAACCATATCAATTGGCACAGTTTCATTTTTCCCCATCATTGAGACAAACTGAAAGTTGACATAAATTGAATCCTTATGAACCCTCCCACCGGCGAAGGAAAGTCAGCGATAGCCCATACTTGCCTAGCAATGGGGCAAGTGAATAGAACATGGTTTGAGTTTTCGTTTTCTTCTCCACATGCTTGACATCTCAGATCTGCCTTCATACCTCGGTTTGCTAGACTTGTGGCCAACGATATCAAATCACTTAAGACTCTCCACATAAACATCTTTATTTTTGGCACAGTCAAGAGATCTCATACTTTCTCCTTCAAACTGTTTAAAGAGGGAAGCTCAGCTGCTTCCATGACTACTTTAGAAGTGTAAAACGAAGAAGATAACTAATAGGCCGAGTTGACCGAGAAAACTCCATTCTTGTTATGATTCGAGGTCCAGAAGTCAAGAGTCTCGGGGATGGGTTTGAGCGCACGTATGAGGATAATATCATTCAGGAGAAACAAATCATCTAGCTTGTCCAAATTCCACTCCCTAGACCCGAAATCGATAAGGTCAGACACCCTTAGTTTCAGATCAATAATAGGGTTTTTGAACAAAGGAGTACCTCGACCATTGATTGGTAGCCACTGATCATGATGTGATCATGGAAAGCAACAAGGATAATCAAGTGGAAGCTGAGCTTGAACCTGAGGATGCAATGCTTGTACCTGAAGGACCAATGACTCGGGCGAGAGTTAAGAAGCTAAGGAATGCACTTAATGGACTAATCCAAGAAGTTATGGACAAAGAAAGCAATGAGGGAGAAAAAGTGCAACACACTGAGGTTATCCTACTTTTGCACAAACCCACCTGTTTAGAGCACCCGCCGGCCTAACATATGCTTCCAGGCCAGCACCAATTCGCACAAACCCGCCGGTTTGGAGCACCCGCCAGGCTGCAAACAGGCCACTTTTCTGGTTGACGAAAATGAAGCTCAAAAGTCATTTTTGATCATTTTTGGTCAATCTATCTTTAATTTCTGCCTAGTTTTCGAGATTAACTTAGACTAGACTCTTCAAGTCTCATTTTCTCTTTATAAACTCATGTAATCTCATTTGAGAAACAACCAACTTTTTATCAAAGATTCTTCTTTTTTTTTGAGAGTGATTCTCATTTGTTCCTTGTGAACTTTTCGATTACTTGGTGTGTTCATCCAAGCAATCAAACGGCTTATCAAGTGATTTCCATCATCATTTGTGGCGCCATTCACTGCCGAGATTTGAGTTGACGTTCTAAGATAACTTTGGGTCTTAAGACATTGCGATCTTAAGGTTTTCAGTTACACGCCATCTTTGATGCAATATCGTGGACATCATCAACACTGGAGCAGAGTATGATCATGCCGAGCACTGAAGATCATCAAACAGAAGCAATGCTAGAACCTGTTGCCGAAGTTGCACAAGTTGCCGAGCTTGCATATGGACGTGAAGCTAAGGCTTACAAATGGGTTGTGACCATTTGTACTTTTTTTCCTTATCCTTGTTTTTATCCCAATGGGTTTTCCAGGAAAGGTTTTAACGAGGCAAATTGGTTCACATGTCTTAACCCCATTCAGAGCTCCATTGGACTCGATGAAGACCTGCGATCATTCATCGAGTCATTCCGGCCAAACCAAGATGATCCAAGCAACAAATCTAATTGCTTTGGAAACTAAACTCACCAGAGAAGCATGCCGAAGTGGAATCAGCTCAAGCCGAGCTCACATGACGAAGTTATTATTTATACAAGTTGGGTGAACCGGAGCTTTCCCGATTTGGATATAGGAGCGCTAATTGGAGGATTCCAACCGATCCAGAAGGAAATTAGCTACAAACCAAATTGGCGTGGAATCTTGACTCAACCAGGGAGCTTGTCGAATTGGAATCATATTAAACCCGGTTCAGACGTGAAGGTTATGCAAGTTGTAAGACAGAGGATCCTCGGCTTGCCTTATATGGAACTTTCCGGGTTTCGGAGGCTTCAAACTTATCTTTGGCGTCCAGGAGTTAATGACAACCATCTAGGAGCTGTAAGAGACGTCCTTAGCTGCACCATCACCCAGAGGATCAGGCGGATTGATAACTAGCTTTTTCTCTGATTATCAAATCCTAAGCATAGTCATGTCATTGTAATACTTCAGGATGTCAATCCAACCTTGGGGTGAAAGATACTTGGAATACAAGAAATTTATGAAGCTAAGCAAAATTCGGTTTAATTGGGTAAGAATCCTAAAACAATTGCTTGCGTTATTTAAACAGACACGAAAACAATTTTACAAATCCCACAGAAGGGTTATACTACTTCTAGATGACTCATAAACAATAAAACAACCGATCTACTAATTTTACAAAATCAAAACTTAAAATCGGATTATCTAGACAACTATATGCTAAGTGGCAAGATTTTCGAAAACTACTTCTAAAAATCAAACGGCTACCAAATCAATACCAGACATAAAACAAGACTCTAGACAATTTCTAAAATACTAAAAATAGCTCAAACACGATTTTACAAATTTATAAAAACTCTATTGCATAATTAAGCTAATTTAAAGTTTTTAGAGAAAACAATTAACTTTGAACAGGGAGAAAATGATTTTTAGTTTTCAAATAATAAAAACAGATTCAAGGTTGGGATTCATTCTTAGGGAGGTTGAAAATTTGAACTTGGGTTTTGAAAACATATTTTTTTTACACTTTTTAGTGCTATCTCTAAGCCTTAAGAAACTTAACTAGATTTACCCATGGTGTATGGTGTAAATCCTTTCTTCACTCTATCATCCTAACCCATGGTGTATGGTGGAAAGATAAGGTGAAGAACATTAAGCATAGATCTTAAAAAGTGGCTTAACTAGCTCCCTAAACATCCATGGTGTATGGGAAAGGATGAGCTAGTCTCTTGGATTTGGTTTTAAGGGATTTCCTAAGTCTTTTTGGGATAAGGAAATCCCTAGATTAAAGAGATCTCCATCGAGAATCTCTAGACCTTAAAACCCCCAAATCCAAGAAGAGAATTAGATGAAGAACAAGAAAATACCCAAAATCTAGTTTTCAACCCCCTTAAATCATCCCAACCCCAAACCTTGGTGGATTACTCACAACTCATGTTCATACCTCTCTTAAACACGAGTTTAGAGCTGATGAACATAAGCGGTTTTTAAGAAGAAGAAAGATCTGACATTAGAAGGATGAAGATACTTGAAATTTATACAAAATACAAGAGTTTTTAAAAAGGGAAATAGCAAGAAACAAACAAGAACTATGAAAAATAAACAAGAACAATGAAGAACACTCAAGAACAAAGTATGAGCTCTCTCTCTTCTCCCTCTCACGCCCACTTACAATAGTTAGGAGAAAAATTAAATTATGATAAGTGTTCCCTCTTTTTTCATAAGTGGATGATTAATTAACCCCCCTTTCTCTTTTGCCCTTTCAAAAATAATATGAAACTCTCTCCACCCTTTCATAAAAGAAGGGCTGCTTGACTTTCATACCAAGGTGGGCCCCTTAGTAGAAGACAATCACAAGTTGGAGATGATGGCTGGCTTGACTCGGCAGATCGAGTAGAAGTGGTCGATCGGCCGGTCGATCGGTCTATGGATCGGGCTGGCCGGTCGATCGTCCACTCGATCGGCTGAGTGATCGGGTGGTTTGGTCGATCGGCTACTCGATATGCCGAGTGATCGACTGAGGTTGCTCGATCGGCCGGTCGATCGGCCTTAGATCGAGTCATTTGGCTCGATCGGCCGGTCGATCACCGCTTCTTTGCTTTTGTCCGAGTTTCCCTTTGATTCTTGCCAACACCTAGGCTCTTCTTTCATCTTCTTGGCAATGCTCAGCATCCATCACAACTCCAAGTACTCTAAACAACCTGAAAATGATGCATTCATGCAAGAAACCATGCAAATGCTAATGCAAAGTGTTCTAGGACTTAGAATGAGACAAATGATGCAAACTAGCCTATTATGAATGATGTATGCATGAAAACCTAATCTAAATGCATGGTAAATATGCGAAATATATGAGTATATCACGGATCCTTTCCCACTTCCATCTTCCTTACTTGGACTCAAGAGCATTCAACACCTTTGGAGCATTAACTCCTCAACGACCCTCTTGCCCAAGCTACTGCGGTTTAGGAAACTTATATGACGACCAAGATATCCCAAGGAAGCTCACATATCCCCTCAAACCGTCCAGATACAAGGAGACCTCACTGTCCACATTAATTGGCCGATTTGCTCATTATGGCCAAAATATTGTTTTTTATTCAATTCTTTGATTTCCTTCTTGTTTTAATGTTTTTGTGAGCACTATATAAGCTCAGCCACGACCCTCATTGTAACACACCCCTTGAATATAGATTTTAATAAACGTAAAGTTTTCTTTTCAAAGATAGAGTTTCTTTGAGTTGTTCTTGTTCTTTAGTTCTTAAGTGTGTGATTCACTTAGTACTATTGAAGCCTGCAGATTAAGATTGTTGAGTGATTCAACATCCTTGTTCGTGCCACTGATTGAGTGAGTCAAAATCCATTCACGTTTCATCACTTGATCCCTCGAGAGAGAGCGTTAAAGCCAGCTCGATAGATCCCGTTCGCATTCAAGTCTTGTGGATTCAAGTCTTGTCTTATCATTTCCACCCACTGACTAGCACGAGAGAGCGTTATAGCCAGCGTGTTGTTCCCACCAAGCCACGATTCCGCGTGTTATAAGTCTCTCACCACCGAGTCTTACATCAATCTTCTATCAAGGTTCCACCGCCTTGTTTCTTTTGAAGCGTTTAAGAGAGTATTGGGTCTTAGAACACTGCGATTCTAAGGTTCTTACTACACGCCTTCCATTGAAGTCGAGGATTATCCAACTACCTCCTTAAAGTGCAATTTCTTGGGCGTTCCCGCGTCAAGTGGTATCAGAGCAACACCCTAAGTTCGGTATTCATCCTATCATCTTCTCATCTCTTCATCTTCTTATCATTCATCTTCTTATCTTTTCATCTTCTACCTTTTCATCTTCATTTCTTTTGTTTTCAGTTTTTATTATTTATTTTCGTATCCAGTAACAAAAAAAAAAAGAGATCCAAAGAAAAAAAAAATCAAAAATCAAAATCAAAAAAAAAAAAGGATCTAAGAAGTTCTGGAATTGTGTTGCAATCTAAAATTTCTTATTCTATCTTTTGTGTTTTAAAAGTGTGTTTATTCGGGTTTTGAAGTTCTACCTAAAATCTTTTGAGTATTTTCTCTTGTCTTTGATTGACTTGGGGAAACTCACTGAGAGGAATTCATTTTGAGAGAAACAATTGAGTGAAACACTTGAGAGAAACACTTGTGAGGAACCCTTACTACTAACGTGTTTGTTAGTTTTGCAGGAACAAAATCATGTCTAATGGTGGAGAACCTCGTGACAATAACAATGAAGAAAGAGAAGCGGTTCCAAATATACAAATGCAAGCATTGTTGGGAGAGATGCAACGATTGATGAGAATCGAGATAAATGCAGTCTACGAGAGGTTGGGAGAAGTAGAGGCACAACAGAGGCAACCACGAAATTTGCCAAATAAAAGAGAAGAAGATCAACTTAGACATGCAAGGACTGATGAAGATGTTGATTATTACAGTCGTGATAGTCATTCAACCAGAGGAAGCCGTAGGAGACCACGACATGCTAGAGAGGGCAGGGATCGACCTGATGACAACCTTGGTGGTATTAAGTTGAAGGTTCCATCTTTTCAAGGGAAATATGATCCAAATGCATATCTAGAGTGGGAGAAAAAGATTGAACTTATCTTTGATTGTCAAAACTACACTGAGATCAAAAAGGTACGAGTAGCAGCCACTGAGTTTTGTGATTATGCTATTAATTGGTGGGATCAGTTGATGACAAGCAGGAGACGAAATGGAGAGCATCCAATTGAAACATGGAATGAGATGGCGCTTTGTACCAGGACATTACCACACAGAGTTGCACCAAAAGCTAAGGAGATTAACTCAAGGGAGCACAAATGTGGAGGATTACTACCAAGAGATGGAGACTCTTATGATAAGAGCTGATATTGATGAAGATCGAGAGGCCACCATGGCAAGGTTCTTGAGTGGTATGAACAGAAATCTTCAGGATCGAATGGAGCTACAACATTATGTAGACTTGGAGGAAATGTTACACAAAGCTATCTTGATGGAGCAACAGCTTAGGAGGAAGGGTACAGCTTGTCAGTCTTATGGTGCTGGATCATCTAGTGTGAGACCTAGTTACTCCAGAGAAGAAAATACAGCCCCAAAGCCGAAGTTTATGCTAAACCACCTAGCACCAGCCAAGAAGCCAAAGGTAAAACAGAATCTTCCAATACAAGGAATCGTGATGTCAAATGCTATAAGTGTCAAGGGAGGGGACACTATGCTAATGAATGTCCAAATAAGCGAACCATGATGGTTTTGGATAATGGAGAAATAGAAACTGGAGAAGAAGTGGTTTCTGATTCTTTGGAGGATTGTGAGGAACATGCTCCTCAAGGAGAGTTATAGGTTGCTAGAAGAGCTTTGAGTACACAATCCAAAACCGAGGAAACTGAGCAGCGTGAGAATCTGTTTCACACAAGGTGTCATGTTCAGGACAAAGTGTGCAGCCTTATCATAGATGGAGGAAGCTGTACCAAGGTGGCAAGCACTACTATGGTGAGCAAATTTTGTTTGGAAACAAGGAAACATCCAAATCCTTACAAGCTGCAATGGCTGAACGATAGTGGTGAAATGAAGGTGACTGGTCAAGTAATAGTTCCTTTGTCTATTGGGAAGTATGTAGATGAAGTGCTATGTGATATATTGCCAATGGAAGCAGGCCATATCCTCTTAGGCAGACCGTGGCAATATGATCGCAAGGTCACACATGATGGATTCACCAACAGACACTCATTCGAATTCAAAGGTAAAAAGATCACTCTTATACCTATGACACCTTTGGAGATCTATCGAGATCAAAAGCATTTGAGCAAACAGAAAGAGCAAAACACTCTTAGTGACCCCCAAACACTATCCAGCAAAAAGAGAGTGAGAGTTTGAGAAAAACCAAGAAAAAGGCTTTTGAGAGTAAACCCGTGAGGAATTCAAACTTCTTTATGAGATCTTGTGAGGTTAAGAGAGTTCTTTTCTCTAAACAGCCTGTGATCCTATTTGTTTACAAAGAAGCTCTCATGAGTTTAACTGACCTTACACCGGTGCTACCGAGTGGAATTACTTCTCTTTTGCAGGATTTTGGAGATGTATTCCCTGAAGACAATCCTAGTGGTTTACCACCAATTCGTGGGATTGAACATCAAATAGATTTTGTCCCTGGAGCTTCACTACCTAATCGTCCAGCTTACAGAACCAATCCAGTGGAGACCAAGGAGTTACAAAGACAAGTCAGTGAGCTGATGGAGAATGGATACATTCGAGAGAGCATGAGCCCTTGTGCTGTGCCAGTTCTACTTGTGCCAAAGAAGGATGGTACTTGGAGAATGTGTGTTGACTGCAGAGCCATCAATAACATCACGGTAAAGTATCGACATCCCATTCCTCGTTTGGATGATATGCTTTATGAGTTGCATGGTTCATGTGTGTTTTCTAAGATTGATCTTAAAAGTGGTTATCACCATATTAGAATGAAAGAGGGTGATGAGTGGAAAACTGCTTTTGAAACGAAACATGGTTTGTATGAGTGGTTAGTTATGCCTTTTGGTTTAACTAATGCACCAAGCACGTTCATGAGATTGATGAATCAGGTTTTAAGATCATTCATTGGAATTTTCGTTGTTGTCTACTTTGATGACATTCTGATCTATAGCAAAAACTTAGATGAGCATGCTGAGCATTTGAAATCTGTTTTAGATGTTCTAAGAAAAGAAAAGTTGTTTGCTAACCCGAAGAAGTGTACCTTTTGCACAGATAATCTTGTGTTTCTAGGTTTTGTTGTGAGTGCACAGGGTATACAGGTTGATGAAGAAAAAGTCAAGGCAATTCGTGAGTGGCCTAGTCCAAAGACTGTTGGAGAAGTAAGGAGTTTCCATGGACTAGCAGGCTTCTACAGGCGATTTGTGAAAGATTTTAGTACCATTGCTGCACCATTAACTGAAGTAATCAAAAAGGATGTTGGTTTTAAATGGGGAGAAGCTCAAGAAGAAGCATTTCAAACATTGAAAGGGAAGCTTACAAACACACCTCTTTGGTCTTTACCCAACTTTCTTAAGACCTTTGAAATTGAATGTGATGCTTCTGGTGTAGGTATTGGGGCAGTGTTAATGCAAGAGAAGAAGCCCATTGTTTATTTCAGTGAGAAACTAGGAGGAGCCACCTTGAACTATCCAACATATGATAAGGAGCTCTATGCCTTGGTCCGCGCTTTGCAAACATGTCATCATTATATGTGGCCAAAAGAGTTCGTGATTCACACTGATCATGAGTCTTTAAAGCACTTGAAAGGCCAACAGAAACTGAACAAACATCATGCACGTTGGGTAGAATTCATTGAGACATTCCCTTATGTCATCAAGTACAAGCAAGGTAAGGAAAATGTTGTTGCCGATGCTTTGTCAAGAAGGTATGCTCTCATCTCTACTCTTGATGCTAAGTTGTTAGGATTTGAACAACTTTAAGAAATGTATGAAACTGATGTTGAGTTTGCATATAATCATTTTGTTCATTCTGCTACCAAGCATTCACCTTTCCAGATTGTTTATGGTTTCAATCCTCTAACTCATTTGGATCTAATCCCTTTGCCTTTGAGTGAAAGAGTTAGTATGGATGGGAAAAAGAAAGCTGAACTTGTTAAGCAGATCCATGAGAAGGCACGACTCAACATTGAAGCAAAGACAAAGCAATATGAAAAGCAAGCCAACAAAAACAGGCGCAAATTGGTCTTCGAAGTTGGAGATCTTATGTGGGTGCACTTGAAAAAGGAACGTTTTCCAGCTGAAAGGAAGTCTAAACTGATGCCAAGGATCGATGGTCCATTCAAAGTCTTGAAGAAAATCAGTGACAATGCTTATCAAATTGATCTGCAAGGTAAGTACAATGTGAGTTCAAGCTTTAATGTTTCTGACTTAGTTCTTTTTGCTACAGATGAAACCGGATTTGAGGTCAAATCCTTTCAAGAAAAGGGGCATGATGTGATCATGGAAAGCAACAAGGATAATCAAGTGGAAGCTGAGCTTGAACCTGATGATGCAATGCTTGTACCTGAAGGACCAATGACTCGGGCGAGAGTTAAGAAGCTAAGGAATGTACTTAATGGACTAATCCAAGAAGTTATGGACAAAGAAAGCAATGAGGGAGCAAAAGTGCAACACAGTGAGGCTATGTTACTTTCGCACAAACCCGCCTGTTTAGAGCACCAGCCGGCCTAACATATGCTTCCAGGCAGCACCAATTCGCACAAACCCGCCGGTTTGGAGCACCCGCCAGGCTGCAAACAGGCCACTTTTCTGGTTGACGAAAATGAAGCTCAAAAGTCATTTTTGATCATTTTTGGTCAATCTATCTTAAATTTCTTCCTAGTTTTCGAGATTAACTTAGACTAGACTCTTCAAGTCTCATTTTCTCTTTATAAACTCATGTAATCTCATTTGAGAAACAACCAACTTTTTATCAAAGATTCTTCTTTTTTTGTGAGAGTGATTCTCATTTGTTCCTTGTGAACTTTTCGATTACTTGGTGTGTTCATCCAAGCAATCAAACGGCTTATCAAGTGATTTCCATCATCATTTGTGGTGCCATTCACTGCCGAGATTTGAGTTGACGTTCTAAGATAACTTTGGGTCTTAAGACATTGCGATCTTAAGGTTTTCAGTTACACGCCATCTTCTATCAAGGTTTCACCGCCTTGTTTTTTTGAAGCGTTTAAGAGAGTATTGGGTCTTAGAACACTGCGATTCTAAGGTTATTACTACACTCCTTCCATTGAAGTCGAGGATTATCCAACTACCTCCTTAGAGTGCAATTTCTTGGGCATTCCCACGTCAGATCAACCCAAACAAGGATCGATTTACCATTTCCAAGATTCTTTTTTATTCCTTTCACCAGCATCTCACGGCCAAACAAGATTCTACGCCAAGCATAAGACGGCCTATAGCCGAGATTTGAGGAAAGAAAATCAGCTTGGTCATAATATATGCTTGACATTAGGCGAGAGAACATGCAGTTTGGAACAGTGAGGAGCCTCCATGCTTGCTTGGCCAGGAGAGCTTGGTTAAATCTCTTGATATCCTTAAAACCTAGGCCACCTTGATTCTTTGGTAGACATAATTTTTCCCAGCTAAGTCAGTGTATCTTTCTTTTGTGGTCTAGGGAGTTCCACAAAAAGGCAGACATATCATTTGTAAGGGTGGCAATGGTCGCTTTCGGCAGCTTGAAATAGGACATAGAAAACACTGGCAAGCTAGAGTTATGACTTTGAGCAGAACCTCTTTTCCTCCTTGAGGAAGGCTCCTAGCAAACCAACTAGTAATGCGCGACTTCAAGCGTTCATGAATAAAGCTAAGTAGATCTATTTTTGATCCACTGAAACATTTCGAAGACAGAGGTAGGAGATTGCACCTCCCTCATTGTATATACCAAAGACATCATATATCTTGCTCTTTACTGCTTCATCCACCTTCGACCCAAAAGTAAAAGAGGATTTATTGAGATTCACCACTTGACATGTTGCTTTTCCATAAGTGTGTAGAATATGTTTCAAGTTCAGGCTCTGCTCCATTGAAGCTTTTCATAAGAACATGCTATAATCGACGAACAAAAGATGATGAACCGAAGGACCAGATGCCGAGAAACTAATACCATCGATTTCTCCACGACCTTAGGCTTTTCTCAGCAAATGAGATAATCCCTCCATGCAAAGGACAAAAAGAGGTGGGGACATCGGGTCGCCTTGACGCAAGCCTCTCTCTGGCGATATCATACCATACGGCTGATCATTGATTAAAGTGGCATAGGTAACAGAGGACACGCAGAACATGACCCAATGAATCCACTGAGGCGTGAAGCTTAAAGCCTTCAGCAAACTCTCCACGTACCACCACTCCACCCTGTCGTATGCCTTATACATATCGGTTTTAAGAGCTATAAACTCTGACGGGATAATAGGATAGGTGCGCAGACCATGAACCAGTTCGTGAGCTACTAGTCTATTATCGGTGATCAGCCTTTCCGGGACGAAGGCAGACTGAGTATGGGAAACCAACTTTGCCAGGAAAGGTTTTAGACTCTTCACTAAAATATTCGAAATGATCTTGTAGAATACAAAGCAAAGGTTGATCGGTCTAAGATCACTCATCTTCTCAGCTTTAGGTACCTTTGACAAGAGACAAAGCAGCGTATAATTCCATTCCAGTGGGAAAGAACCGTTAAGAAAAAAATATTTCACTTCTCTTGAAATCTGATCTTCTATTATGTCCCAATACTTTTGAAAGAAGAAGCCAGTCATTTCGTCAGCTCCTGGAGTACTTTCCGCATTAATAGCAAAGACAGCCTGATAGATATCTTCATATGTGACTACCCTCGTAAGAGCCTCATTCATGGCGGGTGTTACACTTGATTCGAAATCGTGAAATAGCCCTTCAAACGAGCCCGGGTTCGAGGATTTGAAAAGGGAGTTGAAATAGGCAGATGCTATTTCTCCTTTAGAAACTTCAGCTCTATAAGGATTACCATTCACGTCCAACAGCACTTCGAGACCCTTCCTTCTTCTATTTATCTTAACCGCAGCATGATACGGCTTTGTATTGAGATCACTCTCTTTCAGCCACTTTTCCCTACTTCTCTGGCTCAAGAATGATTCTTCTTCTTGGTAGGCAAGAACAAGATTCTTTTTCAATGCTAGCGCTTTAGAATTGATTGGGAAAGATGCTGACTGCTCACACTCTAAAGTCGCTTGTAGGTGAATAATCTTATCCCTCGAGTTCAAATTGTTATCCCTTTTCCATTTACTGAGCTCTTTCCTACAATTTCTGATCCTCCTTGCCACCGAGAGAATCCCACCATGGTGAGGACCGCCAAGGATCGACGAGTATCATCTGATGTTATCACTCCATCCTCCATCGTCTTCCTTTATGATTTCTTATTCGGTGATTCCTCTTCGAAGGGCTACGATTGTTTCAGCAGGAGCATCTCCGACTTCTTACGCCTTGTTTTGTAAGGTCTCTTTTTAGGTTTACCCGATTTCAGTGTAGCCCCGTAAGAGCAAGCTTCAGAGAGACTCACCCCTATTTACCGTTGAGCCAAACTGGAAAGGGTTCCTCTCAGACGAGAAATTTGCACCTAGACCTTCGGATTGAGTAGCCAACGGATAAGAAAGACGAGCTAAAGCACTTCCTGACTTGATCGCATCCGATATTAATTTCTCAGGAGAGGCTACTGATTTGCCCATAAAAATCTTTTGTGAGTTTTCGTAGAAGTGATATGTCTATATTTTGCATCATATTTCTCTCCATTTAGTGTAAGTTTGTTATCATTTGAGGTCTTTATTTAGCATCATTGTATTGCATTTCGATCATTTAGAGTCTAGGATGTCTTTGCATGTTCTTTGCATGTTCTTTGCATGTTTTTGTGCATTTGGAGTCTTGATCAGGTGATAAGGATACTATAGAGGCATGAATGGAGTTGGAGAAAGATTGCATGGCACTTGGAGGGGCAAGGAGTCACTGAGAAGATGAAGCAGAAGTTTTCTCGCACAAGTTCGACCAGTATGTTCGACCAAGACGTCGAACATGTTTTCCAGGGAGCAAGTTCGACGAAGATGTTCGACCAAGACGTCGAACATGTTTTCCAGGGAGCAAGTTCGACGAAGATGTTCGACGAGCACGTCGAACTGAAGACAAACGCCAAGGAGAAGAAGCCAATCGAGCAGGGGTCAGGTTCGACCAGTATATTCGACGAGCTGGTCGAACCACTGCACCAGGAGATCCGTTCGACCAAAATGTTCGACGAGTTGGTCGAACTTTACACTGACGAATCCATTTTGTCACTTTTATGGGTCCTTCCTATAAATACTCTTTAGACCTAATTTTTCTCCCAAGTTTTAATTTCTATGTTCTTAGCTTAAACTTTTAGCCACTTTGAGAGAAACATTTGTATTTTGCTTGGATCTTTGAGTTTAATGCAATATCTCTCTTGAACTTCTATTAATCTTTTCTCTAATCATGTTTAACCTTTCTCTTATCTTTGATTTGATGGGTTTAACTATGATTAGTGAGTAGTTCCTTAGGAACTTGGGGATGGGTTAGATTTAGGGATTTCTAAAGGTTCAATCTTGCAATCTAAGATAGATTCTTTCATCTCTCTTCTAATAAAGTAGTTTCTAATGCCAAATAGCTAATCTTTGCTATTTTGGATCATAGGCATTTCATACACCCACCAAGTGTTTGATGAAATGCTTGAACCAACTTTATAAGAGATTTGCCTAGGTTGCCTAGGTTGTTTATCATGCTATTAGACTTGTGATTAATGCTTGCTAATCATTTTAATGCTAAAATATCATTAGTTCATTAAGGTGATTAGTGAAGGGATTATTGACACACATCATGGATTAGTCTTTAACTAGTGTTCTAGGCATAGAGATGACTTGATTAGTTGCTTAAATGATTGCAAGATTGTCCATTTAGTTTCTCAAATCAATGATTCCATCCCTAGGTTTCGTTTTTAATAATTTGATAATCTTAATTATTAGTCAATTGAGTAATTAGTATCTAATTAGTGATAATTAAGGCTTAGTTTAAATTAATTGCTCCTGTAGTATCTTTCTTAATTAGTAGTTTGCTTTTAATTGTTGCTTGTCACTTGAATTGCTTAATTTAGCTTAGCTTAGACCAAACTTTGCATTCTTAGTGAATCAAACTCCTAGGATGGATTGATACCTCAAGTATTGCAATGATATGAGCAATTGAGGAATTGCAAACAAGTGTAAAAAGTACTTGTTTCAATTTGGCGCCGTTGCCATATTGGGATTGTTTGATCATTAAGATTTGAGTTTAGTTTGTGACTAAGTAATCCTTTTGTGTTTATTGACCATTTCCTTTTCTAGATTTCAGTTTACCTTGGATGCACCTAAGATCACAAGGAGACAACAACTTCCAAGGCTTTCAAGAGATTGATCAGTTGGAAAGGGTTGCTAGGATTGCAAGAACAGAGGCTGCAAGGTTAGAAAGATTGAGAATGGAAGAACAACAAAGAGATCAACACCCTCCACCAATGGCGCATGCCAACCAAGCTCATAATGGAAATGAGCAAGCTCCAAGGGGCAATGGAAATCCCTTGCATGCGCCTAGACAAGGGAGAACCATTGGGGCTGGTGATGCTCCAAATATTCACCAAAATCGATATGGTATTCAACCTCCACCGGTTCACAACAACACCTTTGAAGTGAAGCCAGCTTTCATCTCCATGGTTCAACAAGACAAGTTCCATGGTTTGCCTATGGAGGATCCCCTTGATCATTTGGATAACTTTGATAGAGTTTGTGGGTTGTTCAAGATGAATGGTGTGAGTGAGGATGCTTTCAAGCTAAGACTCTTTCCCTTCTCTCTTGGGGATAGAGCAAGGCAATGGGAGAAAAACTTGCCTCAAGGTACCATCACCTCTTGGGATGAATGCAAGAAAGCATTCCTATCTAAGTTCTTCTCCAACTCAAGGACAGCCAAGTTGAGGAATGAGATCTCTAGCTTCACTCAAAAGAACAATGAGTCTTTCAATGAAGCATGGGAAAGATTCAAGGGCTACACTATGCAATGCCCTCATCATGGCTTCACACAAGAGTCTTTCCTAAGCACCATCTATAGAGGTGTCCTTCCAAAGATTAGAATGCTTCTTGATACCGCTAGTAATGGAAACTTCTTAGGCAAAGAAGTAGAAGATGGTTTGGAGCTTGTTGAAAATCTTGCCTTGAGTGATGGTAATTACAATGAAGACTATGATAGAGCTCCAAGGGGAAGTGAGTATGAGTCTACAAAGAAAGAGATGAAATATCTACATGACAAGATGGACAAGCTCATGTCTTCCAATCAAAGGCATGTACATTTTGTTGAAGAGAATCAAGAGGATTGTGATGATCAAGTTGAGTATCAAGAGGGTCAAGAGGTGGTAAATTTCGTGGGTGGCCAAGGAGGCTACAACAACTACTCCAACAACAACTATAAGGGGAATAACAACCTCTCTTATAGAAATACTAATGTAGCAAACCCCGGAGACCAAGTCTACCCTCCACAAGCTACTCAAGGCAAACCCTTTGTACCTTAAAACAATCAACAAAAGGGTTATGCACCAAGGTCTAACTACCAAGGAGGAAATCAAGACAACTTTGGTGGGCAAAAATATAACCAAGGCAATGCTCCACCGGGTTTTAATCAACCTTCACAAGGTCCTCCACAAGACAATGTTCAGCTAATGCTTCAAAAAATACTTCAAGGTCAAGCCAATAGTGATGCTAACATGGGAAAGAAGATTGCTGAAATAAACACAAGGATGGATTCTACACTTAATGAACTTGCTACTCAAATAGGGGGTCTTCAACAAAAGTTCAAGCAATTTGAGAAAGGCAAGGCTTCTGTCTCCAATTCTCAAGGCACTTTACCGGGAAAGTGTGAGGCAAGCCCCAAGGAATACATCAATGTTATTACTTTGAGAAGTGGAAAGGAGTTGCCTCCAAGGACAAGTCCTTTGATCAATGAGGACATTGAAATTCAAGATGGGGAGGATAGCTTTGAAAAAGCTCAAGATGCTATAACTTTTGATGATGTGTATATTGCAAAGAGAAGTAAGGAAGTGGTAAAGGAGAAGCCAAAAGAGGATGAGCAACAAAAGGAGTCCACCTTTGTTCCTCCACCTTACAAGCCTAAGCTTCCCTTCCCCGGGAGGTTTAAGAAACAATTGGTGGAGAAATACAAGGCTATGTTTAACAAGCAAATCAAAGACATTGAACTAAAGATGCCTTTAGTGGATGCTTTTATGATGATTCCACAATATGCTAAGTTCTTGAAGGATACCGTGACACAAAGAGCAAGGGACATCCAAGGAGTTATGTTGCTTTCTCAAGAGTGTAGTGCAATTATTCAAAGCAATGTGATACCAAAGAAGCTTGGAAACCCCGGTTCTTTCACTATACCATGAGCCCTAGGTCCCCTTGGATTTGAAAATTGCTTGTGTGATCTTGGAGCTAGCATCAACCTCATGCCCTATTCAATAGCAAAGAAGCTTGGATTCACCAAATACAAAGAGTGTGGAATCTCTCTAATACTTGCAGATAGGAGTGTGAGGATGCCTATTGGAGTTCTAGAGGATTTGCCTCTCAAGGTTAGCAACTTCATCATTCCCACGGATTTCATGGTACTTAAAATGGATGAGGAGCCAAAGGATCCTTTGATTTTGGGAAGACTTTTCCTAGCTACAGCTGGTGCAATCATTGATGTGAAGCATGGGAAGATTAGTTTGCATCTAGGAAAAGGGGTTGAGTTGAAGTTTGACATAAAGGAGACCTTGAGGAAGCCAACCATTGATGGTCAAGCATTCTACATTGATGATTTACTAGAAGAACTAGCTCAAGAAGACCATCTTGGTGTGGCTCTCACCAAACCACATGGAGAGAATGAGTACTTGCATGAGAAGACCCAAGCATACATGCTCATGCTTGATTCACGCAAGGCACTAGATGGGGAGGAGAGCTTTACAAGATTGGTAGCTTCATATGAAGGTGAAGCGGAATTTGACAAAGACAATGGGTCCATGAGGGTTGAGATTTCAATTCAAGGACAAGAGGAAAGGCTAGAAGAGCTTGAGAATAGCGAATTAGCTAAAGATCTTGATGAGGATTGGAGTGAACTCAAAGCTCCAAAGGTGGAGCTCAAACCACTTCCCATTGGACTAAGGTATGCTTTCTTAGGCCCTAACTCCTCTTACCCCATTATTGTAAATGAAAAATTAAATGATGATGAGCTCAACTCTCTCCTTAATGAGTTGAGAAAGTATAGGAGAGCTATTGGTTACTCTTTGAGTGATATCAAGGGCATATCTCCTATACTTTGTACTCATAGGATTCACCTTGAAAATGAAAATGCTTCCTCAATTGAACACCAAAGAATATTAAACCCAAACCTTAAGGAAGTAGTGAAAAAAGAAATCTTGAAACTTTTAGAAGCTGATGTGATCTATCCTATTAGTGACAGCACTTGGGTTTCCCCGGTGCATGTTGTCCCTAAGAAGGGTGGAATCACTGTGATTAAGAATGAAAAGGATGAATTGATACCAACTAGAACTATCAACAGACATAGAATGTGCATTGATTACCGAAAACTTAATGCTTCTACTAGAAAATATCATTTTCCCCTTCCCTTTCTTGACCAAATGCTTGAGAGATTGGCTAACCATCCCTTCTATTGTTTCCTTGATGGATATAGTGGGTTCTTTCAAATACCCATTCATCCTAATGATCAAGAGAAGACCACTTTCACATGCCCTTATGGTACCTTTGCATATCGAAGGATGCCATTTGGGTTATGTAATGCTCCAGCTACCTTTCAAAGGTGCATGATGAGTATCCTCTCCGATCTTATTGAGGAAATGGTAGAAGTTTTTATGGATGACTTTTCTGTGTATGGTGCCTCTTTTTCTGCATGTCTTTCTAATCTTTGCAGGGTTCTACAAAGATGTGAAGAGTCTCACTTGGTTCTTAATTGGGAGAAGTGCCACTTCATGGTCAACCAAGGGATTGTGTTGGGTCATAAGATTTCTGAAGATGGTATAGAAGTGGACAAGGCCAAGATAGATGTTATGGTCAAGATGGCGCCACCAACCAATGTGAAAGGCATAAGGAGTTTCCTTGGGCATGCGGGGTTCTATAGGAGATTCATCAAGGATTTCTCCAAGATTGCTAGGCCTATGACAAGGCTTCTTTGTAAGGAGGTGGAATTTCAGTTTGATAAGGAATGCTTGCAAGCCTTTGAGACAATCAAGAAAGCCCTTGTGAGTGCTCCTATTGTGCAAGCACCGGATTGGAGTCTACCATTTGAGATCATGGCAGATGCTAGTGATTATGCAGTTGGGGCTGTGCTTGGGCAAAGGAAAGAAAAGAAGCTACATGTGATCTACTATGCTAGTAGGACACTTGATGATGCTCAAACCAAGTATGCAACAACGGAAAAGGAACTCTTGGCTGTGGTGTTTGCTTTTGAGAAATTCAGATCCTATTTGGTGGGTTCAAAGGTGATAGTCTACACCGATCATGCTGCATTGCGCCACATCTATGCTAAAAAGGAGACTAAGCCAAGGCTCCTTAGATGGATCTTGCTTCTTCAAGAGTTTGACATGGAGATAGTTGACAAGAAGGGTGTGGAAAATGGTGTAGCTGATAATTTGTCAAGAATGAGGATTGAGGATGCCTTGCCAATCAATGATTCCCTACCGGAGGAGCAAATTATGATGATCAAGAGCATTGCTAGTGCACATGGAGTTGGAAGGAAGCTAGAAGAGATTCAAGGTATAGAGGTCAAGGGTGAGCCTTGGTATGCTGATTTTGTTAACTACTTGGTGTGCAATGAGGAACCAACACATCTCAACACCTATCATAAGAAAAAGTTTATGAGGGATGTATCACACTTCTATTGGGATGAGCCTTATCTCTACAAAAGGTGTGCTGATGGGATCTATAGAAGATGTGTGGCACAAGAAGAGGTTGAGAGTGTGATTTTTCATTGCCATGGGTCCAAGTATGGGGGTCATTTTGCCACTTTCAAGACAGCTACAAAGGTTCTTCAAAGCGGATTTTGGTGGCCTACATTGTTCAAGGACACTCATGAGTTCATCAAGACATGTGAACCTTGCCAAAAGAAGGGAAACATAAGCAAGAGGGATGAGATGCCCCAAAACCCTATCTTAGAAGTGGAGTTGTTTGATGTATGGGGCATAGACTTCATGGGACCTTTCCCATCTTCTTATGGAAACAAGTATATCTTGGTAGCTGTTAATTATGTCTCCAAGTGGGTGGAAGCCATTGCTAGTCCTACTAATGACTCCAAGGTTGTGGTAAATATGTTCAAGAGTATAATCTTCCCAAGGTTTGGTGTACCAAGAGTTGTGATTAGTGATGGGGGAAGCCATTTCATCAACAAGGTCTTTGAAGGGTTATTGAGCAAGCATGGTGTCAAGCATAAGGTAGCCACTCCTTACCATCCTCAAACTAGTGGTCAAGTGGAAGTCTCAAACCGTGAGATCAAGGCTATTCTAGAAAAAACTGTGGGTATAACAAGAAAGGATTGGACAATCAAGCTTGATGATACTTTGTGGGCTTATAGAACAGCTTTCAAAACACCAATTGGGAGGTCTCCTTTCAACCTTGTGTATGGGAAAGCTTGCCATTTATCAGTGGAGAATGAACACAAGGCTTTGTGGGCTGTAAAGCTTCTCAACTACAACATAAAGACAGCTCAAGAGAGGAGATTGATTCAACTCCAAGAGCTTGAGGAGATTAGGCTTGAGTCTTATGAAAGCTCAAGGATCTACAAGGAGAGAACCAAGGCTTTCCATGACAAGAGGATTGTGAAGAAAGAGCTGAGTGTTGGTGACAAAGTTCTTCTCTACAATTCAAGATTGAAGTTGTTCCCAGGTAAGCTCAAGTCAAGGTGGGGAGGTCTTTTTGAGATTCAAGAAGTGTTGCCTTATGGAGCCATCACCTTGATTGGGAAGAATGGGGAGAGTTTCACAGTCAATGGCCATAGGATCAAGCCATACTTGGTGAATGAGTCTAAGGAAGAGGCAAGCTCATGTTCTCTTCAAGATCCCACTCTTACCTAAAAGGTTTGAAAAGTCGAGCTAATGACGTTAAACAAGCGCTCTTGGGAGGCATTCTCATGGTTATCCTTGTATATATTCTTGATTTAGCTCTATGATTTTGTTTCTTTGAGTTTTTGAAAGTTTTAGGTTGAGTATGGAGGCCATTGACTTGAAGAAAAGGTGAAGAAGAAAAGTTTACAAACGGTTCGACCAGTATGTTCGACGAACACGTCAAACCAACATTCCAGGGGCAAAGTTCGACGAGATTGTTCGACGAACATGTCGAACCAACATTCCAGGGGCAAAGTTTGACGAGATTGTTCGACGAACACGTCGAACCAACATTCCAGGGGCAAAGTTCGACGTGTGTGTTCGACGAACTTGTCGAACATCTTCTAAAAATCAGGTTTGCTTGACTTTTCTTCCTTCCTTTGACCGGTTTAATGTTGACTCCCTCACTTAGATTAAACCGATTTTAGGAAACCTTTGCCTTTGTCCCAATCAGTAGACACGATAGAAGGAGGCTCTAGACAAAGCAGAGTTTGTTGGCAATCGGGTCTGCCATAGTCTCAGCCACATATCGCTTCACTCGGATCTCTCGTGCTTTTCTTTCAGCACCCTCAGTGCCAGCTAAGTATTGTCTCATTTCATCCAAGACCTCCTCAGTAATACGAGGTCTACCCGAAACCGGATTGATCCCCACCTGGTCTTCTTCGAGTACCCCAAACAACAAATCAGATTCCTTGAAGACTTGTTGCTAAAACTTTGTCGCATCAATCACTCTTTTCCGACTTTCGGCCGCTTTCTCCTGGTTTCTCTTAAACAGCCTTGGGCACTTGTCTCTGTCATGAGTTAACATTTGGGGGGAAGTACACCTCCTCTGTATTTTTTTGTAGAAATAGGAGATGTTGATATGGGCCTTGGATGGAAGGTTTATGACTTCGAATCTTCTCATAGGTTTATTGACATCCAACAAAATCCTGACCCTTATGAAATCCTCCTTATGTGGTTTGGAAGGGTCAAAGATCGCTTATGTAACTCTTCCCGCAAATCCACCAAAAGTCATAATGGTTGCTAACATATAGTTATTCACCGGAATATTCTTCGTCTGAACCCAGACGGGCAACAAGTTTAGGAACTCCACTGGCGGGTACTCGGTCCATCGCTGAAAAACAAAGGACCAAGATTTCCTCCAAGTCCTTCTCATTTTTGAAGAAGAACTGAAAAAGATCTCTTGACAGAGCTATCCCTATACTGTCCGGTTTAAGCCACTTTTTGGCATCTCTATTATGAACTTAGCCATATTCTGGAAATCGGGATATCGGGATTCAATAGACGACCTAGGATCCTATTACCGTTGTTACCGCTTGAACTAAATTGTGGCAGATCTGGAAGATCGAACGGAGCCTCATCCTCATCTAGCGAGAGGTCCGTTAGAGCCTTGTTGATACTTGATGCCATCAGCGAAAAAGGAAACGAGGGAAGACTTTTAGTTAAAAAGAGGGTCCTAAGCGAAAAAGGAAACGAGGTAGAATGCGTCGATGAATCTGTAAAAAAATTCATGTCCATACATCAATACATATATTTTGAAAGTAACATTTAAACTTATGTTATCATTTAAGTTTATATATTATTTATGCAGTAATAGGTTATGCCTACTTCTTGTTTATATTATTTTTATGCATTTAAATTTATATATTACGTATGCAGTGTAAGAGTATCTCTATTGATGAGATATTGGTGGCTAGTATTTTAACTACTTGATCAATGACCCACCACTTATAACCGTTGCAGTATAATAGCACTTCGATTATATATGGCGTTAAAAGTCAAGCTTGGTATGAAAGGTTTGGTTTTTACAACCTAAACTACAAAAGACTTGGACTTGTGTCACTCATGACCATAAAAATATAAACTTTAATCTATTTGATCACGAAATAAAAACTTAAACGATGAAAGATTTAAACTTTAAGGTTAAAAGAAGGATCAAGATGGGTTTTGTGGACTAGGAAACTCTAGGATTGATTAATAAGCAAGGCTTTAGATCACATCAAGACTTAGTCTTGATGGTGATTCTTAGGTAAAGGGATCCACAAATCGGTTAGTCCATGGTGTTTGGGTCTACCCTCTTTGAATCTCTATCACCATATATTAGCTCTCGCAAAGCGGTACAATAGAAAAGACAAGAAAGAATATTCGCCCCTATTAAACCGTAAAACCCCTTAGACAACTAATGTCTTAGGCTAAGAAGGGTTAAACTCTTGTTCATGGTTCCGGCTAATCTCACACGTGGTGTTCAGGAAAGACGCCTATGGACATTAGACTAGGTGATCAATCTAGACTAAGCATGAGTAATGATAAACAAGAAATAATCAAGATTTATGTTCTACCTAAGCAAGATATACTAATCTGAAAGCCCCTTGATTCTTTTAACCCATCAAAATCCTAAAAAAGACTACTACGCGCCATTAGAGAAGTTTCAAAATTCATGGGGATAAGAAGACTACTCATAGCTCGAAAGATAGTCTAAAACGAGAAAAGAAATAAACTTTACCAATAAATGCTAAAAAATAAGTCTTGATTAAGTTTAAAAGATCATAAAAGTTCAAGCTTTTAAGAAAGTTTTAATTGTGAAAAACAGAGAGTTTGCGTTTAAAAAGAGAGAGATAAAAATCTAAAGTTGGACGAGAGAGAGAGAAGGATAAATAAACACTTGTATTTATATATAAAAGAGGAAAAACCCTACATGCAGGACCACTTGCCCGAAATGGATACATTCTTGGCGTGTAGCGTTTCGTTGTGATGTTGTTGGATAAAGCCGTTATGCTGGATATCTTGAACTTCAGGTGGCTTTATTTCGACTTCTGGTTTCGGGGTCATCCCGTGGTGAAGTCCTTCGCCTGCTGCCTCGGTGTAGGGATCTTTCCCTTTTGCGCGTCTGATATATGTCTGAGAGAGCATCTTGTTGTACTTGGCTTCGGGGTGTCTCCATCGGGATCAAGCCGCTTTCATCCTTCGAGGTTCCTTCCTTGTGCTTGCCTATATCGGCTTGGAAGCCATTGTTGTTGCCCGATGTAGGGAGGGAAATCGTCTATCTCCTCCTCTTCCTTTGATCTCTCTTTGAACCTTCTTCTTTGGACCAATCTCCATGCATCTCTTGTACCTGATAAACACTCCAAACATGCAAGAATATGCAAAAACATAACCTAATACATTCTAGACCTAACACGAGTGCATACGGTACAAACACAAAGGTAAATGTGCATGAGTGCAATCTTAACTATCATGAAATGAATGTGAGAAAGTATAATTTGCAGGGATATCAGATATCTATCGAGCATTTCACTAATTTAATATTAATATTTTTAATATATTTTATTTTGAGAACTCCATCATAATTTTCTTTTTCCGTTGGTGAGATACCCATCAAAATTTTCATCAATAACATATTAATATTTTTAGTATAATTTTATATTTTTAGTGTCATTTAATTTGAAAATCTTTATAATAATTTTTATTTTAGATTATAAAATATTTTATTAATAACTGTTCAAATCTCAGAAAATAATAATTATATATAATTTTAACTAATATTAGTATTATTGTATTAATTTTAACTAATATCAATTAAAAATAATATCAATATATAATTTAAACTTATGCATAATGAAACTTAAAAGAAAGGTAATTTTTGTATGATCTATTAAAAATTAATAATTAAAAATAACAATATATAAACTATTTAATCAATATTATAAACTACTCCCTCCGTTTCATAAAGAGTGTTATTTTAAGATTTTATTTTTGTTTCACAAAGAGTGTCGTTTTATATTTTCAATGCATAAATTTGAATAAAAATCCAGTTTTAACCCTATTCATTTATTGTATTAACAAGAGAAATAAATTTATTTAGAGTATTGATAAGGGATAAAGTAGAAGTTTTTATGGTTTTCTTAATATGTGTGAAAACCTTCAAAGTGACACTTTTTGTGAAACAGAGGGAGTATATATTTGATTTATTATAAAATAACCTGAACCACTAATAAACAGACATGTATCTCATTTGAGAGGTTCTTATGGAATTCTCATTTGAGGATTGATTCATTGCATTAAATCAAATACATATTGCAAAAATCTGAACCACTAATAAACATGCATGCATCTCCTAGCGTATCTCACATATATTTTACGAATATAATTTAATAATATAATTATATTTTAAATATAAAATGAAGTAAACCACTCACACAATGTCATATGTCTCTGGAGTCTCTCAAATTTGTTTGAGACGTCTCTCAAACGGAACCATCTGTGATTCTCTCTCTTCCTTTTTTTTTTTTTTTTAATGCTGAGATACGGGGTGAGATACCCTATTGGAGATGCTCTAAGGTTATACCTACTTATAATTTTTATGGTAGGCTCTTCTTTCTTAAATCTATACTAGGCTGTACCTCCTCAAATCTATGGCACGCTTTATCTTCTCAAAATCTACAGTAGACTTTGCCTCCTCAATCATATATGGAAGGTCATGCCTCTTAAAATATTTTTTTTTATGTCATGTCGTGGTTATGTTTTAAGTTTTCAAAATTTTATTGTTTTTTTTAAAAGTGAAAATCTAAATTTGTGGTTAAAAAATTGTTTTATATTGTCGATCGGTCGAATCAACATCAAATGAGAAAAAGGAAAGACTAATATATTTACGCCACAACATTCATGATGGTTTATAAGATAAATACATTACGAGAAAAGATCTGGAAGATCTTTGGCAATGACTTAAAGCCATAAATGACTAGTTGAATCACCAGGTGAGAAAAGTTACCCATCACTCGGAGTGAATAAAATAATGAACTCGTGATGATTAACCATCAAACGAGTTCCATTGGATCAGCTCCATTCCCATAAAGAAATGGTTAGTCATCCGCATCATTAAAAAAGACCAAAAAAAGGATGTTGTGATCAACTTTATCTCTCATGAAGCTGGATCTTCCTTTAATGGATTAAATGATGATGTTCATTTTGATGTTGTTGATTTTCTTGTTGATCCTAAAGTATCAACGTGAAACAAAAGGATTAAAATCGATAAAGTGTCTTTGAAGAAGACATGAAAAGCAAAAAACTTTATGTTATTTTTAATAATCAGCGTTCTATGATTTGGTTTTTTCAAAAAATTCTCAAAAAGGTTTCTAGAAGACTTTTTGTTTATTAATTGATAGAATGTTTGGATACTAGAATATGTCAAAGTTTGAGATTCAAAATGAAGTTTCATGTCTAGTAGACAATGTTACGACACACACAATTTTTAAATATTAATAATATTTCTCATATCTCAAAAAAAACAAAAAAACTGAAAGCGTTATTACCATATCTGGTTTGCAAAAATTATAAAAAGCTTCAGAAGAGAAAAAAAAATTATGCTAAGTGGAAAAAAGTTTGAGGTGCATGATTCACTATATTCCTTCACAAAGAGTGTTATTTTGACTCTTGATTTTTGTTTCACATAGAGTGTCACTTTGTGTTTTCAATGCAATTTTTTAAACTAAATCTCAGTTTTATTCCTACTATTTTAACTTATTAATTAGAGAGAGAAATTGATTTAGTATATTAATAAAGGGCATAAAAGAGATTTATAAGTTTTTCTTAATTTATGTGAAAAATATCAGAATGACACTATTTGTGAAATAGAGGGAGTATTATTTTAAGCTTTTGTCTCTTTCTCTCTTTTTTTTTTTTTGGGCAAATCTCTTTCTCTCTAAACACTTTAAAACACTTAGATTTTGCTTAGCCTCCGAGACTCAGTCTCACCCACTTTCCAGCCATCTCGTTCTCGATCCTCTTATGCTTCTTTTCTTTCCCGTCAATATACATAGACTCCGAGGACTCATTCTTTCCTTCGAGCCAGAGTCACTTCAGCATTTCTTCTCGTTTTTTTTTTCTGATTTTTGACGCATCATACTATGATTTTTTCTTGATTTTCTTATTTCCATCACTAAGTCAGTTATCTCATAACACCTAAAAACTAACAACGAATAGCCACGTATTTACCTACCAACGAATAAGCACATCGAATTCATCCGTCGCTATTTTACAATGACATATTTTTGAAGTCATCATTGCTAAATAAAAAGTAATTAGGATGTAGTTAATCATTTGCCATGACATTTTATCATAAACTAACAACAATTTAAACGTTATAAATTGATGTACCCAAATTTTAATCCTAAAAATATTGTAAGTGTATAACACAGTAATATTTAGTATTCGATTCATTGAAAACCAAAAAATTTCTGAGAGGATCCATTCCCGTCATTTTGGTGCCCTAGGTCTCGCGCCCTAACTTGAACCACAAACAACACCTGCACACACTAAAGAGGGGAAAAGGGGGTGAGCAACGAATTACTCAATGAGGAGATCACTTCCGCCCACACGATACTTAACACTAATAATCATTGCATTAGCAATTACTAACTCTAGACAATCATTCACACAACAATCACTTTTCAAATTCACACATATCAAAATAATAATCGCATCACGACTCCATTCACATCACATATGACACTAACACCTGACACACTGGGCTGGCCGTCACCTCGAAAGGTCGTACGCCACCTTTGGCTCGTCAGCCGGTTTACGGGCTTCGACGGGATCGCCATGTCCTCGTCCTCAGTCCGACTACACACAATCATCACATATTATCCACCATATACCATCATCACAACAACTAACTTTATCATTAATATTCATCATCACACATTATCACATTTCACCAATCACACAACCAAACAATTACCTAGACCTAGTATTTACTAACACTAAATGATTAGTACTGATAAATATCTACGGATCCCGCCCTCACCTTTGCCACTTTGATGCTGAATACCAACTCATCTCCTTTCCAATCTCTTGGACAGATTCACAGCCTCAACTTCAACAGCATGATTTCATATGCTCCTGTGTCGCATAGAGGTTATCCTTGAACCGAGAGAAATATGCATGTCTCCTGAGAGTCTCTGCAAAGTTTCAGGTCAAACAAACGTCGTTTGCCTAATCAACTAACTCAATCGGCTAGACTCGTCTGATCTGCTCGCTGCACCGAACAATCGCGGTAAAACTGTTATAACTCCCCGAAAACAATAGCAATCACAGAGATATTTAACATACCTCTATCTCTATGGGTTATGGATCTTCTTACCAAAAATCAGCTGACACGCATCACAGAATCTCTCTAAACGCGACTTCTTCTCTCTCTGGTCTCAGACTTGCACTACACAAATCAGGTCCAGAAACACATTCATAACTTTCATACCAAAATCCCAAATGACAATATGCTTTCGTCTATGAACAGGTGTTAGAGTCAGGGATTTCCTTACCAAATTTCAGATCGATCGGGATAGATTTACTCATTTGTTTCCTTCCTCCATTACAACTGGACAGATTCGCGCTGGTTAGAGATTCGGGCAGAATTACCAGACAAAAAGAATCCACGATAACTTCCGACACATACCTCCGTTACGAGCGATATAGACCTTTCTGGAAAGCTAAGACTCGGGGCTTTCTATCCATATGTAATAGATCACATAGTTGTTCACGGTTCGCCGGCAAAACGTCTAACAAGGTGTCGGATGGATGATGATCTCCTTCTTCTCTCTCCCTCTTCTTCTCGTTCTCTCTTCTTATCCCTCACGATCTCTTTCTCTCTCCTTTTCTATTCTCTCTTCTCACGCTTCTCTTCCTCTCCTTCTCTTCCTCTCCTTCTCTCAGGTTTTCTTCTTCTCACGTTTTGCTTCTCTAGAGCGGCTAGGTTAACAAAGATGAAAGGAGATGCTTACACTCCCACATGTGCATGCGTTTTGGTGAAGACAACAAGGTGGTTTGGGCTATTGGGCCTAAATACTTGAAATTAAAATCTGGCCCAAAATTGTGAAATCCGGTCGTTACAATTTCACTACGAGACTATTGAGCCAATGTATCATATGACAAATCTTAAGGAATAAAGTCACAAAACTATTGTTGCATGTAAAATGTGTAGAGTTTCACATGTTCCAATTTTTGTTGTTGTTGTTGTTGTTGTTGTTAAAGTTTACTAAGCTGTGATTAATTAAATTATTATTGATTTTATATCCAATGACGTCATTTATGGGATAAGAGATACAAAATGTTTGATTTGAAAACCAACAACATGCACATCTCACGAAATGTTGCATTTCAAGAATAGATCTTCCCTTTTGCAGCAGGCCAGCCTAACTATAATCATGATTTCCTTTTTTATGCACAAGAATCTCTGGATATAAATAGTACTAGCACGGTTGATAGAGAAATTTCTGTAGTTGTAAGTGAATCTCCTACATTTGTGAATGATCTTATATATAATTGAATATTGATAGCTCTAGTCCTATAGATTCTTGTGAAAGAATTGAGTCAGAAGGGGTTAAAAGATTATCTAAGAAACCAGCATATTTTTTTGCAACAAGGGTTAAACCAATTGGCTTTGGCTCATGAATCAAACCAGCATATTTGCAAGACTATTATTGCAGTATATATATATGACTACAACAAATATACCGTATCATTTGCTGCTTATATGTCATATGAACAGCTCTCTGATGATTATAAGGCATATATATGCGCTCTCACTCAGCTTACAGAAAAAACCTCATTCAAACAAGCCAAGAATTTTGACGAATGGCTGCAAGTTATGAATGAGGAACTCAAAGCCCTTGAAAATACTCAGACTTGTGGTATTTGCTCTTTGCCTCCGGATAAGCCTGCCATAGACTGCAAATGGGTTTACAAACTCAAGCTGAATGCAGATGGGAGCTTAGAGCGTTACAAAGCGAGGTTAGTAGCTGAAGGCTATACTTAGAGAGAAGGAGTAGACTTTGTTGATACGTTTTCTCTAGTTGCCAAAATGATAACAGTGAAGGCGTTAGTGCAGTTTCTGCTGCAATGAATTGGAATTTAACACATATATCTTTAATGAGTTTCTGAAAAGGAATCTAGATCAGGAAATTTATATGATTGTGCCTCTACGATAGAAAATATGGAAAATTATTGCCTTCTAATGCAGTTTTGCAAATTGAAGAAGTCGTTATACGGTTTGAAGCAAGCTTCAAGACAATCGTTCATCAAGTTTAGTACAACTGGCTTTCAAAAGTCTCCTGAAGATCATAAAGTGGACTTAGCGATCGATCTGTAAGGATGAAAAACCAAGGAAATCATTGTTGACACTAAAATAATTTTGAAGAGGCCATCTTTTAAGAATTAAACATTTTTTTTTTTTGGTCAAAAGAGTTAAACTCTTTTTGCATGTGAAATGTGTAGAATTTCACAATTTTCTTGTTTTTCGTAACAGTTTTCAAAACATGAGACTAAAATATTATGAAATTCATATTATAGTCGAAATGAATACGTATTATTTAGTCAAACTAACTTGTCAATGAGCCAATAAGAGACGGCCCGCTCCCCTAAGTTTATAATAAGGGAATGAGCACATTACACGATGTCAACAATTAAAATAACATTTAACAAAAAATAATATTCTTTCTGTTTTTTATTAAGTATCGTTTTAGCATATTTCACACAGATTAAGAAAACATTAAATTTTTCTGTTTTATCCTTCGTTAAAATAACATTTTGTTTGATAAGAATAATTAATAAGCTGAAAGGGTAGGGATAAACTGGAAAATTTATCATAAATCCGCATTGAAATCTGAGAACGACAATTATTTGTAAACAAAAAAATAAGTTTAGAACGACACTTAAATCAAAACGGAGGAAGTAGTAATAACAAATATTAATATCATATGGATAGAACTCGTGTTGGAATATTATAAAAAATGTTTGTATATATATGTATCCAACTAACTTTGAGACTAAGATCCTAAAATATTGCTGCATGCATGTGTATTGTGCTGAAATTTTCTAATAATTTATTCTTCGTGTGACCCTTTAAAAAGGGCTCGATCGGAATGAGATGTACACAACACAAAAACTTGTACTCATAGCTAAAAGAAGAATCTAAACGCAAAACAAAGATAATCTTCGATGGCTAGCAACGGCAACGACAACTGCAACACAAATGCCAACGTTTGGCAGTTCAAAGGAAACGGTGCGACGAGTGATGCAGCTGCAATAACGTTGAGAAAGCTTGTCTTTGGGATGTTTAAAAACTGCAACTTGAGCACTGGAAAGACCATTTTGCCCTCCGTCACTAACAGCTTCAAAACTTGCCCTGAAGCGGAGGAAGCTGTCGTTGCAGCCGTCCGCGGCGGGATGGCCAACTCTTATGCACCTAACCCCGGTATTTTCAAGGCTAGAAGGTTTGATTTGAAAATTCACATTTTTCAAAAAAAAAACTAAAGAACAAAATCTTAAGATGACTTTTTGAGTGACCAAATTATATAGTTCATTAACTGTTTGCCTCCTTTTTTCTCAGAGCGGTGGCAGATTATCTAAACGGGGAGCTTCCGACTAAGCTAAGTCCAGAGGATGTGTACATCACCGGAGGATGCAACCAAGCGATAGAGATCTTATTGGATTTTTTTTCCGGAAATCCAGCCGCAAACATTTTGCTCCCAAGACCCGGCTATCCTCACTATGATGCCCGCGCAGTCTATAGCGGTCTCGAGATTCGCAAATACGATCTCCTTCCCACAAGGGATTGGGAGATCGATCTTGACGGCCTCGAGGCTGCTGCAGATGAGAATACCGTCGCATTGGTTCTCATCAATCCCAACAATCCATGTGGAAACGTCTACTCCTACGATCATCTTAACAAGGTATAAATTTTTTCATATTCGATACAGATCACACATGTATATAAGATTAAAAAGATTTGTTGGTAAACGAACAAACATTTTTTTTGTTTGGATTGATCAATTTTTAGGTTGCGGAGATTGCTAGGAAACTCGGTATAATGGTAATATCCGACGAAGTATATGATCATATTGTATTTGGAGACAGGCCCTTTGTTCCCATGAGGATGTTCGCATTGATAGCTCCCGTGATAACGCTCGGATCAATATCCAAAGGATGGGTTGTACCGGGCTGGAGAATCGGTTGGATCGCCATGAATGATTCTAAAGGCATTCTTAAACATACAGGGGTTAGTCAATTTCCTTTAATGGATTTCTTTTACAACGGAAAGTTTAATATCCAATATCATAGAGTTGATGTTCGCCATACATTATCATACAAAACCCTAATTTAACAATATATTTGTGCACACTCATTAAGAATAGTCTAGTTAATATTTTGAGTCTTTTGTTGACACCAGGTAGTTCAAGCACTAGAGGATTGTCTTGATTTAACGCCACAACCTTCATTTATTCTTCAGGTTCGTAGTCTCTCACTATGCACTAAACATCATCATACTAAAGCTATAAGCTCTTAACATATATAATTATTAATGTGAGTTTGCATCTTTATGTATTGTGATAGGAAGCACTTCCTGGTATATTGGAGAAAACACCTAAACAGTTCTTCGACAAGAAGAATAAAGCCATGAGACGCAACGTAGAGCTTTCATATGAGAGGCTCAAGGACATTCCTTGTCTATTTTGCCCCAAGAAACCTGAATCTTGTTCTTACTTATGGATACTTTCTTTTTCTTGGATTTAGGATATGCAGTATAGATGTTTTATTTTCGTATATTATCAGGGAATACAAATTTATAATCTACATATATATGGATCATAACTTTATAATCGATATATATATTACTAACTAGTTTAGACCATATTTATTGCAGTTAAAGCTTGACACATCAATGTTGGATAATATCAAAAGTGATTTTGATTTCTGCACGAAGGTAGTCAGTGAAGAGAGTCTTGTCCTTGTACCAGGTATGATCTCTTTAACAATATATGAAAAACTTGGGCCCCCCATAATCATCTTCATGCATATGGTTTCAATTAATTAAGTTTAATCCTTATTGTTGAAATTTTGTAGGAGTGGCTTTAGGAGCGAATAATTGGGTGAGGATATCGATCGGAACTGAAGAATCGGAGTTAGAGGAAGTGTTTGACAGATTAAGAAGTTTCTATGGTCGTCATGGCATTTCCAAAGAAGCTACCAAACTCGATGGTCATACCATTAATCAGAGAGTTATCTCTGTTATCTAATTGTAGTTATATTATGCTACAAGTCCACATTATATTTTTTGTTTATCTCTCTATTTATCCTTGTAACGAAATAACGATTTGACAAAAACACATGGACAATTTTTTTAATTATATACAACGTCTTTTCTATTTTAAAATCATTTGGAAAAAAAATTGGTTTCAACCAGTATTTTGAAATGTGGTGTAAGTAGCCGTTTAAGTGATATACCACTACAAGAAAACACACCTCTTCATGACCACATTTCTGACGATTTTTATTTGTCAGAAATTTCAGATATATTTCTGACGAAATTCCAAGGAAATGAGAATCGTCGAAAATCCATCGGGAATTTCTGACGGATATAAAGTTGTGAAAAAATGGTTGTGAATTTCCGACGAATTCTCGATGGATACAACTATTAAAAATCTCGACCATTTTCCAATGATGCTATAGATCCGTTGAAGTTGTCGTTAGAATTTTCAAAATTCGTCAAAAATCCATTGGAAAATTTCGATGGTTTCCCGAGGGCTCCTGATCCATCGAGAATTTCTGACGAATTGATGTAATGTACAACAGTTTTCCTAAAAACAAGACAATATAAAGGCTGCAAGTGCACATCAATAAATTGTAATACTTTAGGTATCGAATCCACATAGAGTCTTGAGTACACAATGGTTTTCAAAATGATACGAAAGCTAAGTCAAAATATGATTTTGGGTTTTGATGCGAATGAAAGTAAAAAGACAGAAATGAAATGAAAGCAAATAGTAAGCAAATAATGATTTCTAAAGATATAAAACTTATGATTTAAAACGTTGGGATGTCGGAGAATCCTTAGGGGTCATGGTTTAGATTATTCAGACTTAGCAAACTAGAGGCAAACACCAGTATTTTCATCCTAGAGTCGAAACATCATCAAGTTCGATAATTTTCGTATGGTCTTGGCATAAAACCGACTTACATCTAACAATCTAAATCACATGTGTCAAATGAAACAGAGGCAAAATGATGCAGAGATCAATGAATTAGTTTCGATATCTCACTAAAATGCTTATAGTTGGCATTAGCGCTCTAAGAACCTAGCCTTACAATTTCATCTTCGGACAATCATGAGGTAGTGTTCAAGCATGAGTATCCTAACATCAATTACTAGATGATCAAACTAGAAGTATGCATTATGAGAGGAAGGACATAGAATCTACTTCTACTAAATGTAAGCGCCACTCTAGAATCATAAACCTATCTACCAAACCATAATTGAATCCCTTTTAGAGACCTTTAATCCCAACAAATGACTACTCACACACATTCATCAAACAACCAACAACAACAACAGAGATAAACATATTATTATTGATGAATTGAAAGAGAATATGGTTCAGAAAAAAACTCTTGGTGATGAAATCTTCTCCCAAAGCAACAAAGTCGCAAAATCTCAAATCAAAAACTATGAAAATCTAAAGAATTTTGAATGGTGGCTCCTCTAGTTTTCCCTTTGATTTTTAGGGCTCTCTGGTGTTTATATAGGTGAAGAGGTCGGCTAGGGTGAATTTGTGTGGTTAAAGACAAAATCTTTCAAGAAATGGAAACTTTCAATTTTCTCCGAACCATCGATCGATTGGCTTCATTGATCGATTGAACCAAATCATGTTAGATCGATTGGTCAGTTGATTCAGATATTACAGGGGCTTCTGCTCGGCTTGGATCGATCGCTGGGTCGATTCAAGACCAAAATTCTTCTGCTTGCTCCATTTCGTCGCCAGACGCACCAGTCTTCTGTTATTTGAGCATAACTTTTGATCCAACCATTTGATCGCCTTCAAATCACTTGAAGATGAAAGCTAGCATCCATGTCTATCTTGTGTTCAAATTTGGGGTAGGTTTGATGGTGGGAAGTCCTCCATCTAATGTCAAACTTTTAATGATCAAAAGCTATTCAATCTACAAAATGTCCAAAAACATCACATTATGCCCAAATACTCCAAATTATCTGTCAAATCTTTATAAACTCCAAAAATACTGAAACATTGGTTTATAATCAAGTAACAACAATTTCTCTATTAAAAACATATGAAAAGTACTAAAATACGTAGTATATCACGGAATCCCGACGCTAATATATATGTTAATATATCCGTTTGAAGTAGCCGTTTTATAGCCAATTGAAATTTTAAAATCCGTCGTAAATTCTTCGAGCATCCGTACAAAATCCACTATAAATATCTCTATACCGTCATTCACAACATTTTTTTTGGGTCAAAACCATCATTCACAACATAAACAAAACAAAAAACATACAAACTGTGTTCTTCAAACCCTTATGATTATTTTCGATCGTGGATGGACAAACCTGAGAATGATCCAGTGATGGGTCAACTAACAGATGAGTTCACACAAGGTGTTGAGAAGTTCATGACATTTGCATCAAACAATATCATGACATCAGAATACGGTAAAATGTATTGTCCATGTATAAAATGTTGGAATCATAGATTAGTCTATGTTAGAAAAGTATGGAATCACATGTATAGAATTGGATTTATGCCTGGTTACAAGATTTGGTATTCGCACGGGGAAACTGATTCAACGATGCAATATTATGGTAGCACTTCAGATAGGTTAAGCAGTATTGGAGGAACCAATACTATAAGTATATGTAAACGTAGGCACTGTTAAAATGGTGGATGATGCCTTTCGTGAAAACAAAGCATCGTATGTCGAGGATGGTAATATAATTAAGTAACTTAATTAAGAAGCCAATAGATTTTTTGACAAGCTAGATGCATCTAAGCAGCCATTATACAAATAATGTAGAGATGAAATATCGCCTCTATCAGCTGCAAGCAGGTTGATGACTATAAAGAAAAATTTCAAACTTGTATGAGGATTGTGTGGATGTGATAGCTGATTTTGCGAGAGATATTTTTTCTTGAAGTTAATATTTCACTGGCGTCATTCTACGAGATTCAAAAAACTTATAGCTGGTCTTGGATTGCCGTATCAGATGATAGAAGTGTGTATTGACAATTGTATGATCTACTGGAGAAAGGACGAAAACCGCTTGAAGGATCACTTTGTCACAAACTTTGGTATCAGGAAACAAGTGGCAGAGTACATGTTCCATATAAAAGGATGTAATGGGCAATATCTTATTGACGGTTGTGATGAGCACCACAATTGGCAAAAGAAGAGTATTTTTTTGGGAGTTGCCATATCGGAAGGACCATCTCTTGTGTCATAATCTAGATGTCATGCAAATTGAGAAGAAATTTTTTTAAAATTGATTATTTGCTAGCTTTTAATATAAACTGTTGTTTGGACCGATTTTACAGTGGCCAATCCCGGAGTGACACGTCGGCAAGAGGGCCCGCCAAGCAGTACACCTACCTGCAGACCTTCCCATAGGCACTGCTACCTATGGAACCGGCGCCAAAGGTAAAAAAAGATTAGGAACCTTTATCGGTTCCACAGGAGATGTGATCGCGTAAGAAGTATATAAATAGAAGAATGATCAAATCGAAGAGACGAGGTCACCCGGGGGAAGGCCAAAGAGGCGCCCGAAGAGACCGACAACACCACAAATACTAGTAGCCATCGCCAAAATAAGACCGAACGGACCTCATGACGGTATGTCTTCCTGATCATGTCTCATGAGATCCTGACGTAAGGTTAGTGGACATTCCTCGTCACTTAACCGCCATGAGAGCCCTTCCACTCTCTCTCACGCCGATAAAGGCCGATGCACCCAACCAATAGATAAACAGACAAGCGTTATGATCTTCGAATGTGACGCTTCACATAGAACTGCCATAAACTCACATTCTTGAGTACTTGTTCTCAGTGATGCTGCCTGACTTGGGGCGCTGGAGAACCTTTGGGAGGAAAACCCTTTCTCATTCCTTCTGCCTGAGGGTTGTCTAACCCCTCTGTTCAGGGTCCGGAGACCTGCCTCAACGCCGGTTCGAGTACTCATCCTCCCAGAGGACCGACCCGGGAAACGAAGTTCAAATACCCCAGAGAACATATCCCCCATTTGCATCCCCCAAAATGCTTCCGAACAACCTTACAATAAACACATAAATGTAAGTATAAGTTATGTGTTTTTTATGAATATAAAATACTGTTGTTAAGTCGATTCATATAAATGGTCGGAATAACTAACTTGTGCTTGGTTTTGTAAGTTATTTACTTTTCCTATGATAAGTTAATGGCGCCTACACCTTAAATTGTCCGAAATTTTTAAATTCGAAACACTAAACGCTAAATGGTTGGAAATCCCTCGTGAATTCCCGACAGATTTGCGATAAATCTTATTAAATTTGTTGGAAATCCGTAGAAAATTATCTAGGGATTTCCAACGGTTTTATATATTTTCATAACCATCTTCTATAAACGTATATAATTAACATTTACTCATATGTTGTAGTATGAACTTTTAACATTTTCACGAATTCCCAAATGATTTTGTAAGAGCCTTCAGAAATTTCTTGGGAATTTTCGACGGATTTCTGACCGTTTAGGATATAAACACCTCAAATTTAACAGTTTTTAAAAAGTTCATTCTTGGAAAAAGTTATAAGTTATATATTCAAACTGTTTTGTGTTTCTTTTTAAAAAGAACTCTATAATTTGCTAGCTTTTAATATAAACTATATAATAAACACATTACTCTAAGTATAAATTATATGTTTATTTATGAATGGAGAAAACCGTTGTTACGTCGATTCATATAAATGGTCGGAATAATTAACTTTTGTTCGAAATCTTTAAATTCGAAACCTTAAACGCTAAATTGTTGGAAATCTCTCTGAAATCCTGACGACGGATCTTATAAAATCCATGGGGAAATCAGTAGAAAATTTTCAAGGGACTTTCAACGTGCCTAATTACCATTTACAAATGTGTAGTAAACCGTGTTGACTTTTAACATTTTTGACGCATTCCCAAAAGATTTTGTAGAAGCCGTCAGAAATCATTCGATGAATATCTGACGGAATTCCAGCCGTTTAAGGCAAAAATATCTCAAAAAAATATCTCAAATTTAAAAATTTCGAAAAAGCTTGTTGATGCAGCACCGTTACCGTGATTGTCGAACCGCTTAACTATTGTTACTTGTTCGACAAGTTCTCGTTTTATTTGGTTTTCTTTTTATTTTCTTTATCAATAGATAAGTGATTTGGCTAAGTTTAAATCCCTTTGGGGATAGGTTTTTAGAGATTCATTGTGATCTCCTTAGCTTCTATTTATAGGGACTTTCGTGGATGTAATTCTTTAGATTTTGAAGATTGATTTGGTTTCAATAAAAGAGCTTTTACAAACACTGAGAAGAGTATTCTCGCAAACATTGTTCAACGTCGATTCCGACTACGAGCAAGATCCGAGAAAGACTTGAATTCTCCCGAAGAGTTTGATTCTTTTCTTGTTATAGCTTCCGCCCCCCTATCAGTTGGTATCACATTCAAATCGTTCTTGTGTGCCGTTGTTTTCGAGATGCCTCCGAAACAAACCAACAACAGACCTGTCGGTGACAATCATGGCCCCACAGCCGATTGGGCAGAGTTACATACATCGCTACTTGCGATGCAGGAGAATATGCAAGCGACAATACATGCTTCGTTTTGTTGGCCCGTTTGGATGCTCGCAACCCAGTTCGGATTAATAACGACGGTGGTAATCCATTCGGAAATCAGCAACAAGAAGGTAATGCTGAAGACGAGGAAGATGAATACCATCGCCGAGTGCGACGCGACGATAACCGTTGGGAATCGGGATTCAAGGTGGATATTCCGGAGTTTCATGGCGGCGTCAAAGGTGAATCTCTAATCGACTGGATCACTGCCGTCGAAGAGGTTTTGGATTTCAAAAACGTCCCCGACGAGCGACGTGTTCCCCTCGTCGCAACGAAGTTCAGAAATCACGCCGCATCCTGGTGGCAACAACTTAAGGCTACTCGAACACGCACGAGTAAGGAGCCGATTCGCTCTTGGGAAAAGCTCAAGCGCCATCTACGTAAAACATTCCTTCCGCACAATTACTTACGATCGGACAACATTCACGCATCTTCAGAACTTGAAACAAGGTTCTCGTTCCGTGGATGATTACGCGGAAGAGTTTTATGTGCTTCTGACGAGAAACGAGATACGAGACAACGAAGTTCAAATCGTCTCTCGTTTCATTGGGGGATTGCGTCCTCAGCTCCAAAACGCCTTATCCCAATTCAACCCTGTTACAGTTGCAGAAGCACATCGTCGAGCTGCTTCGCTCGAACAACAGTTCCGTTTGTCTAGCTGGTCAACGCAATCGACTAAACCGCGCTTACCAGAACAAGCCATCGGACAAACGACACAGTGAACTCGCGAAACGGGTGACGCTTCGCGTTCTCAAGCAACAGGCGAGGACCTCGGGCTGCGACGTTCTACCCGGCCCAACGCCTTGCGATGCTTCGCTTGTGACGATCCGGGTCATCGCCAGACAGCTTGTCCCAACCAAGCTCGGCGTGGACTTCTTCTAGAGGATACTACAGATGACCGTCCTCCGATTTATGACTCCGCAGGCGAAGACGAACATCAAGATTTGCCTTTGGAACCTACGCATGGAGATACGGGTATGCTAATGGTGTTGAAGCGGACTTGTTTGGTACCACCAAGTCGTGGAGATTTATGGTTACGGACGAATATATTTAAATCGACATGTACGATTCGGGGAAAAATATGCTCCTTCATTATTGATTCGGGAAGCTCTCGTAATGTCATCGCCGAGGAAGCCGTTCACATGCTCGGGTTGCCGTACGAAATTCATCCCAAACCGTATTCGCTCACATGGGTACAAGATGGGGTTGCGGTTCATGTCACACATCGTTCCCTTGTCCCACTTTCGATTGGGCCTCATTACAAGGATCGCTTCTATTGCGACATCGCTCCAATGGATGTTAGCCATCTCATACTCGGACGACCTTGGGAGTTCGATCGCAAGATTGTTCACGACGGAGCTAAGAACACCTACAGTTTCATATGGGAAACACATCAAATCTTGTTACTCCCCTCGCGGGAGCAGTGGTCTTCACCAACGCAGCCACGGGAACCTACTTTGCCTCCTCCACCTAACACCACGGGCTCCCCAGATACTCGTATGTGCTATTTCAGCGTGTTTGACGAGGAATTCAAGAAGGAAGGTTTCATGTTTGTTCTCTTATCCACACAAGAGACCGCTACATATGCACGCCCTTCATCCCGTTTTGCGAGTGTTCTCGATGATTTCGCGGATGTGTTTCCAGCGGAGTTGCCGAAGGAATTACCCCCACTCCGCGACATTCAGCATCAAATAGATTTGGTTCCGGGTGCGACGCTTCCCAATCGTCCGCATTATAGGATGAGTCCTACAGAGCACGAGGAGCTCAGGCGTCAAGTCGAGGACTTGCTCAGCCGCGGGCACATTCGCGAGAGCTTGAGCCCCTGCGCGGTACCAGCTTTGTTAATCCCTAAAAGGGATGGTTCTTGGCGTATGTGTGTCGACAGTCGCGCCATCAACAAAATTACCATTCGCTATAGATTTCCGATCCCTCGTCTTGATGATCTGCTTGATCAAATTGGCTCGGCATCAATTTTTTCCAAGATTGTTCTAAAGAGTGGTTACCACCAGATTCGTATTCGTCCGGGTGATGAATGGAAGACAGCTTTTAAGACGCGGGAAGGGTTATTTGAGTGGCTCGTAATGCCGTTTGGTCTGTCTAACGCCCCTAGTACGTTTATGCGGATCATGAACCAAGCGCTTCGCCCTTTCATCGGCAAGTTTGTGGTGGTTTATTTTGACGACATCCTTATTTTTAGTTCTTCCGCGTCTGAACATGAAAGCCACCTGCGTGCAGTCTTGAGCGTGTTGCGAAAGGAGCAGTTCTTTGCTGGGAAACAAAAGTGCGGGTTTGGGATGTCTCAAGTCTTGTTTCTTGGGTATGTTGTTTCCGACAAAGGTCTTTCTGTGGACCTCTCAAAGATCGAGGCTGTGAGATTGTGGCCTACCCCTCGTACTGTTTTCGACGTTCGGAGTTTTCACGGCTTGGAATCGTTTTATAAGCGTTTCGTTCCGCATTTCAGTTCTATCATGGCTCCCATTACTAGTTGTATGCGTGAAGGGAAATTTGTTTGGTCGCAAGAGGCTAACGACACATTTCTCCTCATCAAGGACAAGTTAACTTCGGCCCCTGTGTTGGTTCTTCCGGACTTTGCCATTACCTTTGAGCTTCATTGTGATGCGTCGAAATTGGGTATTGGTGCTGTGTTAAGCCAACAAGGTAAACCTGTGGCTTATTTCAGTGAGAAGTTAGCAGGTGATCGGGGGAGTTACAGTACCTATGATGTTGAATTTTACGCAATAGTCCAAGCTATTAAACATTGGCGCCATTATTTGGTCCATCGGGATTTTGTACTCTTCACTGATCATGATGCATTGCGTCACTTGGACAGTCAAGCTACGGTCTCGTCTCGGCATGGCACTTGGATAGCTTTTCTCCAACAGTTTACGTTTCTATTCGGCATCAATCGGGCAAGACGACTAAAGTAGATGATGCCTTGAGCCGGCATCATACACTGCTCACCACGTTGCACACTTCTATTACGGGCTTTGACGCGTTTAGTGACCTTTATGCTTTCGACCCATTCTTTGCTCGTGTTTGGTCAGATGTGGATGCGGGTTTAGCTTCTAAGTTCACAAAGCAGTAAGGTTTTCTCTTCCTAGGGTTGCGTTTGTGCGTCCCGGATTGTAGATGGCGTTTGCGGATTGTGAGTGAGTTGCATAATGAAGGTCATGTTGGTCATGATAGGACATTGAATCTTGTTACTACTTCCTATTTCTGGCCTACTTTGCGTCGTGACATTGAGAGATTTGTCTCTCGCTGTCGAGTGTGTCAGCTCGCTAAGGGTTCGGCGTCAAATGCAGGGTTGTACATACCATTTCCGGTGCCAGACAAACGGTGGTCCCATGTTAGTATGGATTTTGTCCTCGGCTTGCCATGCACTCAACGGGGGAATGATTCCATTTTTGTCGTCGTGGACAGATTTTCGAAGATGGCTCATTTCATTACATGTAAAAAGACCGTCGATGCTTTGAATGTGGCGACGTTGTTCTTTCGTGAGGTGTACCGTTTGCATGGACTGCTCTCGACAATTGTTTCTGATCGTAATACGCGTTTTCTTAGTCACTTTTGGTGTTCCCTTTGGAAGTTGTTGCGGACAACTTTGGACATGAGCACGGCATATCACCCGCAATCAGATGGTCAGACGGAGGTCACCAATCGTTCTTTGGGTAATCTACTTCGTTGTCTTGTGGGTGACAACATCAAGAGTTAGGATGTCAAACTTTGTCAGGCATAGTTTGCCCATAATCACGCCACCAACCGCAGTTCGGGGTTTAGTCCTTTTCGGGTTGTTTATGGGATTGTGCCGCGTTGCCCGTTGGACCTTGCACCTACTCCGGACCGTACGCGCTTACAGGGTCAGGCTGTGGACCTTGTGGACGAGTTACAAGACGTGCATCGTCAGACTAAGGCCAATTTGGAAATCGCGAACAACGCTTACAAAGTTCGAGCAGATGTGAAACGTCGCGAGTTGCGCTTTGAGCCGGGTGATCTTGTTTGGGTCGTTCTCACTAAAGATCGTATGCCGGCACATGAATATAACAAGCTGAAGTCGCGAAAGTTAGGACCCGTCGAAGTCCTTGAACGCATCAATGATAACGCCTATCACCTACGTTTGCCTTCTCATATACGCACCGTGGATGTCTTCAACGTAAAATACCTTTCACCTTTTCGAGGCGACAACCCGGAGCCAGATTCGAGGGCGAATCTTCTCCAACCAGGAGGGACCTGATGCAGCGCCGTTACCGTGATTGTCGAACCGCTTAACTATTGTTACTTGTTCGACAAGTTCTCGTTTTATTTGGTTTTATTTTTATTTTCTTTATCAATAGATAAGTGATTTGACTAAGTTTAAATCCCTTTGGGGATAGGTTTTTAGAGATTCATTGTGATCTCCTTAGCTTATATTTATAGGGACTTTCGTGGATGTAATTCTTCAGATTTTGAAGATTGATTTGGTTTCAATAAAAGAGCTTTTACAAGCACTAAGAAGAGTATTCTCGCAAACATTGTTCAACGTCGATTCCGACTACGAGCAAGATCTGAGAAAGACTTGAATTCTCCCGGAGAGTTTGATTATTTTCTTGTTATAGCTTCCGCCCCCTTATCACTTGTTCTTAAAAAAATCATAAGTTTTATATTCAAACTGTTTTGTGTAAAACTTTTTTTAAAAATCTATCATTTGCTAGATTTTAATGTAAACCGTACAACAAACATATATATAAATGAAAGTATAAGTTATATGTTTCTTTATGAATCGATAATACCCGTTGTTAAGTCGATTCATATAAGGTCGAAATATCTAACTTTTTTTTGGTTTTATGTGTTATTTTCTATTTGTATGATAAATTTATAACCTCTATATCTTGAATTGTCCGAAATCTTTAAATTCAAAACCTCAAACGGTAAATGGTTGGAAATCCCTCGTGAATTCCCGACGAATCTTGTAAATTCCCAAGGGGTTTCCAACAAATTTAGATATTTACATAATCATCTTCTATAAACGTGTATGTTTAACATTTACACATGTGTTGTAAACCGTGTGGATTTTTAATATTTCCGATGGATTTCCAAGTGATTTTATAAGAGCTGTTAGAAATCCTTGAGAATTTTCGAGAGAATTCCGGCCGTTTAGGATATATAGACCTCAAATTTAACAATTTTTGAAAAAGTTCATTCTTGAGAAAGTTATAAGTTATATATTCAAACTATTTTGTGTAATTTGTTTTTTAAACGATCATTTGCTAGTTTTTTTTGCACAAGTTCGAACTTTGAGGGGATAAAACAACGCGAACGTGACCGAACGGAAAGGGGTTATCCTCCCGATTATTCTCCGACGCTCAAGTCAGAATTGAGACACGTGACTGATCAAGAAAAATGAAATAATGTGAGGTTTTTCTCTCGATTTGGAATGATCTCGAAAGAACTTTAAGCTGAGTATAGCTAGAAAATGAATGCTAGAAGATGAACTTTATCTCTCTAGAATTTCTCGTATATTTATAGAAAAATACCTGGTTACAGATCGGATCTGGTGGATGGTCCGGGTCCGGATTTTCGGTAATCAGATTTGCATTGTTGTCCGCCAGTTATTCCCAAAAAGTCTTTGTGACTCTGATCGAACTTCCCGACGCATGTTGTCGTCAGAGAAAACGCTCCCACTTGCTTCCGGTCTTTCCTAGCTATCACCATTGCAGCCGCTCCTCGGGCTCCTGCAGCGTCTGGCTTCCACACACTGGGCACGTAGGCTCATCCTGGATTTGAGCAAAATTCTTGGTCCAACAGCTACATAAGCAATTGAAAACAAGTGTGAGCTTTTTAATAATCCAAAAACCATTTTAATTTTCTTTTTGGTATGGACCGTGTAAGTTTCACACCTCCGTTTCAAATGCGTTTTGAATGCCGGGCACAAGTAAACCAACTCCATTATACTATCATTAGGTTACCACTTCTTGTACATTTCATGCCACAAAGCTTGTCAATGCAATGGATGCTTGAAATCATCTATACTATAAAAGATGGGGGTTCTGCAGTATTGACACATCAGCCCCCCCTCCCTCATTGATCCACCTCAATAATGTTTTTAACAAAAACCATAAAATAACACCAATTAATATTAATCCAACTATTAAAATACATAGAATTCATTTAATTTAAATCTAACTATTTAAAAAATCAATATAACATAAAAAGTAAATAAAATTCAAAATTAATTTAAAAATATCATAAGCATATAAATATTATAGAATACAATATTTTAAATGTATCATTCCATTTTTTTAAAGGAATTTAATTCTCAGAATTTCCAAACTAAAAAGATACTTTAAATTAAATGAAAAAAGGAGAAAAATATGAGATTATATGTTAATAAGTTAACTCCAACCTATAAAACAATAAGACACGAAAAAATGAGAAATAAAGAAAAAATAGAGAAAAAAGAATGAATACTAGAAAATATACAAAATTTAAAAACATGTAAAAGTGATATGAATTCAATGAAAGATATATATAAAACCTCAAAATATTAAATTGAGAAAAGTTAGAAATTATACTGTAATGCAAGTGAAGAAAAAAATAAATTATGAGAATGGATAAGCTAAGAAGTTACCTCAAACTTATAAAATCATAAGATAAAAAAAATCAATAAACATTTAGAAAAATAACAAATTATATTAAAACAAAATAGAGAGTAGAAGAAAAAATAGAGAAAAAATGGATACAAAAATATACAAATTTAAAAAACATGAAAAACGAGATGGATTCAATAAAAGATATATATATATATAAAATTCAAATTGGTAATTTGAGAAAAGTTAAAAATTATTATAATATTATTTTTAAATGAATGAAAAGAATATGAAAATTAAAGAAAAAATATTAATGAAAGATATTTCAAAGATCATCAAGGAAAAATGTAGGAAATACAAATTTATGAAAAAGTAAAATAAAATTTATAGTCAAATTAAAGATCTAAGAACATATTATTTAAAACTTAAATTAAAATATGATAGCGCAGATTCTCTCCTAGTATATATAATTAGCCAAAGTTCTCTCCAATGAAGATGTTCACATCATCAAAAATCAGCACAAAAAAAAAAAAAATTATTTTAGGGCTTTTACATATTTTGGGTATCTAGATTTTTTTGGGCTTTCACTTAACATTAATTTAAAAGTAAAAAGCAAACCTTTATTCTTTTTGTTTTTGAACAGCGCATACCTTTATTCTGTAAATCACAAAAACTGTAATCCTCTACTAAATAAAAAATTTAAAATGTTATTTCGAATAAAAAACAAGGAAAATAAAAAAAAAAGTTGAAAGGCAAAAAAATACGGAAGATAACGGAAGAACTTGCGGAGAATAGTTATAAAACTTAGAAAAACAAAAGATATATGCATAAAACTAAAGTAATATCATTCATATAAATTTATTGTGTATGAATGAAGAAGTTTTTTTGATGAATATAGAAGACTAAAGTGTTTTACTACACACAAAAAAAAAGACTAAGTGTTTTGACCCAAAAAAAAAAGAACACTAAAGTGTATAATCATGTAGCATAGAAATAAAATTTGATTCATACGAGGGCGATGGGGAATAATAAACGCAAGACTATTTTATTTGGAGAATGAGCTAGAATTTTCCAGAATATAAAAAATTTAAGAATTCATTCAATTTAAAATGGGTAGAATCGATGGTGAATTCATTTTAATGATCTCGCTGAAAATAAGCAACATTAAAAAATGAGAAACCAATTGAATAAAAATATTTAACAGAGAAATATAGATACTTACGATAGCGTATAAGTATAGGAAGAAGTTTTTAAATAATTAACACATCATAATTTATATTAGAAAGATGACTTCACAATAGGTCTATATATTTTAGGCTAATAAAAAACTAAAAGAATATTTATAATTAAAAGGAAAAAAACAAAAACAACTATAGAACAATACAAAATAGCATAAAAGTAAACATAATAGTAATATAAATATATGAAATGATAAAGTACACAATTAAAGATATTTCTTTAGAGATATTGCACACCACATATAGTAATATGAATATAATCATGTCCGATTAAAATAACTCCATAATTAGTCAATCCTCTCTCCATCTAAGTAATCCACATCATCAACTTGAATTTTTTTAATGGACTTTTATATATTGTATTCAACTTTGTTGATCTCGCAGGAAATATGCGACATAAAAAAGAGAAGCCAATAGAATAAAAATATTCAGTGGTATATATAGATACTTACTGTAGCGCATAAGTATAAGTATAAAGAAAGTTTTTCTTTAACAATTAACACATCTCAAAATATTTTAAAAAACAAAAATTTCACAATAGGTCTACATAACAATAATAAAAAACTAAAATCATATTTTAGATTATGAAAACAAAAATAGAAAAAATAAATATAATAATAATAGAAATATATATCATTATCATTATAAAGTAAAAAATAAGATTAACAGATAACACCGTGCAACGCACGAGTTGATTTATAGATTCCACATTATCAAATTTTAATTTTCTAATGGGCTTTTATACATTTTGGGTATGTAGATTTTTGAACTTCCACACATTAATTTAAAAGTTAAAAAAAAACATACTTATTCTAGAAAACACAAAAACTTTAAATTCTCTACCAAAAGAAAATCATAATGCTATTTTGAATAAAAAACAAAGAGAACAAAGATAGTGGATGAGATCAATGCTGAATTACCTTTCTTCATCTCACTGTAAATAAGCGACTGAAAAAAGAGAAGCCAATTGAATAGATAGATATCTTAAGCGGGGAGACATATATACTTACAATAGCGTAAAAATATAAGAGAAAGTTTTTTAACAATTAACATATCATAATTTATATTAGGAAAATAGTTTCACAATAGGTTTACATATTTTAAGATTAAAAAACTAAAATAATATTTAGAATTAAGAAAACAAACAATAAACAAATTTAAAAGTAAAAACACACTTATTCTACAAACACACAAAAATTATAAATGCTTTTTCGAATAAAAATTAATAAATAGTTATTTTGATTAAGAAATAAAAAGAGTGATAGAATCAATTAGCCCTGGGCATTTCAGGTTTTACAACGAGAATTTATGTGCACACAATGGGAACGAATAATTTGGAAATTGGAAAACAATTTCCAAAAGGAAATCCGATAAGAAAGGGACAGGAATTTTCGGTTACGGAACGGATTTGAAAAATTATCTTACCTAAAATATGTTTCCAAACTCTCAATATTTGGATAAAGATTAAGTTACATATTTCGGATAATTTCGGGAAAATAGGGAAAAATCAAAAAAAGGAAAAAATTAGAAAAATTCTGATAATTTCGTAAAAATTCGAGAAAATATATAAAGTTTTTAATTTCAAATTTTTAAATGGGTAATTTAGGTACGTGATCTCATATATGTTTCTTTCATGTACTTTTTCTGTATCCGTGAGTAAACTAAATGATCTAAAACATATAGTTATTTTGGAAGGGATTGAGAATAGATGGGAAATTCGGGATGGGTACGAGACGAAACGAGAAAAATGTCCCGAAATGGCCAGGACTAGAAATAAGGGACATAAAAAAAATGCCAATTGAATAGATATATTGAGTGGGAACACATATATAATTACAACAATATATAAGTATAGGAGGAAGTTTTTACAATTAACACATCACAATTTATGTTAGAAAGAACTTAATAATAATAAGTGTACATATTCTAGGATAATTAAAAAAAATTAAAACAACATATAAAATTAATAAAGAAAACAAAACCAAATATAAAATAAAGATAAACCAGATTCTTATCATCGTCTTCACTCTTCAGCCACAATTATTCGTCTCCTCATGTTGCTTATAAATTTTTGATATACAAAATTTATAATATTTGAACATTCCGAATAATCTATATTTGTTATGTTTGGATCGGTTTGGTTTTTTGTTAAAATAAGAAAATATATTAAATTACTATCACATTACAATATCAGCAAAAGTAAAGATTAAACACTTGTTAGTGTTGTATAAACATTAGGGGTGAGCTCTTCGGTTTTTGTTTTGGTTTCAGTTTGGTTTTATAAAAATTCAAACCATATAAAAACCATATACATTTTGATTTCGCACAGTTCGGTTTTCTCAAGTTTTCGGTTTTTCGGTTTTGTAAAAATTAAAAACCATATTTAACTGAATTCGGTTTGATTTGTTTCGGTTTCGGTTTTTTTTTCAAACCATAATACTATGGAAAACTTTAATTCAAGCAAATACTAAATGAATTGAAAACTTTGATTGAAGTTAATGAGTGAAACAACCTAAAAATTCAAATAATAGAATCCAAATCATAAGACCTAAATCCAAATCATCAACAAAAATCAAATCTATAAAAATCCACAAACTAGATAGAAAAAACCAGATTCTTATCATCGTCTTCACTCTTCAGCCACTATTATTCGTCCCTCATGTTGCTTATAAATTTTTCATATACAAAATTTATAATATATGAACATTCAGAATAATCTATATTTGTTATGTTTGGATCGGTTTGGTTTTTTGTTAAAATAAGAAAATATATTAAATTTCTATCACATTACAATATCAGCAAAAGTAAAGATTAAACACTTGTTAGTGTTGTATAAACATTAGGGGTGAGCACTTCAGTTTTCGTTTTGGTTTCAGTTCGGTTTTTTCAGTTTTACGGTTTATTGGTTTTATAAAAATTCAAACCATATAAAAACCATATACATTTTGATTTGGCACAGTTCGGTTTTCTCAAGTTTTCTATTTTTCGGTTTTATAAAAATTAAAACCCATATTAAACTGAATTCAGTTTGATTTGTTTCGGTTTCGGTGTTTTTTTCAAACCATAATACTATGGAAAACTTTAGTTCAAGCAAATACTAAATGAATTGAAAACTTTGATTGAAGTTAATGAGTGAAACAACCTAAAAATTCAAATAATAGAATCCAAATCATAAGACCTAAATCCAAATCATCAATAAAAATCAAATCTATAAAAAGCCAAAAACTAGATAGAAAAAACCAAATTCTTATCATCGTCTTCACTTTTCAGCCACTATTATTCGTCTCCTCATGTTGCTTATAAATTTTGGGGGAATTACTAAAAATAACCTAAAACTTGATTCTTTCTCCAAAACTAGACCCCCTATTGCATGTTTGGCAAAAGTAACCCACAAGGGTAGTGAAATTACAACTCTCACCCTTATGACCAAACAAAAAACGCTCGCAATAATGACGGTTTTACCCTAGAGAAGTCTATTATGAGAGAGTAGACTTCTCTAGTAGACTTCTTGACCTCGCCAAGAAGTCTACTTTCTTCTAAAGTAGACTTCTCGAGTAGACTTCTCTCAAATAATTTCCTATAATTAATTAAAAAAATTATTAAAAAATTATTTCTATAAAAAACTTTGATAAATAACCAAAACATATACATTTTACATCTATTAAAAATAAAATTTTAAAAAAATGCATCAATTTAAATCAACATAGCCAAATTAGGTTAGAAACCAATACATTTAGAGAATTCTACTAGAGAAGTCTACTAAATCACTAAATCTTAAATTTTAATTAAAAAATTTATAAAAAATAATTTGATAAAAATTATTATGAACAAAATTAAACATAGACAATTGGCATCTATATAAAATAAAATTTATGAATATAAATCAATTTATAAGTTTCATGGGTATACAATTCAAAAGGGTTAGAGTTGAGGTTTAAAGTATAGGGTATAAGGGTGTAATTGTTAGGGTAAGAAAAACTTCTATATGAATTCATAGTTTATGGTTTGGTTGATGATTTAGCGTTGAAATATTTGTTATTTTAACTGTAATTTGTGAATATATTAAGTAAATTAATGTTTTGATATAAGTTTTAATCAAAAATATTTTATTTAGGGTTTAGGGTAAGTAGAGTAGACTTCTCTCGAATAGAATTATACTACATAGTAGACTTCTCGAGTAGACTTCTGGAGTAGACTTTCAAAGTAGACTTCTCTCGTATGACTTATACTGCAGAGTAGACTTCTATAGTAGACTTCTCGAGTAGACTTCTCTACTAACCCGAAAAACACTTCGGTTGAACCGAGAAAACCCTAGTTTCTCTGAACCGAAAATTTTACCAACCCATGATTAACCATGCTATATATTTCATTTTACCATTTGTGCATTTACTTTTTATCGGACAAAACCCTAGTTTCTCTGAAAGGGAGATTATCGCCATTTCTATCGCCGTCGCCACCGACGTCGTATAACGAGGTAATCTTTGTTCCGCTCTCTCACTTCTCTCACTTATCTCACTTTTTCATCTGTATATATACCTTAATCGAATTCGTTTATCTCTTTTGATAACTGCCGCTTTTTGGCTCGTCGCCTCGCCCCTGCTGGATGTTTCTTCACCTTTGCCGCCGGTGATAATTCTATCCTCCTTTCTCTTTGTCAGATTTACAGATCTGTGCGACGCCATTGGTTGTCTCCAACGGATTTCAGTGATTTCAGTGTTCTCGAAGGTAAATATACGGCTCCTTTGGTCAGACTTCATATCAGACTTCTCAAGTAGGCTTGTAAAGTAGACTTCTTTATGAAGTAGAATTCTTTATGAAGTAGACTTCTTTATGTAGTAAAAGTCGTAAGTAGACTTCCCGAGTAGACATCCCGAGTAGGCTTCTCTAGTAGACTTCTCGAGTAGACTTCTCGAGTAGACTTCTCGAGTAGACTTCTCGAGTAGACTTCTCGAGTAGACTTCTCGAGTATACTTCTGAACTAGACTTCTATGTTTTGCAGGATGGAGAAGGCCATGTCGAGTAGACTTCTGGAGTATACTTCTGAACTAGACTTCTGAACTAGACTTGTGTGTTTTGCAGGATGGAGAAGGCCATGTTTCCAAGGAGATTATATACAAAGGGCGAGGAGCCCCAGTTTGGCAAAAGTTTAAGCTACTACAGCAACGATAGTAAGCTGTTTCCTGCATTGGAAGAAGTACTACAAGAGGATGAATGGGAAGAGCTTTTGGACTCGCCGCTGGGTGTTTTTCTGAAGTTCTACAAACTGAAATTTGGCTGGGCATCGAGGGTGGTTCAGTATATACTCGGTTTTCAGCTGGTTTGCAAGAAAAAGTACGAGATATGGAGTCTGGTAGATGCAAACCCCTTGAGGTTTTCACTGAATGAGTTTGAAGACCTCACCGGTCTCAACTGCGAATATGTTCCGGCACTGGAGGATCAAGAAGTTACCCCTGAGATGAAAGTATTTTGGGAGAAGCTTGGCGTCAGTGTAGATGCTGGTCCGAGCGTTGACGATCTTACAGAAGCGTGTAAGAATGCTGGGGACTGGACAAGGGATGATAGGATTAGGTTAGGATTTTTATCCATCTACGCTGGATTCATTGAGGCAAAGAAAAGGGATTCACCCACACGGGTGGACTATGCAAGGCTAGTCATGGATATCGGGTCATTTGCAAATTATCCGTGGGGAAGAGTGGCTTTCAAGTTCCTCATAGAGTCTGTCAAAAAAGCGGATTTGACAAAGACATGTTGGATTTATGGGTTTGCTGAAGTGCTCCAGGTTTGGGCGTATTATGCCATGCCGGAATTCGGAACCAAATTTGGGAATCCCTTTCCCAATAACCCAACTCCACCGGTGCTGGCTTACGGCGGTTGTCGAGGACGAAAATACATCAAAGAGGCTATGATGAGACAGGTAAATTTATATTTGTAGACTTCTTTTGAATACTTCTTTGCGTAGACCTCGGTAAAATATATATATCCCAATTTTTTGCAGGTTTGCTTCAACAACTTTACTCTGAAGGAACGGAAAGAGATGTTCCCTATTTGGGATGATGAGCTAGGTGATCCTCTGATCGAGAACATTATCAAAGCCATATTTTGGGAGTTGGGTGAGGGTAAATGGAAGTGGAAGTCCAGTGATTGGCGGTCCAGAGGTGTTAAGGAGTCGAACGTCGTGAAGTTAGAGGCCACAAAGGCCAAAAAGAGGCGTTCCTTCTGACGATGAAAGCCGTAAAAAGACTTGTCCAGCCCCTCCTTCTTCCATAGACGATGATGTTTTGAAGAGTATTGTCGAGACGATGAAACAACATGTCTCGGCATGTTGCACAAGATTGGCCGGGGATATGAAGGATGGGTTTGCGGCGTGCAATACAAAGCTCGATATCTTGACTGGCAATGTTGCCGCTGTGGAGCAAAGTATTGCCAAGATTAAGGAGGCAAGGAATGAGGAGCAGGTCAAGTCCAGCGCTGGTCGGGTCAGTTCCGATCCCTCTCCCAATACAACTAAAAGGACCTTTAAGACAAATAAGCCTGCTAGGCCTTCTTTGACTCCAGTCGTTACTAGGGTTACTAGAGCTACTAGGGCAAGATTGAGGGGAAAGCAGTCTGAAAAGAAGTAGACTTCTCGACATGAGAATTATAATACAAAGTAGACTTCCCGAGTAGACTTCTCAAGTAGACTTCTCGACATGAGAATTATAATACAAAGTAGACTTCCCGAGTAGACTTCTCGAGTAGACTTCTCGAGTAGACTTCTCGAGTAGACTTCTAAAGTAAACTTCTCGACATGAGAATTATAATACAAAGTAGACTTCCCGAGTAGACTTCTCGAGTAGACTTCTAAAGTAGACTTCTCCACAAGAGATTTATAGTACAAAGTAGACTTCCCGAGTAAAGATTAACTTACATAATGTGGGCGAGTATGACCATGTTGCTTGCACTTTGAGCAACTGTATTTCTTGTGCATCTTCCTCGGTCTTGTGCCTCTTTTCCTTGACATTTCTAGCCAAGTTTGCCACCTCGACTTTTTCTTTCTTCCAGGAGCAATCTTCATGACCGGAACACCACATGGTTCTTCTTTCTTGACTTCGTTTTCATCAGAAATCGGAGGGTTAATGGGATGGGAGTACGCAGCATATAACGACTCCTTCGAGTAAGATGGACACACAATTGATGACAGTTGCACGTTGGCCTCTACTGCGGCTGCAATGACATGTGAGCAAGGGATTTTCTCAACATCATACACACCACACGAACACTTCCGCTGTTCCAAATCAACAATACAATCCCGTGCTCCACCCTTAACAAAGAAACGCCAGCCATCTATACGTTCTACTTTAAGATTTTCAGCATAATGATCTCGTATTACCAATAGATATTCTACCCCCCGGGTATGGCTCGTTGTGAGACTTAGAGCATCTTCACGCCTTTTATTATACCATCTCCCGAGTTTCTCTCTAATAAACTCCAGCAAAAATGTGATGGGAAATCCTTTGGCTTGCTTAACAGCCGCATTGATCGATTCTGCGATGTTGCTAGTCTTTATGTTGTACCTGTCTCCAGGGAAATGAACTCGTGACCATAACCTCGGGTCCGCATCCTGCAAATATTGAGCAAGTCCGGGGTTTACATCTCGGATTGCATCCATGTATCGGTTATAATCGTAAGACGTATGCGCGTATGCAGCCCCTTTCACCAAGTACATGAGTTGCTTCCCGTGAAAGTTTGTCACTATGTTTTGCTGAAGATGATAGTAACATATGCCCCGTGTTGCCCATGGTATCACATTCCTACATGCGGCAGCGATGGAGTCGTGCCGATCAGAAACTATGACAAGCGGATACTCATCTGAGAAACATCTACTCAATTTGGTGAAAAACCAATTCCATGAAGCATTACACTCAGAATCCACAACTGCAAAAGCCAAAGGAAATATCTGAAAGTTACCATCTTGTCCGGCTGCCACTAGCAAAACACCTCCATACTTTCCATTTAGATGAGTCCCATCAACAACAATCACTCGCCTCAAGTACTGAAAACCAGCTATGGAAGCTCCAAAAGATATAAATAGGTACTTAAACTGATTCATCTCATCGCATACAAGGTCGGTGACACTTCCCGGATTGGCTCTCACAATTTGACGCAAATAAGAAGGCAGCTTTGCATATCCATCTTCTGTTGTTCCCCTCACCAATTGTTGGGCATATATCAAAGCTCGATAAGATGTGGTGTAACCGAGGTTGAGACCGAACATCACCTTCATAGAATCTTTGATATGCTTTGGCACAATTCCATCGATTATGCCAACCCGCTCTATAAACAGAGCTCCAACGTACTTGGGTGTACAACGTCTACGGTGAGCTGATCGGTCTACCACAGAACAAGTATGATCCTTCATATACTTTGTCACCCAGAATGTGCGTGCTTCGTTCTTCACACCCGCTCTAAGCTTCCATGTGCATCCTTTGACAGAACATTTTGCTACAAACAGAATCTTCGTAGACTTATATACTTTAAAAGCAAATCTTCTCATCACTGCCACCAATCTCAACTCTGATACAAGCTTGTCCTTGCTAGAAAAACTTTGACCAACAAATATATTAGAGGACCAAGTAGCATTGGATCGATCAAAACCACCACAATGCTCTTTCAAACCCTCAACAACAAAAGACATATCAGTTTCATCCTCATCTTTAACTTTCCCGTACTCACTGTAATCCACATCTGAATCATCCAACTCATCTTTCACTTCCACATTCGGATTATCAGCTTCATCCTCATCTTTAGCGTTTTCACCCCATTCTTCTTCATCGTCTTCATCCCACTCTTCTTCATCATCAGAGCAGGGATCCGAATCTCCACCTACATCAGCATTCTCATGGTCTATTATCCTACTCGAAACGCAAAGGCGTACACCATGGATCCTACTCAACTCAATCAAGGTGTGAACGTGTCTATCATTTCTGACATATATAGGCGGAGAATCAGGAGGCATTTGTTGAAGCATCAGAGGTGGTAATGGATAGGATAACTCCACAAACTTTGTTTCTGTTTCCAGCATATAATCCTCTTGTGCCATTTCAAGAAGCTCACCATGTGTGCAACCATCTCTCAAAAAAAACATTTGCCCTCCTTTGCTATTATCCACCTCGAAATGCCACAATGATTCTTTCATCACCCATTCTCCATAAACCGCTGGTATGTGAGTCATTCTCTGTAAGAAAACAAAATCCAAAACACATTAGAAAGAAATAAACATTGAAAAGTAGACTTCTTGTATTTCTTCGAGAAGTCTACTACTAATATGCTAAATGCCTAATAACAGAAGAAAATTAATTAAAGCTCAACTATATTAAACAAACATGTAAAATTCATACATAAGAAAGACTAATAAATAACACAAACTCAAGAGTCAAAGAATAATTTTTATTTTTCATAAATTACAGATTAAAGAATTTTATAAGAAAATTAAAACAGTAGACTTCATCTGATGTCCGCAGAAGTCTACTAAGTAGACTTCTTGGAGAAGTCTACGACTCATAAGCTAGGTAGCTTGTAAAATATAAAACCTGATTCCACAATCCCTATAAACTATAAACACGTATCTGATATAGAGGCAAAAACACTTACTAACACAAGCTCATGACCAAGAAAATCTTAAAAATTCATTATATATTTGATAAAAAAAACGATTTTACAAAATATGGAAAAGTAGACTTCTAATACGATTAATGAAGTCTACTAATAGTAGACTTCTACAGGAAAAATAGACTTCTCCATAGAAGTCTACTTGAAAAAGTATACTTCTTCCAGGTCAGTTTTGCAATTGCCAAAAGATGAGTAGACTTCTCTTCCAAAAGTAGACTTCTATGGAGAAGTCTACTTTCGGAGTAGACTTCTTACAGGTCATTTTTGCAATTGACCAAACTTTGACTTTTATGGAGTAGACTTCTCCGAGATAGTAGACTTCTCGGAGAAGTCTACTCCTAAAAATAGACTTCATACAGGTCACTTTTGCAATTGACCAAGTTTGACTATTGAAGTAGACTTCTTGAACCCTGGAGAAGTCTACTATGGGTTAGTTTTGGGGTTGACCAAACATTGAATTAATTAAAAAGTAGACTTCTTCTCAGGCCAAAAGAAGTCTACTTTTTAATTCAACTTTTCGTCACCCGAAAAAAGCCTAGTAGACTTCTCCAGCTGTCTACTACAAAAAGTCAAAGATTGGTCAATTGCAAAAGTGACCTGTATGAAGTCTACTTTTAGGAGTAGACTTTTCCGAGAAGTCTACTATCTCGGAGAAGTCTACTCCATAAAAGTCAAAGTTTGGTCAATTGCAAAAATGACCTACTTTTAAAGAAGTCTACTCGAGAAGTCTACTCCATTTTTTTTGTTCTCAAAGGAAATGGAGTAGACTTCATCCGACCTGGAGAAGTCTACTTTGTTCACGCGGTCAATTGCAAAACTAACATTTCCGTTGACTAGTAGACTTCTTGAAGGCCAGATGAAGTCTACTTTCGCAGCAAAAGTCCGGAAAACACGAAATTTTACTGAAAATTTGACTTACCACTCGTCTTTAGCTTCTTTTCCAGCTGATATCTTCGATTCTTGCCACCACCAAAAAGCCCAATCGCAATTAACGACCAATTCAGCGGATATAGCAAGATCTAAGAGCTTTAAATTTTTAGTAGCTAAATTATAGAGTTTTTGAGAAGAAAATAGAGAGAAAATGGAAGAATAGAAGCATAAGGCAAGAGACAATGAGGTATCCAAGCTCAAAAATGGGTTTTTTGTGCAATTAAAGCTTCAAATTGGTTGAAAATGGTGGTTGGGTGAATTGATGATGATGGCATTTTCGTGAATAAGTGAGGAAGATGAGGATTATTTGGTCAATTGGATTTCCGAAAATTAAAGAATTTAATTTGAATTAATGGCAAGTTCGTAAATAATTGAAAGTGAGAGGGATGGTTTGGAGAGAAAGTGGTTAATGTTGAAAAGGAAAATTTGATGGGTTAGATTTGCAATTGACCTCAAATTTTGAGTCATTTTTGCAAACCTCCCATAAATTTTGATATACAAAATTTATAATATATGAACATTCAGAATAATCCATATTTATAGTTTAATTTAAAAAACGAAAAATAATATTCGGTTTTATTATTTTTAATCAAACCGAACCGAAACTTAAACCTTAAAAAAATGATAACTAAATTAATTTTTAAGTTATACCATAACCAAACCAAATCACTTATTTAGGTTTGGTTCGGTTTGGTTTTTTGTTATGGTCTCTCTCTCTCTCCCTCTCTCTCTCTACAAAATTTATAATATATGAACATTCAGAATAATCTATATTTATAATTTAATTTAAAAAACTAAAAATAATATTCGGTTTTACGATTTTTAATCAAACCAAACCGAAACTTAAACCTTAAAAATGATAACTAAATTAATTTTTAAGTTATACCATAACCAAACCAAATCACTAATTTAGGTTTGGATCAGTTCGGTTTTTTGTTATGGTCTCTCTCTCTCTACAAAATTTATAATATATGAACATTCAGAATAATCTATATTTATAATTTAATTTAAAAAACGAAAAATAATATTCGGTTTTACGATTTTTAATCAAACCAAACCGAAATTTAAACCTTAAAAAAATGATAACTAAATTAATTTTTAAGTTATACCATAACCAAACCAAATCACTTATTTAGGTTTGGATCGGTTTGGTTTTTTGTTATGGTCTCTCTCTCTCTCTCTCTCTCTCTCTCTCTCTCATCCATATCAAAAATTAAAAACCATACTTAACTGAATTCGGTTTGATTTGTTTCTGTTTCGGTTTTTCTCCGAACCATAATACTATGGAAAACTTTGATTCAAGCAAATACTAAATGAATGGAAGACTTTTGATTGAAGTTAATGAGTGAAACAACTTAAAAATTTCAGAGAATATAATCCAAATCATAAGACCTAAATCTAAATCATCAATAAAAATCAAATCTATAAAAAGCCAAAAACTAGATAAAAAAAAAACTAGATTCTTATCACCATCTTCACTCTTCAGCCACTATTATTCGTCTCCTCATGTTGCTTATAAATTTTTGATATACAAAATTTATAATATATGAACATTCAGAATATTTTATATTTATAATTTAATTTTAAAAACGTAAAATAATATTCGGTTTTACGGTTTTTATCCAAACCAAACCGAAACTTAAACCTTCAAAAAAATAATAACTAAATTAATTTAAGTTCTACCATAACCAAACCAAATCACTTATTTAGGTTTTGATCGGTTTGGTTTTTTGTTATGTTTGGATCGGTTTAGTTTTTTGTTATGGTTAGTCTTTCTCTCTCTCTCTATCTGGCACAAAGACTATGAATAGAGAACGAATCTGGATTAATGGATACATAAGAAGTTGATGTCTGGAAACATGAATTCAGTAATCAAAATATTCAATGTAACCGAGCAAAGCTAGGCAATGGAGTCATATGGTTAAAATAATGGAAAGCGAGGCAAGGAACTCTAGCCGTTGAGTTTATAATGTCAGTGTTCCGTCTTTTAGCTACGGGCGAGCATGAGGTTGAAACCGGTGAACTCAGGCGGCGTTTTGTGACCTTTTCCGGCTCCGGGCCATCAATGCCAATGAGGTGAGGGAAGTTGAGTTTTGCCTTGGCCCCTCGCATCTTAAAAGCCGCTCGGTCGTAGGCCGCAGCTGCTTCTTGGGCCGTCTTGTATGTGCCTAGCCAAATCCTAGCTCCATGTTTGTTGGGGTCTCTGATCTCCGCAGCGTATTTTCCCCAAGGCCTTCTCCTCACTCCTTTGAAGTTTCCCCCTCTCCTCCTCGGGGATTCAAGATCAGGGCTGGTGGAGAAAGAATGGAGCGACTCCGAGTCATCCTCGAGAAGATGCCGGCGAATCGAATCAAGAACTGAGGAGCAGTTATCTGATGTGAGATCCCCTTGCATTCTTCACTTTTGAGTCTTTGAACTGAGGTTTTGATTTGTTGCAAACACTGAAGGTGACTTTGAGATTACATATAGAGGCGCCTTCTATGTTTAACTATTATATTTGCACTTGCTTGGAAACGCCTTATTTAGTCACGTTTTCCATTCACCTCATCTTCTATTTAATATTCAAACAAATGAACTAGACAACGAATCATACTTCCACGAGCACATCATGATAATTTTGTTTTTTTTGTTGTTGTCGTCGTCCACTAGTTTCTTATAATAGTATTACATGATTCATTTGATAACATTTATGAGAATTATTTATAGCTTGCTTGGCTAGTTCATTGGCAATATCATTTATTATTTCTCGATTAATCTATCTAACATATGTTAAAGGAAAAACATTGGATGCCATTTCTCTTAGGTGTCATCATCATATTAATTCTCAGCTTTTTTAAGTTTACTTAATATTTTTAAATTATTAGTCTAAACTATTTATACCAAGCATTATATTTCCTAATCCAGATTAATCTCTAAATAATTTCCATCCATATTAATCCTAAATAATATTATTGACGGTACCAAACACATTTCCGAACATTCCTAATTTTAATTATCATATCGTTTTTATTCCGACAAAATCTTGTTGACATTAAATTTTTATTATTTTAAAATAATTATTTCCGAAAATTAGTTGATGGTATCAAATAATAGTATTCGATTTTTGAATGTTTTAATTAAATAATATTTTACACCCAAAAACAACTTATTTGCATTTTAAAAATAAATAAAATTTAAAGTTATTAATTTTTTATGTTTTACACAAAAAAAGTTATCAATGTAGCTCAAACCTTGATTTTATAATTACATTTTGCCTATACAAAAAATTAATAAACAACAAAAAGATATAAAAATCATACTCGACTTCACGAGTTTTATTTCTCTTTTTATGTTTTCGACGATAGAAAATTTAATTATAATCTTCATTTCACATTACAAAATTACAAGTCATAGAAAAAAATATTTATACTGCATAGACATGCGGGCTATAATCTAATCTATACTAGCGTTGACACATCAACATGTTTAAACGAGTAAAAAATTAACATACGTACACAATTAACTACTATTTAAAACCATTTAATTTGTATTTAACAATTAAAAAAATTAAAACATAAACATAAAATAAATTAAAATCATATTTAAATTTAAAACATTATAAATATATATATATTATATAATCAAGATTTAAATGCATATTTCATGGTTTTGCGTGATTGTTAAAATTTAAAATTTATTAAACAATAAATATAAAATAAATAAAAATTATATTTAATTTTAAAGAATCATAAAAATATATATATTATATAATACAAGATTTAAACGCATATTTTCATGTTTTTGGGATTTAATCGTGATTTCTGAACTAATAGATGAACTAACAAATATAAATGAATCTTAATCTATTATATTAGTATACTAAATGAAAGGGACAATTTGGGGCTCCATAAGTTATCCACATCAGCTTTTCAAATCATTCTCTCCTTCTGCCACATCAGCATTTTTAAAGTTCTCCTTCTTTGATTTCTAAAAAACTTTCTTAGAGTTGAACTAACAAATTAAAATTAAAAATCAATCTAACTTAAATAAAAACTAAATATTTATAAAAATAAAAACTCCACAAACTCGACACGTCCGCAAACCTAATATGGGTTTTAGTGTTAAAAACTCTTATGAAAATAATCTAATATATATTATTAATCAAATTATAAAAGGCGCATTAAAACATATGTGTAATGTAAGAAATATGTTTTAAGAAACTCCACATACTTCTTTTTTCGTGAATCGATACTAACTGGCTAATGATAATAATAATCTATTAGTATATATATATATATTTTGGGTTGCTAATAAAAGAAAAAAAAACTACACGAACACCATCATAATAAAAAGGAACAAAAATTAATTAGAACAATGAGATGCTTGAGCTAGCAATGATATGCTTCATAAGTTATTTCCTTTTTTAAAATGAAAAACTGTTTTGGATTAAATAAAGAGAAAACTTATAAGTGAAGTTTGGGGGTGCTAATTAAAGAAAAAAAATACTACACGAACAAGATCCGAATAAAAGGAAACAAAAACTATTGTGGGCTCCTAAGGCCATCTACATAAGCAAAAACAAAAAACCTACAAACTCGCCACGTGAGCAAACCTAATATGTTCTTTTTTGTTTTGTTAAAAATCTCTTTTGAAAATATTTTAATATATATTATTAATCTAATTATAAAAGGCTCATTAAAACATATGTGAAATGTAGGAAAAATGTCTAAATTTAATTATATGCCAAATGTAAAGGACTTTTTACGCCTTCTAAGTTTTTAAAAATTCTACATACTTCTTCTTTTTGTAAATCAGTATTACCTCGCTAATGATAATAATAATCTATTAGTATATATAATTTTTTTTATGGAGTTGCTAATGAAAAAATGACGACACTACACGATTAGAATAAAAGGGAACAAAAACTAATTAGAACAATGAAGTGCTTGAGTTGGCGATCATATATTTGATAAATTATTTCATTTTTAATTTAAAATGAAAAATTGTTTTCTATTAAAAAGGAGAAAACATATTTGTGAAGTGTGGGGCTCCTAATGAAAGAAAAACAAATACTACATGAACTCGATCAGATTAAAAGGAACCAAAATTTAATTAGAACGATGAGGTGCTTGAGTTGGCGATCATATGTTTGATAAGTTATTTTGTTTTCAATTTAAAATGAAAAATTATTTTCGGCTAAAGAAAAAAAAACTTATATGTGGAGTTTGGGGATGCTAATGGAAAAAAACATTACACGAACACTATCCGAATAAAAGGAAAAAAAAATTAATTAGAACATGACGTGCCTTAGTTGACGATCATATGTTTGATAAGTTATTTCGTTTTAAATTAATATAAAAAATTGTTTTCGGTTAACGAAAGAGAAAACTTATATGTGAAGTTTGAGCTTGCTAATAAAAGAAAAAACGATCACGATCGGAATAAAAGAAATCAAATATTAATTAGAACAATGAGGTGCTTGAGTTGGCGATCATATGTTTGATAAGTTATTTCGTTTTCAATTTAAAATGAAAATTATTTTTGATTAAAGAAAGAGAAAACATATTTGTGAAGTCTGGGGCCGCTAATGAAAAAAAAAATACTACACGAACTCGATCGGAATAAAAGGAACCAAAAATTAATGAGAATAATGAAGTGCTTGAGTTGGCGATCATATGTTTGATAAGTTATTTCGTTTTTAATTTAAAATAAAAAATTCTTTTCGATTGAAGAAATAAAAAACTTATATGTGATGTTTGGGGCTGCTAATGAAAAAAAAATACTACACGAACACGATCGGAATAAAGGGAAACAAAAATTATTTAGAACAATGAGGTACTTGAGTTGGCGACCTTAAGTTTGATAAGTTATTTCGTTTTCAAAAAATAAAATTTTGTTTTTGATTAGAGAAAGAGAAAAATTATATGTGGGGTTTAGGACTGCTAATGAAAAACAAGAACACTACATGAACACTATAAGAATAAAAGGAAATAAAAATTAATTAGAACAATGATGTGCTTGAGTTGGTGATTATATGTTTGATAAGTTATTTTATTTTCAATTTAAAATAAAAAATTGTTTTCGGTTAAAGAAAAAAAAACTTAAAGTTTATGAGTTCAACCATATACCGAATTCAGTTAAAACAAAAATAATTTTAATAATATTTTGAAAGCTGGTGAAGAACAATAAGTTTCAATATGTATTTCAAGTTTTAGTTTAAAATTTAATTTTGACATGTCCAATGAAGTGCTTGATTTGGTGATCATATGTTTGATAAGTTCTTTCGTTTTCAATTTAAAAAGAAAAATTGTTTTCGATTAAAAAAATAAAAAACTTATAGTTGTTGAGTTCAATCATATACCGAATTCAGTTAAAACAAAAATAATTTCAATAATATTTTGAAAGTTTGTGAACAACAATATGTTTCGATACACATTTCAAGTTTTAGTTTAAAAATTAATTTTGACATATTCACTTTGTAAAACTTTTTAGTTAAATCACAATATATTTTTCAGACATATTAAAATATTCAAGATGTATAAACTCGCATGAAAACTATATTGTAAATAAATATCAAATTAAAGTTAAAAAAATATATAACTTAAATAATAATCTAATGTTAATAAAAACAATCCGCGCGTAGCGCGGAAAAATCCCTAGTTCTATTATATAAAAGATGGTCAAATCTCTCCACCCTTCTGCCACATCATCACACCAGGAGATGACAAGTGTCTTTCATTATGTAATTTTATAAATTCATTTTATTTATATTAGAACTTGCACCCATGAGGATTCGAACGCACAATCCTCTCAGTATAAGACAATTGTTTTATCCATTAGGCTATGAGTACTACTTGAAAATCCTCTCTAAAAAATTGTGATATTGTCTCTATGTTCTACACATTAAATTCAAAACATTTTTTTATCAATTGGAAGCACTTATATGGGAAATACATTGTATCATCATATTTGGACTTTAAATTTGATAGTTTTATATGTAAATTTGGATTTCTGAATTGAGTCAAAATTTTAGATTTTTGATTAGTGAAATAACAAATTTTTATTTATTATGTTCATGTTAGTTTTGATCAGTTCATAATTAATTATATGGCAAAAAATATTTTACGCATTAATTTTTTAATTTCTTTAATTTTTCCAAAAACCAACCTCTTCAATTTATCAAGCCGTGCTCGTGATGTCAGTCGTGTTTGTGCTTGTGAATTGGATAGGTGAATCATAAATAAAGCCGCTCTAACCTCTTCTTCCGTTGCTGGTTTCGTTAAATCATCATTATCGCTTTCTGTTACCTCCGTTTTAATTTCCTCGAGAGCATCTACATCAGCACGCTCAACATAATCAACATAAGCTCTGCAAAAGCCAATATCCACCTCATATCCCCCTGCTTAAGTGCATAACTGAATTGAAAACACTAGAAGATGAACTCCTCAAAGTGCATCACCAATCACCGATATTTTCATGATGTGCATACTCTGTTATATGCCCTGTTACAACCTCTCGCACATGACATCCATCAGTCGTCGACACAGACAAGTTTTCTTCTTTTTCTCTGATTTTTAAACAACTTAATTGTATGTGGACGACTCAGCAGGCTCATTATCTCCTTATCCAACGATTCCTCCACTTACTTGAATCATAACATCTCACATTCATCTATGTCAAGGTTCTTCTGTTGATAGACCCCTTGATTACTTCTCACAGGCCCTTAGCATCCACCATAACATCTCAATACACCTCATGAACCGTTGATTGAAGAAGTACTTACATGATGTTCATACTTCTTCATCCACCCTCTTTTGGACTGCACAAAGTTTGGAACATATCAATTTCTCCTCCATATTTGATCTACACGTTGTAAAAAACTGTAACAATGTGCTTTGATATGACCAAGTCTGCCACAATAATAACATTCAACAGATTGATGCCAAGATGATATGGTGGTTGATCTGTTTCTCTGAGCTTTAGATGTATCAACACTCGTATCAACACCCTTTCTTCTATATTCTGTATGTGAACATGTGTCAAACTTCATCTTGGCACTCTGTCTTACTTCAGGTCGTGTTCTGACCTCTCTAAAAGTGCTTGTTACAGCTCATGCTCTCGATTTTGTTACAAAACTTGCGTCTGATACAATACATGTAACCTCCTTTGCAACAGATTTCTGAGACGTTACAATATTTGTAGCCTCCTTTGCAACAGATTTCTGAGACATTTCAGAAATACAAATTGTCTCTTTTCCTGAGTTGTTTCGCTTGTAACCGAGATGCACATAGGTGTTTTTCTTTCTGCCAATACTTTGATTCCTTCCATTCAACACATAACTCCTTAGCACGTTTCTTCTCAACATCAAGTCCATTTTCAAGTTCTTCAACTTCGATGTGCAACCTCTTCTTCTCTTGTACTAGAGCCACATTTACTTTGTAAGATTCCATAAGATCCTCATATAAATCTCGCATCACAGATTGAGAGTCACCTTTCTTACTTCCTGAACAGCTAGTTGAGCTGGTGTATGTATCTGCATCCGCATCAGAAGAAGTATCATAACCAATATCAGCTTATTTGGTTGATCCAAATAATGCCACAAGATTAGACAGATCTTCCTCACATGCATCTACTTTGTTGTGAGGTCTATAATTCTTGGAAAAACCAGTCTTGATTTATTTTCCTGTCTGTAGGACAATCTGATTTATAATGACCAAAACTCTCACATTCATGACATTGGATTGTATCCCTCTTCCGTTTGTCGATTCTATTCAGAACTTGTTCAACTTTTTTTCCACGAGATCCATGAGGTCTTCTATCTTGTAAGACGTTAAACCATCTTCACTACTAATATCTGAGCAAACATCAATCCCTGGTGAGTTGTTAGATCTATCAGATGGTAAACTCAGATCATAAACTTGCAGCCTTCCAACTACCTCATCAAAAGACATACTATATATATCAAGAGCGACTTCCATCAGAGTCTTCACCACATGAAACCTCTGGGGTAAACCTCTCAACAACTTTTTGATCAATTTCTTATTCTTGTATGTCTTCCCAAGAACACATGCTTCATGTGCCATGTAACATATTTTACCACTAAATCCAGCAATATCCTCATTATCATTCATCTTCAGAAGTTCAAATTTAGAAGCGAGAATATCTAACCTTGTGCGTTTAACACTTGATGTTCCTTCAAAACTATTTTGTAGAGTATCCCACGCCTCTTTCGCAGAAGTACAACATTGAATCATCTCAAAATGATCTTCTGAAACAGCACGATATATTGTTGAAAGTGACAGAGCATTGAATCTAGACATCTGTTTCTGCTGTGTTGACCACTCTGATTTTGGCTATGCAGCAACGACTACATCAGGACCTTTATCAGCGCTTGCAACAGCTTGTCTTGGTGTCTCCCATCCAGATTCGACCACTGTCCATACATCCTCGTGAAGTTCCTTCGGCTCATGTATCATCTTCAGTTTCCAATGGCCATAGTTTTCTGAGCCCAACACCAACGCTTTTGCTGCACCAAAAATCATCGTTTGTGTCATTGTGTTCTCTGCAGAACCGTTCCCTTAAATAGAATTTCTTCTTTGCATAGGTTAGGCTTCGATACCAATTGTAAGTGCAGAACTCGCAAGACACACAAAATACCCAAGGTTTAGACAATGTGTCTACACCTCAATTCTTTTTATTAAGAATGCTTATTGAATACAATTACAATTAGTATCCAATCTTTAAATTACTCAATCCTAAGAACCTCTTAGCTCGATCTCAACCTATTCTTAATTCACTATGAAATCTCTAAGATTAGTCACACTAATTTACACCCAGAACTCTTACCTTGTGATAACCTTTCACCCTTTTCACTCAAAGATGCCAAACGGCTACAACTCTTGTCAAACTCACTCTCACGTCACAAACGCTGTTTTTCTTGACCCAAGAGATATTACACTTAAAGGATTTTGTGCCTAACTCTCCAAGTTGCCATCCTAACAGGTTTCCTAAAGACAAGAAGAAATATTCATTTTTGATAGATTCTAATCAAACTAATACTTTCATATCCCATCAAATCTTCTAAATAACTTCAATCTTTTTTTTTAAACTTTATCTTCAAGTAACAAGTAATACATTTAAGGCGTGTCCCTTTGAATATAATACACTTTTCATAAATTTATGCTTCCTGATGTAACATCTAATCAGATATCTAATACGTCTGATTTGTATGATGCATCATCTGTCTGATAGCTATCAGAATCTGCATCTTCAGATTTTATTTCGCCGTCGTCAATCTTATTTCACGGATTATCTAATTTTGTTCATTTTTTTAATTTATTATTAATAAATTTTAAAATATTATATTATAAAAATTCAAGGAATATATTGAACGAAACAGATATTTCATTACGACATGCCTAAGTTTTGGGTTTTGTATGGGCTCAGATGACCGTCTTTCAACCCACTTGGGGAGATTGGGGTTGAATTCCCCCGCGTGCACTAAGAACGAACCAAACGTGCCTTCGGATCCCAAAAAACTGACCACCTATTGACTAAAAAAGGATTTGATAAAAAACAAAAACTACTCGACTCGTGAAACGGATCAAAAGATGAAACATTGATAATAAGCTGATTTAAAACTTTTCCATATTCTTTCCCTTCTCGAGTTTACTTGCCCTAAAATCGTTTGAAACCAGAAGAGAGAACCCCATATCCGTCGATGCCCAACCAATCTCATTATGATTCTTTTGGGACTTGTATTTATTGATTTTTTAACATCGGCCAGATTCGGATTTGGTTTCTCTCCCTGAATCCGCTAAAATCAGATCCCACAGTTTTCAATTTCCAGCTATATATGATCTTGCAAAGACGTCAAATCTATATCTTGCCAAAGTCTCGAGCTTCTCCCGTTCGCAAATCTGCGATCTTTGGATCCGGGGCAATCATCTCCTGGTGTTTCAATGGCGGATCATCAAGAGGACGAAGATTTGAAACTGGCCCTTAAGATGAGTATGCAATACAATCCCCCGGAGCCGAAACGCAGCAAACCGATTGAAGAAACTGGATCCGGATCTCAATTCGGTGGTTCTTCCGGCGAATCGCCGGATGCAAAAAGCCGGCGGTTGCAGCGAGAGCTCATGGCTGCCGCGGCGGAGAAACGGATGGTGTCGTTTCCTAAAAGCCCTCCTGCTCAAGCTAAGCCCAGAGCTCTGGCTTCGCCAATTACGGTTGGTGATAAGGGTGAAGAACTTGTGAAGATCGGTAATGAGTTGGGATCTGGTGACGGTGATGGTGATGATTCCTCCGGGAAGGAGTTACCGCCGGAAGAGTCTAATCAGTTGTTCACTATGGTGTTTGGGAATGACGTCTCGAGAAGTATACTTGCACAGTGGACTAATCAAGGCATAAGGTACGATTTATCATTACCATTTGTGTCTTCTTTTCTCAGGTTGCTTCATCTATGGATTGATTCAAATTCTTGTGCTTTTACCGGTGAGGTTTGATTGAAATTGATTGAAATTTGTGTGCTTTTACCTCTCTTCACAAGTTGATTGAAATTTGGGTGCTTTTGGATTAGCTCTAGTGTATTTGGTATCTCGATTGTTGTGTACATTCATATAGAAGGAAGGATATTCGAATGTTTGATTCCTTGGATTGTAGTATTCGTAAGTTTTCCCCATGCAGTTGATCTTATATTGTTGGAGAGTTTAAAAAGCATATGCCTTTATTAAGGAGTGGAGTCATGGTGGTTGGTTCTGACATTGTATACCAAATGGATATGTAGCTGAGAAGACAATCGTAATTAGTTGTGATTAATACGGTTAATGACTAGTTAAGGGATACGAGTTGGATCCGAACCAAGCCCTTATAACCCTTTGAGTTACTAGATAGATTAAGAGTGTTACTCTGCTATGATAAGTAGCACTGATACGGGTACGGGGACAAAAAACGGGTACCGGAAACGGTAATATCAAAATTTCTAGAAACGGGGACAGCATGGGTACTGTAGTATAAATATACAAAACTATACATTTAAACTTACATTTGTGCTAATCCTTAGTCTTTTAATACCGATGTTTTGGGGTTAGGGGTCGGTTAACTTTCGGCTAGTCGGACCAAATAGATATAGAAGAGTCAAAGAGGAAAGATGTAACTTCTTTGATAGAAAATGTAGAGAAAAGCAAACGTAAATTCCCCAAAAAGGAAAATGTGTTGCCGTCGGCGAAGCTTTGCCGACTAAGAGGAATACAAAGTATAAGCAACAAGAGATGAGCCCTCTTGTCCCTCGGACGAAATCCTATTATTGATAGATAACAAAACCATAATCCCTTAATTTTTTCACAACTAAAGATACCAAACCAATCATATATCGATTAATTTCCAGCATGTCATTGCTGCATATCTGTCAGCATTGCTGCATATCTGTCAGAATCGAACTGACATTTCCTGGAGAAAACGCTGCAGTGAAATGCAATTGAATTTTGACGGCTATAATTGGGAACACACTTTAAATGCATGATTATAATGCTTGTGATTGTATTTTTTTTCTCGTAGTTATATCGATATAATTGTGGTCCATAGTTTGTTTCTGTCAGGCATGTCATATTGTTTCTTCAATGAAATAAAGTTCCTCACGGGACTATTAAGAGCTTAAATTTCCATTTGTATCCTAGATGCTCAGTAATTTCTCCATATTGTGGTATATGTAGTCAATGTAATATCTTATATTGCCATATCTGTAAGTCGCTTTTATCGGTAATATATACATCATATCTCATATTTAACTATTTGACTAATGTTTTGACTACGCATTTTTAGGTTTAGCCCTGATCCTGAAACTAATATAGGCTTAGTGCAGCATGAAGGTGGGCCCTGCGGTGTTTTAGCTGCACTACAGGTAATTCTGTTGTTCTGATCTGTTGTCTGAGTTAAATGTGGTTGATGGTTGTCTGTAGCATGTGAACATTCTTACAGTTGATGCTGACTGTTCCATTTTCTGTGTAGGCATTTGTTCTGAAATACCTTCTTTACTTTCCGGATGACGTAGGTAAAGCTTCTGCAAGTTTTAATGTCAGGACATTATCTAATTCTCATTATGTTGCGTCAGACTCTTTCTCTTCTGTACTGGAAGAAACAAAAACAAGGTGATTTTTCTCAGAAGATTTGTTAAGAATCTGATTCACATCGGAATTTTGGTTATCAAGGTTTAGTTCTCAGCATCTGTCATTGTATTTCCCTGATTCTGCAGGGCCCTTGTCAGGAGCATGTGTGAGATTCTATTCATGTGTGGTAACAATAACCGTGCTGTAATAGCAAGTTTCCTTAATCCTGAGGATTCCAATACTAATCAGAAAGATGAGGTTAGTCGAAACATGAGTAGTTCTTCATATTGGTGCAATAATTGGTTTTGCTTCTCTATTTATGTTGCGTACCTATTAGATGATTCCTTCTAATTTATTATTGGCAGGCAATGGCAAGTAGGCTTCCCATTGAGTCTCCTTCGGATTTGCAGAAGATCTTAAGATTCGAGACATTCACAACTCAATCCAGTGCCCTTAATAAGCTAGAAGGTGCAATAACTGCTTTCCAAAGTCGCATGGGTGCTTTGCTATTCCTAATTTCTGCTTTACTCTCCCGTGGACTGGTATTGACGCAACCTTAATCCTTATTACGCCTTTTTTTTGGGTTAACATGTGTACAAGGAGAAATACATGAATGCTAGATTAGGGATTGAATTGATGTTGTTTCAGCCTCACAATAGGGTTCAGTTCTTCTTACCGACTTTGAATCTTTTGATTTGGTCATGGACTTATGTGGTTCTTACTATTGAGGTTACTGCCAGAAAAGAGAGTTTACATAATATAGAGAAAACTCTCAATTGATAGGTCAAGCTAATTCTACTGTGTATCTAACAAATGGAAGCATGAATCTGATAAGATCTTTAACAATACTATATCAGCATTTTAGTCATGGAATATAAGTAGAAAAGTGCTTATGGGGTTTAGGTTCTTTGGTTTATGTTTCTAGATTATTCTTTGATTCTGTCTCTGATTTACGATTCAGTAAGAAATAAACCAAGATGTTGATTTATGATCTTAACAGAATCAGAACATCAAGTTGCAGAGTGGATCATTATGGTAGATTTTGTATATAGATAATTCATTTCAATTCTAGATCATTAGGAACCTCCTTGTTGTGGTCTATTAATGTTTGAAATAGTGACATGATAATTGAATTCCTATTGTTGTAGCCATAAATGAATAATTTTGTCATGAACAGGACACCATTCAAACCGACAGAGATGATCCAAACCTCCCTCTAGTAACTGCACCATTTGGACATGCCTCTCAGGTAGAAGAACAAAATATTTCAGAATCCATAATTTGTTTCTTTACTCTCTTTTCACTTCAGTGTTGCTGATTTTTTCTCTATGCCTGTTTTTTATTAGGAAATTGTAAACCTGCTGTTGTGTGGAGAAGCGGTCCCTAATGTGTTTGATGGAAGGATGGATCTTGGAGGCGGCATGTTTCTGAAGGGCATATCTAAGAACGTGGAGGTGGGCTTCCTCACGTTGCTCGAGTCTCTAAATTTCTGCAAAGTCGGCCAGAATCTCAAATGTCCCAAGTGGCCAATATGGGTTATTGGCAGCGAGTCACATTACACCGTCCTGTTTGCACTCGATCCATCCGTGCAAGAAGAAAACGAACTTGAGCTGAGAGAGTCTCAGATAAGAAGAGCCTTAGATGCAAGAGAACAAAGCGGAGGAGGAGGTTTCATCAGCGTGGAGGCTTTCCACCAAGTTGTTCAGGAAACAAACATTAGACTCCCGACCGAGAAGATGAACGATATCTGTGCCACGGGGTTCATCGTGTGGAGCGAGTTATGGCAAGTGATCTTGGAGCTAGACCGAAACTTGGGAGGGATAAAAGACTCAACAGGAATGATGGGAAAGAAAGTGTTTGATATCTATCATTTCAACGGGATTGCGAAATCCGATATCAACAGTGGTGGTCAAGCAATGGCTGTGGAAGGTGGGGCGGATCCTATGCAGAGGCCGCGGCTCACGAAACTAAACGTCTCTGTTCCTCCTAAATGGACACCAGAGGAGTACATGTCATGTGCAATGCCGAGCAGCTCTGAGAAAGACTCAGAAGTGAATCAGCCTAAACCGGTACAACATGCACCGTTGGTGGATTGTATCAGAACCCGGTGGTCGAGAGCCACTTGTAGCTGGGCTGGAGATCCTCCAAGTATAGTATGAAGAATGTTTTATCATGAGAAAAACGGGAAACTGCTGATTTGATTTGGCGGTTTAGACGCGTTTGAACTTTCTTTGCGTTGTCCGTTTTTCTTCTTCTGTTGTGTATTGATGTAGAATTTTTTTTAAAGATTGAACATTATTTGAGACAATGAAATATTTCAATTGTTGGATGAAATTGCGCTCACTGCAAGCTTCTATTACATTTCTCTAGAGCATCTCCATCCCCAATATATATATATATATATATATATATATATTGCTTTTGACATCAAATGCACCATATAGTAAAACTTAGGTTTCTAACGTATTAGGCTCGAAAGGCAGCTACCCCGAAACCACATAGTTCAAATGGGAAAATACAAAACCACACAACCGAGCACCTTTTACAAGATAATCGGTGAAGACATTGAAACTACACGGAATAAACAAGATTGAGAATACATGAAAAGTAGCTCGAATGTGTAAAAATTCTTCTAATTCGAGTTTAAAGTCGGCCACTCCTCACATTCCTCAGTCAAATTAACAAGCTAGAGACAATTTCAGACCGTTTTCATAGCCTAAATAAGAGCGTTGAATTCCGCGTAAATAGGTGAGTCCCCTTTCCTTTGCAAACATGCCATATCGATTCCTCCCATCTTCAAGTTCAAGAACCATCCCCTCCCCCATAAAAGTCTTCGTCCGGAGACCAGGAACCATCAAACCTGGCATCTTGGTCGGACTATAGGTACCTCTTGGGGTAAGGCTAGAGTTGACTCCTTGCTTCCTCCATTGCATACTTCCTCAACAATTTGGGTTACTTTCCATACACCCGCTTCTTGCATCGCTATCTAAAGGATATCCAAAGCAGAGATATCCTTACCATTGAAAACCATCACTACAAAAAACATGGTTAAATCCGAGGGAATTTCCGACGCCAAAATATCCATCAGAAATTTCCAACGAATTTCAGATGGATTTCTGATCGATAAGAAATCCGTTGTACATTTTTTGTAAAAGAGAATCCGACGAAATACCGATGACATTCGTCGCCTAAAGTCCGTCGGAAACAAACCCGTCAAAATTCTGTCAGAAATTTCTAACGGATTTTCGACAATTTTTTTTTCCAACCACCTCAAACCGATGAATAATTTTCGTTGTAAATTCGTCGGTCCCTCGATTTTGCCTTCTTTTCTTGTAGTGCTTGTCGTTCTTGCTTTCCAGATATATCGACATATCTACGAGAAGATCTCAAGCGCAGATTTACCCCTTTTTCGCACATTGGAGAAGGTGGTCGACATTCATGAATAGCTAATCATTCGAGAATTCACCTGGAACTGAAGGGATCGAGGATATGGCCCATCTTTGTAGAGCCGGCAGACATTTAAATAAAAAATGGTTAATCGTTTCATTTTCTGCACCACACCGACCCAAGCCCTCTCATTCCCACAATGTTTATCTGCAAGTCGACTTTTTACCGCGATACATCCCGTCATTGCTTGTCACATGAGTGTTTAATCTTCCTAGATGTCTTCAAAGACCATACTTTATTATCTAGATAAATAGTACTTGGCTCTGAAACCATCTACACTTGCTACAGTGTTGCCAGATTTTTGATGCGTGGGGTTTTGTCTACTCAAGTTTTACCCCTAAAAGAAAGCTGCAAATGCACAACAATCAAGGCAGTATATTAGGGGATCGAATCCACAAAGATTGTTGTTTTGCGAAAGTTATAGAATTCTAGTTTCTCTAAACCAAAATGAAAGGTAGGGGTTTGTTTGTCACGGTTTGTAGTATGCAAATGAGAAAAGCGGAAAACAAATGGTTGTAAATCAATGTATAAAAGGCGTTGGACTAAGGGGAATTCTCCGGGGATCACGAATTGGATCAAACAAGCGATATACTATATTTGAAAGCAACTATGTCGACTTGATTCTTTAAACTAGATCTAATCAATGATGCCTACGTTACTCCGTGAGTATGCTTTCGTATCTCACGACTCAACAAGACACGCAATACTAGCGCCTGTTTGTAGGCGTTCACGACACTCCATAGGTGTGAAATCGCACTCTACGACAATCCGGACCGATAAGACCTCAAGTTAAAGTGTCTATCGTTCCCGATATCAGTTGCTAATTGATTGAAAGAGCAACATGCATTAGATGCGAAAATAAACGAAGAATCTGATATTATAGTTTGGAAGAATTTTACTCATTCAAATAAGTGAATCAAAGAAGAAATGGGGGTAGTTTAGACTTTGCCCCTACCAAAAATGTCTTAAAGTGATATTATAGTTTGGAAAAGTATCTATAAATGTAGGCTTTGAATGGAAGAGCATATAAAATGGATAATAAATGCAGTTTACTTCAAAAACAGAACAATCTGCATTATTAAATCATTCAACACTTAAATGCAGAAATAATAATTAATAATAAAAAAACTAAATGTAGAATAAATGCAGTTCACTTAACAAAACATAACTATCTGTATTATTACATCATTCAACACTTAAATGCAGAACTAACAACTAATAATAAAAAAAAACTAAATGTTTTGCATGCAGAATACAAATTATTCTAAATTTAAAGATTGGAAGAATTTTACTCCTTCAAATAAGTGAATCAAATAAGGAATGAGGGTAGTTTAGACTTTGCCCCTACAAAAATGTCTTAAAGTGATATTATAGTTTGGAAAAGTATCTCTATAGATATAGGCTTTGAATGGAAGAGCATATAAAATGCATAATAAATGTAGTTCATTTCAAAAACAGAACAATATGCATTATTAAATCATTCAACACTTCAATGCAGAACTAATAATTAATAATAAAAAAAACTAAATGCAGAATAAATGCAGTTCACTTAACAAAACAGAACTATCTGCATTATTACATCATTCAACACTTAAATGCAGAACTAACAACTAATAATAAAAAAAACTAAATGTTTTGCATGCAGAATACAAATTATTCTAAATTTAAAGATTGGGGAGAGAAAAAAATAAAAATATAGAAAACAATAAGAGAGAACAATGAGCGAAAATGAGAGAGAGAAGTAATTTTTCTCATTCAAATAAGTGAATCATAAAAGAAATGGGGTAGTTTAGACTTTGCCCTACCCAAAGTGTCTTAAAGTGATATTATAGTTTGGAAAAATGTCTATAGATGTGGGCTTTGAATGGAAGAGCAGATAAAATGCAGTTCACTTAGAAACAGAACTATATGTATTATTACAACATTCAACACTTCAATGTAGAACTAACAATTAATAATAAAAACTAAATGTAAAATAAATGCAACTCACTTAAAAAACAGAATTATCTGCATTATTACACCATTCAACACTTAAATACATAACTAACAGTTAATAATAATAAAAAGTAAATGTTCTCCATGCAGAATAAAAATTATCTTAAGTTTATGATATGCATATGAAAAACTATTCTTAAAAATAAAAGATTGGAGAGAAAAGAAAATAAAAATATATAAACAATAAGAGAGAGCAATGGGAGAAAATGAGAGAGAGATGAAATTTCCTCATTCAAATAAGTGAATCAAAGAATGAATGGAGGTAGTTTAGACTTTGCCTCTATCCAAAGTATTTTAAAGTGATATTATAGTTTAGAAAAGTATTTATAAATGTAGGGTTTGAATGGAAAAACAAATAAAATACAAAATAGATGCAGTTCACTTAAAAAACAAAACAATCTGCATTATTAAACCATTCAACACTTAAATGCATAACTAACAATTAATAATAAAAACTAAATGCATAATAAATGTAGTTCACTTAAAAAACAGAACTATGTGCATTATTTCACCATTTCACACTTAAACGCATTTACGTGTTAATAATAATAATAAAAAAACTAAATGTTCTGCATGTACAATAAAAATTATCTTAAATATATGATCTCCATATAATAAACTATAGGGGAGAAACAAAATAAAAATAAAAAATAAAGAAAACAATAAGAGAGAGCAATGAGAGAAAATGAGAGAGTGATGAAATTTTTCTCATTCAAATAAGTAAATCAAAGAATGAATGGTGGTAGTTTAGATTTTGCCCCTATCCAAAGTGTCTTAAAGTGATATTATAGTTTGAAAAATTGTCTATAAATGTAAGGTTTGAATGGAAGAGCAAATAAAATACAAAATATATGCAGTTCACTTAAAAAACAAAACATTCTGCATTATTAAACCATTCAACACTTAAATGCATAACTAACAATTAATAATAAAAAAACTAAATGCAGAATAAATGTAGTTCACTTAATAAAACAGAACTATCTGCATTATTTCATCTTTCAACACTTAAATGCATTTAAGTGTTAATAATAAAAAAAAAACTAAATGTTCTGCATGCACAATAAAAATTATCTTAAATTTATGATCTCCATATAATAAACTATTGGGGAGAAACAAAAAAATAAAATAAAGAAAACAATAAGAGAGAGCAATGAGAGAAAATGAGAGAGAGAGATAAAATTTTCCTCATTCAAATAAGTGAATCAAAAAAGGAATGTGGGTAGTTTAAACTTTGCCCCTATCCAAAGTGTCTTAAAGTGATATTATAGTTTGAAAAAGTGTCTATACATGTAGGGTTTGAATGGAAGAGCAAATAAAATGCAAAATAAATGTAGTTCACTTAAAAAAAACAAAACAATATGCATTATTAAACCATTCAACACTTAAATGCAGAACTAACAATTAATAATAAAAAACTCAATGCAGAATAAATATAGTTCACTTAAAAAACAGAACTATCTGCGTTATTACACCATTCAACACTTAAATACATAGTGTTAATAATAAAAAACTAAATTTTCTTTATGCACAATAAAAATTATCTTAAATTTATAATCTGCATATAAAAAAATATTCTAAAAATTAAAAGAACGGTAGAAAATAAAATAAATAAATAAAAAAAACAATAAGAGAGAGCAATGAGAGAGAATGAGAGAGATGAAATTTTCCTCATTCAAATAAGTGAAACAAAAAAGGAATGGGGATAGTTTAGACTTTGCCCCTACCCAAAGTATCTTAAAGTGATATTATAGTTTGGAAAAGTGTTTATGGATGTACACTTTGAATGGAATAGCAGAATAAATACATTTCGCTTAAAAAATAGAATTATCTACATTATTATATCATTCAACACTTAAATACGAAACTAAAAATTAATAATAAAAAACTAAATATAGAATAAATGCAGTTCACTTAAAAAAAAGAACTATGTGCACTATTACACCATTCAACACTAAAATGTAGAACTAACAATTAATAATGAAAAACTAAATGCAGAATAAATGTAATTCACTTAAAAAAACAGAATTATCTACATTATGCATGATCTGTATTTGTTATGTTTGATATGCATTTTTTGATCTGTGTTACCATTCAAAGCCTTAAGATTCTCAAAAATAAAAGATTGTACATAAATCAACTTTTTGTCTTTTTGTGATATAAAGAAAAGAAATGCATGCAAATATCTCCCATGAGTTATTGATATCATCCACCTCATCAAAGACATATCACTGCATGATTTATTTTTTTAATTTATATCTAAAAAACATATTAATTTCTTTCTATAAATTACTACATTTTTGTTTTGTACAAACACCTCAAAATAATCAAAACATCTTCTACATTTTGTTATTTTTTTCTTTTCTTGCAACCCTTAATTCTCATTAATTTAAACCGTTGAATTACATGGATAACATGGAGTTATCAAAACTCATTGATTAGAACAACAAAGCTTGAAAACAGTAAAAATTAAGGAAGATAAGCCTTCAAGATAGAGCGACTGTGAATCCAACCACGTCGGATGCATCACCAAAGCATTCGCGGTAAAATGTTGAAAGATGTTCACCTTAACTTATGACTTTGAAAGATTATCTACACCTCGGAAACTCATCGAGACGAGTCTCATTACATCTTCAGGTCCTGCGGAAACCGCTAGAAAAGATAACAATATAGATAAAAATTGACAATATTTTCTCGGTTCTAAAACCATAGAAAGATCTCCTCTCAAAAAGAGGAAAGATGGAGATGAGATTCTCTTCCTACTGGAGGAGGAGGTAAAAATTATCTCTCCCATAGGGATCTCTATGTTACAACGGATGAAAGTTCAAGACAATACAAACCCGAGGATATTGCGTTGACAAAGAACAAGTGTATTGCTTAATGGGCCTTTCCACATAGGAAATCCCATTAACATAGTTGATTGGCCCCATGACCAAGTTGAGAGCAGCATCGGGAATTTTGGAAGGATACGCACCGAAGCCCGAGCTTAGACAAGTCACATGGGCGGTGTAGCTCGGAGATGGTGGCCAGAGGAGAAGCTTGGCCGACCTTCTGATATTTTCGCCGGAGCCGATAAAGGTAAATTTTGTTTTTTAATATATTATGTCTTACATATAAACTATAGGGGGATATAAAATTTAATAATTTGGATAGTCAAAAAAATTCAATAGTTTTAAAAAGAATTGAATTTTGAGCAAATTTTGATGAATTATTGTTAGAAATCATAGGGTGATTAAAAAAGATACACGTCACTTAATTTTGTTTTTATCCTCTTTTAAAAATACAAACGCAATATAAAAAAAAAAAGAACCAAGAAATAGAAAAGAAAAAAAAAGATTAAAAAAATATATGGTATGGTTTTTTCTTTTAAGAAATAAACATATTTGTGACGTTTCCAATTTTAAATTATTGTTGGTGATAGATTTTTGAACAAATCAATGAATAATCTTATAAAAACAAGTAATAAAGCTTAAATGGTAGTGTTGGGACCATAGCCAATCCAGAAGCGACATGTCAGCAGATCCAACAGTGCGGCTATCTACATGTTGTTAGACTGCAGAAGGAACGTGATGGGTACTCGAGAGCTTATATGGAGTCTGGTGGAGGAGTTGTCCACCAACTCCCTAGGTGACATGCCTAGTCAGCGGGACTCGCAGAACCAATAGAAGGGGAATCCGCAAGAATATAAATAAAGAGTAGAAAAATTCAAGAAAAGGAGACCGGTGGAAACCAAAAAGGTCACCCCGGGAGACACCCATAGAGGCTTCAGGAGACACCGCAAACCACCAAAAACACCGATAATAACCAACATTATAACGATGTGCAGATCTCATGAGAGCACGTTCTTCCTAGCGTATCTTATGAGATCCTGAAAGGTAAGTAGTTTCTTAGCCCCTTATCCGTCGTGAGGACTCTTCCTCCCCCTCTCACGCCGGATATAGGCCTATGCGCCCTACCACTAAATAGACAAATAATTAATAAGTATCACGATCTCCAGACGTGATGTTTCACCCCTAAACTGCTCAAACTCACCTTCTCGAGTACCCAGTTGTAGACGTCTGACTTGGGAGTCGGAGAACCTTTGGGAGGGAAACCCCCTTTCGTTTCTACCGAGGGTTGTCTAACCTATCTTCTAGTGATTTCAGGACCCGGCGACCAGGCTCAAAGCTTATTCGAGTCCTATTCATCCCCAGAGGGCGAATTTGTGACACGAAGTTCGACCGCCCCAGAGAACACACATCTCTCCATTGCATCATGCAAAATGCTCTTGAGCAGTTGGCGCTAAAAAATAGGAGGGGGGGGGGAAAGACTAGTGCTTGGCCCAACAAAAATTAGCAAACATAAAAGACGTACCTAAAGGAAACTCCAAAAGAAATTCAAGAGTGACGTCCGCCATCCGGAGTAAAATCAGAAGTTAGCATGCACCACAAAAAGATTAACATCCGATCTGTCGCAAACAACTGTACGCCTTTTATTTAATGAAAATTAGCAGTAAAGATTACCACTTTTAGGATTACGCCGTCAGTGTAAAACTCATACTTATTCAATGAAAAGTTTCACTTCCGCCCATAGTCTTCGCACTTCTTTGCCTACTTTCAAATATTTGGGTTCGGTCCCTTCTTTGTTTCTACTGAAAGGCCAAACTCTTCTCGCCGCTGACTCTTCCCGTAAAGGGAAAAAGGCGCAAGACGAGGGTCTGGTTCCCGAATTAGAAGGGCCCATGTAAGACATATTCGGATATCTGCGGAGTAATCTCGCCGCATCTAGCTTCTTGTGAAGTCGTAAAACCACCGCTTGGGTGTCGGTCAGCACTCGGATCACGACGCACGTATCGGTGGCAGCGGCGCCATGAGCCCAGCCCCACAAGGAAGTAATCACGTCCTCGAGTTGACCAATCTCTAGGTCACGTTCATAAAGATCACAACGCGCCCGCTCCAGCTCCACTTTGAGATGAACAACCTCCCCCTCCCAACTCCTCTCCCTACGCAGAAGACTGGAAGTTTGTGAGCTTGTATTTCACGGTGACCAAATTTGCATGTAGCTCGCTAGCTCGGTTGGACAATCCTCTCTCCGACATTCGACTAACATCAACTCGTTCTCTAGCAGAGAGAGCACCCAAAAACCCTGAAATTAGAAGAAAAAGATGGTATCCTTCAAAGCCTAGAAAAAAAAAAGCGGTTAGAAAAAGCTTGAAAAAATTGGAAGATACCTCGTCTAGAGAGCAGTGAAGGTCGGCGGCAGAAAAGATGGTATCCTTAAAAGCCCAGAAAAAAAAAGCGGTTAGAAAAAACTTGAAAAAATTGGAAGATACCTCGTCTAGAGAGTCGTGAAGGTCGGCGGCAGTATATCACCAGCAGACGGGACAAAGAGACAGTTGTCTGGAGGGCGCCGCCAGTGGAAAAAAATCCGGAGAGATAGGTACGTGTTGAGAAGATAACTCCCTCACAGCAGAAAAATCTGACTCCGAGTCAGAAGCAGCCGTGAACCGAGATGTCGATCGAGCCGAAGAAGAACTGCCCATAAGAAAAGGACCGGCCTGGGAGGATAGATGATGCCTCCATAGTGGACGCTGCGAAGACGACCCCACCATTGGTCGTTTAACCCTAGGAGGTAATGAAAGCCTCCTAGGAGTGTATGCCTCATACATATGAGCCAGGATAGTTGACGTGAAACAGAATGCGCTCGAGAGAGGAAAGATTTATAGAGCATCCGACAAAAGGCGAATCGACATTTGAAAACGTCACGACTATTGGGAAAAAACAGAAAAAGTCAAGGATTAACCCCACAAAGAAACAATCCTTTGAGCTGCACACAGAAAGACGCGCCATTACGAAGAAAGAATCATGGCTCACAATGATGGCGAAAGACAAAACGGCATGTCAAGAGATGAACGTGAAGCAAGGCAAATAGTGCAGCGGACTACTCATTTAACGGGCGAGTAAAAATATGCCATGTCGACATTCCAGTTAACCGACCAGAGCGTATCAGGAAATCCAGAAAACAGGTCATCCGGCCCAGGAGTGCGGCGCGAGTGAAACAGGGCAGAAGTGCGCCTCGATTCGTAAGAGTCGAAGGACGCGAAGGAAATTAATCCCTATTTAGAAACTTCACCGGACCTAGAGAAATGATGTGAATGCAACAAAGATGGGATGTTGTCCGATCCCTAAGAGCTACGGAAGCAGAAGACATCAACTACGAACCAGGCATCGTCATCCGACTGCACAACTGTCCTCCAAGGAAAGTAAGGGTACAATATCTTAACCCTTAACCCCTCTCCCTTCTTTTCTTCTTTTCCTCGCTTCTCCAGCGTCTCACGAGCCACAAGCGGTGTGAGAGGCTTGCTTTTGAGTCCTACAAAGCTTCATCTGCGGGAGAGAGTCTCAATCGGTGCGAAGAGCCGACTTTCCCTGGCTCTCCAGCGGTGCGACCAGATGGCAAGGTGGTAGCGCTAGGCTAAGGGGCTTTTGTGGTTGTGAGAACAAGCTTTGGTGGCTCCTCTTCCCTCTCAAAGCTCTCGGGTCGTGTATGTTGGTGGAGATCTGGTGGGCTCCACTCGACGTGGTGATGTGTGGTGGTGCTGAAGTCGCAGTCAAGGAGTAGGCTCTTGGGTTGTCGCCTTCGTGAAACGGATTTGGTAAGGGACGACAGATCAGTGGAACAGCGCCGTTTTCTTGGCGATCTTGGCTTTTAGGGGTCCTCCTCTCTCTCCTTTGACTCGTTCGCCGTCGTGGAGTAGGGTTTGTTATTCTCGTTTCCCGTTGGAGCAGCGTTTGCTAGTTCTTTTGCCGTTTGTTTAGTATATTGTTTACGGTAAAGGTTTTCAGTTTCGAGCGTTAAAGGTTCCAATTACATGCTAGTGTTTTTGGAGAGGCGGAAGCTTGAGTCACAGGTTAGCTGTTCTGTATTAGCTCGCTGTAGCGGTTTTCAGAGCTGTCAGAGCTTTTTGTGGTGATTTTCTCTATGGTGGTGGTGGTTCTGTGTCGACGACCTAGGATTTTCATGCCTACCGGTTCTTTCTAGTTTCTATTTTTCGGTTTGGCACTGAGTTAATTAGTCAATTCGCTTTTGGTTTGGATTTTTAACCGAACCTATTATGGGATGGTTCAGTTAGATCCGGTTTGATCTGTTTCGACTATAAAACCTAAAAAACAACAACAAAAATTATATTAATGGAAAATGTATTTTTAGAAAAAATCAATTTCTGAACCGAATCAAAATATAGTGTTGCTTGGCTTAAATCGAATTAAAAAATGCCCATCCTAAACAAACCAAACCAATAAAAAAAAACATATAGGCAACCCTACAACTACTAAGTATAGATAATAATTAATATATTAGTATAGATTATAGAACCTATCAATGACACTATATATTAAGATTTTTTTTCTTTTAAATAAAAAATTTTATTCTTGGTAACTTTCCAGAAGAGATTTTTGGCTCAGTAGTCATATTGAACCTCTTATTTAACTTTATAACCATATGAAAGATGTGATATGATATTCTATGTGTAATATACAATAATGCCGATTTAACCCCTATAGTAAAAAAGAGAAACCGTGAGAACACATCCTTGAACCTTCCATGTCCGATTACTACTCTGATTTCAACGACCGATTAAAATCAATCGGAAGAAGTCACGTGCCGTCGCTTCTGGATCTGCTGCTACGATGGAGTGTTCGGAGATAGAGGCGGAGAGCTGTGACAGGAATACTTCGGTTAATCTTGGTTCTCTTAATAATCTGGTTTATTGTCTTTAATTTCCGGTTTTGTGATTTCATTTATGCATTTCGGTTTAGCAAACACTATATGTAAACCTTTCTCCATTTACGAGAATCAATCAATCAAACAACAAATATCTTCTTCAACCTAATCTCTGAATCATCATCTATCTTCCACCATTGAATCTCTGTTCTTCGAGATGATCCTTCTTCCTCAGTGATCGTCTTCTATGCTTTGGTTCCCCAATCTCCGGATTCTTGGTGAATCTCTGGATTGGATTTATCTATCCTATTTTCCTGCTTCATTGGTATCAGAGCAGTCGAGATCTTCGGACCTAAATCCATGGCAATCACAGTAGAACAGTGGGTGAATAAGCGTGTGGAAGAGAAGCGCAGGCGAAAAGAAGAAAAGAAGCAAATCTACGAAACCCTGCGATTTGCAAATACGGAAGCGACGAAGACCAGATTTGTCTCTGAAGCTCCGTTCTCCACGATTCCACTCCGGATATCCAATACGTACTCTTCTATCACTCCGATGAGGCCACCAGAAGCACCTTGTCCACCCGATCCTCCAGATTTCAATCAATCGGATCCGATCTCTGCGATTAAGGTTGCTCCAGAGACAAGTAAAGCTTCGTCATTGTCAAACCTAACATCTAAAAGGAGCACAAACAAAATCCCTCAGAAATATTCATGTGAGCAAGTATATGAGAGAATGGAAAAAGGGTTGTGTTTGTTTTGTGAAGAGCTTGATACCCCTGGCCATCAATTGACACACAAGCGATCACGGATCTTCATGATAGATCGTGCAGATGATCATCTCTCTCCTGATAACGAGTTGGAAGAAAATCATACCAAAACGGTGACAGAAGAGAAGCTACCTATTGAGCAAAACAACGAACACCTGGAAGGCAAGCGCTCTCAAAAGGTTTTTGCTGAATTCATGTCTCAAGCTGATTTTTCATTGCGAAAGGAATATCAGGAGGATTCAGCAACGTTAATCAAATCGCCAAACGATGTCGAGCTGTCACTCTCACAGAAGTGTCCTCGTTCTCATGGAAGTATTCTCTCGGAGATGGTTCTTCCTATCTCGGGTAGAGGTTGTACTAAAGAGGAACGCTCCACTTATCTACCTCGGGCTAATCGTGTATGGGAGCTAGGTGGTTTACCAGCTAAACGGGATTCGGACAACATATTTCTACTGACGAAGAAAACTCAAGATCACATAGTGAATGCAGAGCTTAAGATTCGGGTATTTTCTGATCTTGATATAGAAGCATGGATTGGGCTAGAAATCTATGGTTGCAGGTATACGAAGCAGATGTTGTTGCTTGTTAAAGAGTCAAATCGTGTGTGGGAGCGTGGAGGATTACTAGTTACACATGATTACTGGAAATGGTTAGAGAACTGCTACAAACATGACAAAGTCCTTAAGTGTTGTTCTCTGTTCGAAATGCCTTTTGTGGAGTATGTTGATTTCAAGGCTTATGAGATGGATAGGACAGAAGCGTTAATGGAGGCTGAATCTTCTAATGAAGAGTCTAGGCTTGTTCTGCATCATTCCCTGATAATAGGATCACTAATATGGGAGCTGTTTATGTTCACTCTCCTTGAGGATAAAGCGTATTTTCCTGAGGCGAGTATTAGTATATGCAAAGGACATGGTAAGGAGCTGCTAGTTGGGGATCATATGATGCATATAAGTGGTGACTTATTTTTCATTTGTTGCTCTTACAAAAATCAGAATGGGCTCTCTTCATTATATACACGTAGTATAATTATGAGCTTGATGCAACGACTAATATGTGGTGACGTGAAGTTCCACTTAAAGCACAAATGGAGATCTAGACCATTCCAATCATATTCACGGCTGGTTTTGCCGAGGAACAAAGCTGTGTTCCAGCCAGGTGGGAATGATGTTACACTTTCCTCTGTTTTTCATGATGGTACACTGCATGTTATTTCCAGTAGCAACACAATACTTCAAGTGACTAAGAAAGAAGAAGAGTTTGTGGGTCTTAGTGACTTAAGAAACTTGCTACTAGAAAAGGAGTTCTTGTTGTTGAAATCTGGGATATACTTAAGCCCAAGGCTGCTTCATGACCATGGAATCTCAGTGTTTGTTGGCCTTAAGATTGCACTAGACTTGCTGATTGCTTTTGAGCAGAACAAAGCCACACCTAACTTCTTGTAGACACTTGAGAGCATACAAACATTGTGCTTCTGGAAAGAGGGATCTCCGCAACATTTAGTTTTTACAGAAAGAGGCACGATTCACGCATCATGGCAGAGTGTGGAAAACGAGATTCTGCGAACTGCTTCTCAGGTGTATCACCGTTGGAAGAACAAAGCTGGGAAATGGCAGGCAGTTTCTGGTCGTATGACTGATGTGAGATTTGAGCTTGTTTCTTTTAAGGAAGCTTCGGTGTTTTCCAGGGAACAAATGGAACTAAGAGAGTTCACAGTAACTATGGTCATCAAAGGATCTTTTCTATCACGTCTGAGAAATGCAAGCTTCTCTTTGGAGCCTCAAAAAGAATCTGAAGAGGAGGATAATCAGAAGTACAACTTCATAGAAAAGGTTGCTGAGAGTATCATCGTAGCAGCGACTGATGATTACAAGGACATTGAGACAGGTTGTGTGTTGTTGGGAATGGGTCTAAATGGAGATGCATACAAGGCCTCTTATATGGTCAATGGCTATGGAAACAAAAATGTCATGAACTTAAGAGCTGTTGATTTCCACGGCACATCACTTGGGTTGCTTTATGGATCACTCCCACGACCTCCAGATTTCAAGACAATAAAGAAGAGCTTTGAAGGGAAGAACCACAAGCTGCTGCGCCTCGAAGTTGGATTTTGGACACAATACAACAATTTGGCTCAGATCATTCTTGAACTTCAAAGTCCTTCAGCACTGCTTGACAATGACAACCACGTTGAACCTATCGTCAAGGAAAACTGGTATTACCATAAACCAAGCATCAGAGAAGTGTTCCACATGCTAAGGCCACCCGAGTTCATTGAACTTCATGGATATCCAGATGTCATTACTAATCACCAAGCGTCCAAAATTATCATCCTTGAGGACAAAGATGTTGTCGACGAGGGAGTATTGTGACAGGAATACTTCGGTTAATCTTGGTTCTCTTAATAATCTGGTTTATTGTCTTTAATTTCCGGTTTTGTGATTTCATTTATGCATTTCGGTTTAGCAAACACTATATGTAAACCTTTCTCCATTTACGAGAATCAATCAATCAAACAACAAATATCTTCTTCAACCTAATCTCTGAATCATCATCTATCTTCCACCATTGAATCTCTGTTCTTCGAGATGATCCTTCTTCCTCAGTGATCGTCTTCTATGCTTTGGTTCCCCAATCTCCGGATTCTTGGTGAATCTCTGGATTGGATTTATCTATCCTATTTTCCTGCTTCAAGAGCAGCGAGATCACCAGATCTAGATCGGTGAGAAGAGTGTAGGCGATTGGATTATCCAGAAAATGATTTCAGAAGAGCGTTTTGAATGTCTAAATCGATGTTTGAATTAATCTGCGAGGAGTTGAATTCGACGGTGGCGAAAGGAGTCACGACTCTTAGAAACGTGATTTTGGTGCGACAGCGAATCGCGGTTTGCATATGGAGATTAGCCACCGGAAAGTCACACTATCTTTTTTTCCAAGAATCGCTGCTTATAGCCATAAAACTCTCACCCTTTCCCTCTTTTTGAACTTCAATTCCTTGGCTGGTGTTTAACCCGTAAGTTTCTAGATCTTCAGTTTTCATGTGGTTTGGAGGATTAGTTGCTAGCTGTTATTATTAAGCATATCCCGAATTGAAGTTCACAATTCGAAATGGGTATATGGATTATTGCAATCGGAAATGAAATAGATTTTGTTTATCATCTAGGATTTGTATGTAGTATAGTCCGCTTCTATTGCATATTTGGTGGTTATGTTTGTTGATAATTCTGATTTCTGTTCTATACGTATTGTTCTTGTGGAATAGTTTGGGGTATTACGATTTCGGGTATAGTATCGCCTAATTGTGATGGAGATTTATTATAACGACTATTGTTATGTTAATTCTAAGCCAATTGAAAATTATGGAATTGGTATGTGCATGACAGAAAGGATTTTGCAGAGTGGCTATGAGCCATCCAATTGGGCTCAAGAGAGTTAACATCTACATCACATTAAGGTGGAAAGAGAATTTAAAGCCGGCTTTGGAGGATGAACATCTTAAGTTGTTGGCAGATTCCCAGTTTTGTATTTAAAATATATCATGAAGATCTTCATACTTGTTACAAGGGAGAGAAGTAGCTTCGAATCGAAGGTAAAAATCCATTGATCTCCCTCAATTTATATATTTGATTTCGCCATTATTGGCCGTCTAGGTAAGTATATATGCGAAGTCATCTGGTTTTTAGTGGGGTAATGTATATTTGGTTTCGATAAGTTTGATTTTATGGATTATTGCAATTGCGTTATTCTTCGGTGATATTGTTAAGGTGTTTTACTCAACAATTCTGTTGTATACTCGTAACAGTGAGTCAGACTGAAATTTGGGTAATCATGTGAACGGGGTACTCGTATTATGTATGTAGTAAATAGACTTCTTAATTGATGGGTTTGGTAGTTGTAAAATTCGTACGTACTGATTTTTTGAAGTCGATAATTTGCAATGCTATGTCATAACTACTGTATAGTATTCTATTTTCTGCTACACAACTATTTGCAGCACTTCATCAATCCCTTTTATCAGTGTAAACGTGGGGGTTTAATGGTAGTCCTGGTTAGAGCATAATCATTGTATTTGTTTTACCGCCAAAATTAGTTATGTTTACCAGCAAATATCTGCCTCAAGCTAAGTTTATGTTCTATTTTCTTAAAGTTAAAACACTATTTATCTGCAACACTATTAAAACACTTTTTTTTACTATTCTATATGATATAGTTAGGTGTATTGTTGAAATTATAATAGTCCCTTTGTTTGAGATGGAACTGGTGATTGTGGTTATGTCCTCATGTTGTTCCATTTACTCTTCGTATGGAGTGCGATTTTTCTTGGTTCTCGGTTATTATGTAACAAAACGTTACTCATGTATATGTAGTCTATAAATCATATAGAATAACGCCCTACCATGAGAAGGAAATAGTCCTCGTTACCAAAAACAATTACATATGTATTCATTATTTTTGTTTTTTATATAATATTGAATTCAATTTCTGTTTCGTTTTAAAACATGAAAATCATCAAGCGTATAATGATTCTATTAAACTCTACTATATAACCTGATATACGTAGTATAGTATAGATACCATCGTTTTCACCAATGTCGAAAACTGGTGACGCATCCCTCCCAATTAAAGAAATATTAAGGTAAACAATCAGTGCTTATAACATATATTTTGTTCCTCTCTAGCGACACAATTGTTATTTAATTTTAATTTTTTATTAATTAGATGATATGTTTTATGTTAGAGATAAAACGGTGTGGAAAATATCAACAATTCTTGGGACCCACATGATCTGAAGACACCGGCTACAATCGATGATATCTTTTTTGCTGCTTCTATGTAGGGGTAACTTCGGTCCAAGAAATGTAGGTGATGGTTACGTGCTTTATAATCAATTGCATATGGTTATATTCTTTAATTTTGGATTCAATATGGATATTGAACTAAAACTCACAGTGGAGCCAAAAATTTTACTTGCTCTCAATGAAAAACTTGGATACCAAAAAGAACACAAGATATTGGCGAGCCATATGTCATTATCGAACATGGTTAAGTTTGTGTTCATGTTACGTTTTTATTGTGTTGGTAATATTGACGTTTGTGTTTTTATTGTGTTTGTAAAGTTTTTTTTTTTTTAATTATAGACAAACTTTAAAAATACTTGATCAACATATAATACTTTGGTAAGCATATTTTGTGAAGAAAAATGTGTGAAATCAATAAACCAATAACACTAGATTTTAAAACAATGACAAAACAAGAGTATTTAAAGTGTTTTGAATAACAGTTGACTTTATAAAATAATGAATCTAATATAACATTAGATTTTTAAAGATTTTAAACTACTCGATACAAATTCATAAACTAATAACACCAGACTTTTAAATAGTTTTGAAAAATCTTAATTGAATAACACCAAAATCTTTATAAAATCTAAATCTTTATAACTCTTTCTAAATACACAAACCAATAAGTATAGATTATAGAACTTATCAATATCAATGACACTATATATTAAGATTTTTTTTTCTTTTAAATAAAAAATTTTATTCTTGATAACTTTCGAGAATATAGGTTTTTTCAGACCAAATGTCATATCGTCCCTACTTCCTCCTCTCTTTGACAAAAACTCTCTCTACTGTCATTTCGTCTTCAAAATTTTCTCTCCTTCGTTAGGTAGTTGAAACAGTAACCCAAACTTCGCCGCCGGGAAAAAAAAAAAAATTTGATGGAGCCTTCCTCCCTGAGAGCTAACCAATCATCGATTCTAAGCGAAATCGAACGTATGCCAGAAGCGCCACGTCAGCGTATCTCTCATCACCGTCGAGCTCGCTCCGACACTTTCTTCTCCGGCGAATCAATCGACGATCTCCTCCTCTTTGATCCTTCCGATGTCGATTTCTCTTCCCTCGACTTCCTCAACGCCCCAACGCCACCGCCGTCGCAACAACCACAACCGTCTCCGATGTCCGTCGATTCTCCCCCCGAAGAAACCTCATCCAACGGTGCCCCGCCGATTCCTCTTCCTCCCGGCCGTCACGTTCGCAGCTTCTCCGTCGATTCCGAGTCCGATTTCTTCGACGATCTAACGGCCACGGAGGATAATCATCAATTCGCCGGGAAATCATCATCGTCCTTAGTTGAAAAGAGAGGTCATCATCGGAGCAATTCGATGGACGGAGCTACGAGCTCGGGCTCGTTTAACATCGAATCGATTCTCGCCGCTGTGAGTTGCAAAGACGGTGGTGCTAAGAAGAATATGGGTATGGCTAGTGATAGACTTGCTGAGCTTGCTTTGCTTGATCCCAAAAGAGCTAAACGGTAAAGTATTATTCATCAGAAATTAGGGTTTATCAGTTTTTGTGTTTCCCTTAATTATACTTTGATTTCATAAGTCTTTGTGGATGATTCTTGATTAGGATTCTAGCGAATAGACAATCTGCGGCGAGGTCGAAAGAGAGGAAGATTAGGTATACTGGTGAGCTGGAGAGGAAAGTTCAGACACTTCAGAACGAAGCAACTACACTGTCTGCTCAAGTCACTATGTTGCAGGTATGACTTGGTCAAGCACACGACATCTTTAAAGCCATTGTCTTTATGCATCCCTCTATTTGATTTGATAAGATATGGTGATAGTGGAGATTATATGCTTTGTGCTGGCACTTCATTTGGCTTATAACTTGTAATTGATACCTAGTTGTGTTTTAAGAATGCTTCTTGGTGTTTAGAGAGGATATGAGGTTTTCACTCGGAACAGGTATATGACCAATTGGTTAGTGGAGAGCCTTTTTGGCTTTGGAGAGTCTAAGGGATCTCTACAACAAATCTCTAGGGTTTGTTCTTGTGTTCTTGATTGTAATCTAACAACTCACATGATCAATAAAGCAAGTATTTTTTTTGGGTTAAACATGGAGTATTTAAAAAAAAAAAAGTGTTCTTGATTGTAAACTAACAGTTCACATGATCAATAAAGCAAAAAAAAAATTTGGTTATACATACAATTCGTTTAGGAATCAACTAATATGTTATTGTCATGTTAACTCAACCAATATGTGAGATATGTGCAATAGTATAATGAAGATATTTGCAAGAGTGTAAGTTTTGTTTGCATTTCAGTGATAGAAGCAACGGGGGAGCTCAAGATAAAATGATTCTTGTCCCATTAGCATATTTCGTGTTTTGCGTATTTTTGTGTCCGCTCTAATCTGTGTGTTCTTTTTGAAGCCTACTGTGTTTAAAGACTGAATCTTGGTGTTTAGAGAGGACATACGATTTGTTTTTTCGAATAAGTATACATGCAGGATTAGAAGTTATGTTAGTGTCATGTTAATTCAACTAACATGTGAGATATATCAACTAACAGAAGCAATTGTCCCGAGATCATATTTTGCGTGTGTGCGTCTTTCTGCATCCATTCTAAATCTGTGCTCTTTGTATCTTGTGCAGAGAGGAACGTCAGAGCTGAACACTGAGAATAAACACCTCAAAATGCGGCTACAAGCTTTAGAGCAACAAGCTGAACTTAGGGATGGTAAGCCATTTTTCATTGGGTCGTTCTGAAAAAATAAAACAGCATTATATCATAAACCAAAGTTTCGGTACCACATATATTTTTTCGTTGTATCTTTGCAGCTTTGAATGAAGCGCTGCGGGAAGAACTGAATCGACTCAAGATAGCCGCCGGAGAAATTCCGCAAGGGAACGGAAATTCATTCAACCGTGCTCAGTTTTCGTCTCAGCAATCGACGATGAACCAGTTTGGGAACAACAAGAACCAGCAGATGAGCACAAACGGGCAGCCATCGCAGCGTCCGAGCTTCATGGATTTCACCAAGAGAGGCTAAAGTTCTAAATGTTGGCTGAGTTATAAATACAGAAAATTCATTTCGGGCTGCAATATTTGATGTATGTATGTATGTATGTAGTATGGCTGTTTGATCGTATGTCTATACAGATATGTTTATGGCGATAACGGTCTTTAAACATTTCTACAAGTCATAACATTGGGTATAGCTCACGAAACACATTAAGGACTTCATAACATTGGGTATGTATGTCGGATTGGGTATGTATTGGCTAGGAAAAAAAAAATATGTAGAATACTTATAAAACGTTGAAAACCTTTTTTTTTTTTTTTTTTGGACAACAAACGTTGAAAACCTAAGTTTAAGGTTTGAATGGTATTTAGTTATTTTCACGTTTTTACGGTTGCCTACGTTTGCTCAAGTCTGTTGAGGCAGCACCCGAGTTTGAACTGGAGAAAAAAGATTTGCAGTCTCCGCCTCACCACTCGGCCATGTTGCGCAAACGATAAAAATTAGTTTCAAATTTTCTTTTCTTTTTTCAATTCCAAAAAAATATATAGATATTCAGTCATAAAATATAGAAACCAGTACAAATCAGAACCATTAATTATTGAGCGTAAATTCATGATATTTTTGAATTCAAATCTATATATATATATATATATATTATTTTAATAATATAAGAAAATCATTACAAATAGATTTATCCATAACAATAACACAATGATAACGGCTTTGATTGGTGACATGTGGTATCTTTGATTTAGTTTGAGTTATGGGCATAACTCAAAAATATTACCAATCATGCATTATTATTAGTTTTTTGCATTATAGTTTGAGTTATAATGTGTTATGGTTGCATTAAAATTTTGAGTTATTTCTTTGTAAAATTGATAATTCAACTCAACTTCTTAAATCATGAAAATTGTGATGAATTAGAGGTTCAGTTAGATACATATTTTGCATTAGAGATTTTTTATTTATTAATAAAACATTTTTGATAGGTATTTTAATGAGAATCGATGGTTTTGATATAATCACCATCAACCAGGCAACAAATAAGATTCATTTTCAACAAAAAACATTTTAAATAGTTTTAATTTATTAGAGATTAGTAAATATTTGTTTTCTCTATTTTAAATAATTATCGTAATATTTGTTAATTTTTTGTTAACAAAATATAATCAATAACTCTATTTTCACAAATTTTTTTGTTGAAAAAATTCAGTTTACTTATTAATCAAATATATGTTTAACATCATTGGTCAAAGTTTTTTACAATTGTTTTAAATTTCAGTTATTAAAACAAAGTCATTCCTATAAAATCTTAATTGATGCTTTTATTTGATATTTTTTTAAGAAAACAAATTATTTACACATAATTATATTATATAAATGCACTTTAGTTTTTTTATTATTATCAATATTTTTTAATTTGATATATTTTAAGTTAGTAATAATCTAATTTTATTAAATCTTCTAATAAATATTATCATTATTAATAGTTTTAAACTTATTTTGTTTTAAATAACATATACTGCAACTTATACAACATAAAAGTTACCAGTCAGCTATTTTAACAAAAATGCTAACTCAAATTTCTAAAGCAAACTTACCACATAAATGTACTGTTTATACCACATAATTTTACTGCAAATTACATCGAATTATAACATCAACTATAACTAAACTTCAAAAATACATGTCACCAATCGGAGCCAACGAATTAAAATTAAGAAACTATTTTTCAACGAGGAATTCTTTAGAATACCATTAAAACCAGTTTTCGTTCTTAATTTAGCATACAAGCTCAAAACTTTTCATTGATAACATTTTTTATTAATCAAAAGACTTTATTGTCCTCATTTAACTTCAAATGGCTTCTTTCTTCTTCACCATCTTCGCCGGAATGTGTGAATCCAATCTCCGATCAGCAGTAATTCTGACCAACGCCGATCAAATCTCGTCATCGAGTCGGAGGAACAACAGAGATTTCCCATGGATCTACACCGATGATGTTGAACCGGATCCATTAAGCGTCAACGTGACCCGAATCGTTGTTCACTCCACGAGAGTGTATGGGATTCAGAGATTTCACATTCGTGTTCCGATCTGATGTCTCTGAGATCCGAGGAGGTTTCCGAGTCACAGCGAAGTTATGACGTACCTGCGAGAGTTCACGAAGGAGTTCGCGATCGAGGAGATGATTCAGTTCGAGACGGCACTTGTACAGGTTGCTCCGGCGGCGGCGGAAAGCAACGGCGAAGGAGGAATCGGGAAATGGAGAAACGAATCTACAGTGAAAGGGATACAAGTTCATCTCGATGAGATCTACAGAACGGATCATCACTATTCACCAAGTATATATCTCTTTTGCTTATTGGCTATAAGCCTATAATTGAGGGTTCGTTTTCTCCTCTTTAACTTAGAGATATGCTTGGGCATCGAAAGTTTTCTCTAGTTCTTGCAACGTTTTCAGTTTTACTAATTTCACAAAGCTTAAATTGGATTTTAATCATTCGTAAGGAAGGAAAACATACCAAACTCAAACTACTTTTAGTTTGAATCTCAGGTTTCAGTTTCAGAACAAGCACTTTTGTTCTTGGAATCGAATGTTTTGGGTTTTGTACTAGTGTTTCCTGAAAGATTGATCAAATTAAGTATCTTTGTTGAGTTTTGGTGTTTGAAGGTGGGAAATTGACTTACCAGACAACGAAGAAGAGAGTTAGTGGACCCAAGTGCTCTGTCATTGGCAAGAGAATTCAAGGAGTAGGCTTTTTTCTTTGCTGAATCTTACTTTTTCTGTTCAGTTTCATTTTAAATTATCTGTTTCGAATTATCTTTCATTTCCTTTGTTGTGTGTTAGCTGCTTTCTCATTTCAACCAATTTGAAAAAAAAGTTTGTGAATTCGTGTTAGTAGTTCGTGTTGAAGTGCTAACAAGAATAAAGTCTTATAGTGAACATGTGGCGCAGTTATGACCATCTGTGACAAATTGGTTTGGTATTGAGACAAAATCTAGGGATTAAATTAAAGAATTTGTTTGTTGCAGGAGTGAAATTGTTTGTCTAAGCTTGATATCAGATGAAATTGATTCAATAATAACTCATATTTAGGATGTCGTTCTACATATTTAGGAACACATATTTAGGAAGATGTTCCTAAAACGTATAATTGTGTTTTTCCTAAGCCAGTAGGCACAGTTGCTCATGTTTTGAAGGTAAATAGATATCTCTTTCTTTTTCTTTCTTTATTCCATATTCTATCGTCTTAACAACAATTAATAACGATGGGTGTCGATTAACTACAGTCTGGATACACGTTATATGATCGAGTTATAAGACCAGCTAAGGTTGTTGTTACTCAAGGAGGGGAGAACGAAAAAGAAAAGAAAGAGGCTGATGTTTAAAAAGAAGTCAGCTTGGTTTTCATAAATTTTGCTATTGTTCTTTGTTTCAAGTAACTTAATTAAAATCTTCTTGAGGGTTCGAGTCATAGTTTCTCTTGTCGTTTTGTTATTCATTGGTTGAACAAGATCTCCCATAAGTTGTTAAATGTACTTGCTATGGAAGTTCTGCTTTTGTATTTGTTTCTTTTATCTCGTTCAGGAAGCTCTCCTACACATTTAGAAAGCCGTTCCTAAAAACATACACATTAATTTTTTTTAACACTTATGTAAAATGCTTTAACAAATAAATAGAAGATTGTAATTGACACCAAGTTTTTTTGTCTATTTTATACAGCAATTCAAATTTATGAAACCATTTTACATATTTGGGAAGGTCTTCTTAAAACAAATGAATGTCTTCCTAAAACAATTAAATGAGAATTTTTATGTTTACAACAACTTATTTTTTATCATGTTACATTCATTGGTTTTATAAATGTTTAAAAAAAAATTCTAAATTCTTAGTAAGACCTTACTAAAATTTCTATAAATGTTTCCTAAATATCTAGAATTATTTCTTTAATTTAGAAAATTTTAGGAAGCATTTTTATAAATATAGGATAGGTTTCCTATATCATATGTTATTAGTAAATCGAATAAATATTTAGTAAATATTTAGGAAGTCTTTCTAAATTTTTAGGAAATCTTTCTAAACGTTTAGGAATACCTTACTAAATTTTGTATGATTTTTTTCTAAATATTCATAAAATTAGTGAATTTAGCAAATTTTCTTGAATTTGTAGGAAGCATTTTTACAAATTTAGGATAGACTTCCTAAATATTATTTTTAAATACGAATGACAATGGATGATCTAGTTGTGTTTCAGATCATACTGCAACAATTTTCTTGCGTTATGGATATGAAATGAGATCTTACAAGCCTATAAACCATCTAACACCTTTGGTTCTTGATGTTGCAGCCAAAAGCGCTTTTGGCACGTGCCAAAATGTTACTTTTCAAACAACAACTCCAAACATGGATTCAACGGTTGGAACCTATCCCAATTTTTAGAAAGAAATTCATAAATGTATCAGAATCCTTTGTTGTGTTTCTTCACGACTCGTTCTCCCTTGAGTTTAGTCATAATTAAGCGATGTTGACTTATCATCTTAGTTACAAAAATGCAACCGGTTTGTTTACAAGGACCAGTTCCTCTGTATAAAATGTGAGTCACTTAAACAGGACGAAACCATTAGCATTCCTAATGGAATAGCATAGTAGTTTGACTTTGTTTATGCATTGTGAGATCGTAAGCAGCATCTCCATTACTTTATTCCCAATACAACAACTTATTGTGGTTGGCTTTTAATCTTGATCTTTGAATTTTTTTCTAATGTTTATAAAACATTCTTAAACATTTAGAAAATCTTTCTAAAATCTTAGTAAGACCTTACTAAATTTTCTATAAATGTTTCCTAAATATCTAGAATTGTTTCTTTAACATTCACGAAGACCTTCCTAAAAGATCACGAATTCTTCCTGAAAATTAGGATGTCCATCCGAAATCGAGAATGCAGGGAATGCTTATTTAATTTTGACGCTTGCTCTCAAGTGAGACACTATAATCAAAATCTCAAGTGAGACACTAAAATCAGAAACACAAATCAACTGATAAAGTATGGTGGAGAATGAACATTTATGGAAAAAAAAATCTATTAAAAGTTAGGAAAGCCTTCATAAAACAGTTTAACTGATTCATTAACATTCCGAAACACTAAACATATGCATTGATTCAAAAACAGAAGTTTGATTTGGGGAACTTGTACGTCTGAAGCAGAATGCTCTAGATCAAGATTCAAAAACAGATGTCAGATTTTCATGTATCAAGATTTGTCATTCAGAGCTCATACTCGACTTTAGATTCAATGTGTACTCATAAAATGTCAAAAAAATTAGTAAGCCTTTTTGAATTTTTAGAAATGATGCTTACAAATTTAGGAAAGTCTTCCTAAATTGTATGTTAATTACTTATCAAATAAAAATTTAGGAAACATCATATATAATTACGAAAGCTTTCAGCGTATAATGCAAACTCTTGTGATTACTTATACAATAACTCAAATTAAAAAAAACGTCATATACATTTTAGGAAGGTCTTCATAAAATGTAAAAATGAAAACTGTTGTGCATATTTATACAACTCCTCAAATTTTGGAAGTCTTTCTAAATTTTAAGAAAATTTTACTAAAATTTGTATGAAGTTTTTCTATATATCTAGAAATGTTATATAAATTTTGGAAATTAGGAAATTTTCTTGATTTTTTAGGAAGGATTTTTAAAAATTTAGGAAAGGCTTCCTTTTACAAAGACTTAAATAAAAAAACTAAAAGCTTAAACAACAGCTCCGACTTGTAAGCGAGGTGGTACGTCATTAAGTGATATGATCCACATGCTTTGTATCAATCTGCAAGTACAAAATTTTAGGAAAGGCTTCCTAAGCACGTAAGAAAACTTCCTAATTTAGGAAGACCTTCCGTTAAACATGTAAAATATATTTTTAAGAATTTATGAAGGTCTTATAATAGTCAATGAAAATCTCTTAAAAGTGTAAGAAGTTTAAGAAGCTTTTTTAATAATTTAGAAAGTTTTTTTAATATTTTAGCAAATTTTTCTAAACATTTAGGAAGTCTTTTTAAACATTTAGGAAGATCTTCCTATCATTTGATGAAAGATTTTTTTGAAGGAAATTTGAATGCTTGCTAAAATTTTAGGAAAACCTTTGAAATTTTTAAAAGGTTTACAAAGCATTTCTAATATTTTCGGAAACTTTCCATATGTTTTAGTTTGGGTTTTTTTTTTTTTTGTGGAGATGTTTTGTAACTCTCAACTTGTTATTTACAGGGAGAAATTTGATGGTAGTCACAGTATAATATGAAGTATATCTCTCACTGCACAACGAGTTGACATTGATGGAGCTGTAGCTTATATTGTCTCTGGTTTGTTTTCATTTCTAGTGAGTTGGAAAAAAAAATTGACAAAGGCTTGAACTCTTATAGATTACTTGCTATGAGCATTTTATCTCGTTATTTATGGTAACAGTCTGTATACATCAAAGAATGTGTACATTTAAAACTAGTATGCCTTTAGAAAGCTTTCATACAAATTTAAGAAGACATTCCTAAACATTTATTAAGCATTCTTAAATAAAGAATTTTTCTTGTTCATAGCAAAATAACCATTGATTACTATAACAAATAGAAATTCCAAAATAACCATTGATTACTATAACAGATTGATTGAACCCAAGGGAGTTATTTTTACATTTCACTTTCTTGTTCTTATTCTTCCACCTTTCTAAATATTAAGAATCGTTTTCCTGAAATTTTAAAGAAGCTTCCTAAATTGTTAGGAACGGTTTTGTTTCAAGTTTAAACCACCATTAATTATTTGCATACATACTCTATAATTCATCGTAACAATGAAGACTAAAGTGTCAATGTCACTTTAAAAGTGAAGGTCTGAAGCAAGATAAGTAAGAAATTCTTCTTGGAAGCCCTTACTAGAATAATAGGAATCCTTCCTGAAATTTCAAAAGATCATCCTAAATAGTTAAGAACAGTTTTATTTCAAGTTTAAACCATCATTACTTGCATTCCATCGTAACAATGAAGAGGATATTAATGTCCTAAATTCTATTAGCTATAAATTCTATTACTTATAGCGAACTAATACTATTAATGTCCTGACCAAGGGTTGTGCTATGAATTTCACTACAGTAATTCATGGGTTTCATTGTTTCTTATCGCATGATCCAATTATGCAAAGACATGACAACGAATTTAGGAAGCCATACGTAAACATGTATGAATTGTTCCTAAATTATGAAGTTTTTTTACATATTTCGGAAGACTTTCCTAAAACGTATGTTAATTGTTACATTCTTAAATATGTATGAATTGTTACACTCTATTAGCAGGTAGCCCAAACTCTATAGCTCCCATGCCCATCTAATCGCTTGTTTCTTGAAGTAATCACCAAAGCTGAAGTTCCCAAGCATCTCAAAGAAAGTATGGTGTCTGGCCGTGTTTCCAACATTCTCCAAATCATTTGTATGTATGCACCTTTGTGCAGTGGTTGCACAAGGAACCTGTCTAGGAACCTGCAGCATTTGAAAAAAGTCCCCACCAATTATCTTCAATTTTACAAGAACAGTCTATAAATGCGGTAAAACAGTACTGCTTGGCTTGGATTATAATTTTACCTTTCCAAGGAAAATAGGCTTGAATTGAAGCATTCCTGCAATTGTTAGCAAGACAGTAGAGTCTTCTGGTACAAGAGACGCACTTGGAAGCACCTTATGCCCACGAGAGGCAAATAATTCAAGACGCACTTGCGAATTTTACATATTTTTCCTCTGATACACAAAACACAATCCTCCTCGTCGGGTTCACGTGAAATCTCTCAATGGCCGAAGCTGACAAAACTGTTATGGAGATGGAGCGCAAATTGAAGAAAGAAGAGAAGGCTAGAGAGAAAGAGATGAAGAAGCAAAAGGCTTTGGAGAAAGCAAAGTTAGGCGAAGTGAAGGCTGCAAAACCAAAATCACTTGCCGAGAAGAAGATCGGCAAAGACGGCGAGAATCCTTCAGATTTTGTCTACCCAGAAACTCCTCTTGGCGAGAGGAAAAGGCTATCTTTTCAGATGGCCAAGCAGTACAATCCTTCAGCGGTAGAGAAATCGTAAGTTCTTCCTAAAATCCCGGATTTGATTTTACTCGCCAATTTCAACGATTTCTGATTCTCTTCTCTGTGGTTTTCCTTTTTTTCTGATCACAGATGGTATCAATGGTGGGAGAAATCAGAGTTTTTTAAAGCTGATTCAAAGAGTGACAAACCCAAGTTTGTGATGATTCTTTCTCCTCCGAATGTCACTAGAGCTTTGCATATTGGACACGCACTAACATGTGCAATCGAAGACGCACTCGTTCGTTGGAAGAGGATGTCTACAAATCGCCATTGAAGCGTAACCGATGTAGATGTGTTTACCGAGACGCCAAGCGAAGGAGATTGGGATCGTTGAGCAGAGGAGAAAACGGAGAACGGCGATGGAAACGCCGATCGAAGTGGCCATGGAACTCATGCCGAATGATTCCATGGAACTCGCTCAGTGATCCGATTCCGATGGACAGATCGCGAGAAAGATAAGCTTTTCTTGATTTTTTTTTTTTTGGTGTGTTATAGGAAGGAGGGACAAAATCGGAAATCGACAATTAGAAATGCTTGAGTTGGAAAATTTTCAGCTTTCGTGTTATTTTTGGCACATAAACTTGATTAAGTGGTAAATATGAGAATTACCCTTTTTCAATTCATCTGGCACATTTTAAATTTTAAAGTTTAGATAATAAATTATTCTATTTTTGTAACATTTACTTTTATTATATATAATATTCAAAATTACATAAAAAATGCAAAAAACAATAATAAATAACTAATATAATATTCATCATCAATAAGCTTTTGGTCATACTTAATGATTTTGATTTGTACTGGATTCTATATTTAATGACAATATTTTTTACTATTTATACTATTCAAACATACCTACTTTTTGTAGTCATAAATATATAGAATCCAATACAAATCAAAAGCTAAAATTTAATAAGGTCCTGTTCGTTTGATCATCTATCATCTCCATCTAGATGATCCATTTCTATGATTTATCCAAATAATCCGTCCAGATGTTGTTCGTTTTTTTGGTAGTTGTAAAATATCTAAATCGGATCAAAGCAAAAGAAACCCAGATACGCAAACTTCAAATCCTAAACCAAAACCATCAATTCGATTTTCCAAACAAAGAGAAATCGAAGAAAAGAGAGAGGAAGCTCACCTGTAAGACTCGCCGGAGCTTGCGGGAGAGAGAAGAAGGCGTCGGAGAGAAGAATCGCTGAAGCTTGTGGGAGAGAAAAATCGTCGGAGCTTGCGGGAGAGAGAAAATGGTGAAGATGAGAATCACACTCGGGTGAAGATGAGTCGAGAGAGAATGTGGTCGATTTAGGTCTAGGTTTTCATTTGTAATTTTTGGTTTTAGTTATAGCTATTTTTGTCATTTACTGTTTTGAGATGAATAATCTTCATAGCTGAGCCAAATCGGTTCATCCAGATAAGTTTAAAATTTTTGCCAAAGAAATTAAAACTCATCTGAATGATTTTCGGTTTGTGTTACTAAACAAACAAAACTCCATCTCCATAAGACCTAAATTAAAGAATATCAGAATCACGTCTTAAAAACATAAATAACTAATATAACATTCATCATCACCAATGTGTTTAAAACCCATGACTTGAATAAATAAAAGAAACTAACAAAATCTCACGCTGATTGAAACCGATTCGGGATTACAACGGAGTGAATCAAAGAAGATGTGGCTAACGACAACGTAGCAATGCGAACAGAAATTGTGAACGTCTGTCTACTTGTGAGCTGGACAGATGCAGTTGTTGGCTCCTACATCCTTTGCAAGACACGGTGGTTGAGACCCATCCTCATACCAGACAGATCTGTGTTCGACCAGGTCTTTCAGAAAATGATCGAGCTTCTCGATTGTAACACTTGGCATAACCACGACATGAGCTATATCGCCCTGGCATGCGAGCTGCCACCTCCTGACAAACTCTTCATCTTTGGGACGCTCAAACACAACGGTGCTGCTAAGCTCGTTGAGCATCGCGCTGATCCCGGCTTCGCGGAGCCTATCTTTGAGGTAATGCGCGTTCCTCAGGCATTTCTGGACTTCTTTCTGGAACCCTTTGTACCCTTTTCTGTTTAAAGTGTACCATAGGAACAAAGGCGCGTGCCCGTTCCGGCTTCCCATGATTGTTGCGTCCCGCGAGGCGAGGTACTCGACGTTCCTCGAAAGGACTTTGATGTGTTCCATTCTTGTTATCTGAACACCACAAGGCATCGGACACCCGACGAATTTGTGGCCCGACACACTCACACTTCCTATCGGTTTATTGAACGTGACTTTCGGTGCCTGCGAAGAGAAGTAAACAAAAGAAAGGTTACTCAGACCACAATAAACGTTATCACAAGGATTTGATTAAAGACTATATACACTTACACGTTTGACAAAAGGCATCATAAGTCCAAACAGAGCTCCATCGCAGTGAATATAGAACCTATCATGTGAGAAGCCACACTCTTCAAGTGTTTTGATTACAAGGTCGAGATCATCGACAGCTCCTTTAACAGTTGTTCCTGTAATAAAATGTACCAACCATCAGCAAAATTCCACCTTTCCCAATACAAAAACCAAAGTAATAAAGAGAGAACACAAACCTATGTTAACATTAAGAATCGCCGGTTTATCTTTGTTTGCCAACAATTTTTTCCTGAAATCATCACAGTCAATCTCCCCGGAGATGAGCGTATCAACCTTCTCGCACTCCATTCTATACATACGAGCTGCTTTGAACACAGAGTAGTGCGTTTCCCGCGAGGCGTACAGAATCCCATCAGGAAACATTTCCCGCCTGCAAAGAGTTTAAACAGCATCAAACACCGAAAAAACGGAAAACCAATAAAAAATAAAGATAGAAGATCGAAAAGAACGCACCCAATTAAGATCCCGTGAAGGTTTCCTTCTGTACCACAGTTTGTGATGTAACCCCAATAGTCATCTCTCTCAATCTCCCAAAGTCGAGCAAACCAATCCAACACGCCAACTTCGAATGGCCTAGAGTGTACACCATAGTTGCTTTCGATAAACGGATCTCCAAGATTGTTAATGGAGAAATGCTGCAACTGCCCAAGCGCACCGTAATCGAAATCCAAGTTATATGGATAACCTACACCAATTCATCATTTCCACAATGTCAAAAACTCAAAACATACGTACAAATATCGAACCAAATCTTCATTTCTACAACGTCAAAAACTTGAAAAATATCATTTCTACAATGTCAAAAACTCAAAACATTCGTACATATATGGAACCAAATCATCATTTCTACAATGTCAAAAACTCAAAGCTCTCATTCGTACAAATATCGAACCAAATCATCATTTCCACAACGTCAAATACGTAAAAATCTCATTTCTAATGTGTCAAAAACCTCAAATCATTCGTTACAAATATCGAACCAATTTTCTTGGAGATTAGTCTGGGATCTACCGTTCATAAACATTTGATCTACGTTAAGGCAGATTTAATTTCATGAATCTAACAAGATGATGAATATTGTTTTGTTACCTAGATGGTATTTGGTTCGTTCAACCAAAGTTTTCCGGTAACGAGCGAGGACGCTAGCCATGTAAGCCTCCTTATCTCCGGTGAATTCGTCGTTAGACTCCGGCTCCGTCACGGCGAGAGACGTCGTGTGGATGTTCCTGCCGAGAACCATTTCTCTTTCTCCTCCTCCGTTAATTACCTTCGTCTTCTTCAGATTCTCTTCCTCTTGATCTGATTCGATGACAGGCGAAGGTAACGGTTCGGTTACCACAGCCGTCGGATCGAAATCAACGGATAAGATCTCAAGTTTCTCGTCCAAGGTCGTCGACATCGCGAGGAATTGATCAGATTCTAGTGCTCCGACCATTGTAATATAAAGATGCGAGAGAAAGGAGGAGAATCTCTTAGTGAGTGCAGATCTGAGAGAGAGAGAGGAGAGAGAAAGAAGTGATTGGTGGAGAAGCGGTGGAAATGGTGGGACAGAGACAAATCGAGAGAGACGCGGCTTCGTTAATTTATAAGTAGCCAAAAATGATTCTTTTTTTTTGTTTTGGGTAAATGAATTTTTTTTTAAAGATGTTTATTATAGCCTATGTTATAAAATGTTTTACTTTATCTTAAGTTCTACTTACTGTGTACAAGCTAAAATCTCTTGTTCTATTTCTAACAAGTATGCATATTTGTCATCTAAGCTCGTTTGGTGAATTGACTGATTGATTGATTGCGAACCTAATTTAATACGGTGAAATAATCTATAAATTGGTTGGAACAATTTAAAAGAAAATGTATGATCACCATAATGTAATATTACCTAAACCTTATGTTCATGAGCATTTACGTGATGCAAAAGGTGGATGAGTTTATTGGTGTTAGATAGTGGAATAATAGTAGAGCTTAGGGTAGGAGCTCCAGGAGCTCCATCCTCTGGAGAGCAAACAAAACCAACGCATCTAGCCTTATGGGATCCAATATCTCCATGTAGACGGGTGGAAAATAAACATCGGGAAGATTGTGGGATATGGATTCGGGTCAGATGACTTTGCGGGTTACGAATCAGGAAGGACTAATATCCCCAGGAAAGATATGTCCTCGGGGAGGATGCTGGACTCCGGATGGGAAGAGCTGTTCGACGAGATGGAGGCAGCCTGACGAAAGGAGCTGTCTGACGAAACGAATACAGCTTGACGCAAGGAGCTGTTGGACGGGATGGAGGCAGTCTAATGGAAGGAGCTGTCGAGCGATACGAAGGCAGCTTGACGGAAAGAGCTGTCAGACGGAACGGAGGCAACCTGACTAAAGGAATTGTTCAACGGGACGGAGGCAGCCTGGCAGAAGGAGCCTTCCGGCAAGACAGAGGCAGCCTGACAGAATGAGCTGTCTGACAAGATGGAGGCAACCTGACAGAAGGAGCTGTCTGATGAGACAGAGGCAACCTGGCGAAAGGAGATGTTATCTCAAAAGCCCTTTTATAGGATTTTACATAAAATACTCACATATAATTGGTCTTGAAGTACCATACATAAATGATATTTAAGTAATTTACTAATCTCTTTAATGATTGAAAGATGTGATTTCGTATGGCAAGAAAGAAAGTCATAATAGTAAATTTTACAAACAGAGCATGAATAACTAGTATGTACAAGAATGCATAATACAAATGTTTAAAGGATTGTATATAAAAAGAGATTTGGCATGAAGCCCAAATAGACAAAAAAATGACCGTCTTTGTTAAAATGATGTTATGGACAGGAAGTACAATGACACAAAATATTATATGGTAACCAAACGAGATTATTCACTAAGGTTATACTCCATTCCCAAAAAGATGATATACGATCGGAATGCGTATTCTAAAGATGATGTTTCCAATGGAGAAATATGATGATGTGCGTGATTGTATTTTTTTTATCATGGTTTTATCCCATTCAGTTTTTCTATGACAAGGTTTTAACGAGTCAACAAAAAATACGTAAATGATAGACACTTAAGGGGAATGTAAAGATAAAAGTCTTATCGTTTTTCAAAAGTTTTTTCTCATATATTAATGAGACAAAGAGAATTATCAAGATGATCAGGATCTTTGAACTGTGATATATATTTTCTACAAATTTATTCAAGTGAAGAACCGGTAGACATATTTACTAAGGTATTACTTCATCATACTAGATTGTGTTATCTCAAAAATCTCAAGTGATGTACTTATGAGGGGGAGTTAATACGCGCTGCACTCTTTTTCTCTTAACCATGATTTTTCCTATTGGGTTTTCTTAGTAAAAATTTTAATCAGGCAACATCTTATGCGGTTTAGGAAATATTTTATATAATGGACATCAAATGAGAGTGTTATAGTGAATTATAAGCCATAAGCACATGTTCTAGAATGTTCTAAATTTACTTGTTTCCAAAGCTTTACTTGTTCTAGGTAACCAAGCTAAAGTCTCAGGTTGTATTTCCTATATAACGGATTCATTATTCATGGAATAAGACACCACAATTCTTCTATCTCTTTTTTATATTTATAATACTTTTTTTCTTTTGCCTTTAATGGATTTGGAATTGGAAATTTTTGATAAATTCATTGATTTTAAAATCAGCCAAGTAGATTTCAAAATCAAACAAATGGATTTCAAAATCAAATATATGAATTATTGTAAATCAATTAAATAAATTTACAATAGATTTTGGTACATCCATGTGTTTGATTGAGAGTATGTAGTATTTGTTACTCCACCGTAAACTTGCTGAATGTGCCATTAATATCACTCAAACCTGCAGCAAATCCATATAGGAGAAATTGTATCAAAATTTTTGTTTCTTGGGAACTCCATTGAGTCTATGAGCCATTTACTAGTTCTTGATGTTGTTCATGATGTGATCTTTCCATTGATACTTTATTAGTTTTTAGGGTTTTGTATTATAATTAAGAGATTGCATAGGTTTAGGGGTTATGACAAATAGGTAATATAGACAAAAATATAAAATACAATGATAAAAAAATGAAAGACAAGCATCATAAAAAATGGAAGATTTGAGAAATGAAAATCTGCCACAATTAATATTTTTGAAGTGGACTATAATATAAACATAATAAAAATTCCTAGTTGCTGAATTCACTCAATATCTACATGGTGTTTGAGGAGATAATTACGTGGTGAAAAAGTGTAGAAATACACAAATACAATCAAAATAACAAGGTTGAACCTCATATTTGGGTCTTTTTATTTTAGTCATAAAAATACTTCTAAACACATTCAAATTCAATTAAAAAGAAAATTCTTCGAATACTTGGATTTTAAAATCATAAAACCAATAACATTAAATTTCAATATAGATTTTAAAATTATAGAACCAATAACACTGGATTTCAATATAGATTTTAAAATCACATAATCAATAACACTAGATTTTGTTTGCATTTTCAAATCTATTAAAATATAAGAACCAATATCACATTTGCGACTCGCGATATTTTGAATTATTCTTATTAAAAAAGTTTTATAGGTTTGCCTGAGGTGTCTTTCTTTAATTATATAAAGAAATAAAAAGTTGCCATGAAATTATTATAGACAAACTCTTCTTTTTTTGTCATGAGAATCAAATGGCTTCTTTTTTGTTTTTAAAAAATTACTAAATCGATTCAACGGAAGAAGAAACAAAACAAAACAAAATAAAAATTGATTTAAAATAAATTAGGTGTAGTTGCATGCTTTATTTTTATAAAAGCAATATGAAATTTGCCATGAGGTTTTAGTGTTTTACTTATTTTTATAAAAGAAACAAAAAGATTAAAAAAACAAAAACAAAAAAAAACAAAAAGGTTACTACCAACTTGCCATGAGATTATAATTACATGGTCTCTTTTTATATTACTAAAAAGATTCAACCAAAATATAAATAAGTGAAGCTAGACGTTGGCACTTGTACTCACCGTTCGGTGGGCTAGGTGTAACAACGGTGAATCTCGTTCAGAAGTTTACATAAGAGTTAAAATTTGCAGGTTTGCAGCTGTTAACTTTGTTTGGGTTAAGTTGAATTTTTTTGTTTTAGTTGTGGGTTTGGTTTTTGGAAAAATTTTGTTTTCCGTCCACTTAGTTTCCGGAGATATTAATTTGTTCTTCCGGCTTTGCTTTCGGAGATATCCATGTGTTCCATCGGCACTGTTTTCCTAGTTTGGGCTATTGTCTAATTAACGTTTTCAAATTCAATAAAATTCTAGATGATAAAAAAAAAAAATTTGCACTTTTACTCACGACTTGCAAAATTTTGATTTATTGTAACTAAAAAGTTTTAAAGGTTGCCATGAGTTTCTTTTACTATATATAAAATAAAAAGTTGTCATAAATTTATTATATGAGAATCATATGGTATATTAAAAGCAATAAACTGATCAACATGAAGTAAATAAAATATAAATAAAATTTTCCCAACTTGCCATGAGAATCTTATGGCTTCTTTAGAAAGAAAAAAATACTAAATTGATTCAACAAGAAAGAAGACGAAAGAAAACAAAACAAAAATTGATTTAAAATAAATTAGGTGTTGTCTCATACTTTATTCTTATAAAAACAATATAAGAATTGCCATGAGATTTTAGCTTTTTACTTATTTTTATTAAGAACAAAAAAAAGGTGCCAACTTGCAATGAGATTATGATAATCACATGGTTTTTTTTTGGGTCATCACATGGCTTTTTTAATTATTAAATCGATCCAAAAGTAGAAACATCAAAACAAAAACTGACTTAACAAATATATCTCTCTTTTTTTTTCCTCTGAAATTTTATTAACCTTAGAAGAAACCAAGTGAAATACAAGAGTAAAATACAAGGGTGAAATACAAAAAGCGATACAAACAAAAAGCTTACGAAACAAAATACCACTAAAGATTGAAAATTAAGCGAGGCTCTCAAGAACACCTAAAGATAAAGGAAAACCTAGAGGAAAGAAAACCCCAAAACAAGACCAAATACAACGATTAACTTGAACAATAGAAACCTCAAACGAGAATCTAACTCCTACACACCTAATCTTCTCAAGAAAGAGTCTAAATCTAGAACTTTGCATCCCCACAAAAAGTTAGCCTTACAAGAACAGACCAGTGAAAGACCACAAGAGAAAACTGATTATTCAACTACACTAAATCGGTGAAAGGAGACTGACATAAGAGATTCATCGAACTGAGAAAAGATGTTAACCGAGGACTATCTAACAACCAGCGAAGACTGGCTAAACCCAAGCCAAAATCGACACTTCCCAGGGAAAAGAGAGCAACACCAAACAAACAAAACAGAGGCATAACAGTTTCGCAAACAGCAAAACCCAACTAAACACGAAGACTAAAGAACAAAACACAAAGCCCAAATCAAAAACTACCAACAGCTAAAATGAGTTCAAAGCTCGGAAAGAAGGCGACTAGAAGAAGAGGAGACCGAGGCAAGAACCTGGCTTCACCGAGTACCGCAAGAAAGGCAAGCCGAACTGTTTCCACCACCAACTCAGGACAACAACGCCAACAAGACTTCTTAGAGGTTCAGAACGAGACCCCCAACGCCGATCAACAACGCATGCCATGACCCACCGCTACCAAAACCTCGCCGTCACAAACCACATCAAGCTATTGAACTTGCTTCACCGAAACTGAGGCATCAAGATCCGGCCACAAGCCACCACCCAAGACCGCAGACGCACCTCCACCAAGCCAAAGAGGCTTCAGGACAACGCCTGAAACCCAGAGCCATCGAGAGAGAAATCCACGAGATCTAGATCGGAGGCCGAACTTCCAAAACGCCGATAAAAAACAGAAATACAACAAGAGATACGGAAAGAAAGCAAAACCCGACCGATCCCGGAGCTAGAAAAGCCTCCAGCCATCGGCCGAGCACACACACCAAATCTTCTTTTTTCACACTCGCACACAGAGGAGGCGGCTAGGGCGAACGATGATACTTAACAAATATATCTAAGAGAAATACTTTAAAGTTTGGGTCTTTTAGCTCAATATTCATATTAGATCCAAAATTGAAAAATATAGCCATATGCAATTGATTATAAAGCATGTAACCATCACCTACATTTCTTGAACCAAATTACCCCTACATAGAAGTGGTAGGAAAAAGATATCACTGATTGTAGCCGGTATCTTCAGAACATGTGGATGCAAAGAATTGTTGATATTTTCCACACCGTTTTATCTTTAACATAACACATATCATCTAATTAATAATAAAAAAAAATAATTAACAATTGTATGGCTAGAGAGCAACAAAATCTATGTTATAAGCACCGAATGTTTACTTTAATATTGCCTTAATTGAGAGGGATTCATCACCAGTTTTTGACACATGTGAAAACGATGGTATGTATACTATACTACTTATATCAGATTATGTAGTAGAGGTTTTAATATAAGCATACGTTTGATGATTTTCATGTTTTAAAACGAAACTGAAATTGAATTACATATTATATACACAAAAATAGTAAATACATATGTAATTGTTTTCGGTAAGAGGAATTATTTCCTTTTCATGGTAGGGCGTTGTTCTATATGATTTATAGACTACACATACATGAGTAACGTTTTCTTACATAATAACCGGGAATCAAAGAAAACCGCATTCCATACAAAAAGTAAATGGAACAACATGAGAACAAAACCATAATCACCGGTTCCATCTCAAACAAATGGACTATCATAATTTTAACAGTATACCTAACTATATAATATAGAATAGTACGAATTTAAATTATAATCAAATCTTCCATTAGTATAAAAAAAATTTTATACATACAACATGATTTGAATTTGATAAAACAAATACGTAATTCTTAAACAAGTGATCAATATCAGTAATAAAGAACACATCATTATATATAGGCATATAATAGAATAACATACTATATTATACTAAGAAATAGTATAAAACTATCTCGGATTTGAAAATATAAACCTATTGTTTGTGTCATTCAATTATTATGAAAGAATACATTCATTCTTTTCGATACAATAGAAAGCAAATTTGAACTGACCTACTAAATGATAAAAGGGATTTGAGTCAACCATAAAGAGCCAACGTTCAAATATTAAAATAATCTAACCAACAAATTCACATGAGTCATCTTTTTGGCGAGCCAATCTCCTCCATTCTATTAATCGCATATATTGCTTAGTATAGTGGCGAAGCATGAAAAATAGTATAGCACTATATTGCTTCAGCTCCATGATTGACAAAATCCATCAATTCCATGCTAACAAATTTATCAATTTCGTTGACAAACTCCATGATTTTCAAAAATCAGTGTCATTTACCAATCAGAATGAGAGGTTTAACATTGAAAGAGGCGAAAGTGGAATTGAATCTGATCTATTCGACAACAATTGATTTCACTTTGTTTGAGACCCATAAATTGGATAAAATAAATTAGAGATTTTTTCTCCTCCTCCATAGGAACGCAGCCATCGTTGCCGGAGCTCATCACTGATGTCTCTGTCATCCAATCAATTGCTAAGTAATCAGATCCGAAAACAAATTAGAGATTTCTCCTCCTCCTCCTCCTCCTATGTTCTTGATATATAACGCAGAGCATGATAATCTATTTTGCCATCGATGTGTGCTGAAGTAGCTCGTAGACAGAAGAAGAAGAAGAGACGTGAGGAGAGGAAAGATATTCAATGTAATTTGTTTTAAAATAGTCAATGTTTCTAGGAGCCACACTTGGTTTCGCTTTTTGCCGGGATATTCTCGTCATTATTATAACTTATGTAGACAATATCGTAGCTACTTTTTCTTATGGCCATAGTCTTTATTTACCACCCTTTTATGGTTACTGAGCTCAAATTCTCTTAAAGTTTTGTGTAAATTTCAAAATTAGTAAAAGTAAGAGCCAGTAAAATAAAAAAACGTCGGTTTTCTCAAAAAAAAAAACTTTTCTGGTATTTTTATAAATGTAAGAAGCGGATTGGATAAATCCCTAAGAAAGTTGGACAAAATTGATGAAAAACGGAAAGTTTCTATGTTTTTCTAACCTCTTTTCGATCAAACAGTTAGTGTTTGGTCGAACAGGTAGGCCGATCATTGTTTCTTCGAGAATGGTTTTTCGAGAGGAGTGATTGACCGGGCGTTCGACCTGAATGGGTCGAACACTTACTGTTCTTCGGCTAACTTCATTTCATCGAGAAACATACTAATTTTCAGTCATTTGAGCATAATTTTTTTATCTAACTGTTAATTGACCTCAACCCACTTTAAAATGAAAGCTAACATCCACATATATCATGTATCTAAATGTGAGAAAGATCACAATGTGGAAGTCTACCGTTAGTAAACTATCCAATCTCCAAAATACTTGTTTTTTAGCTCATTTTTTTGTCCAAAACGTCCAAATTGTCTGCAAAGACTTTAAAAACAGTAAAAACATCAATATTAAGTCAAAACTAAATTATTGTTTTTATTAATAACCTTTTAAAAACATATTAAAAAGCGGTAAAATACCAAATATATCAACTTTATGGTTGGTTTGCTATAACTCTCTCTCAATGTGGCAAAGAAGTCGTACTAAAGGCAGTTGTCATGGCAATGTCGGTTATGCTATGTCTTGCTTCAAAAAATTTGGTTTATACTTGCCAAAACTTAACCAGTGCTATATCAGATTTTTGGTGGAGTTCTTTGGAGCACAAAAGAAAAATATGTTGGGTGAGATGGGAGAAATGCTGCTTTTCAAAATGAAAAAGGGGTTTGGGTTTTAGGGAAATTGAGTGTTTCAACCAGGTATTGCTTACCAAACAATCTTGGCGTTTGATTCAAAACTCGGACTGCTTGTTTGCGAAGCTTTTGAAACATATGTACTTCGTGAACGGTGTGATTATCTTGAATCCTTGATACGGTCACAAGTATTCGTCCCTTTTTTGTTTGGAGAAGCATTCTCCATGGTTGAACCCTCATTATTAAAGGGCTGCGAAAATGTGTGGCTAATGGCAAGTTGTTGAGAGTTTGGATGGACCCTTGGCTCAGTGATGGGATCAAAAAGTCCCTTGGTCGACCTTAATCTAAAGGTGAATGAGCTGATTGATGTTCCCAAGAGAGATTAAAAGTTGAAGGTACTTGAAAAGTTGTTCTTTCTAATCGATGTTAGATTATTTAAAAAGTCAAAACTAGTGGTGTCCCGAGATGATTTTTGGTGTTCGAAACATAATAAGTTGGGTGAGTGAGTACTCAGTCAAATACATGTATTGGCTAGCGTTTCAAAATTGTACGGCAAATTTGATTTTCGGAGCTACCTCTCAATCATCCCTTAATGGTCTAAAAGTTTGGTCTTTGCCAAGAGTTCCTAAAATCAGGATTTCTTTTGGAAAGCCTTGTGTGGTGCCTCTCCGGTAACTGGCAAATTAAATTATAGTTGTATGTTTTGTGACTCTAGATTCCAATTGTATGTTGTTTTGAAGGTGAGTAGTTCCATATTTTTAGCAGACCTATAAATAAATATATGTATCGATTTTTTAAGTAAAACTATGTTAGTATTATTTTATTATGAATCTTAAGTTTGCATATTTTATTTAGGTAATGTTAATAAATAATTTAACAAAATAAGTAAAATCTTCTAAATTAGTTCAAATATACTTATTTTGGAAAATATAAAAAGGGATCTTTTTGTTTTGGTAAAAAAAACTCAAATTTTTGTTGATCAAATCATTTTAATCCCAACGTTAATCAACTGTGACTATTGACTAATGTTCGGATTAGGACGGTATGACCAACAAAATTTAGAAAAAATATTTAGCCAATAAAAAAGGAGAAAATTTGGTGAATAACAAAAAAAACTATAATCTACAAACTAATCATTTTTCTCCCTATCTCTCCCTATTTTTCTCTAAAAAATTAGTTAATTTTTCAAATATAGTTTTTTTTTGTTATTTACCAAATTCACCCATAAAAAGTTGAAAAGTTTTTTTTTGGCTGAACGTATGTAATAGTCTAATAGATAATTTTTTGGTAGGTTTTTCTCTTTTGTAATAATAAATCTAAGATCTAAAAAAAAAAATGCATAGAAGACACATCGATCCTACACTCAAGAGCCATGCCATAAATTGTTAAAGCTTCCATACAAGTCGCGAACCGGACCGAATCGGACCACTTTAGACCGATAGAGATTCCTATGTCCGTCCATTTTTCTCTCTGTCTAAAAAATTAAAAAGGATGATGATATAACGGACTTTAATCTCAAATGTCCCTCCGTACGGGGACATAATTTAAATACCCTTCTCAAATCTAAATGCTCCTCTCCTTCATGAATGGATTGTTTAGTCCTTTATTTATTAAAAAAAAACAAATTGAAAATGGAAAACAAAAGAAAATCGGGTACGAATTTAATTCAAACCATTCCTAAAATTAATTCTCTAAACCAACCAAAGCAACCACAAAATTTAATTGCACCTGTCCGTACCCTCTCGTCGTCTTCTTTCTCTCACGTTTCCACCATTGACGATTTGGAGGCGTGAAATTGAAGGTTAGTTGTTGCTGTTTTTTATGCTATTTTCGATTTCATGATTGAATTATCAAGTTTATGTCATAGGTAAAACAATCCCAAAGCAGTTAATACATAGTTTCTTCTCAATTAGGGAAATTTATAGTAAAGAAATTTTTGATTTTTTTTTGCTCATTGGAGTCACTGAGCTAGTTGTGCAAGGCTATTAGAAACTGATATTGTTAATTAAATGGGATATCTTGGTTAACTGAACAATGCATCGTGATAAATCGTGATGATTTGTATGATGAACCAAACTTTCTGGGTACTACTGGGTACAACTAGCATAACTGAACATATTAAGTGAATTTAGCACGAGTAGGATTAACCAAACTTTCTAGGTACTACTGGGTACAACTAGAAAAACTAAACATATTAAGTGAATTAGTACGACTATGATGAACCAAACTTTCTGGGTACTACTGGTACTTCTAGCATAACCGGACATCTTAAGTGAATTAGTACGACTAGTAAAACTGATATAACTATGATAAGATTACCTTACGATTTTTTTGTTATTTTCAGGGGAAATGAGTAGCAGTGGTTGCACAGTCATATGTTTTGATTATGGGGGGTTCTATTCAAAAGACGGTGATAAAATTATATGGAATTCTGTAGAAGATGAGATTCACACTTTTGTGATGAGAAAATCTTTGGAGGATGTCACTTATGCTGGATTAGTGGAGGGGATTTGCAGAAAGATTTTGATAGATGCATCTACAACTCAGCTGAAAATTAGTTACTATCCATTGATCTTGAACACGAAGAAACCATCATATATTTGGAATGACGAAAATGTTTTTGGTTATCTACTACAAATGAGTAAAGATCAATGTAGAAGTGTTCTACATGTGGAGTTCATTAAGGATGTTGATCAAAGTCATGGAAGCGTGCATGTTTCAAGAGAGGATCATGGAGTTGACGTTGATCTAGGTCAAAGTAATGATGAGCTTGTTGCTACCGCTAGAGATGGTTTAGAAATACCGGACACTGAAACGCAAGACAATGAGATGCAAGAAAATGAGATGCAAGAAAGATATGAGCTCGTGTATGATGATGGTATAGAAGTCAGACATTATGATGGAAACTCGCAAGTAATTCATGGATGGGAAGACGGTTTAGATATATATAAAGGTCAATAATTTGACACTAGGCAGGGACTGCAAGCTCTCCTGCAGAAAGATGCACATGAGAATGGTTTTGAGTATGAAATGAAGAAGTCTGAACCCACACGTTTCGTGGTAAAATGTTGGGGAGCAAAAGAGGGATGCAAGTGGGGTTTAAGAGCTTATGTGCGTATGAACTCAAATAGTTTCACTATTGCCACTTATAACAAGGTGCACACATGCTCTCGGGTTACTACAAGTACAATCAGACAAAAAAGGAAAGGCACACCACACTTAGTTGCAGCTGTTTTGGCTGAAGACTATCCAGGTCGATTCGACACACCAAATCCAAAAACGTTGATCAATATGGTTCAAGGCAGGCTTGGCGTGAAAGTATTGTACTCGACAGCGCTGAGAGGAAAAAACAAAGCTGCTAATGAGGTGCGGGGAAGTTATGAGGAGAGTTATCGGTGGCTAAATTCTTATTTGTACATGCTGGAGAAAGTGAATCCGGGTACACGGACTTGTGTGGACTTAGATGAGCAGAATAGTTTTAAGTACCTATTCTTTGCATTGGGAGCTTGCATAGAAGGGTTTCTATCGATGAGGAAAGTCATCATTATAGATGGAACCCACCTGAAGAACGTATATGGTGGAGTTCTAATCGTTGCTTCGGCTCAGGATCCTGATCATCATCATTATCCCATTGCTTTTGGTGTAGTTGATGGTGAAAAAGATGCAAGTTGGACGTGGTTTCTGAATCGGTTGAAGTTAGTAACACCAGATGTCCCTGGAATGGTGTTTATTTCGGATAGGAATCCAAGCTTGATCAAGTCAATAATGGAAGTCTTCCCTTTGTCTCAACATGGGTATTGTGTAAGGCATTTGTCACAGAATGTGAAAGGACACGTTGCCACCCACAGAGATGCATGTGCGAAGAAGTTCATCGAGTGCGCTAAAGCTTATACAGAGGTTGAGTTCGGAAAACTCTATAGTGCTTTTGGGATGAAATATCCATCTGCTTGCGAGTATCTAGACAAAAGTGTTGATGAGAGAAAATGGGCAAGATGCTATTTTCCAGGAGAAAGGTACAACATAGATACCACCAATACTGTAGAATCTATCAACGGTGTTTTTGTAAACGCAAGAAAGTACTCGCTGTTGCCAATGATTGATGTAATTGTTGCCAAATTGGCTGAATGGTGGAACACCCATAGGCAGACTGCCGCTGAAGTCCCATTGTCACAGAAGCTTGTGCCTTATGTGGAGGGCGAAATGGATCTAAGATGTGTGGATGCAAAGAAACTCATGGTGCAAGAGTTAAACAGCTATCTCTTTGAATACAATGTGATTGGGCTTGATGGGAAGAATTATTTGGTTGATATGACTGCGAGAACTTGTTCTTGCAAGTATTTTGATATAGACAGATACCCATGTGTGCATGCAATTGCTGCTGCCATCCATATGAGCAGAGATAGGGAACTTCATCTACAAGAGTTTTGCTCCAAATATTATTTGGTAGAGCTATGGAAATTGGCATACTCCAGGACAATCTATCCAGTTTCTCATATGTCTGAATGGGTTGTACCTGAAGAGATACAAGCAGAAGAAGTCTTACCTCCGAATTATAAGGTAAAGAAAGGAAAACCGCAACAAAAAAGATTCCCATCAGCTGGAGAACATCGTGGAAGAGGAAGAGTAAGAAGAGAAAGAGGAAGAGGAAGAGGTGGACGCTAGACTGAATGGTTTGGGATTGATGGTAGTGAAGAGTAATATATGTCTTTGTTTTAAATTATGTGAACTATGTGTGCAACTTTGTATGATTGAGACTTGTATGCATGTTATTTCTATCAGGTATGACTACGAACCACTAGTACAACTCTATATTCCGCGTCTAATATGTCGAGTACTACTGGTGCGACTAGTACCACTCGTTTTAAGTACAACTAGTGCAACTACATTTTAGTTGTACTCAAGTCCAATTGGGAAAACCAGTACGACTATGCTTTCTACAAAAATGTCAATAACACAATTTCTAAATGTATTTGTAAACATGTTTCCACATGAAATAGGCCATAAAACATGTGCAAGCATATTTGAACATTTGATAGTTATATTAATTTGATCCATGAAAATGTTTGATCCATGAAAATGTAATGTCTACACAAGCTACCTTATACTTTTAAGGTTACTTTGGAAAACTTAACCACACAAACATGAAAACCATGAAAGTTTGAATTTTTATACAAATTATAGCATTAGAAATATGTTAAATGTAGTTTGTTTACTAAATTTCACAAGTACAACTAAAAATGATTAATTTAGAGTATGGTACCACTGATTACAAAATTTAGCTGGATTCAATTTTTGTTTTGAAACTGGGTACAACTAAAAACTGGATACAACTATGTTATAAAAAACTGATCAATTTTTATACAATTTTTGTTTTGACGGCGCAAGTTTCCTCTTTTGACGGCGCACGTGACTTCATATTTTACCCATTTTTAACTTCACACGTTTTATATATTCAGTTCTAGTTGGTCTAATTCTGCTAGTTGGACCGTTTAATTTAACACAAAAACAGACATGCATAAAATATATATGTCCAAATCCTGAAAAACACAAAGACAAATTCTAACATAGCAGGCATAACATAAGTTCAAAGGCCTAAGTTACTTAATAACAATCTTTCACCAAACGTGAACGAGTCAACTTCCTTTTTGTTTTTCGCTTGGGAGTCTTACTCCTGTTCAGCTTCTTAATTAATTTCTTTGCTGCTTGGGCTTGAAGACTAGGTCGTTTGTTGATTTTCACCTTCGTAGGAGTTTGGACTGTCTCGACATCGTCTCCACCTAACAAAAAAAACCAAAAATCGATGAGATGAAACTCATTATATCAAAAAATCGAAAAACTCATTGAAAAAAATTCTCCACTTACCAGCTAGAGCCTTCTCCATAGCCTTCTCCACAGCCGCTAACGCTATCTCCGCAGCTGCCCTAGCCTCAGCCGCCACAGTCTCCACGGTCTCTGCAGCCTCCATCATCTCCGCAGCCTCCATCATCTCCGCAGCCTCCATCATCTCCTCAGCTCTCTCCTTCTCAGCCTCTGCAGCTGCCTCCTCCATCTCCCTCTCTGCAGCCGCATCCGCAGCCTTCTCCTTCTCTGCAGCTGCAGCTGCAGCTGCTTCCTTCTCTGTAGCCGCAGCCTTCTCCTTCTCTGCAGCTGCTTCCTTCTCTGTAGCTGCAGCCTTCTCCTTCTCTGCAGCTGCAGCCTTCTCCTTCTCTGCAGCTGCAGCCTCAGCTCTCTCCTTCTCAGCCTCTGCAGCCGCCTCCTCCATCTCACTCTCTGCAGCCTCAGCTCTCTCCTTCTCAGCCTCTGCAGCTGCCTCCTCCATCTCCCTCTCTTCCCTGCCGAAATCATTGTATCCACCATACTCAAAATCTGGTGGATTTCTTTGCTCTTCCACGAAGCTCTCTACAGCTACCAATCTTGTATCCAAACCCTGAATACTGTCTTTAATTTCCTTGAACCCTTCTTCCATTAGGTTCATCATCCTTTTCATTTGCTCGGCTATTGGCTCAATCACAGCTGCAGGTTCTTCTTCAGCTGGCTCACCTATTGCCGCACCTTCTTCTTGGACAACTCGGGATTGAACATCGGCCATGAAGACATCCTCCCACAGTATCTTCCCTTGTTGGCGGAGTATAAACTTATTCCACCCATCAACAATAGGGTCAGCTACATCTGAATCATCCTTCAGTTCATAGTCCTGCCATTGGGTCTCTTCCATGACCCTCTCTATGAGATCTACTTCCTCACCTTCAACAGTCAAAATACTAGTAATGTCCTGAAGTATAACGAAAAAAATAGGGTCAGTCAAAAAATTAAACTAGTTGTACTATTCGAACTAGTTGTACTATTCGGATTAGTTGAACTATTCAGACTAGTTGAACTATTCGGACGAAAATCTTTGTATAACAAAAAGTAAAATACCTTTGTATCTCCAAGATGTTCATTTATTGAATCCAACGAATATCCAGTTGTGCCAGTCTGCGTGAACTCCCACTTGCACATTCGTGCACAATCATCCTCTGCATTTCTTACTTTCACCCGGAATTGTGTCTTTAGGGTTGGAATACATTCAAACGCCAAAATCTGCACATATAATTAGACCAGTTAGAATAGTTGTACTATTCGAACTATTCGGACTAGTTGTACTCATAAGGAAATACGACTTACTTCCAAAGGGTTGAGGAACCCAGGAAACGTCCAACTCGCTTTCTCTGTGATCGATCCTTTGAAATGGTTCACCATATGAGAAATCTCTTTGATGTTGTCATCGAAAGTAAACCGTCCCCACGGGAATGTCTCACACAGCTCGAGACTATCAACCATCCTCAGAATGAAAGGCTCTATGGCTACTCCATGCTTCGATCTCCCTCTTATCACTGTCGCCAAGAAGTACAGGACAGCCATCTTTAGCCGATTCCTACTGCCATTATACTTCATCGCCTGAAGTGCTTCTAGCACAACTTCAACTGTAATTTTTTGGCCTTCACGAAAATGGTTTTTAACAAACCTCATGCCACCTAAATTCTTGTAATTGGCTGGGTACTCGTGGCAGTACAGTCCCGAGAGGAGAGCATGCTCTCTGATGGAGTATCTAACGGGCACTCCATTTACCACAAACCAAGCCTGTCTACCCTTGTCCGTTTGTACCGTGCGTAGAAGCAACATCCAAAGCCCCATCACCTTTCTCGTTGCATAAGTCTTCATGTGAAATAGGTGCTTGAACTGCGGGTGGTTCAGAAACCAACTCTTCTCATCCTCTTCCAAAGTTGGAAATATTTCCTCCTTAAATCTGTGTTGCAAGCATTTGGTACTTAGCTTACATCCCTTTCCATATTCAGTGGGATTGAAGAAATATCCGAGAGGCCGCATTGGTTCTTCTACATCATCATCATCATGCTGCAAAAATAAGGAAACCGATTTAGTATACTTCTGTCAAACTAGTACGATTAGTACGATTACTAGGCCAACTATTATGATTACTAGACCAACAACTGTCAAACTAGTACGACTAGTACGATTAGTATGACTACAATCTAGTCATACTATTCGGACTAGTTGACCTACTCATACTACTCAGACTCGACATTTCATGCTAGTTGAACTAATTAGACTATTTATAATAACCGTTCTAGTTGAACTAGTTGAACTACTCATACTAGTCGGACTAGTTGGACCCAATTATATGTACAACAAAATTTAGGGTTTACCATAATGGTGGTGGACCCGGTGGTGGACCCGACGACGAACCGATTGCCGGTTCTGGAATCAGAGGCGGGCCGGTTGCCGGTTGCACCATCGGAACCACAAAAATTTCTTCTTCTTCAGTCACCGGAGGCAAACTTTCTTCTCCTGTTTCAGTCACCGGATCTGCCGGAAGCGGAGTACTGGACTTTGATTTCTTCCGGGACTTCTTCTCTTTTCCTCGCACTGGACCCTTTCTTTTCTTCGTCGCCGGCGGATTTGAACTCGACGGCAGCGGATTTTCTTCTTCTCCTTCAGTCAGCGGACCCGGAAAAGGCGGAGGCTGAGGCGGAGGCGGAGCATTGGAAGTTCCGTCTTTTGATTTTGATTTCTTCCTCGGATTCTTCTCCGCCTCTGTTTTCTTCTTCGCCGACGGATTTGAACGGCGATTTAAACTCGACGGCGGCGGTGAAGGCGATCTCAACCGAACCTCTCCTTTCCTACGCGTCGCCATGAGATCGATAAATTACAGATTTGATCGGATTTTGATCGGTGGTTTGGGTTCTCGGGGAAGATGAAAAGTGGTAAGGTCCGTCGTTTCTCGGAGAAGATGAAAAGTTGGGAAAGTTAGCGGTTTGATCGAAAAATCAGGGATTTGGAAGTTGTTTTTCGTTTGGGTTTGAGCCGGTTTTAGATTTATTTTTGGGCCCAACCCAATAGCTAGGTCGTTTGGTTGGTTTGTAATTCAGAAGATTTCAGATACCCTCCCTCGTCTTTTCACGCGTTTTTGTTTAAAATACCAAAAAAAAAGTAAATGTTATAAGAGCATTTCCAACCCATAATTGCATTTTTCATTGCAAAATGCAATTGGATTTCTCTCTAACCCATAATTGCATTTTCCATGTCAAAATGAATATTTTTAGTATATTCTTCTTTTTTATTTTATTATTAATTACTAACTATACATATTTTCTTTAACATTTACAAATTGACCTATTTATTTAATTTCTGTCAAATTTATGATATTCTTGAAATTTCATTATTATAATTTTAAAAAAAACACATTACACTTTAGAAGAAGGAAATAAGCTACTTTTGGAGCAATTAAAGAAGACAAGTGCACAAAGACAACATCATTTGGAGATTCAAAGTAAGAACTACATACGCTTTAAAAGAATTTAAGAAAACAAACAAATTTTTGTTCCAAGACTTGAACTCGATAGAAGATTCGAATCTTCGTGTATATGTTCAGAGTAAACAAACCCGGATTTTACGAAAAATGGCTCAGCACAACAATATCAACAAGATCTGCCTTAATCTGCTTCTATTAAAATAAATTTATTTATATTTTAATTTTATATATTATGGTGTTTTAATATTTATAATCATCAAAAAAATAAATTATCATCAAAATAATTATTTATAACTCTAAAAGTAAAAGTATGTAAAATTTGAAGGACTATTTTATAAATAAAAAAATTCAATTGCAAAATGCAATTGAAAATGAGATGGGGCTATATTTGCAACCAAAAATGGCATTATACCGTTTTGCAATTGAAAATGAGATTGGGCTGGAGCAGATTTTATTGCAAAATGCAATTTGGCACCAAATTTGGTATTGGGTTGGAGATGCTCGATTGCATTTTGCAATAAAATCTGCGCCAACCCAATCTCATTTTCAATTGCAAAATGGTATAATGCCATTTTTGGTTGCAAATATGGCACCATCTCATTTTCAATTGCATTTTGCAATTGAACCTTTTTATTTATAAAATAGTCTTTCAAATTTTACATACTTTTACTTTTACAGTTATAAATAATTATTTTGATGATAATTTATTTTTTGATGATTATAAATATTAAAACACTATAATATATATAACTAAAATATAAATAATATTATTTTAATTGAAGCAGATTAAGGCAGATCTTGTTGATATTGTTGTGTTGAGCCATTTTTCGTAAAATGCGGGTTTGTTTACTCTGAACATATACACGAAGATTCGAATCTTCTATCGAGTTAAAGTCTTGGAACAAAAATTTGTTTGTTTCCTTAAATTCTTTTAAAGCGTATGTAGTTCTTACTTTGAATCTCCAAATGATTTTGTCTTTGTGTACTTGTCTTCTTTAATTGCTCCAAACGTAGCTTATTTCCTTCTTCTAAAGTGTAATGTGTTTTTTTTGAAATTATAATAATGAAATTTCAAGAATATCATAATTTATGCAAATTTTGAGAGAAATTAAATAAATATGTCAATTTGTAAATGTTAAAAAAAATATGTATAATTAGTAGAATATACTAAAAATATTTCTTTCGACGTGGAAAATGCAATTATAGGTTGGAGAGAAATCCAAATTGCATTTTGCAATGAAAAATGTAATTATGGATTAGAGATACTTTAAGATGCGGTATTTGAGATTCTCCTCCTGTAGGGAGGGATAAATGAGATTAGAGTCCTGATATAACATTAAATTAAATCAGGAAACAAACAGAAAATCGAAATCCCAAAGACGAAAAGGTTTTCAAAATCTCCGAAAGATGCATTTTGGCCGGAGAGAGCTTAAGAGCTCCGAAGTTGGAACGATCAGTGATTTGAAATTCAGGCAGACTGTCTAAAACCCTAATCAAACACCCCCCCCCCCCCCCTCCCCCCCCCAAAACAACCAACTAAGCAAAACCCTAATCATATAGCTCCGAAATCGTCTCGCTTTTGGACCCTCGTGTTGCTTAGGATCATCGGAAGAATCTGGGTTTCAATTCAGTAAAAATGGTAACTTTCTCGCTCATTCTTCTCTATCTCTTCCTACACGGATTTTGTTTTGGTGTTTGGGTTTTGAGGTTGATGCTCGTCTCTCTGTGACGTTGTTAATGCTCGCAAGATATCTCTTTAGATATTGATTCAATACTGAAAAAAATTTGATCTTTCCGCTGAAAATCCGTTTTTTTTGTTCTTCTTTTCAGGCGCCTGTTTGCCAGACTTGTGGGGACATTGGGTTCGAAGAACAGCTCGTTTATTGTGACTCTTGTAAGATTGAATCTGTTCACCGGTGAGTTTTGGTTCTTGAGTCGAAATTTTGCTTGGCTAAATTGTGTTAATTTGCTTAGTGTTTCTTCTTATGTTGTTTAAATTTCTTTGTGTTTGTGCTTATTCCTCTTTGCCCTTGTTTCTCCAGCTATTGTTTGGGCATAACGCCGGTTCCTTTTGAGGACTACATAACTTGGTTCTGTGAAGACTGTGATGGGAGTGACAATGACTCTGATTGCAAAGAATTTGATGAGACTGCTTATGCTAATGTTAGAGATATCTTGAGGAAGAACGAAGAGAGAAGCAATCGCAGCTCGCCGGTTTTAGCTGTCGAATCTGTCTCGGATGGCGTAAGCTCATCTACTGTTCCAGATCATAATTCTTGTACCAGCAAAAGAAGAAGCTTAAGTTCTGGCAGCATACGGGTTACTAGTGAAAACACACAGTTAGCTGCTGAGAATACTTCTTGCACAGAGGCTGAATCNTCCAGATCATAATTCTTGTACCAGCAAAAGAAGAAGCTTAAGTTCTGGCAGCATACGGGTTACTAGTGAAAACACACAGTTAGCTGCTGAGAATAGTTCTTGCAAAGAGGCTGAATCAAATGTGCCACAAACAAATGAGGTGCTGACAGCTACGGGTGTTAACTCTCCGGCACTCGATAACGATAGAGCGCTGCCAATCTATGAACCGATATGGAGGTAAAGTATAAAAATTTCTCTCTAGTTTGATCTGTTCTGCATCTCAACATTGGTGGATGACATTCATCACTTGAATCATGATCTGCTTTTGTCGATTTCTAGGGGATCGATATCTGTTAAAAACAGTAACATCTGTGGCATTGATGGGCTTGTTGCTCATTTATCAAACTTAGCCTGCCATAAAGTCCATGAGAAGGCAAGTTCATTTTGCGCTCGCCTCTCTGCTGAAATGTTTCCCAGGATGGAAATATGGCCAGATAGCTTTCTCAAGAACGGACCACCTACGGATGAAAGTATTGCTCTTTACTTATTCCCTTCCAGTGAAAGGTATATTAAACGCTTAAACAATATCTCACTGACATCTTGATCATATATGTTGTAAAAAGTGTATACATTTTTCTGTTTTTGGTTTCCAGTAATGATGAAAAGGTTTACTATTCGCTTGTTTGTGAGATGAAGAAGAATGATTTGGCGATGAGATGCGTGGTTGACAATGTGGACCTTCTACTCTTCACTTCTTATCAGTTACCAATGCACTTTTGGAGTAAGTCTATAGATCTTATTATCTGTAACATACCAGTTTGTTCATTCATTGTTTTGCATGAGTCGTTCAAAGCTAAGAAGGCTGAGTTTTTCGGTTTGCAGAGTTTCACTCAAAGGAGTACCTGTGGGGCATTTTCAGGCACAGAAAGATTTCCCGACCTTTGTCGCCAGACTCCATACCTTTTGACAGTTTTTGAATAGGAGCAAGGTTAAACACACAGATGAAAATCTTAAGTAGGACTTGAAGAATTCTCCTACACTTTTTGTTTAGCATTCGTTAGCTCTGTTTCGGGTTTATATCTGGTTTTGGTTGTCCAATTGTTTGATAGTTTAGCCAGATTCTGTATAAAGTCTACCCGAGACGGCATTGTCTTTTGAGGCTATTTTTGGTGGATTTGTGCAAAGGGATTTATCGATTTTGTGATAACTTTGAGATCTTCCTGATAGTGGAGCTTGATATTGATCCAATACCTTCATGGTCAGTAGTGGACAATCATAGAGAGTAGATGATAGAGAAGAATATTAGTTGAGGTAGTTAAAAGTGGGTCATAAGCTAACATAGTCAAACGAATTATAAATTTTCAACAGCATTTTTATAAAAGTTATGTCGGAAATTGTAAATCAACCGATGAAATTTAGACAGGAGTTTTCAACCGATGAAATTAGACAAGAAAAATAATAAATGTTTTTCAAATTTGTTAAGAAAGTCAAAATATTACAAAATCAAAATTATAGCAAAGAGTATGAGTAAAATGCGATGAATTATTATGAAATTTACTATGCGCGTACAATAATTTATTTTAATACTTATATATGATTGTAAACACAATTCAACTTTATTATAACAAAGTATTTTCTCTCTCTCTTATTATCTGTGGATATAATTTTTTATCTTTATTTATATTAATATATACAATAAATTATACTTATTATTATAACATGTTATAAGCACTATCACTCTACAATACAACTAATTATATATTTATAATATATATATTACTATACCGGGCGGTATATCACTTATATAATTATTTATTATATTTAAAGTAGTTGTTTAACACACCACTATTTACTTAATATTATAATGGGCGTTTTGTCGGTCGTTAATATTTTATCATCCTTATATCATAAATGTTAAATGCACCATAATTATTTACTTATAGTTAATATTATATTGGACGGCTCAGCCACCTTATAAATAATTTACTATTTAAATATGGATCATTTCGTCAACATAATATCACCATTAAATATATGGTTATTATATAAGCATTTCATATGAAACTTGGTAAATTGAACTGATTGGTTATTGATTTTTTTTTAACTCTTTTATCACCCAACACTAACAAATAAAATATTCAAAAAATCCACCTTTTTAAACGACTATATTTTCCCATAATTTTATATTTCATTCATTCATTTCACTCAAACATTTGCTATTTCTCTAAAATCTTCTCCAAACAAAATCATTTGTTTTCGTAAGAAAAATCTTCTCTAAACAGTTATATACTTGTTTTGCATTCGTTGTCTCTGAGGAATATACAAAACCCAGTCAATATTATACCTGGATAACTAGGAAACATGCACCGAACAACATAATTTATTAGATAATCTTAATACTTCCATTATATTTTTCAAACTAGAGCTTATATTAACTGTGGATTATGCTTGTTGCCTGTCTCTAAATAACCAAAAAATTTACTTCCAATAACCATAATATTTTTTATGATTTATTTATTATTTCTGCGTACCATATGAAAATTTATATTACTGTTTTTCAGGTAGCCGTTTACACTATCTTGCAACAGATGAGTAGTTGGAAGATTCTTTTTTTTTTTAATGTTTCTGTATTGTTATTTTTTCTCCAAATAATGGTTTTTTATTGGATACGTCGTTGGCGGTTTCATAAATCTCATCAAAAGCTCAGACTCGACTATAAAATGCGGTTTTCTGAACTTATATATTATATTAATATGTATTATACTTGCAAAAGTTTAACGTAGGCAATGGCTAATTGGCTTACATAGCTACAACTGATAGCTCCCTTGGGAAACAAAATTTGCAGAGAGGATAATACTAGACGGGTATTGTATAATGCTTTTGTTTGGTTCTATTCTGCAGGGTTCACGTTGATATTAACTTCTTTTTTTCTTTCTTAAAATTAATATACTTGGCTTTTCAAGAATTACAAGATCGCTGGTCTTTCACCCTTTTTCTATACTTTTTATATCTTGCAGCGGAAAAAAATTAGTACAAAATAAATTGATTTCCCAAATATTAGCGGAAACTAATATTTGAACGTATTAAATACATTCTTAGATTTGTCGTATTAAATACAATACATTATTAAATACGAACATAAACCAAATACGGCCACAAACCAAACAAAACACGATCAGGAAACTATATAAACTAGACAATTAGGATATTTAAATCCTTAACTTTTAAATTTTGACAATTATAGGCCTTGATTATTTGCATATTTTGAAATAAATTTTGGTTTTTATTTTAAAAAAAAACTATTTTTGAGCCATTCAAGTTTTTGAACAAATAGGTTTTCTAAATTATAGGGAAACTAATTTTTTAAATTTTTTTCTAATTTTGTGAAAAAAGCAAAAAAAAACCACAATTTATGGGGTTTTACATAAAAACCAAAAGCAAAAAAACTTAAAAACTAAAATCTAAAAATAAAAAACAAAAGTCAAACCAAAAACCAAAAACCAAAATTCATAAACCATGCAAAAACTAATCATTAACTCTCGCATGAACGTATTAGATAACAAACTTATAGTGCATGAACGAATGCAAATCTTCTATTAATCCAATTTCATTTCCTTTACACAATCTAACGCACGAGCTTTATTGATGGCGGTAAATGAGTTACGCAAGCTAGCCTATAAGAAGGTACTTTTTGTTGGGGACTGTAAAACATTACTCCCTCTATTTTTTAAAGTATAAGAGACACTTTTACAATTGTTTTTTTTTATTACTTTTTGTTGTTTTCTACATTATATTAACATTATTTTTCTCTTTCCAATTCTCGTAAAACTAAATACATTAATTAAAAGTTAAAACATCAATTTTTAAAAAACAAGGAAAAAAATTTAAACATTTTACTTAAAAAAAACAGAGGGAATATTTGATGATCTCCATTTCCTTACACAACAACGGAATTCCAAGACATGGTGTCATTCAAGTATCGCAACCTACGCTAAGTACATTGCTAATCTTTCGGCTACTTCCTGTCAATTCTCATTTATATATGTAAAAGAAACGTTTTTAAGGTTGATATATTAGCTCGGTTAGCTAGAGAGCAAGGCTTATGTTAACGGATCATATTGGTAACCTAAAACGGTATGAAATTTTTAGCGGTAAGTTAGAATGATAAAGTGGTTTTAAAATAGTTGAAAACTGTAAAAAAAAATTGTAGGTCAAAACGGTACAAAAAAACTGACTGTAATATTGTTGGTAACGCTTTATATACTGTTTTTTGTGATTGGTAACTATTAAAACAGTATAACTTGTACCGCAGTTTTACGGTAAAATTTTTGGTTACCAATCAAAGTATTAGTAATTTAAAGTGGTATGGACATTTTAGCGGTTAGCAGGAGTGGTAAGCAGTTATAAAATAAGTAAAAGCTGTCAAATTGAGTTATAAACGAAAGCGATAAAAAAACTGTGTAACATCCCCTATATCTTAATTGAAAAACATTTTTAAAAAGTAACCTTAATTTTGTATATAAATTTAAACATACAAAAATTGACTTATGTTACTAGATTAGTTACATGTTATGCCACTCATATTAATTTGGTTAGACAATAGTTTATATCATTTATTTATACATACATCATTTAATTTATAAAGATATTCTCTTTTTTATTATTTCTTACCAAAAATATATCATACCAATTATTTTAAACACTATATTTCTTCTCTTATTTTTTAAAAACTTAGTTTTGTAAGAAAAAAAATCACCACAACATCCATATAGTAAAAAATATAGAGATTTTTTTATACATGTGTTATAATTTGAATTTTTTAAAATGAATATAAATTACTCAAATGATAAATAAATATAAGTATGTTTTAAAAAGTCCCACATTAGAAATGAGGATGTGTAGATGGTTCAAAAGTCATTATAAAAAGAACATAAAAGATAAAAAAAATGTACAAGAAAAAGCTTGATTTAATAGTCATCCATATTTATTAATATTTTTTTTATTTAATGTGGTTTGTTAATAGAACCATATAAATTAATCAAATAATATAAATATTTAAATTTGATAACAAGTTAAAATATTATATCAAAAAGTCGAAATATTAAAAATAGTTTAATATGGTAAAAACAAATAATATTATAAATATTTTCTTTCTTTACGAAGAAAAAAACATTGCATTTATGAAGATATTCTCTTTCTTTCTATTTATTATCAAAAATATATCATATTTGTTAAAAAATCACACATTGAAAATAAGGATGTGTAGATGATTCAAAAAAATCATTATAAAAAGAATATAAATGATAAAAAAACTGTAAAAGTAAAAAGGTTGATTTAATAGCTTTTCATACATATTATATATATATATAACCGATTAAATTATTTTATTTTAAACTATTTCAAAATCATTTTTATTCAAATTATTTATAGATTTCTCATCATGCGCCCTGTGCAGGTTATCACCTAGTTTTTATAATATTTTTTATACTAATTTTATAATTGATAACTATTAAAACTGTAGACTGTACTCAACTGTATAATATTTCATATAATTAATGTAACACATTGGCAGGAAGAAAAAAAAGAAGAGGTTATACAAATAAGTCAAATAAACAGAAAACGTACAATAATAAGCGGAAAAAAACATACGTACAATAAATGCAGCACCGCGAAAGCAGCCATTAACATAAAACTTGTATGTATAAATTATAAAACACACTAACCTAGTAACCTGCCGAGTGATAGAAAAAAAAACAATATCTTGTTAAAAAAATTCCATTTAAATTGTCTTTGAGTATTTTAATCACATCATTTTGTCATGATACCAAAAATATGGTATAAACAAACTTTACATTTTCCATTAATTAAATGAGTAACTGGTAATAACTTTATGATTGATTATCAATTTAATTTACCTTCGAATCAATAAAAATTGGGCATGTGATTCAAACAAATAGCATTTTTATGTTTTATCTGATATCACGCTATTTGATCAGAAAACACATTAAATATTTACATTTCACTCGATAAGTTTGCTATTTTACTAAATGCCACGTTATGTATTTAAATTACACATTTTCGCTTGAGTACTTAAAGGTATTTTTGGCCAACCTGCCCCAAAGTACCATCATTTACTATTTCACGACCATAATTATTTACTTATTTTTTCCTCTAAATTAGACTATATATTGAGTATTGATCTAAACATCCCCAAAGTCTTACTTATAATCTTTTCTGAATTTTATCATTAATAATATTAATCACATGATTGTTATGAGGCTAAAAATAGTGAAAAGCGTTAAAACTATTTTCAATAGCCAGATTTCTAAAATAACACAGGAGCATGCCCCTCTGCTAATTTGTTATTAGAGCATCTTCATCGGTTTAGGTTATTTAAGTATATTAACTATAAAATATATATTTTAATATAATTTAATATATAATTAAATTTTAATATTTAAAATAAATTGAACCAATTAAAAAAAGATAAATATGTTAGTGCGTATCTCATGAAGTTAGAACCGATTCTCATTTGAAAACTCCATTTCATTATGTTCTTTATTCTTTTATATATTTTTTTAATTGTGAGATATTTTTATGAAAACACTCCAATGGAAATGCTGTTAGTTCTTATACTCAAGTCATCTTCTTCTCGATTGACCATATTTTTTAATTAGAGTAATTTCTATTTTCTCATTCTATAATATGTATGTATATCGATTGTAATACAAAAAGGTAACTGTATATAGAAAATCGATATTTGAGACAACAATGAAAAAAAAATAGAGAAGAGGAGAGAATGAGTTGTAGAAATAACAAGAGAGGAGATGGTAAGAAATACAATGATGTGAATATGTGATTGATCATAGAAATAAGAACTTTTAAATAGCAATAAACGTTTTCTTAGTAATTTGTAATTTCAAGTAACCCACTTACAGTTTTTAACCGGATGTTGAGTTAAAAGATGTAAAAAAAGAGTGGCAAGAGTTTAGTAGCCTTGTACATAAAAACCGGACCCAAAAACCCGAACCGGAACCGAATCGAAATAATGGATTAGGATCGGGTTCTCGATTATTGGTTATTTATCCGATGGATATTGAGTTTCAGAACCGTAGATATTGGTTTGGTTTCGGTTCTTGCCATGGATTACCCAAATTAAAACACGAAGAGAAACATGAAGAAGAAGTGTGGCGTAGCAAGAAGAAGAAAATGACCACTGAGCAAAGAGAAGCTTCGAAATCGGTTAGTGGTTGGTTCTTTGTAGGTTCTTTTTCTCCACCTCTCTCTCCTTTTCTTCTTCTTTGGATGACTTTGCAGTCACAATCAATAGTGATTCTTCGAGTTACGGAGAGAAATTGGTGTTCGAGTTTCACTCTCATTCAAACCGCAGCCATGGGTTTCTATTGCCTTCAAAGCTCGTGGAGAAGGCTCGTAACAACAGGGTTAGTTTGAGATCTTATGCGTTTTGTTGTTATGATTATGAAATGATGGTGATTTTTAAATTTGCGAACAAATTAGGAGAAGATCTGAATTGGGTTTTTCTTTGCTTGTTGATACATACTTCTATTGAGATTGTGCATCACAACGTTTACGTCAAGACTCGATTTTTAGGTCGTGGTGAACCATTGAAGATTAAAGCTTTGTACCATTTTCTTTCATGGGTTTTGTTTGATTTGGATTTGGTTGTTTTTGGTGATTCCTTCATCTGTACCATTTGCAAAAAAGGATAAGTCTTTAAGTAGTTCATAGGAATGAGATAAGGGTTTATCATTTGCCAATAATTTCACTTTCGATTCACAACTTTTACATCAATTTTACTGGACCCGAAAACGAGTAGGAACAAACTTGTCAATTTGAATTATAACCCGCAAATTCCGCCTCGTTTAACCCGATGTGGGCGGATGCGAAGCAATAAAATTTCATCCCGCAAAAAAGCGAGTCTCACAGGGTGGAGATATTTAAAATGAGGAGCGGATGCGGATATAAAATTTTTATCTCGCGGGTTTATTAGTTATAAATGTTAATTATTAATATTTATATAGCAAATATTGTTAAAATTTTGAAATATTATGGAATATAAAAAAATTAGTTTACAATTTTTTTTAAGTTTTTGAAAAGAAATTGTGTATTCATATTTTATGATATTAATTTTTTTTATTAATTTTTTTTTTTGCCAAAAATATATATAATTTTTTTGGTTATTATTTAAATATTTGCGCGTTATGGGTGACCCTAATTTTTGTCTTATCCACAAACACAAAACTGTGGTATGGGGTGCAGTATTTGTCCTTCTTTGGAAATCCGCTTTAGATTTAGGCCTTGAATGGGAACCAAGAAACGGTACAGTATTTTGTAAATATTAGTGGGTCCCATAACATATCACTAGGTAGTTACCATTCAGCAAATAATTTAAAGTGCGAGACGTTTTTCTAATAAAATAATAAAAAAACTAATTGTTCAAGTGCGGTCTATTTTATCAAAGGAAAAAATGTTTCCGCACAATGTAGTCAATATGGTGTGTTATTGAAGTTGTTAGGTGCGTTTTTTACCAAAAAAATACAAAATAGCTTTAAAAGTTTTCAAAACAAATTCTATTCATATTAATTTTTTGTTTATTATTTTTTCTACAATTTAATAAAAAAGAGTTTAATAAACCATTACATATTTTGGTAAAAAATTATATATTAAACGTGGTTTTTAATTCAAGTTGTTATAATCTTCAGAAACGGCTTAACTAAAAAAATAGATTTATAAAAAATACAAAAAACTATAGACAATATATTCTATATGTAAAATATAGTGGTCGACAAAAAAAATGTAAAATATAGTTCAATTATTTTATATACATCAAGTTTCTGTAATATCTATATGTTAACTAGATTTCGCAATTTTATTAAAAATAGTATATTTAATTTCCATATTTTTCACCATTTTTAATTACTTGATTTAACAACATATATATAAGTTTTTAATTTTTTATATAAAAAATAAATTTTTACTTCAAATAAATTTTGATATTTAAATTTCGTAAATAAACAGTTTTAATTTATAATTTCCCTAATATTATTAATATAACTATTTTTAATTATTTATTTAAAATTTGTATTTTGTATATAACGCATGTTATATTTTTCACCAATCAAATATTTAGTTTGTACCGCTTTTTACCTTTTTCACCAATCATAAATTATTTTGCACCGCATTTTTTTACTAACCGCACTTGTCCCGCATAATACATGTCCTGCAGTTTAATCCGTACCGCATTTTAAATCTGCTTTTTTCATCCCGTCAATATGTGGTCACCATTTGGATTGCGTACATGTGGTTTCTGATTAAAATAATAAAAAATCAAACTGACGAAATGCGGTACAAATTAATGAGTTAAAACTACAATCCGCAGATACGCAGCAGATTAGGTGCGGTTTTCTTTCAAAAAAATATTTTTAAAATAGGAAAAAAAATTATGAAAGTTAATTGTATGGATCAGTACAATTTTCTTTGAAAAAATATATTTTAGTCAATCGAAATATTAGTAAAAATTAGTTAAATTTTGATAATTATTAATTATGCAATGCATTTATTATAATCACCATTCAACTTATGTCTAGTTTATCCCGCATATTTTGCATGATCTGCTTATCTCATATAAACCACACTTGCACCGCACCGTCCCGCTAAAACTATTTTTTCTGTACCAGCTAATTCAATGTCACCATTCGGATGTCCAAAAATTTTACGGGATGGATCAAAACGGGTCAAAAAAAATTATAACCCGTTACGGTCGGGTTTAATCAGCTTGACATGCCTTATTTCTAAGACATAAATAGATTTTGTACCGTTATCTCTTATTCGTCTTTGGTTTATCGCTATGCTGTTTATTCACAAAGAAACGGTACACTTTTTACCACACCGATAAAGAATTCACTCAGTGGTTAAAAAGAGTGAAAAGCTTAGTGGATAAGAATTGTTTGTGTATATATACGTAACTAATACATGTGCACAAGGCACAGAAACAAAAGCGGAAGTTAAAACACAAAATAAAAAGAGAGAGAAATGGCCAGCGGTAACTGGAGATTCTTAGAGGTAGCAGTAATGGTGATGGTAGTGCAATGGTGGGGTTATAATGGTAATTTAGCGGAGGGATATCCAGAAGAAGATCTGGTGACGAAGCTGCCTGGGCAACCGGAAGTGGCATTCAGACAATTCGCTGGTTATGTCGATGTCGACGTCAAAGCTGGTCGGAGCCTATTCTATTACTTCGTTGAAGCTGAGAAGCAACCACACACTAAACCTTTAACCCTTTGGCTCAATGGAGGTTTGCTTTACTCACTCTGTCTCTTGTTTCTCTTCTCTGTTCTGTCTTAACCAACTTTTGTATCTTTTTTTAGAATGTGGTTGTTCAGAGAAAAATACAAAGTTGTCGTGGTTTTGGCTTAATTGATCTTATAGAAATTTAAACCAAACAAATTTCATTTGTAATTTTGTTTTGGTTTAGTTTATTAGTTGATGACTGATGTAATTTTGATTCTTCAGCTTGGTTTCCTATTTGACCTGATGTGTTTAGTTCGTAGAGAACTAGATACGAAAACAGAGCCAAAANTTATTTTGTAATATTTTGATCATTGGATGAATTGTTTTAATTATGTAATAAATAATGTTTTATATAAAAATCAAGAAATTATTAATTTATATGATTTCTTAATTTGTATGTAAAATCCTTAAATATTGCTTAAAATGAGATAGAGGAAATATCAAATAACATGAGATTATTTTTTCTAAAACAGAACTGAAATCCATGCTATTTTTCTGAAAACATGCGCGATAAATGAACCACTAGATTTATAAAGATATAATTATTTAGTGCTGTTACTCTATTACATTTATGTGATTTGAAGAGTATATATCTTTAATTTACATATATATATATAATTAGATATATAAAATATTCATGAATTTTACTTTGATTCGGTTACATTACATAAGCTTGCTTTCAGTTTTGTTGCTTAAAAGTAATCAAACCATTCAAGTTTTTAAGTATTTGGGGTCCAGATGCAATTCCGTTTGGTTAAAACTGTGCTAAAACTGAGATATTATTGCAGGACCAGGCTGTTCTTCCATTGGAGGAGGAGCATTCACAGAGTTGGGTCCATTTTACCCCGCCGGAGATGGTCGTGGCCTTCGCAGAAATTCCAAATCTTGGAACAAAGGTCTCTCTCTCCCTCTCTTCTTTATATCTTTCAACAAGGACAAAGTTTGTTAACTTATTAAAGATTGTGATGTAGCCTCAAATCTGTTGTTTGTGGATTCACCGGCTGGAGTAGGATGGTCTTATTCGAACACAACTTCTGATTACACCACTGGAGATGAATCCACCGGTATTATATTAATCTTTTCAAATGATTAAAATCATATTTTGTCATTATCAATGCATAATAAAGTTTCTTAAAAAATGACTTGTTCTTGAATGATGTTTTCAATAATAGCCAAGGATATGCTGGTGTTCTTGTTAAGATGGTTAGAAAAGTTTCCAGAATTCAAGACTCGAAACCTCTTTCTCGCCGGCGAAAGCTACGCTGGACACTATATACCTCAATTAGCTGATGTAATACTTGAATACAACGCACGACGCTCAAACAGATTCAAGTTCAAACTCAAAGGCATTGCAGTAAGCAACAAGAACTATACAAAAAAAAAAAAGCTTTTTCTGAAATCTCTGTTTTGGTGGCTCTGTTTTTAATTGATTCCTCTGTTTTTGATCAGATCGGGAATCCGCTTCTGAAGCTTGACCGGGATGTTCCAGCCACCTATGAGTTCTTCTGGTCGCATGGGATGATCTCTGATGAACTTGGCCTCACTATCATGGACAAATGTAACTTTGAAGATTACTCATTCTCAAGTTCACACAACACAAGCAAACCATGCGAGGACGCAATGAGTGAAGCTGGAACCATCATCACTCAATACGTCAATTACTACGACGTCCTCCTTGACATCTGCTACCCAACCCTCGTCGAGCAAGAGCTCAGGCTCAAGAAAATGGTAAGAACAAAGAAAAACCCTAATGTATACATTATTATATAATCTTTTTTTTTCTAAACGAATCCACAATTTTTATTATATTGAACAAAATTGTTTTGCTAATTAAAAATCCTAGCCGCAAATGTAAAAAGTAACTATGTTTGCGTTTACCAACTCAAATTTTGTTTTATTTTTGTTTGTGTATGTATTGGTTTTGTGTCTACATGTTGTAATAGAAAAAACGAAAACAGATGGAAAACTTGAGGACGTTCTTTGCAATACTGTTTTTCGAAGGCTATAAATATATTTATTTCAAAATAATTTTGAGTATGTTTTCACATGAAAAATGAAAAACAAGGGGAAAAGCCGGCATTTGAAACGGGATATGTAACCTCAAGGTTTTTGTTAGTATATATCCTTGTGTTAATATTGTTGAAAACTAAAAACAAATGCTTTAAAAATGGTATTTAGGCCACAAAGATGAGTGTTGGGGTGGACGTGTGCATCAGCTATGAAGAGCAGTTGTATTTAACTCTTCCTGAGGTTCAAAAGGCTCTTCATGCTAACCGAACTCATCTGCCATATTCATGGTCTATGTGCAGCGGGTAATGTTTAACTTAAGCCATCTCTGAACTTAATCTCAAAAAAATTATTTCTAATTCTATGGTTATGTTTCACCTTCACAGCCTCTTGAACTACAATAATACTGACGGGAACATGAACATGCTTCCGATTATTAAGAGAATCGTGAAAAGCAAAATCCCTGTTTGGGTATTCAGGTAAATCTGTTGTGCCATTATTTAAACACAAAAAGTTTTTTTTTTTTTTCTATTCTTCTATTTTCGCAATCTGTAGTTTTAACACACAATGTTCTTTTTCAAATTGAAAATTGCAGTGGGGATGAAGATTCCGTGATTCCACTTCTAGGTTCAAGGACTCTGGTAAAAGAACTTGCGGAGGAACTCAACTTCAACACCACAGTTCCCTATGGAGCTTGGTTCCACAAAGGACAGGTTTGTTCCATAGAAAACCTTAATTTAGTATGCCCTGCCCTTAATTTTGAGCATCCGGATTTTTCGCTTGGTTCGATTTCTTCGGCTTTCAATTTGATATTTTGAAAAGTAGATTTGGTTATGTTTGGTTAATTTTTTCGTATAAAAAGTAGAGAAAGTATGAAAATAAAATTAATCATGTAATTTAAACTAAGTCATACATTTTAGGACTAATAAAAATTATTTTCGGTATACATTTTAGTTTGTGATTTTCACTTTTAGTCGACTATGTTCAATTCGATTGAACTAAATTCGGTTTTGGTTATGGTTTTGGCTTCGTTTATGTAAGGAAACTACTACGTTGTTTTGGTTTGGTTTCAATTTTTAAATTTTGAGTTCGTTTGGTTCGGTACTTATGTCTACCTCTAATTGTAAACTTATTGACGTGAGCTAGGTCGGTGGATGGGTAATAGAGTATGGGAATCTACTGACATTCGCAACGGTCAGAGGAGCGGCTCATATGGTGCCGTACGCACAGCCTTCACGAGCTTTGCATTTGTTCACCAGCTTTGTGCTTGGCCGGAGATTGCCAAACAAATCACCTCCTCCTCTTCATGATTGAAGGGGAAGGCTTCCCATTTTTTTAGTTTCGTTGTTCAAAATGGTGGTTTATGTCTATGGGCAATGTAGGGGAGGTTTTGTTCTTTCTTTATGAGTTTTACTTTTAGAGATCTGTTTCGTTTTTCGGTTAGTAATAATTGAATACCATCATAATATAGTGTTGTCAACTTGTCATGTTGTGTCATCACTACAAGAAAAGAGACAGTATGCAACGGTTACAAGACTCGCAAAAGTAGAACTAAGAACATCAAAAATGCCACATAGACTTCTCGTATCTATCGACAAACAAGACTTTCACACCGCCCAACAAGTGTATTGTTTCAATGTTTCTGCATTTGCTTTCGTCACAAATAATGAATTACCCATCTTTTCACGGCGAGCTCCGATTTCAATCTTTTCACAAAGACCGAACCAATCTTTATTAATTGGTATCATCAAATTTGAGCAATCTTGGAGAGGCTCAGCCACATACACAACTCTCGTTTCGGCCACGTAAAAAAATCCGATTTCCACGGTAGTCTCATCAGCTTGAAACACACGGAAACGAATTTAACAAGTATACACCACTCATTTCAAAATCATTAGAACATAACCAAAAAAATATGATAATAGATTTGGAGATAACTTTACCTTCGACATGGTGGAAAGAGCGGGTGAACTTGGGCCCGATCAAGATCATAGTGCCTGAAGCTGCAGAAGAAACAGAGAAAAGATGTAACTGTAGGAGGACAAGAGCAAGAAATTTCACCATTTCCTTCTTCTTGAATCCAAATAATAACAACTCGGGGTTTGGAGAATTATATTTGCCCCATCAATTTTATTACTTGTTTTATACAGATCTGTGGATATGAGGCGGCGTGAGAGTTTTGTTTTTTTTTAATTTCATGATATGCGACTTGTGAGGGTTAGCAAAAGGAGAGACAAACTTGTCGATGGAAAAAAAAAATAACCACAAAAAAACAAAACCAACAATCTAACCATTTTCTCTCCGCCTATTCTTATCTCTCTCCAAAGTCCAAACATTTTGGTTAGACCATCTGGGATCTAAAATAGAGTTTCTAAACATTAAAAATATTAAAAAAATTAAAAAATAGGAGAAAGATTGAAAAAATCTTTAGAACTTTCTAAAAAAGAAGTTTTTAGAACCATTCTAAAGAGAGTCTTTACACATGTCAATTAATAATTGGCTTATCATTTTAATGTTTTAAATTTTAATTATGTAAATAAATAATAATATTATTATATTTGTTAGAAACTTTGAGAGAATATCTAAGGGTTGGAAGTGCTCTTACTCTCTTAAATTTTTTTTTAGTTATTCACCAAAACAACCCAAAAGAAACATTTGAGCGGCGAAAAAAAAAATCTCGGTTACTTTCACCTTCACGTCTTCTCTCCATCCGATCTCCCTCTCCGGCGGATGGTGCTTCTCATCGCCACCGTGAGAGGGACCCCCTTACTCTCTTATTTATATTGGTCCCTGTAGCGCCCCGACCCGGATTTCCTAACCCGCGGCCGGACCACAGTAATTTTTTTTTTGCCTTTCTAACCGATATCCTAGATGAAGTTTAGTACATTTCTTCCATCTAACAACTTAACAAAGTCCATTCTCATCGACTATCCAACAACCTACGCAGTCAGAATAATCAATACAAGTTTCGGCTTAGTAATTACCTTGGCCATTCGCAGACTTGGGTGCACTGACCCACGCTCCAATTGTCTCAGCCACAACGCTGGCCACCCACAAAGCACATCTTCCCCCCCGTACTTAGTCACTCAACCAACCATCCCCACATGACCAAGTACAGAAGAGAGACGGCCCGAATCCCCGATCCTTTGCACGCCCAGACACGATCCACACGATCGCCAGACACGATCCACACGATCGCCAGACACGATCCACACGGACCGCCAGACACGATCCACACGGACCACCAGACACGATCCACACGGACCGCCAGACACTCCAGTCACGATCAATC
>JAHZTW010000001.1:367899410-367918470 GCA_020283515.1 Alliaria petiolata
ATTACGCGGCCACGGGATAAAGTCTTTATATAGACTCCAAAACCCTAGCTTGACCGTCTAACCACGGTTTATCCCACACGGTTTACTTGTCTCTCGGTCCAATTTAAGTTTCTCTCGGCCAAACCAACAAACTTTCCTTTTTCTCTCGGCCCGACTTAAACCGCTCGACAAAACACGGGAGAAAACCTTTTTCTCTCGAGAAACACCACATTCTCTTCGAGAAAACTCACGGCCCACGGCCCATCTTCGACACTTAGTCAAAATTCCACAATATTTATTTGGTCCAGCCACAGTACCATACTTAACCTCACGAACGTACCACGGTACGGTACCACAGACGTACCACGGACGTACCACGGACGTACCACAACACGGTACCACGGACGTACCACGGACGTACCACAACACGGTACCACGGACGTACCACAACACGGTACCACGGACGTACCACGGACGTACCACAACACGGTACCACGGACGTACCACGGACGTACCACAGACGTACCATGGTACAGCACACATATTTACAGAAACGGACGAACCTCCACTATACCAGGACATATAAACAACGGTCATCCCATGACCCGCACAACCATACTTAGGATTTCTGGTCGCGGATGCTACAGTCCCCCTCCGGTTGGTTTTCCCCCTCTCGCCGGCAGCAAATCTACGTTTCTTCGCTTCGCCTAAGTCTTGTCGATGGTGGTTTCACGGCGAGAGTAGATGGCTCTCTGCTTGCCACTGTTCTCTGATATCTCTCCTTCCGTCTCCGCCTCCAGAGGAAGGTGGCCGGTCACGGCTGTGAGGACCTCAATGTTTCCAGTTGCTCCGGTTCTAGCCTATCTGCCGTTTTAGGGGTTTTGAGTTTTGGTTGGGCCGGCGCTTCTGCGGTGGAGCTTTGAGGACAGCTCGTGCCCGGTTCGCTTCGCCTTTTCCCTCGGCGTTTCCCTCTCTGCTGCAGCGGCGACTCTTTTCAGCATCTCTTTTGGCGGCGGTGGTTTTGGGCTTCGATGGCTATCCCTCCGATTTACATACCGGCGCTTCTCCCATTGGTGGTCTCTTATTGTCTTTGTTGAGTGTTTGTTCCTCTTGCTCCGATTGACGCAGGCAGTCAGAGCATTGTAGGGCAGAAGCTTCTTTGCAAATTTCTCCTAGGTGTTGGCTTTCAAGGTTTCTTCAAAGGCGTGAGCGTTTGCTCGCGTGTGCCTGCCTTCGGTTTGATGCTATTGGTGCGTCAGGTTTACGCCGTGGATGGCTGGCTCGGTTCGCTCGGTGGAGCTGTTGGGTTCTAGTGCTCTCCTCCTCTCAGTCGCGCAAGCTTCTTGATCTTCGACAATATGGGCTTCTCCACCGCTTGGGTTGTGTTCTCCCCTGACTTCAGTGCCGGCCCTGAGTCCAAGTAAGCAAAGTATGTGCTTGCGGCCCCTAATTCTATAAGTTAATTTTCGGCCATAGTTTTGATAAATATCATTTACGTGAGTTGGTTGCACACTCTACTTTGAGGAGAAGAGGTGGTGGGTTCTAGTACTTTTCAATTCCATATTTTTTTTCTTTTATTTTTTATTTTTGTTTATTAATTCATAAGTCCAAATTTATATTTGGCTTGCGGTCTATATATCTTCAGGGCCGGCTCTGCTGGCTTCTCCTTCTGTCGTCGAGCATGGTTTGGGATGGGTCTTCTGTTCTCCCTGGCTTCTCCTTCTATCGTCGAGCTTGGTTTGGGTCTTCTGTCTATCGCAATCTCTCAGCGTTGCCATGTTACTTCCCTTCTGCATATATCGAGATTTGATTTTCACATGTTGTACTTCTTCCCCATTTATTCCAATGCATAAATTTGGTCAAAACATATCGATGAAAAAAAAAAATAGGAACCGAGAAAAATCAAACCAAACCGAACTTAAATTAGGTGATTCACTCTGTTTTTCCGTTTGATTTTGGTCAAAAATTGTTTGCTTAACATTTTTAGAACGCTTTCGATGTTGTTGGTTCAGTTTGGTTAAAAACCAAACGATTTTTGTAGTTTTTATAAAAAATTAAATCCAAAAACTTACCGAAACTGTTACCAAGAAAATGAAAATCAAATCTTATTTTTAAAATCAGATGCACAACCAAGTAGGGAAAAATAAGAGATGAAATATAAAATCTCTTTTTTTAACGCTTCATTAATTCATTAAGTAAAACTGGAAACAGAGTAACATATAAACCAAGTTTAGAAAAAGAAAACATAAGAACATTTTCATTGGTTGAGAACTTTTATATATATCTCAACAATATAATAATGTTATTTAATTTTAATTTAATTATGTGCTTTAATTTTAGTTTTATAAAAAGAATTCAACTAATGAAAGTGTGACGTGGCCTAGGATTTCTCTCATAGGTATCTCAAAGGTTCTCATTTGAGATACCCATTTTCATTTTGGGTTGAGATACCCTTGATGGCGATGCCCTAACAGCCTCGATACCAGTAGCTATCTAAAGAGGAAGAACACTCTTGATGTTGATAAGAGCAAAAGCCACCATCTTGTACACGGCGATGGCAATGGAAATGACTTTCCGCCCCTCCAGTGATTGGATAAGTACGAGCACCACATGATGAACCCACAGTTTCAAATCAGCCGTCACAGAGAATACTGTGTAATTGATACTCCACAGTGCTCATTGTTCACAATGATGGGTCGGAAAACTAAAGGACTTACGTTCTTTATGGTGTTATATTTGTGGTGCTCGTTTACACAATATTCTCCATGACAAATGATCATAAACTTTATCACCTTGATTATTTTCCCACTGCTGCAATCCATTCTCTGTTGCATGCTCTCCTTCTTATCTCTAAAACTAAGTTGTTGCAAGTACTTCAACTATCAAGGAAGTCTTGTTCTTGTGCTTGATTTCCTTAGTTTCAGCAAGTTTCTTCTTCCCATTCCCTCCATTAGCTTTCCTGCCACAAACATGCCTTCGTTTTCTACTTCTGCCCATCAGTTTCAGCTTGGGAGTTTGTAGACAGCAAAAACTCTACTATTCCAAACATATTATATCTTGCTGTCTCAAGATACAACTTTACATTCCAGTGTTCCGCAAGCAACAAGCGTATAAATTTCCAAGTCTCTCTTCTGCTCAAAGAGCTAAACCACACTGTGTGAAACTTTCGATGTATCTTCAAGATAACATTCTTGCCTGCTTATCTGAATCTCCCTTGTTTGGAAAATTTATGCTTCCTCGATGAAGCATGATATCAAACAATTGGTCTGCCAAAAGTGTGGCCCATACACCACCCGTCAACTTCGCAAAACTTGCAGCCACCTATGTAACAATGAAAATTCTCACTGAAACGCTAATGGCGATGGTTTACCAGAATCGATTCAGTCTCTACCATAGTTTCTTTATTCATGATCGATTATATGGATGGAATCGTTTCCTCTTTCATAATCGATTCCAGTTTTCCATCCATCCGATCAAAACAACTCTTCGTGTGGGCTTGAGTGATTGAAACTAAATGTTCTTCGCCATAATCCATGGCACTGAAGCAAAGCTCTCGATGAAGAGAGCTCACCGCAGCAATTTCAATGGAGATTTTGTTGTAGAGATCTTCAAACTCTCCCAGAAACCCCGAAATGACTTTAACCAGTAACAGACCATAATATAAGTAGTAGACAACAAAAATACATGTTAGTCTTATCGGAAAAGTGATGGACGCGATGAGGCTTGGATACGATGGCACATGTGCGATTCGGAAGCAAAGCGGATACGATTGTGCAGATGCGATCATAGCTGGAATCATCAGTAGAAGAAGCTAGAAAACCAGAGGAGCAAGAAGGTAAGAAACATAAGAGATCTGAAAACGAAGAGAGAGAATGAAAACGGAAAAGAGTGAGGGAGATGTACTCTTCATCGTCGACAGTGAGGAGATAAAGAGGTGGAGGAGAAATATTAGGCAGGAGAGAGAGCGGATGCAGTTAGTTAGCATTGTGTTTATGATTATAAGAAAATTAATTTTACTTTGAACTGTTATTAATGTTTCTCAATATATAATTTTATAGATTTTGTTAAATCATTATCCATTTTGTTAAGTACAATACTTGTACAAATATATGTCATAGAGTTAGCGTTTGACCTAATATGATCATTACAAAAAACTAGGTTCTCGAGAAACAATCGTTTTAATATCTATGTGTTGTGAAACACTAACCCAACCTTTCATAAGGACAAAATAGTCACAAAATATACTTTCTTAACACCAATATTATAAGTGTTGCAGCTGGCGCATAATTTTTCGTGGTCAAAGCCGTTAGTCTTGCAAGCCTTTGACAATAGTAATGACTTCAAGCCATTCCAGTGATCGGATAACTACTAGCACCACTATTGCCACATGATGAAACCACAATCTCAAATCAACTATCACATATACCTTTTGAGAAATCTCTTAAATACAAATATTCGTATCACCCACATGATGAACCCAGTCTCAAATCAACCGTCACGAATACATTAATGAAGACGCTCATGAATACAAATGTGTGTATCACCCACAAGGTTTCAAGTATTACGAGCCATGGGTTTTGATAGACCATCTAATACAAAAAGAAAATCGATTTAAGAATGTTTTTTGTGTGTTGCTCTTGACCACATGGTCAATTATATATACTGAATACATAGTAGGGCTTTGCCTAATGTCCATATTAATTTTTACATGTGTCAAAATCTCATGTGTTATAGTTATCTTATATGTCATGCCCACTCACATTAAATGTGTATAGCTTTATGTGAAAATGTAAGAAAAACAAAATATAAAAGTATCTTTACAAAAATATCTTAAAAGAAATATTGTAAATCGATATATAAATTTTTCTAGTAATAATAAAAACATGTGAGCTATGAACATAGTTTTTGGAATGTGGGATTCAACCAACAAAACTAGATATAGACTGGCCCGGTTCTTGCCATGTGCAAGAGGTGCATTTGCACCGGAACTAATTTTTTGTTTGGTGAAATTTAGCTATTGTTTAGGGTAATTTTTTTAAAAAACTAAGGTCCTTTTTATGAAAAAAATAGTTTTTAAGCCTATAAATTTTGTAAAGCACAAGCCTAGATATAGTGCGAGTCTATATTTTCCTTGCCTTTTACTCTCCCTTTAATATCTTTTTTCTAGGTTAGCTTGACAAAAACAGCAAGCTAGATATTTTAGAAGTGTTTTCTAATGCAAACAAAACCTTAGGATGGGAGCCAAGTCATTAGAAACTTAGCAGCAACCTACTGTTCTCAATCTTCCCTACAAATAAAGCACTTGAATCTCCATCTTCCTCAAACCACACAACTCAAGAAATAAATCATCATCAGCCTCATACATCAAACACAAATGGCTTCCATGGACGCAACTAACCGCCCCACACCAACTCCAGACCATGACACGACTGTTGTAGTAGTGGTCTTTGTCTCTCTAGGTTCCGTCATGTTCCTGGCGTTTCTTGCGTTTGTCATATGTTTCCTGATCAAGAAGAAATCCAAGAAGAACAGTGAGAAAAGTGTGGCATTTCGTGTTGATGAGCACTTTAAGATGAATGAAGCTATAGTTGAGGGACGACATGGACCGGAAGCTGTGGTTTTATCAGTTGAGGATGATATTCATATTGAAGACTTGGTCAAGAAAGGTGAGAAGGAAGTGGGGAAGGACGGTCCAGTTGGATCATCTCACTTTACCCGTTCGTAAATGAGCATTCATTCATAATATTTCCAGTATATATTCTAATTGTGTTTGTATGTATCATTTGTTTGGTGAAATAAAAAGCATTCGAAATATTTAATGTATATTCTTTGGACCATGATGGTTCGTCAAACTTGGGTTAGTGAAAGGTGGTGAAACGTACGAGTTTGTGGATAACTTAAGAGAACCAAGAGTCACTCATCTATTGATCTTGAGCAGTCGATTTGGCTTAAAGCACTTCTACACAGACATACAGTTTTGGGTACAAGAATACAACTAGTCTACTTTCGCAAAAAGAATACCACTAGTTTATCATAATATATCTTTTAGACTTTTAGTGAACCAATGAAAGATTAAGGTAACTTTTAGAGAGTCGATGAAGATTAATGTCATTAATTTTAACACTATTTTTCTCAAAACAATTGATTTTAATTTTGAAAATTGATATCTTAATTATCGGTATTGTTTTAAATAAAGAGAGAATAATAGTATTTCTTATTTTTCTTTTCAAATCATACTTAAATTCATGGAAATTTTGTCAATCTCCCTAGAATACTTAAATGAATAATATTATTAAAGGAAATTATATTATTTTTAATACATAAACTATTTTAAAATACTAATAATTCCTAACAAGTTTAAACTTTTGACTATTTTTAAACTAACCTCTGAAGTTAAGACTTCAATGAAATAAAAAAATTAAACTTTTAAGCCAAACCCACAGAATCTCAAACCAGTTTGCACCCCTTGTTTCACCCCACGGTTTGTCTAACAAATACTTACCAACCGCCAAAATTACTATTATACCCTCATCACTCGCCAGTATATTTAGTCCAAACTCAACAGTGGTCGTCACTCTCAAAGTCTCAACGAACTCAAAGTAAAAGTGTTCTCTCCTCCACCATCCCAATGCAGAGTCACAAGTCTCTTCTCTCCCACACCACCCAATGGGCCACACTAATACCATCACCATCTACCTTTCTCGCCTCCCGATCCCATCGACCGGCGAAGATCTCGGCCGTGGCAGCACCAGTGAGACCCGCTCTGAAACACCAGAACAAGATCCACTCAATGCCGCCGGAGAAAATTGAGATTTTCAAATCGTTAGACGGATGGGCCACCGATCAAATCTTGCCTCTTCTCAAACCCGTCGACCAATGTTGGCAGCCTGCTTCCTTCTTACCCGACCCGGCCTTACCCTTCTCCGAGTTCACCGACCAGGTACGTTTAACAGCATACGAAGTTTTTTTTTTTTTTGGTTAATCAAAATACGAATTACGAAACACGAAGAATTATAAACACTAATAAATGAAAGATGTAACGCCTAGTTGTTTCGCTTTTTGGTTACGTCGTTTATGGTCGGTCATTACTCATTAGTGATTATGCAATTCATCTTGTATATAGAGCTGTGCATGTGCTGATTAGAGTTTTTTAATGCCATAAACGAAATAAAAGAATACTCTAATGTTATTTTATAATAAGTAAATACAAAATTTTAAGAAAAATAATTTTATAAATAAATTGTTAACTAAAAATACTACAAAACAAATAAATGTAAAATATATATAAAATTATGATTTACGAAATACGATACTTTAAATAGAAAAAGTTATGTATAAATAAAATTGTAAAGTAAGTATAAAATAAATTACATAAAAATTGTCTAACAAAGAAAAAGTAACAATATGTCCATGGCTTTTACAACAATATGTAATCAACGATTGTGATTCACTATATCAATAAATATCAATTAGCCGGAAAAAAAATGTTATTGAAAAATAAGAATCATTGTGGTGAAAGTTAAAAAATATAAATAAGTGTGTGGAAAAATACAAGGAAAGAAGGATTGATTTTTTTAGAAGAAACATAATTGTACATATATATGTAAGGAGAAAACAAATTTACACCATATAAGATAAATATTATTTGTAGATATGTCCCCTAAATTTTTATATGAAATCAAATGTCCTGAGCCATTTTTATTATTATTGAATATGCATGGCCCTGTGTATATATATATAATGTGTTACTCTATTTTAAAATTTAACGATATAAAAAAGAGGTTAAACAAAAAGAATGAAAGAAGCTAAAATGTTTATGATCGTAGGTGCGTGAGCTAAGAGAAAGAACAGCCTCATTGCCAGACGAGTACTTCGTGGTATTGGTCGGAGATATGATAACAGAGGACGCGTTGCCGACTTACCAGACGATGACCAACACGCTTGATGGTGTAAGGGACGAGACTGGTGCGAGTGAGAGCGCGTGGGCCAAGTGGACACGCGCGTGGACGGCCGAGGAGAACCGTCATGGTGACTTGTTGCGGACTTATTTGTACTTATCTGGTCGGGTAGATATGCTTATGGTCGAACGTACCGTCCAGAATCTCATCAGCTCCGGGATGGTCAGTTATATATTTATTAATTTTTGTTTTAATCAGATTTTTTTTTTTTTGAATCGATATGATTTGTGAAAACCCGATTACTATTTGATTTCTGTGATTCGATAATTTTTCGTAGAGGTGTTTATGGTTTGATTTCGGTTAGTTTCTTCTTTTCGGTTTTTGGCTTTGTCGAAACTTTAACCAAATAAAATCTATATAGTTTGGTTTATTTCGATTTAGTTTATATTAATTTTGATTTGATTCGGTTAATAGCAAATGAAACAAAACCAAAACTATCTGTCATTTGATTTTGTCTCTATTCGGTATGGTACAATTTTTATTCGTTTTTTTTGTTTGAATTCGGTTTGGACTAATATAACTTCAAAAATTATATCTTTTAGCACAAACAAAAAAACTTCAATTTTTTTTTTTTTTTTGACAGCAAGATTATTTAATTAATATTATATTTATGTGACATGATTATATATATTTTTTAATAATTACGGTTTCTTTTATAGTTTTGGTTTCGTTTTTCAAATAAACATGTGGGTTTTAACATTTTGATTTGGGTTAAGTTTGGTTAATTCAGGTTAGTTTATCCATCAATAACAACATTTCATTACAAATTAATGAACTAAACGAAGTCGTTTTGTCAATTTTAGGATCCAGGAACAGAGAACAACCCGTACTTGGGTTTCGTCTACACATCGTTCCAAGAACGAGCCACCTTCGTGTCTCACGGCAACACCGCACGGCTCGCCAAGACCGCCGGAGATCCAGTCCTCGCTCGAATCTGCGGCACCATTGCCGCAGACGAGAAGCGCCACGAGAACGGCTACGTACGCATAGTCGAGAAGCTACTCGAAATCGACCCGAACGGCGCAATCTCCGCTGTCGCCGACATGATGAGGAAAAAGATCACAATGCCGGCGCATCTGATGACCGATGGACGAGACCCGATGCTCTTCGAACATTTCTCCGCCGTGGCGCAACGGCTCGAGGTTTACACGGCGGAGGATTACGCGGACATTTTGGAGTTTTTGGTTGGACGGTGGGGATTGGAGAAGATGGAGGGATTAACGGCTGAGGGAAAGCGTGCACAGGAGTTTGTGTGTGGGTTAGCGCAGAGGATTAGACGGCTTCAAGAGCGTGCAGATGAGAGAGCTAAGAAGGTTAAGAAGTCCCATGAGGTCTGCTTTAGCTGGATCTTTGATAAGCAGATTAGGCTGTAAAATCTTGAAATAACAAACTTTTCCTTTGTTTTGCAACAAAAAAAAAAAAAAAAAAAAAAAACTTTTCCTTTGTTAAAAACAAATAAAATAAACAACCTTTCCTTTTTTTTTCTCTTTTTTTTTTTTTTTTCTCAAACTTCATATTTATTTATCTTGAATTGTTGAAATCATAATACAGAGTTTATGTTCTCTATATTAGAAAAAACCTTTCCTTTGTTGTGTTTATGTTTCTCGCAATTTGATTAAAGTTTCTATTTTTGTAACGCGTGTTTCGGACTTGCGATTTGTATGATTTGAACATGGTTTGATTACAGTATGTTGATTTTGGTATTTTAGGATTATATGGTAATTTTTCGGTTCACAATAAACTATAGTTTGACATTTTCACACAAATTTAAAAATCTTATTTTTTTTTTTTGGCAAAAATTTAAAAATCTTATTAATCTTTTATTATATCTCTTTATATATATATATATATATATACTTATCTTATTGATATTAGTTTGTAATGAATTAAATCATTAATTTTTTTGTCAAATAACATACAAAGATGGGTTTTCCGTACTTGAATTTTATAAAGGATATAGGATTCCTTAATAACACACATTTATGATACCAAAATGACAAGGCATTCACATGTATAACAATAGCAGAGGTTTAAAATTTTTTTGATGATACCACGACACAACAATGCTCATAATTTAGATATGTTTCTTAATTTTATTTTTCAAGACTCAAGAGTTAGCTTCGGTCAAACGAGTTATAAGCAACATCAATTTAACTTAAACTATAAATTATAAATCAGATATAGAACCAAAATCGATAAAAAAAATTAATATGAAAGCAAATTATAGATCTTTTATGAAAGAAAGTATCTGCAACCAAAAGCTCTATCCTAAAGAAAATACAAATTTGCTGTTAAAAAAAAAAAAAAAAATTCTAACTTAAAAATTAAAAAACTAAAGCCAAACAAAGGAATCACAAAAGTTCATAAACTGAAGTTTACCAACTGATAACACAAGATCTAACACTAAGACAAAACGACGATACTTTATCCCGACAACACAAGGACTGAGAAAGAACCATAATCTTCAATACACTTCTAGGCTATTTTTCTCGGAGACCAAATCTAACCCTAAAATACAATTTGACAGGTGTATTGAAACTGAAATTTGGGAGAATTTGCAATGATTTGAGTTTTAATGAGATTTTAGATGTTTTTAGATGAATTAGAAAATTTCTTATGATTTGTTATTAAAGTCTATGAAATCCACCTAAAACTATGAGATTTGATTTTTTATATTTTTAAGTAACAAACCCCACCAAAACTATTTAAAATCATTCAGAATCTTCTAAAATCCACTACTTAAAATATTTCCAATAACATGGGATTTGATTTACTTTTTATAAATTTTTGATTGAATAACATAAGATTTGGTAAGACATTTAGAAATTATTAGTTCAATAACAAGGGATTTTAAAAGAACTACCAAATATTCTAAAATTCCTAATCCAATACACCTCCTAAAACACTGAGTATCGTATGCCAAATTTTACATTAGAAAACTAAAGCAACACTTATATATATTGACAAAGAAAAAAATAACAATTTCAAAATGAAATTTAAAACGAAGTGAATATATTAATATTATGTTCGTCAACACCCTTAAAAATTTGTAAAATATGATATTAGGAATTACGGATCCAACTAACGTTATCATCTAAAAAAACATAGAATCCAACTTCCAAGGATAATAAATTATATTTCCGACATTATTGTAATCATAGAGAGAAATAGCTTTATCAAAGTAAAAAAAATAAATAAACAGGAAACCCTAATAATTTATTTGCTTCATGCCCAAGTAATAGTTTGCGCCATTCTGACATACTAGTGCTCTATGTTGGAACTCTAATTTTGACAAAGTGGCTCAAGCCAACTTTCCGGCGACTTTTCCGGTCAAGTTCATCAAAGTAATCTGTTTGCTTCATGCCCAAGTAATAGTTTGCGCCATTCACACTTACTAGTGCTCTATTCCTTCGTCAGACTGAACTGGCTCGATCTAAGGCAACCGTATCTTCAAAAACACTTTCAAAACTCCTCTTAACCCATTATCATTCAAGCATGGCAGATCAGAGACGGTCAAAACCATGTCGTTGATCATAAATTCAGCATCAGCATCCTCTTCGATTCCAGATTCTACAAGGAAATAGTAAAGTTTTGCTTTGTTCAGAGAGTAGTACTCTTCCTTGACGAACTCGTGCGATGAGAACGAGAATGAGCTCTTTTTGGGATCACACTCATGTCGGGCTCGGGTTATCTCTGTCTCGACGTTGATCGTCAAGTCTTTCGCATCTTGTTGTTGGTCGAGACGGTGATCAATTTTGTAAGCAAGAAGAGGGGATGGACTGTTCATCCTTTAGGTTTTTCTGAATTTATGAAGATGTATCTGAAATTTTGGTGTGAATGCGAGACACTAATTAGGCTTCTTCATTTATATAATTGTGTGAAGATAGATCGTGTCGCTTCAAAAACACTATTTTACAAATTATAATTAAAACCAAAAAATATTTGCCGCTTCATTTTTTCCTTTTATCATGTTATATGTTATTAATTCCTTTTTTCTGAGTCTTGCCTTTTTTTATAGCTAATTATGCCTTTTGTCCGTCACAAACATGATGAAACTCAAAAATCCTTCTTCTTCACTTTCGAACAGTGCCGGTCCAACCAAATTGGTGGTCCAAATCTCAAAAAATAGATATAATTTTTTTATATTTATAATTATTAAATAAATAATATTAGTTTTTTAAAAAAAATAACCATATATATGTACTCTCTCTGTTTTTTTAAAAAGGTAGTTTTAGAAAAAAAAATAGTTTCAAAAAGAAAGAAGTTTTCAATTTTTTAGGTGTAGTTATTGTCCATTTTTACATAATGTGCCCTTATAACATTTAATATTTAGAAAATAACTTAACTAATAATTAATAAAAACAAGGTTAGAAAAGTCTTTTGTAATTTTTTTTTAATATGTGTGAAAAACTCAAAACTACCTTCTTTAAGAAACAGAGGGAGTATATTGCTATAAAAAATCTAAATTATCTTGTATTGAACCATTTTTTTTTTTATGGTTGTAACCTTATAAATGCACTATTTTATAAATTTTATAACAAAAATGTGATCCAACAATTAATAAACAAATTTGGTGACCCTAATACATGGGTTAGCCCGCTTGTACTCTGTGCCGGCCTGCTCTCGAAAACTATGACACAAGTTCTTTGAATCAAAAGACTTCTCTGGCATAGGCACTGCCTTTGTTGTTCATTCGCCTCAATCTCCTCTTTTCTTGATGCGTCTCTCGTGAAATCTTGTCTCGTTGGAACTAGATTTTCTGTATTGCCCTTAATCATAGGTTTTAAAAAGCAAGAAATGTTGAACAAACGGTAAGGTTTGGTTTTCAATATTGTTTATGGCTACATCTCAGCCAAAACGTTGTGGGAAAGTATCAGTTGTAGACTTGTAGTACAAAATACAAGCCTGAACGGAGAGGAGAAACCACTTGCGTATGCTCTATGTCAGACTAAATATGAGAAACTTTCTCATTTTGTTAGCCAAAGCTCAAAAGGTTTGCTTTACTCATATCAAACATATATTGCCTAAGAACCTGTTTCAGTTTATTTGAGTAAGAGAGAAAAAGAAGAACAATGAAAATGGATTTCTGTTAGATTTTCATAGTTCTAAGATATTCAAGGGGATGTATGATTTAGGGGAGATGTATTCTTAGGGTTTAAGAAATGGATTAATCACATGTTTTCACATGTTTTATAACAGTTATTTGATTTATGACCATAAAATGATGGATATATTCTTCATTAGGAAGTCCAATTTTGGTTATCCACCAAATTAAATTTTTTGAATAAACTGGGATCGTTTTTTTTTTTTTTAAAATTTTCATATGTGTTAGTGGGGTTATTGGTTTATGGATTTTATTGGACTCAAATCCAAGCAAAATCACATGTTATTAGATCCTTGATTTTAATTTTTTTAAAATCAATGATTTCTAAATCCTAATTAAAATAAAATGCTATTCAATACTAAAGATTTACATAATCAAAATCACATGTTTCCGGATTTAAGTATTTGTATATATAAATACGTTAAATATGTGAATTAAGATGAATATGTGTAACTGTGTAAGTAGTGTTTATTGATCAAACATGTAACGTATTTATACAACACCTAAGTTAGTTTAACCAACTAGTATTTATCTATCTATACAAGAGATAAATATAACTAATATCAGATTTATCGCATTCTGCTTAGACGACAGCCCAAACTATAGACTGCGAAGGAAGCATGAACATTTTGCATGCTAATGCAGCAAGATAATTTTGTAAACTGTCAAGGCAGCACACAAATTTTCTAGACTGCTAAAACAACATCATGAAAATTCTGCATGCCAAATACAGCGATAAATTGTCTTTTTTGAAAAAGAATTTTGCTACGAACAAAAAACCTAGCTGCCGCCGCCTAGATTTCCATCTCGCAACAATGGAGTCACCAGCGCCGTCGGAGAGCTCCCCACCCCTACCTAGTTCTTCTCAAGGGTTATTAGCAAATAAGAAGGTTTCTTTCTCAGAGATTGTGAGGGATCCCTAATGTGCAGATCCAACCAGAGTTTGTGGTAATCGATGGAGTCGCAGATGTGTTGATTCCGGAAGAGGTGTTTGTAGATGTTGAGCCATTGTGGAAAGGATTCATCGTTGGGTATTTTATGGGAGAAGCCCTGCATGCCGGTTCTATTCACGCAATGGTGGATCGAATTTGGAGTTCTGCATAAAAGAAGTCAAAGATCGATGTCCAATTCATCAACAAGAAAGCATTCTTTTTCCGAATTGATGATGCCCATCTCGTAGTCGTGTTTTGAAGCGTCGGTACTGGTACATTGCAGCTATCCAGAAACTGCCCAGTCTTTCCTATATCTCTGGGTGATGCTATTATGGGTTGATCTTAAAGGAGTCCCGGGCTACTTGTTCTCTCACGAAGGTCTGTTTCCTGGCTAATACGACTGGGAAATTTGTTAAACTCCATCCCACCAAAGAGCGATGTACCAGATTGGATGTTGCCAAGGCGCTTGTGGAAGACAATGTGCATAAGGCCCTCAGTGAAAAGTATGCTTCAAAGACGCTCAAGGCTTAAGTGTCTCAGTTGTTGTCTCCTATCCGTGGCTCCCGCCCAGGTGCAGTATGATAGACTTCATTAGGTTTACTATCGTAAGAGAAATAAAGATGCGGTATGATATAGGAACCGATGGAAAGGAACCTAAAGCGAGATGGAAGATGGAGAATCTATAGGTGGCCTGAGGGCACTCTCTATAGAATCTAGTGGGTGGACGATGGAAGATAGTGGAAACGATGGTGACTCTTCAACTGGCCAGAGGGCACTCTTTGAAGAATCGAAGAAATGGAATGGATAGATGGAGGGTTTGAGAGACGCCACACAGATATGTGAAAGGATCTATGATAAGTCTAGAACTCATTTTTCAAGGATTCACACACAAGAAGAAAGAGGGGAGGTTGCTTCTTAATCAGAAGTAAAACCTAAGAAAATCTCGTTTTTATTTCATTAAACTTAATGGTTACAAAGCTGAGAATGGACTTTATATATAGTCTAGCAGCTGGAGACCTTCTAGAGTCAAAATTATTATATAGTAAAAGGACTAAACTTGCAAAGCAACAGACTCATTAAGGACTTAAAAATAAAAAGACTTAAAAGACTCCAATGGTCTTATTTCTGCAAAACCAAGAAAGAAACTCGTTAATTATTCAAATGATTTAAAACACATACCTTAAGCCTTTGAAATGATGAATAGAACGGTCTCTTTAAGTCCTTGAAGAACAAGTGTTAGCAGGGTTGTAATCTTTAGTTGCTCATGCATGTCTTCTTGTATTTCCTTAGTAATCTCAGCTTCTTGGAGTTCTTCTTCTTCTATGATTGTGATGTGATTCTCTGCTGATGCGTTGAACTTTTCTTTTAATTTCCTCGTTCCTGATCTTGTTCTTGGAGTTTGATCCATGCCTGGGATGTTGATGAGCTCCTCTTCGTTTTCTAGTAAGCTGGTGTCGATGTCCTCATCATCTCCTCCCTCTTGAAAATGTTATGTCCTCAGAACAGGTACATCTGCATTGAAAGGAGAAAGATCAGCAATATTAAAAGTGGGAGATATAGTTAACTCATCTGGCAGTTCAAGCTTGTAAGCATTGTTGTTAATCTTTTCTAGCACACGAAAAAGTCCATCTCCTCTTGGGGAAAGTCTGGACTTCCTTTGATTTGGGAATCTTTCATGCCTCATATGCAACCAAACCCAATCTCCTGGTTCAAACAAGATATCCTTGCGGTGGTGCTTGTCAGCTTGTTGTTTATACTTCTCAGTCTTCTTTTTCAAGTTGTTTTTGACCTTTAGATGAAGCTTTTTCACAAAATCTCCTCTGGATTCTCCTTCATTTAAATAAACAGTTTGTGGCAGTGGTGAAAGACCAAGTGGAGTAGTAGGATTAAATCCATAAACAACTTCAAAAGGAGAAAGTTTAGTAGCAGAATGCTGAGCATGATTATAAGCAAATTCAATGTATGGTAAAAAAGATAACCAATTCTTTAAATTCTTACCAACTGTTGCTCTCAGTAAAGTAGAGAGAGTACGATTAACTACATCAGTTTGGCCATCCGTTTAAGGGTGACACGTAGTTGAGAAAAGCAGTTTGGTTCCCAAATTTTTCCACAATGTTTTCCAGAAATGGCTTAAGAACTTGGTATCACGATCTGATACGATGGTTCTGGGCACTCCATGTAAACGCACTACTTCTTCGAAGAATAAATCAGCTGTTTGCGTTGCATCATTAGTCTTGTTGCATGGGATGAAGTGAGCAATTTTTGAGAACCTGTCTACAACTACAAATATAGAATCCTTGTGGTTGATCTTTGCCAGAGCTAAAACAAAATTCATAGAGATGTCTACCCAAGGCAGGTTAGGAATAGGCAAAGGCATATATAAACCATGAGGATGTGACCTAGATTTTTCTTTCAGGCATGTAATGCACTTAGCACAGAATCTCTCGACATCTCTCTTTAGATGTGGCTAGTAGAAATGTTCCATAAGAAAAGTTAGAGTTTTACCTCCGCCAAAATGCCCCATGAGCCCTCTTCCATGACCTTCTCCAATCAACAGCTCTCTCATTGATCCCTGAGGAATACAAAGCTGTTTTTCTCTAAACAAAAATCCATTATATTGATAAAACATACCATATGCAGTTTTTTTGGTTTCCTTGAATGTGTCTTGAAAGTCTGGATCAGTTTGATTGATATGATCAAATCCCATAACTTTAGCGTTCATTGTGCTAATGAGAGCATGTCTCCCTGATAAAGCATCCGCCACAATGTTCTCTTTTCCCTTTTTGTATTTGATCACATATGGAAAAGTTTCTACAAACTCCAACCACTTCGCATGCCTCTTCTTGAGTTTAGTTTGTCCTCTCAGATGTTTGAGGGGCTCATGATCTGTATGAATAACAAACTCTTTGGATAATAGATAATGTTGCCAAGTTTCAAGAGATCTTACCAAAGCATAGAGCTCCTTATCGTATGTGGGATAGTTAAGTGAAGCTCCACTGATTTTTTCACCGAAGTAAGCCACTGGTTTTCCTGCTTGCATTAGGAAAGCTCCTATACCTGTTTCAGAAGCATCACATTCGATTTCAAAAGTATTATCAAAGTTTGAAAGTACCAAAACAGGTGCATGAGTGAGGCTGTCCTTCAGCTTGTCGAATGCTTTCTCTTGAGCGGATCCCCATTTAAATTCGACATTTTTCTTGATCACTGAAGTGAGGGGGTGCAGCAACAATACTAAAGCCTTTCACAAATCTTCTATAGAAGGTAGCCAGACCATGTAAACTTCTCACATGTCCGATTGTTGTTGGAGTTGGCCAATCTTGAATTGCCTTAATCTTTTATTCATCGACCTTTAAACCCTGCAAACTTACAACAAATCCTAAAAATACAACTTGATCAGTGCAAAATATACATTTTTTTAGGTTTGCATAAAGGTTTTCTAGCCGAAGCGTTTCTAGAACTTGTTATAGATGTTTCAAGTGATCTGCAAGACAAGTACTATAAATCAAAATATCATTGAAATATATCACAACAAACTTACAGATGTATGGCCTCAGAATATGATTCATGAGTCTCATGAACATACTTGGAGCGTTTTGTTAGTCCAAATGGCATAACCAACCACTCATAAAGTCCTTGCTTGGTTTTAAACGCTGTCTTCCATTCATCTCCTTCTTTCATTCTCACCTGATGATATCCACTTCGCAGATCGATTTTTGAGAAGATTGTAGCTTCGTTGAGCTCATCTAGCATGTCATCAAGTCTTGGAATAGGATGTCTATATTTGACAGTGATATTGTTGATAGCACGACAATCAACAAACATCCTCCAAGTTTCATCTTTCTTGGGCACTAGAAGAACATGAACATCACACATGCTTAGACTTTCTCGGATTTAGCCCTTAGACATCAAGTCTTGCACTTGTTTCTCTAGTTCTTTTGCTTCCTCTGGATTCACTTTACAGGCAGCTCGGTTTGGTAATGGTGCTCCAGGGACAAGATCAATCTGATGCTCGATTCCTCTTATAGGTGGCAATCCAGGTGGTATCTCTTCTGGAAAAACATCAGTGAAAGTATCAAGAAGCTCTAGAACAGCAGTAGATCTTGTGTTTCTTGACCTGAAAACAAAGCTTGCTTAAAGATCATTAGTAGCACCAGTATTTGAGATTCAAGAGATTTCAAAACAGTAGTAGGTGTTACATAAAGATTAGTTTTCCTTAGCTTGTTTCTTTTAGACATTGCTTTCTGCATCTCATACACCTCTTGTGGAGTTAAAGGCGCGAGATTATGCTTCTTATTGTTATGCACGAAGGTGTAGTAGTTGGTTCTACCATTGTGTAGTGCTTCTTTATCGAACTGCCATGGACAACCTATTAGCAGATGTCCAACTTGCATAGGAATGATATGTCTATATTTTGCATCATTTTAGCATCTATTTAGCATAAGTTTCTCATCATTTAGGAGTCTAATATAGCATCATATTGTTGCATTATATCATTTAGAGTCCTAGAGTATTCTTGCATGGTTCTTTGCATATTTGGTTGGTTTGGAATCTTAATCAGGTGAGAAGGACACTAAGGAGGTGAGGATGGAGCTGGAGAATGATGCACACCACTTGGAGGGGCAAGAAGAAGCAAAGAAGATGAAGAGGAGGATTTTTCACAGCGGATCGACGTACCAGATCGACGAAGGACGTCGATCCAGACTTCCAGGAGCACGGATCGATGAAGCGGATCGATGAAGCCACGCCGAACCATATTTCCAGGACGACGGATCGACGAGATGGATCGACGTAGTCTCGTCGATCCAAAATTCCAGGAGCACGGATCGATGAAGCGGATCGATGAAAGACGCCGGACCAGAAGCAAAGACTGTGAGCATGGATCGACGTAATGGATCGATGAGTCGTCGATCCGTTCTTAAAAAGGGTCGGATCGACGAGATGGATCGACGAACACGTCGATCCGACCCCAGACGAATTCTTTTTCTTGCTTTTCATGGGTCCCCCTATAAATACTCTTTAGACCTAATTTTTCTAGACAACTTTTATTCTCTTGTTCTTAGCTTAAACTTTTAGCCACTTTGGGCAAA
>JAHZTW010000001.1:367920030-367970955 GCA_020283515.1 Alliaria petiolata
CAAGATAGCATCAAGCTCATTCTATTTCCTTTCTCACTTGGAGAAAAGGCCCAAAAATGGGAGAGAGCTCTACCATCTCATTTGGTCAAATCTTGGGATGATTGTCAAAGGATCTTCCTTCTAAGGTTCTATCCCACACAAAAAACAGTCCAAATTAGGAGAGACATTTTGGGCTTCAAGCAAGGCATCCATGAGACCTTTCATGAGGCATGGGAGAGACTTAGAGGATACACTAGGGATTGTCCACATCATGGGTTCAAGAAAGAAGCAATCCTTAGCATTTTCTATTGGGGTGTTGCTAAGGATCACAAATGGACATTGGATGTGGCTAGCAAAGGGCGTTTTGCAAACCTCACAATAGAAGAAGGAGAGCTACTTGTTGAGAACTTGGCCAAGACTAGTGAAAGCTACTATGAAGGGCATGCTACAACACCTCTAGAGAGATCAAGTGAAGACTCCACATGGAAGGACTTACAAGATAAATTGGAGCGCTTGGAGAAACTCATACAAGCGAAACAAGGAGGAGTTGATTTGGCTAATGAGCAACACCATGAGAAAGCCAACTTCATGGTAAAAGACCCACGTTCTGTGCAACAAGGACAAGACTCTAGTCCTCTTTCTCAAGAGACCATTCAAAGTATGCTCCAACAACTCTTACATGGTCAAGAGAATGGTGCAATGAAAATGGATAAGGAGTTGGATGATATCCATACCAACATGGGTAGTATACAAGAGGACTTTAAGTTCACACTTGAGACATTAGCCTCCAAAATCAAGGAATTAGAGAATGGTAAAGGAGCTGCTTCTATCTCCACAACTCAAGTTTTGTTTGATGAGCCCAAGTTGGATAAGATTTCGGTGAAATTGCCAAGAAAGGCTGAGATTGGTTGTGTCTCGGGTACAAGCAAGGATAAGGCTGAGCCTAGGCTTAGATCTACTACTAAAGAAGAGCCTGATAGTGAGTCCCTACTGACTCTATTTGTTTGTGAAGACGAAACACCTTTCAAGACGAAACCACCAAAAGAGAAAGGCAAGAACAAGGGGTCTTTCATGAGTTTCACCAAAAATCCTAAGGATGGAGCTAGGATGGACAAAGCTGAGCCTAGGATTAAGTTCAAAGCTGAAGAAGAGCCTGATGGTGAGTCAATGCTCATGCTGTTTGGCCATGACGAGGAAATCACCAACAAGAAGGAACCACCAAACAAGAAAGGGAAGGCTAAAGGGGCATTGGCGAGATTGCTTGAGAAAGCTGAGGATGAGATTGGTAATGGACGTGTTGTGTCAGGGAACACTTTGAGTTTACATCCATTGGAACTCAAAGGAAGTTCCATTGAGTGCGAAGTCAGGTGCAAAGGAATGCCAAAACCATTCTCAAAGGCAAGGCTCATTCTTCCACCCGGTTAAGAGGAGGATGAGAAAAAGGTGCAAGAGATGATGTTTACTGTCTACACCATGGACATGCCACAAAGTTCACACTCATTCACATCTCCAGCCACCCACTTCACCCTTAAGCCAGCCTAAAAGGATTTGTAAGGAAAGTCAAGCTAAGAGACATTAAACAAAGCGCTCTTGGGAGGCATTCCCATGTTATCCTTGTATATATTCATGTTTTTGTTCTTTAATAATGTTTCTTTGAGTTTTTAAAAGTTTTAGGTTGAGTATGGAGGGCTATAAGATCTCCCACCCCTCAGTCAAGCAATCCATCATACTCCATGGATTCATACTCCTCCTCCTCCATGCGTTTTTGATCAAGGTACCATTCCAAACCATTGTAAATTCCATTTAGATTTTTATTTTGCATATTGAAATCTTCTCCAAGCTTAGATTACACAAGAGACTGTGTAATTTAAGTTTGGGGGAGTATGGTGTATTTGATATTGTGTTTTGTGATCTTATTTTTCTTTCTCATGCATTCTTGAGTCTCATGCATACATCTATGGCATAGAAAAAACCAAAAAATTGGAAAAATTTCGAAAGTTTCAAAAAAAACAGCATGTAGTTGCATTTGCATTTGTCACATAAGTAGGATTGAGTCTAGCTTTCATATAGGATTGCATTCTTGCATAGGGGACAATGATAGACCTTCCTTGTAAGGTGTTAAGCTCATGAATTGGTTCAAGGCCCTAGTTAATAGTCCTTTGATGCTTTGTGCAAACTTTGAAAGTAAGTTCTAACCATACTTGGATCAATTGTTTTAATTTTCTTGGCTTAAAGTTGAAAAGAGCATGAATTGAATCCTTTCCTATCAAGTGAAACCTTAATATGGATTTTGAGTTATCATACTTGTGCATTTGGAAAAGGATACATGGATTACAAAAAAATATTTAGGCTTTCTTATTCACTTCACCACTCTCTTGTAAGCCTAAATAGAACACCACACCTTAACCCTTACCCTCCTTTCAAGCCAAAATTCTTGTGTGATTGCAATTTGTGAGGCCTTATTTTTGATTGAACTTGGCATAAAGTGTTAGGTTTAGGGCGACATGTCTAGGCTCTCATATTGATGCTAGCTTTGCATATTGAAGCTAGATTTAGGCTGGATTTGGGGTTTGGTTCATGGGTGTTGTAACTAAGAATCGGAATTTTGATTAGGCTTTGAGAAGAAGTTGGTATAAGAAGTGAATGAAAGGGGTACATAGTTTTAAATGGTTGACCTTGAATTGTTTTGTGTAAAGCTCAAGTTAAAAAGAAAAAAATGATAGCTCTCTTGCAAAATAAAAAGAAAAGAGCCAAAAGGCCAAATGCAAAAAAAAAAAATACATATGAGATGAGAGCTATCCATTGAAAAAAAAGAAGAGCTAATTTTTGTATGGTCATACCACTAGCTATAAGAAAGGTTGGAGAAGTATCCCTAAAGCAAATGTGATTGATAAAGTTCTTATGGGTTTGTACTTGGAGTTTTATTTGCTTGACTATGGGTATCTCTAGAGGGTGAGTGAGCTAAAAAAAAAATGAGAGGGGAATTAGGTTCATTGTTAGTTTATATGGGTAGATGAGAGTCTAGTCATGTATGCATACATTGCCTTTTACCTTTAGCATTATGCATAAGTTCAATCATTTTTGAGATAAACCATAGCTTGGAGTACCCACATGAATGAGATCATTTTTATCTCATAACCTTGTCCCTAGCCAAATGTATTCGGTTTTAAATGCATAAGTGTGATTCACGGTTTGAGCTTTAATGAATGTTAAAGGTTAGGATTCTTCGATTGTTTGGAATAGACAAGTCTTGATTTGAGATTCAATGTGTGATGAGTATGGCTAAGCTCTTTGGAGTAGAATTTGTGTACTGCATCCTAGGATTAAGAACAAGGACCATTGAATTGATTTATTTGCTTGACACCTTTGGATTTGAGTCCCCACCTTCAAACCTCTCTCCTTAGCTTATGTTTCATTTGCTTGGGGACAAGCAAAAGGCAAGTTTGGGGGAGTTGATATGTCTATATTTTGCATCATTTTAGCATCTATTTAGCATAAGTTTCTCATCATTTAGGAGTCTAATATAGCATCATATTGTTGCATTATATCATTTAGAGTCCTAGAGTATTCTTGCATGGTTCTTTGCATATTTGGTTGGTTTGGAATCTTAATCAGGTGAGAAGGACACTAAGGAGGTGAGGATGGAGCTGGAGAATGATGCACACCACTTGGAGGGGCAAGAAGAAGCAAAGAAGATGAAGAGGAGGATTTTTCACAGCGGATCGACGTACCAGATCGACGAAGGACGTCGATCCAGACTTCCAGGAGCACGGATCGATGAAGCGGATCGATGAAGCCACGCCGAACCATATTTCCAGGACGACGGATCGACGAGATGGATCGACGTAGTCTCGTCGATCCAAAATTCCAGGAGCACGGATCGATGAAGCGGATCGATGAAAGACGCCGGACCAGAAGCAAAGACTGTGAGCATGGATCGACGTAATGGATCGATGAGTCGTCGATCCGTTCTTAAAAAGGGTCGGATCGACGAGATGGATCGACGAACACGTCGATCCGACCCCAGACGAATTCTTTTTCTTGCTTTTCATGGGTCCCCCTATAAATACTCTTTAGACCTAATTTTTCTAGACAACTTTTATTCTCTTGTTCTTAGCTTAAACTTTTAGCCACTTTGGGCAAATACTTTGTTTAAGCTTGAATCTTTTGAGTTTAATGCATTATCTTTCTTAGATTTCTTGTTTTATCTTTCTCTAATCATGTTTAACCTTTCTCTAATCTTTGATTTGATGGGTTTAAGTATGGTTAGTGAGTAGTTCCTTAGAAACTTGGGGATGGGTTAGATTTAGGGTTTTCTAATGGATTAATCTTGCAATCTAGGATAGATTCTTTCATTCTCTCTTCTTATTAAGTGATTCCTAATGCCAAATAGCTAATCTTTGCTATTTTGGATCATAAGCATTTCATACACCCACCAAGTGTTTGATGAAATGCTTGAACCAACTTAATAAGAGATTTACATTTCTAGCCTAAGACATTAGTTGTCTAGAGTGTTTATCATGCCATTTAGACTTGAATTTAATGCTTGTTGATTATCCTAATGCTAAAACATCATTAGTTCATTAGGGTGATTAAGAAAGGGATTAGTGCCACACATCATGGTTTAATCTTGTTTAAGTGTTCTAGGCATAGAGTTAGCTTCTTTAGTTGCTTAAATGATTGCAAGGTTGTCCATTTAGTTTCCCAAATCAATGATTCCATCCCTAGGTTTCGTTTTAGTTAATTTGATAATCTTGATTAGTAGTTAATCTCTTGATTAGTGCTTAATTAGTTAAAATTAAGGCCTTAGCTCATATAATTAGTCTTGTAGTATCCCTTTTAGCTTGTAGTTTGCTTTTATTAGTCCCTTGTCTCCTTCAATATTGAGTTTGACTTAGATTAAATAGTTTCATGTATTCCTAGTGTTGTTAATCTTAACCCCATTTGGATTGACATCTCAAATACTACAATGACATGAGTAGTAGAGATTAATTGAAGTGAAAAAAATCCTACTATCAAGGAACCACATCACACACATCTTGATCCACATATTTACCAATGCTGAATGGTATGGTAACTTGTTCGGCGATTTTAAGCTCAGTCTCGCCGTTTAGCCACTTAAGCCTATACTGTCGAGGGTGCTTTGTCTTCTGAAGACCTAGCTTATCAACCAAATACTTGCTAGTGACATTAGTACAAGAACCACCATCAATGATTAAGCTACATACCTTAGAATTGATTGTACATCGAGAGTGAAAGATGTTTTTTCTTTGGATAATCTCTAGTTCAAATAGAACACTGAGAGATCTTCTAGTAACTAGAAGTTCTCATGTGTCTGCATACTCAACAACACCATCCTCTGAATCATCAGGTTCGAACTCCTCTTCATCTTGAGACTTGTATTCTCCATTGTCCTTAATCATAACCCTCTGGTTTGGGCAATCTTTTGCATAATGGCATTTTCCCTGACATTTAAAACAAGTTATGTAACAAGATCTTTGAATTGGAGTCTAACCTTGCTCTGGTTTGTTGTACTTAGACGTGTCAGATAGGGGTTTCTTGAATCTGGATTCTGTTTCAATAGGCTTTCCATTTTCTAGAGCTTTAGCAGGTTGTTGATTCCATGTAGACTTGCTACGGCTATCAGCAAGAGTCTTTATTTTGATGTGCTGCTCGGCCTAAACCGCAAGATGCAGCAACTCATCTATGTCATGGTAAGTTTGCCTTTCCACCTTTCTAGCAATTCGATCTTGAAGACCATCTATGAATTGTGCCATCAAGGTTTCTTCAGAATCTTCAGTCTCCAACCTGTTTCTAATCAATTCAAACTCATCAAAATATTCTTCAAAAAATTTAGAAGCTTGAATAACTTTTCGAAATTTCTTCTGCAACTCCCTGTAATAATATGAAGGAACATATCTCTTCCTTAGTTGGAACCTCATGTCTTCCCACATAGTAATTTGACCATGTCTATGCCTTCTTCTTTCTGATACATCTCTATCCCACCAGGCTCATGCGCTTTTAGTGAGCTGAGCAGCAGCTAGAGACACTTTTCTTTGGTCTGAGTAGTTGTAATACTCAAAGATATACTCCATACGCCTTTTCCAATCAAGGTAGGCTATGGTTTAACCTTTCCAGCAAACCTTGGTGCTGTGAGCTTTACGTCTCTGTTTCCTTGTCTTGTATCCTCTTCACTACCTCTGTCACGGTTGTATTGTCTTCTGGGAATTTGATTGAGATGTGGATCAGGTGGATGATCATCTTCTATGTTAGTCATGTCATCCTCTTCCTGGTTTGCTCATTGAGCATTCACATTCCTAACAGACGCTCTGCGAGCTGGTGGTAGCTGCTCAATCCTTGTCATTCGATCTCCAAAGGTTTGAGTTGAGTTTGAATAGCAGCAAGCATCTAAACAATGTTTACATCTCCCTATTCTCCCATATCCACGTTTTTCTTTCTCTGCACACAAGAAACAACATATCAAATGCAAAGGAAGTCGAAAAGACAGAAACAGAAACAATTAAAATCGACACATATCTGGTTTGGGAAGTCGAAAAGACTTTTAACAAGTTCTGAGACGAAAATTGCAGAAAGAACAAATATATGGTCGAAATACACAGAACTACTGCAGGGAAGTTGAAAAGACAACAACTTACAAACAGATCTATTGCAGAAAACGAAAATAACTAAACAAAAACAGATTTTTATGGGTTTTTCTTTAGATCTAAAAGCAGCAACAAAATAAAAGGAAAATGAAGTGAAACAAAACGATAGATAAACCTGATTTGGAGCGTTTAAGCTCTGATACTAGATGATATAGGAACCAATGGAAAGGAACCTAAAGCGAGATGGAAGATGGATAATCTATAGCTGGCCTGAGGGCACTCTCTATAGAATCTAGTGGGTGGACGAAAGAAGGCAGTGGAAACGATCGTGACTCTTCAACTGGCCTGAGGGCACTCTTTGAAGAATCTCTTTGAAGAATCGACGAAATGGAATGGATAGATGGAGGGTTTGAGAGACGCCACACAGATCTGTGAAAGGATCTATGATAAGTCTAAAACTCAGTCTTCTAGGATTCACACACAAGAAGAAAGAGGGGAGGTTCTTTCTCAGAAGTAAAATATAAGAAAATCTCGTTTTTATTTCCCTAAACTTAATGGTTACAAAGCTGAGAAGGGACTTTATATATAGACCAACAGCTGGGGACCTTCTAGGGTCGAAATTATTACATAATAAAAAGAATAAACTTGCAAAGCAAAAGACTCATTAAGGACTTAAAAATAAAAAAGACTCAATAGACTCCAACGGTCTTATTTCTGCAAAACCAAGAAAGAAACTCGTAATTATTCAAATGATTTAAGACGCATATCTTAAGCCTTTGTAAAGGTGAATATAACGGTCTCTTTAAGTCCTTGAAGAACATGTGTTAACAAGGTTGTAATCTTTAGTTGCTCATGCACGTCTTCTTGTATTTCTTTAGTAATCTCAGCTTCTTGGAGGTCTCTTCTTCTATGATTGTGATGAGATTCTCTTCTGATGCGTTGAATTTTTTTTTTAATCTCCTCGTTACTAATCTTGTTCTTGGAGTTTGTTCCATGCCAGGGATGTTGATGAGCTCCTCTTCATTTTATAGTAAGCTAGTGTCGATGTTCTCATAACGATTGGAGCTGAAGAATTTCAAACGTAGCTTAAGGGAGCAGTCAAAGGCTCTGGAAGCTGGGCTGGATTTTCCAAAGAGTAAAGTAACTCAAAGAAGATGAAGAAGTCGAGTCCATATAAATAGATATGTGAATTAGTTGATTCATATTATTCATAGAAGTGTAGTTGTAACATAAATTGCGTATGTGCATTTCTCTCTGATCGTATGTGATCAATGTTCAAGATCGTATGTGATCTTGATTCATTCTGTAATTCTCTCAACAATTTATACAGTACGTTACTTTTCTCAAGGAATCGGTATAAAGACTATCATTGGTGCGATAAAACTTGATGAATCCAACGCGACGAACGACGATTGCTCAAATATGAGGTTCCTGAAGTGCGATGATGACGACGCCACAACGATTTCTCAATTCGGAGGATAGCGAAGCACTGACAACGATGCCCCATCAAACATCCACGAGCGATCAACAATATGAAGAAGACGATGGTATCGCGAAAAGCGATATAAGTATGAGGTTTCTAAAATTGAATGTATCCAGGAAGGAGACAAAGACGCGATAGTCAGACATAGGCGGAAAGATGGATTCGATTCTAAACTTGTTGAAGCTGTCCGATTATCAGAAAGTAGGGATAACCGGAAGACCGAGAACGCGAGTTCATAACCAGGTACACACTCCCAATTTGGAACAAAGTCGGGGAAATCAACAGTTAGGTTATCGATCTGGTTGCTTGAATATTGCTGAAAGAGAAAGCATGTTGCAGAAAGTTGAAATGCCAGCATTTTCATGGAAACATCGATACATTTGGAAGGCAGAGTAAAGATATGGTTTGCTTGGGAACTGAAGCGAAAGGGTTTTAACAGTTTGTTGGGCTTCAAGAACAAGCTAGCTTTGCAGTTCTCTGAATATCTTGAAGAAGATCCATCAATTCGACTATTCTAAATTAAACAAACAGGGTCAATTATAGATTACAAATCAGTGTTTGAAGAACTATCCGAGTTAGTGGATTGGATCGATGATGATTATATAACAAAGATCTTTTACAACAGTCTAAACTAGGAAATGAAAGTAGTGATACGTATGAAAGAACCAGTGGGGGTTGGAGAATCATATAGCTGCTGTGTTACGCATGGAATTTAGCGTCTTCTGTAAGGTTGTCAGTGAAGCTGTCAAAACTGAAGGCAGAACGCAATGGTCTTTCACCTCCAATCCGTTGAAATCATCATCATCTTATAGCTCTCAGAGGAGTTATTATGGTCTAGAAAACATATTTGGGGGGGGGGGGGAGGGGGTCAACTAACCAGAATACAAATAAAACACAACTCAAGAGAGACAACCCAACTTAGTTGAAAATAATGAGGTACGACCTAAACATAAGTTTTCAGGAAAAGAATTGGGTCAGATGAAAATAGACATGATCTGTTTCAAGTGTGGTTCTAAAGGATGGACGAGGGGTCACAAGTGCTCCAACAAAGAATTGAGAGTACTCACAGTGGTTAATGGTATAGAAATAGAAATGGTAGACAAATGTGTTGAGAGTGAAGAAGAGGAAATTTTCTTGGAAGCAGTTCAAGAGTTACACACATTTTCTTTGAACTCTTTCTTGGGTATTCACTCACCAAAAACCACAAAACTATATGAATAGATCAACAAGACAGACGTGATTGTTATGCTCGATAGCGGAGCATCTCATAATTTTATCACACCTAACATTGTGAAAAGACTCAAGTTGAAAATTTCTGCAGAACCGAGTCTTGACATCTAATTGGGCAATGGAGTTACAGTTAAAGGATCTGGTGTATGAATGTTTTTGACTTTCTAAATGTCGGATGCACATTCACGTGTTATTTTATAGCTTTTAAAATTAGGAATGGTTGATCTTATTTTAGGCATACAATGGCTCGAGACTTTAGGCAAATGTGAAGTGGATTGGAAGAAGCAGAAACTGCCCTTTGTCTATGAGGGTAAACGAGTGGACTTGTTCGGAGATCTAACCATTCACACTTCCAAGTTCTTTATGATGTCTTTAACGCCTATCTCTACTATTGCGTCGAAAGGAAGAAGAGTGATTTTAGCAAGCAATAGCGAGGTAACAACCCCTATTCCGACGATTCCGGGACAGCTAAATCAACTCCTCGAGGAATTTTAACATGTGTTTGCCTTGCCTACGAGCCTCCCACCTTACAGAGGTAAATAGCATGCAATCAATCTATATCCAGGAGTGGCAGCAATTTCAGTAAGACAATATTGCTACCCTCATGCAAAGAAAGTAGTCATGGAGAAAATGGTATATGAAATGCTTGAATCAGGCATCATCCGACCTAGTACCAGTCCATTTTCGAGCCCTGTACTACTGGTCAAGAAGAGGGATGCCTCTTGGCATTTTTGCATTGATTACAGAGCTTTAAACAAAGCAACGATACCTGATAAATTCCCAATCCCTGTGCTCGGCTAGCCCCTGGGTGAAATGTACGGAGCCACTATTTTTTCTAAGCTAGACCTACGTTTTGGCTACCATAAGATTAGAATGGAAGACATGGACATTGCCAAGACAGCGTTTCACACTATAGAAGGGCATTACGAGTTCCTAATAATGCCATTTGGGCTTACAAATGCCCGACAATATTTCAAGCCCTCATGAATAGGATTTTTGTATCACATCTTCGAAAATTCATTTTTGTCTTCTTTGATGATGTTCTGGTATACATTAAGGATGTTGATGAGCATGTGACACACTTGAGAGTTGTGTTAAGCATTTTTGCGCAGTAACAACTTTTGGCTAACAAAAAGAATTGTTCATTTGGCTTACCACAAGTGGAGTATTTGGGTCATATTATCTCGAAAGAGGAGGTTGCTACGGGTTTGACAGAGTATTACCGACGCTACGCGAAAGGTTATGGGTGCATCGCTAAATCATTAATAGAGTTTCTTAAGAAGGATTGTTTCTAGTGGTCAGTTAAGGCACATGATGCCAATATGTTGAAACATGCAATGGTATCAGCTCCAGTGTTGGCACTTCCAGATTTTGAGAAGACCTTTGCCATTGAATCAGATGCATCAGGGTTTGGTTTGGAGGCCGTGTTGATGCAGGACCACAAACCGCTAGCATTTTTCAGTAGTAGTAAGAGAGCAGTTGAAACTGGCTTACGAGCGGGAATTGATGGTAGTGGTGATAGCAGTTTGATATACTCATAAATTAACATGTTTTAGCATCCTTTTTAGATAGCTTTTGCATCCATATGTGCATTCACTTAGTCACTTTTGGTCCAAATTGCATCCATATTAGAGTTTAGTGAGTTTTAGCTTAGGTTGTTGCATATTTGTACATATTGAGTCTTTATTAGGTGCTTTGGAGGCTTGGAGGACCTCTATGGAGAGTTGGATGACTTGGAGAAAGAAAAAAAGGTGGCCAAACAAGAAGCAAAGGAGTTTTAGAAGTGTATCGACCTTGGTGTCGAGCTACCAAGGTCGATATAGCCTGGCAGAGAAGACAGAGTGCGTGCCACCTGGAGAAAAGTCGCGAGCGTATAAGGCATTTGTATTGGACTGCCAAGCTCGACACAAACCTCAGCCGAAGATCAAGCCTCGCGTATCGAGCATTTGTGTCGAACTACTAAGCTTGACACAACCCTTGAAGAAAAATTTTAGCAGCGTATCGAGCTGAATGTCGACCTAGCAAGCTCGATACGCTGCCTGATTTTAGCCTAAAACCGGGTTGACCCGGTTCGTCCACTGTTCACTATAAATAGTAAATGACCTAATTTTTCCTAACTATCTTTTAATCTTTTGTTATTGCTTAGAAAACATTCAATTTTGGTTTCTAAGTGATTTTGTAAGACATTTCTTTGAAGTTTATGCAATTTAGTACTTGTCTTTATTAATATTTCATTCTCTATCTCTCTAATCATGTTTATCTCTATTTCTTTCATAGGATTTGAGGGTTTAACCATGATTAGTGAGTAGTTTCATTAGGGTCTAAGGATGGGTTAGATCTAGGGTGTTTTAAGGGTTAATCTTGATGTTTAGGGTTAGATCTTCTCATTTCCCTCCTTGTTTAGTGTTCTAAATGCTAGTTTAGGCATGATCAAGCTAAAACTAGGCCTTAGAGAATTTCCCACCCACAAGGTGTTTGTTGAAATTCCCCAACCAACTAAACAAGGGATTTACATTCCTAGCTCATGAAAGTGATTGTCTAGGGTGTTTATTAGTAATTTAGAACTGTTTCATAATGCTTGTTAGCTTCCTTTTCACAAATGAAAGTTTGTTCTTGATTAGAATGATTAATGAAGGGATTAGTGCCATGAAAGTGGATCAGTCTAGCTTTTGAGTTCTAAGCTTAGAGATTAGCATATTATGTTATTGATTGACATCAAAGATTGATTCTTGGAACACCTTAGATTGATAACCACATCATTGGATTCGTTTTAGTCATTTGATAATTTTGATTAGTAGTTAATTAGCTTTTTATTTGCTTGATTATTACATTCATTGCTTAATTAAGGTGTTAGTAACTTTTGTTTGGTTTGTTTGATCACTTAGGTTGTTAGCTAAACTTCAAAACTTTAATTGCTAGCTTGGATTAAGAAGTTTTATGCATTCCTATTGTCTTAACTATTTCCATATGGATTGATCCTCAAGTATTACAATGATATGAGTAGCTTGAGTAATTGATACCGTAAAAAGCTAGTTATCAATTTGGCGTCGTTGCCATTTGGATGGCATTATGATTTTAATTCTTCTTGAGACTAAGTTTTATTTTTCACTTATTGCTTACTAATTAATCTTGCTTTGTTTGCTCTTTGTCTCTAGGTGTATGAACTTGAGGTCTCGTGGACACAACAATCTAGTTGAGCCTCTACACAACATCCACCGAGTCACACGAGGAGCTTTTGTGAGAAGAGAAAGAGAACGCTTAGCACATCTCAAGCGTTTAGGAATGGATATTCCACAAGGACAAGGTCGTAATGGAGTACCACAAAGGAACCAAAGAAATGGAGACCAAAACCCTAGAGTGCATCAACATCCTCCACGCCAACCTAGGCATATAAGGGCTGGAGATGCTCATAATACTCATGCAAACCATCAAGGTATCATACCCCCTCCAGTCGAGAACAACAACTTTGAAATCAAGAGCGGGTTGATCAACATAGTGCAACACAACAAGTTCCATGGGTTAGCTTTGGAGGATCCTCTTGACCACTTGGATGAGTTTGATAGGATTTGTGATATGACCAAGATAAATGACATATCCGAAGATGGTTTCAAGCTGAGGTTGTTTCAATTTTCTCTTGGAGACAAGGCACATCTATGGGAGAAGACACTTCCAAGGGGTTCCATCACATCATTGGATCAATGCAAGAAGGCTTTTCTTGCAAAATTCTTCTCCAACACTAGGACTGCACGGTTGAGGAACGAGCTATCTAGCTTCACCCAAAAGAACAATGAGAGCTTTTGTGAAGCTTGGGAGAGGTTCAAGGGTTACACTATACAATGCCCTCATCATGGCTTCTCTGAAGAGACTCTCTTGAGTACTGATATACTCATGAATTAGCATGTTTTAACATCCTTTTTAGATAGCTTTGCATCCCTATATGCATTCATTTGGTTACTTTTAGTCCAAATTGCATCCATATTAGAGTTTAGTGAGTTTTAGCTTAGGTTGTTGCATATTTATACATATTGAGTCTTTATCAGGTACTTTGGGGGCTTGGAGGACCTCTATGGAGAGTTGGGTGACAAGGAGGAAGAAGAGAAGGGAGCCAAACAAGAAGCAGACAAGTTTTAGAAGTGTGTCGACCTTGTTATCGAGCTACCAAGGTCGATATGGCCCGGCAGGAAGGACGAGAGGAGTGTATCGGATGTTTATATCGAGCTACTAAGCTCGATACAAAACCCACCCGGAGATTTGTAAGGAGCGTATCGGGCATTTGTGTCAGACTGCTAAGCTCGATACAAACCTCAGCCGAAGATCAAGCTTGGCGTATCGGGCATTTGTGTCGAGCTACTAAGCTCGACACAATCTTTGAAGAAAACTTTTAGCAGCGTATCGAGCTGCATGTCGACCTAGCAAGATCGATACGCTGCCTGATTTTAGCCTAAAACCGGGTCAATACCCGGTTTAATCCGGGTTGACCCGGTTCGTCCACTGTTCACTATAAATAGGAAATGACATAATATTTCCTAAGTATCTTTTAATATTTTGTTCTTACTTAGAAAGCCTTCCCTTTTGGTTTCTAAGTGATTTTGTAAGATATTTCCTTGAAGTTTATGCAATTTAGTACTTGTCTTTATCAATCTTTCATTCTCTATCTCTCTAATCATATTTATCTCTATTTCTTTCATAGGATTTGAGGGTTTAACCATGATTAGTGAGTAGTTTCATTAGGATCTAAGGATGGGTTAGATCTAGGTGTTTTAAGGGTTAATCTTGATGTCTAGGGTTAGATCTTCTCATGTTCCCTCCTTGTTTTTTGTTCTAAATGCTAGTTTAGCCATGATCAAGTTATAACTAGGCCTTAGGGAATTTCCCACCCACAAGGTGTTTGTTGAAATTTCCCAACCAACTAAACAAGGGATTTACATTCCTAGCTCATGAAAGTGATTGACTAGGGTGTTTATTAGCAATTTAGAACTGTTTCATAATGCTTGTTAGCTTCCTTTTCACAAATGAAAGTTTGTTCTTGATTAGGATGATTAATGAAGGGATTAGTGCCATGAAAGTGGATTAGTCTACCTTTTGAGTTCTAAGCTTAGGGATTAGCATATTATGTTATTTATTGACATCAAAGATTGATTCTTGGAACACCTTAGATTGATAACCCCATGCTTGGGTTCGTTTTAGTCATTTGTTAATCTTGATTAGTAGTTAATTAGCTTTTTAATTTGCTTGATTAGTGCATTCATTGCTTAATTAAGGTGTTTAATAACTTTTGTTTGATTTGTTTGATCACTTAGGTTGTTGGCTAAAACTCAAAACTTTATTGCTAGCTTGGATTAAGAAGTTTTATGCATTCCTATTGTCTTAACCATTTCCATATGGATTGATCCTCAAACACTACAATGACATGAATGGGGTTTGAGTAATTGTTTAAGAAGCAAGAAAGAGCCTCTTATCAATTTGGCGCCGTTGCCATTTGGATATTGGTTTAAGCATTAGGATTTTAATTCTTAGACTAAGTTTTATTTTTCACTTATTGCTTACTAATTAATCTTGCTTTGTTTGCTCTTTGTCTCTAGGTGTATGAACTTGAGGGCTAGTGGACACAACAATCTAGTTGAGCCTCTAGACAACATCCACCGAGTCACAAGAGGAGATTTTGTGAGAAGAGAAAGAGAACGCTTAGCACATCTCAAGCGTTTAGGAATGTTAAAACTTAAAAGACAAGTACTTAAATCAAAATCAAGGTTTTTTACAAGAAATGAAAACAAAGTGTGAGCTGTCCAAAGAAGGAGATAAATCTAAAATTGGGAAGGAGAAGTGTAAAAACGTGGATGGCTTAAGAAAATAGGCCAAGTTGTTTATATACGTCCAAAAATATTGGTCCACTCACAAAAAGACAAAGTGTGAGCTGTCCAAAGAAGGAAGGAGAAACTGGTTCGGAAGATTGATCAGTTGGGTCGATCTTGGGGTCGATCTAGGTCTTGAAACAGCTGGGCTTGGTCGATCTTGAGGTCGATCTAGGTCTTGAAACAGCTGGGCTTGGTTGATCTCGAGGTCGATCTAAGTCTTGAAACGGCTGGGCTTGGTTGATCTTGGGGGTCGATCTAAATCTTGGAATGGCCAGCACACCTCGATCAAGGGGTCGATCTCAGGCTCTTTTCACTTTTCCAAGCTTTCCTTTGACTCTCATCAACTCCTAAGCTCTTCTTTAACCTTCTTGTCCATGCTCATCATCCAAGATAGCTCCAAGTACACCAGATAAACTGAAAATGATGCATAGATGCAAGAAATATGCAAATGCTAATGCAACATGGCCTAAAACCTAAAATGGGACAAAAACTACAACAACTCTAAGTATGAGTGCAAAAGTGAGTGCACAACTATCCTAAATGAGTGCTAAATATGCGAAATATATGAGTCTATCACTAATCACCTCAACCTTAAATCCTAAACAACTACTCCTTAATCATATTCAGACTCTTCGTAAGCATAGGATAAGAGGAGTTAAACATGATTAAGATAACAAGAAAGAAAAATTAAAACTTAAAGAGAAGTACTTGAAATTAAAAATCAAAGTTTTACAAAAGAAAGCTCTAAGGCCTTTCCTCCAATGGAGGAAAAACCAAAAATGGGAGAGACAATCCCTCAAATTCGTGCCTACCCAAACAAATAGGGTAAACGTGTTTATATAGGACCACACAAATGGTTCCCTCACAAAAAGACAAAATGTGAGCTGTCCAAAGAAGGAAGGAAAAATCTGGACCCAAGATCGGCCATGGTCGATCTTCAGCTCGATTCCGGGTTGAATCGGCCATGGCTGGTCGATCTTCAGCACGATCCAGGTTGAATCGACTATGGCTTGTCGATCTTCAGCTCAATTTCAGGTTGAATCGACCATGGCTGGTCGACCTTCAGCTTGATCCAGGTTGAATCGATCATGGCTAGTCGATCTTCAGCTCGATTCCATGTTGAATCGACCATGGCTGGTCGATCTTCAGCTCGATCTCAGCTCCACTTCTTTTGGCCGAGCTTCCCCTTGACTCTCATCAACTCCTAAGCTCTTCTTTAACCTTCTTGTCCATGCTCATCATCCAAGATAGCTCCAAGTACACCGAATAACCTGAAAATGATGCATATATGCAAGAAACTATGCAACATGTTCTAAAACCTAAAATGAGATAAAAGCTACAATTAATCTAATTATGAATGCAATAGTGAATGCAAAACTATCCTAAATGAGTGCTAAAAATGCGAAATATATGAGTATATCATTCATATGAGAAAGGAACGTTTTCCAGGCCAAAGGAAGTCCAACCCAAAGGAAGTCCAAACTGATGCCGAGAGCAGATGGTCCATTTCATGTCTTATAGCGATCAATGACAACGCTTACAAGCTAGACTTGCCTGGTGAGTATAATATAAGTACAAGCTTCAATGTTTCTTACTTGACTTCTTTTGATGTAGGTGATCAGCTGGATTTGAGGTCAAATCCTTTTGAAGAGGGGGGATGATACAAATATCATGAGCAGGAAGGATGATCAAGAGGATGTGTTGCTTGTACTTGTTGTGCCGTTGACAAGGGCACGTTCAAAGAAGCTTAAGGATGTACTTAACGGGCTGATTTGTGAAGTTCTAGACAAGGAGATCATTTAAAAATCCATTGGAAATGTTAACTATCAAGTCTAACCTATTTTAAGCCTAATACTAGCCCAAAAAAGCCCATAATTAATGTCTTATTTTTTGGCCAAAAGAAGTGACGAAAATAAAGTTCAAGAGTCACATTTGAAGTTCAAGAGTTGAATTCTCATTTAACTATCTTTATTTCTTTTACTTTTCAAGATAATTATTACTTTGCTTCATTTTCAAGTTTCTTTTCCTTTATATTCTTGTAATCTCCATTTGGAGAAGACATTCAACCTTTTAATCAAATCTTTTATTTTGTGAGAGTGATTCATTGTGAACTTTTCGATCTTCGGTTTGTAGTATCCGAGATCAACCGGTTTATCAAGTGTTCTCATCACACTTGTGTGGCAATTCGCTGAACAAAGTCTGTAGTTGCGGTGTAAGATAGTATTGAGTCGTCTAAAGATCAAGCCTTAGGTTTGTGCTACATGAATTCTATTTTCGGAGGATCCACCGCCTAGTTTTATCGAAGTGTTTTAAGATAATATTGGGTGTATGGATCAGACCTTAGATTTGTACTACACGAATTCTTTGAAGTCAAGGATTATCCATTCACCATCTTAGAGAAAAGTTTTCTTGGGAATTCCACTTCAATTTGTGTCATCTCTCATGTGTGGTTTTACTTTTCGCAAATTTAAAAACCTCTTGTGGATTTGTATCCAGATTTTTATAAACCTTATCATTTATAGTTTTTCAAATATACCAAATAATTCAGGAAAAAATACACTCCTAATTATTTTTCGGGAGTCCAAAAGGATAATCTCAATTAGAAAAAACTAATGTCATCATGAAAATTCACCGAGTGTAACATATATACATATATAGAGCCCAAACTTGTAACATTGGTGGACAATTAAAAACGACGTGATTAAATGTCCCCTCTTCTGCTCCACGCCAGCACATTGTGTGTCACATTTTATTCCTTTGGTTGATATGTGACCGATACACATCTGATATTAGTTTTGGTGGATTTGGTGGATACTTCAATTTCCACGAATATACATGTAATGGCTGGACGTCTAGTCCAATATACCAGCATTCTAGGTCTAGAATGTGGCCCATCATGCTCTATGCAATAACATGATATTACCGTATATTTCGCTGATTTAGTAAAATGCCAATCTTAGTGTGTTTGGTTTGTATGTGATACTACTTTGAATGATTGGATTATCTATGGATTGGTTATTGCATTAATGATCTCCATATTCCACATATGTGTTATGGGATCAATGAAATAAGCCCCGGCCAGTAAAAAAATGAGCCCTGAGGCAAAAAAATTTTTTGAGCCCTTTACTAAAGGTAAAACTGATTTTTTTTTTAATATTATGGACTTAATTTAAGCATAAAATTAAATGGTTTAAGGTATAAAATAAAATAAAATATCTGAAAAACGACCTCATTTGAAGTTAAATTTAATTGTTTGGCCTTATTTTAAAAAAATCGGAACCTCTTTTGTAAGAATTTTTTTTATCAAATTGATGAGAGCTCATAGGCGGTCGCCCCTCTGTCCTACCTACTTAGGCCGGGCCTGAATGAAATCGTTGATTGCAAAGTTAGGATAATAGTCATACCCCTTACATGTTGCTGGCTTCGGGCGTTGGACTGGTATCAGAGCCGTGCTTACTTTGTTAGAAAAAGGCATTTGTCTCATGTAGCTAGATTTTATATAAATTAGAAATCCTCTTTATCCAAACACTTCAACTTAGTGTAGTGGTCTAACGAACTTTCCTTAAGTTACATTTGGTTGGGTTCGAGTATTTGATCCCGATTTTATGTGTGTTTTTAATTTTCTTTTATTCTTTTAATAGCATTAGAGGTCCCTTAAATGAACATTTCTTTAGATATTATTATAAGCGTTTTAAAAAAAATTATGTCTAGGCCATTTTCTAATAATTGCCTTAGGTGTCTACAACCCTAAGCACGGCACTGGCTGGTATGCAAAGGTCATTCCATATTGCCGTATAATTCTCTGATTTAGTAAAATGCCATCCTAGTGTGTTTGGTGTAAGACCAATAATTTAGAAATACGTAATAGTCGATTCAATCACAAAATAAAAGATAATCAAAACCGAATAAAAACGAGTTAAGAAAAATTGTAAATAATAAATCGGTAAAATTGAAACACTCGAACGGAATCGACATCACAATCTCTTTCTTTAACTCAAAGAATCACCCATAGTGTGACATGTATAATCGCGATTCATGAGTCGTAGGATACAACCATTTAATCCTGAATCACATCATTCAATCGCGGGTCTAACGAACTTGCATCATCAATACTCTCGAAATAAATAAACTACCTGATGCAGTGGTAGATTGAAGGAACATGTGTTTAGTTTTTGCTTTGAGTAATTTTAAAAATGATATGAATATATGATCTAATGATCTGATTATCTGATCTGATGATTGAAAAAGAGAGGCTAACCCATCGTATATATAAGACGAGAGGGGGCTTGAAAACATTCCAAGTTTCCAATGTGGGATCTTTGTTACTCCCACAAAAAGTTATAGCCAATGAAAACATTTCATTTGTTTGAGCTTCAACTCATCTCTTTTTCACACAAACACAAAAATAATAAAGCACAATGACTTTATTAAATTTTTGTTCCAACAATCCCCCACATGAATAGAATGTCGTCTAAACATATGAAGACTTTACAGACTCGATAAACTAGAAAATACTTGACTTAGACTAGATCCTGACTTGACTAAACTAAACAGACTGTTCGAGAGTATAGCGAAGACTAACTGTATATGAGGTAGTAGCTTCTCAGCCTTGAACCACTCATTGTTGATATCTGCCGGAATTACTCAACCAGGAGGTGAACTTGATGTTTTGAACTGCCCGTTTTATGTAAAACTAGACAACAAATATTACTCACCTTCGTCTTCTTATTGAGTTAAGTTCTCTATTGTGTTCATTGTGGCCTTGAACTTTGCCTGTTTTTTTATCGTGAGTGAACTTGGAGAGTATAGCTGATAACTAGCTTTTTACAGTGATTATCAAATCCTAAAGCATAGTTTTGTTGTTGTAATACTTCAGGAATCAATCCAAGTCAGGTTGTTGAAAGAAACTAAGAATGCAAGAGCTTTGTAAATCTAAGTGAAATCCGGAATATTTGGGGAGCAAATCTGTAAAAACTAAATGCAGCTACTAAATGACTACGAAAACTATTTTATAATTCCTACTGATGGGTTAGATAACTATCAGATGATCTCTAGGAATTTAAAATGCAATTCTACTGATTTTTAAAATTCAAAAACTAAAAGCAGATAAAAAGGGAAATTTCTAACAACCTAGGACAAATTTCAAAAACTATTTAGGGAAATGCAAAGACTTTTAAATGATTATCAGGTTGATGAATGATATCCTAAGCAATTTATAAAATACTAGAACAAGCAAAAACACAACTTTATAAATTTTAAGACCCTAATGAAAGCATTAAGCTAAAGAGATGATTTTTACAAGGCTAAGACAAAAGATTCAAACTTTAGAACTAGAAAATGATGATTTTAAGTTTTCGGAGGCTAATAATGGATTCAAGGTTGGGGATCACGCTTAAGGAGGTTCAAGATTTAAACTTTGGGTTTTGAAAACATAAATCTACACGTTTTAGTGCTATCTCTAAGCTTTGAGAAGCTAAAGGCTAGATTCATCCATGGCGTTTAGAATGAATCCTTTCCTCACCCTTTCTTCCTAACCCATGGCGTGTGGTGGAAAGAAAGGATGAAGAACATGAAGCATAAATCTCAAAAATGGCCTAACTAGCTCCCTAAGCATCCATGGCGTTTGGGAAAGGATGAGCTAATCTCTTGGATTTGGATTTAACGGATCTCCTAAATCTTGCTAAGATAAGGAAATCGCTGAGATCAAAGAGATCTTTCTCAAGAGCCTCTAGGCTTTAAACGCCCAAATCCAAGAAGAGATTTTATTAAGTGCAAGAAAAACCAAAGCTTAAACCCTTAAACACTCCCTAATCACCCCAACCTTAAACCCTTGGTGGATTACTCACTATGCATGATTAAAGCGCATGAAAATCTAAAGGAAGAAAAGATAAACATGATTAAGCGACTAACCAAAAGAGATTAAGAGAAGTATTTAATATTAAAAGAAAGATTAAGGTTTTACAAAATATGAAAAGCTTAAAAACTAACAATGGCGGTTTTGGCTAAAAGAAGGAGAGACATATCGTAATGTCTGGGATCCTTGGCCAAAAATAGGTCAAAAACCTTTTATACCAAAAGGGAAATGGTCCCCTCACTAAACTCCAAAATTTGTGAGCTGTCCGGATAAGGCTAGAGATCGACCTGAGTCGTCGATCTCTCACTCGATTTTCCGCATGGAACGTCCTCTTTTGTTCGATCGTCGTGTCGATTCAGTCGGGTAGATCGAGCACTTCTATCGATCTTCTGGTTGATCTCGTACAGATCAACCGGTGACCTCGATCTGGCCCTCGTTCTTCCCGGGCTTAGTTTCCGTGTCCGTACTCACGTTTGATCACCTTGGTCGATCTTGACCTCGATCTTCCTTCTTGAAACGACCCGAGTGTCTCGATCTTCTGGTCGATCTCGTCTAGATCGACCTGCCTAGCTCGATCTGCACCTCGATCTTGGTTCCTTTGCTGCATGGCTTAGTCCTTCCAAGTGTCCATAGGCTTCTTCTCGATCTTTAGCATATCCACGCACCCTCCATAGCTCCAGTGTATCCAAAACAACCTGAATATGATGCAAGAATGCAAGAAATATGCAAATGCTAATGCAAAATGTTCTAGGACCTAGAATGAGATAAATGGTGCAAACTAGCCTATTATGAAAGATATATGCATGAAAACCTATTCTAAATGTATGCATACATGACTAGACTTTCATCTATCCATATAGACTAACAATGATCCTAATTTCCCTTCTCATTCATTTTTTTAGCTCACTCACCCTCTAGAGATACCCATAATCAAGCAAGAAAACGCTAAGTACAAACCCACAAGAAGTTCATCAATCACATTCACTTTAGGGAAACTTCTTCAACCTTTCTTATAGCTAGTGGTATGGCCATACAAATATTAGCTCTTTTATTTTATTTTTGATAGCTCTCTCCTTAATATATATTTTTTTTCTTTTATGCACTTGGCCTTTTTTGGCTCTTTTTTTATACATATTGTTTTTTCTAGAGAGCTATCTCCTTTTCTTTTTAACTTGAACTTTTAACAAAACAATTCAAGACCAACCACTTAAAACTATATATCCCTTTTCATTCTAACTCCAAACACCAACTTCTTCTCAAGCCCGAAACAAGATAAGCAATTTATACAACACCCGCGAATTCCCACCCCAATTCAAGCCTACAACTAGCTTCAATATGCAAAGCTAGCATCAATATGAGAGCCTAGACATGTCGCCCTAAACCTAACACTTTATGCCAAGTTCAATCAAAAGTAAGGCCTCACAATTTGCAATCACACAAGAATTTTGGCTTGAAAGGAGGGTAAGGGTTAAGGCGTGATGTTCTATTTATGCTTACAAAAGAGTGGTGAAGGGAATAAGAAAGCCTAAATATGTATATGTGATCTTTTCCAATGCACAAGTATGATAATTCAAAATTCATGTTAAGATTTCACTTGATAGGAAAGGATTCAATTCATGCTTTTTTCAACTTTAAGCCAAGAAAATTAAAACAAATGATCCAAGCATGGTTAGAACTTTACTTCAAGTTTGCACAAGCATCAAAGAACTACTAACTAGGGCCTTGAACCAATACATGAGCTTAAAACACTTTACAAGGAAATTTTTTTATATCATTGCCCCCTATGCAAATGCAAGCAACCTAAATGATAAAAATTCTAGACTCAATCCTAAAATGTTAACAAATGCAAATGCAAACTACATGGATTTTTTTTTGAAATTTTTTAAAAAAATTTTCTGATTTTTTTTTGTATTTTTCTATGCAATTTTTGTATGCATGAAGACTCAAAGATGTAAACACAAAATAAGATCCAAATAAAAACATGTCAAAGCACACATTCTCCCCCAAACTTGAATGACACCGTCTCGGTGCCAAACAAATTCAAGAGGAGACCAAAGTCAACAAAGCAAAAAATAAAAAATGCATGTTATATACAAAGTTGGAGTTTTGGTACCTCGGAGCTAGGCATGACCGGAGCTTGAGGTTGCTCCGGTACTCCTGCTCTTCCTTGGGGTGTCTTGAAGTATCCCCTTGTCTTTGTTTCTGGTTGGGAGCTCTTGGAGAGAAAGACGTCCGGCTTGGTCACCATCTTGAGGCTCACATATTGCAATGCCTCCGGTTGAGTGTCTTCCCATTGTTTCACCCACTTGCTCAACCTCATCACTCAAAGTCATCTCAGATGAGCTTCCTTGTTGAAGTTCTTTGATCTTCTTTGCCAGCTTCTTGATCATCTTGCCTTGCCACTTGTTAACCCTGCGTTGTATCTCCACAACCGAGGCAAGGAATTTCTCGGCTTTCGCCTGCGGCTCATAGTCTAGCTTGGGGAGATCAAAGCTTGGGGGCATCTCAGCATCTGTAGGAGGGGATTCTGAGGGTGAATGAGTGCGTTGCGGTGGGGCTGCCGTGTTTCCAAGAGGAGCAAAGCACTCTTCATCGCTCGGTAAGAACCCTATTGCGCCGATGCTTTGTAGGTGCGTTTCTTGCAGATTGGGTAGAATGCAAACCTTCTTCTCTTGGTTATTGTTGTAGAACAAGTAAGCATAATACCCTGGAGCTGGAGTATGTCCTAAGGAGCCAGTGTGGCTCATATATGTGTTATCCATGTAAGCACGCTCCACGCAAGGTTCAAAATCAGCTAAGGGTACTCCCGCTTGCGTGAACAATGGCGTGAAGAATCCTCCAATGAGCGCAGAGCTCGCCTTGCACCTTATTGCCCAAGTCTTGTACTTGACCAAGGAGGAAGCCAAAATGCAGCCGTAGTTGACGTCTTCCCCAAGCTCATCCTCCATTGGGTTCTCATTCTCCTCACTATCGCATACAATCTTCTTAACTCCTTGGAAGAGGAAGCACAACTCGTTCTTGGTCACTGTTGGGGTTGTGGATCTTCCACTGAATGTGTTGGCCAGCAGCTTGAGGGTGTACCTTAGCACAGGATTTCACACCTTCTTGATCTTTGCGGTATTCGTCTTGTAGTCTCCATCGCTAACCAAGTCCCATAGAGCATTCGCGGATTTGAACCGTGGGAACTCCACAAGCGTGGCTTCAGCATTCAGACCATAAGCTTGGCATAGCTCTGGGATGGAGAGGTGGTAGGCTTGTCTTCGGATCTTGAATGTGACATGACCCTCGGATGGAGTTTGGATGCTTGGATCTTCATATGAGAAGTCCAAGGTGGAGAGGAAATCAAGCGTGGCCTCGGGGTAGGTTGGGCACTCCATTCGTGATAGGCAAGCAAGGCCGATGCTTCTTAGCAACTCGTCAAACTCCTCCAACAATCCTAGCCTTTGCAAGAGATCCCTACTTGCAAACTTTTTAGGCTCAAACAACAACCTCTCAAGCCTCTTCTTTGTTTTCTTCTCTTCCTTACTCCACTTGACCCTTTCTTCAACCACTTGCTGTGTTTCCTCTTGAGTTGCCAAATCTCTGCTCCTCTTTCTTGGTGCCATGGTGCTTGAAATTCAAATTCTCAAGGGAGAGTGAGTATAGGCGGCGGTGGAGAGAAAATTTTGGTCTAAAAGGCAAAATCTTTAAGATCTAATGCATGTAAGTCCTAAATTTTTAGGGATTGATTCGAATATATCAATAAATAGAAGAGAAAAATCTCTTGAGATAAGGCCAAATCAAGAAAATTTCCCTAATACTTAGATATTTCTAAAAATTAATCCTATTCCCTAACAACTAGCATCCAATCCATTCAATAAAAAGGAAATACTTGAAAATTCGAATATTCAATTCAAAAAAATCGAAATACCTTTATAATAGGAGGGATAATAGATGTTTTCTTCTTTTGAAAACCAGAACTCACACTCTCTCTTTATTTTTCGAAAAAATAAGTTTGCATCCAAGTGAAAAGAGAGTGTGGGTGAGAGGTTTTATAAAGAAATAAAAATTTTGGACTTATGCATGCAAGTGGGTTTTTGAAAAATGTGGTCAAGACACGTTTTTCATGGTGAAAGATGCTTGCCTTGACTAAAATTCAAATTCAAAATGAGAGGGAAGGAGAAAGAATGGGGAAAAATTTGAACCAACCTTGGCATGAGATCGAGTCATACCGGTCGATCTTGACCTCGATCTCATGCCCATTTTGTCCGTGATCGAGTGGCTTGCTCGATTGGAGGCTCGATCTGATTTGAATCGAGCCTTAGATCGAGTCTCCTCCTCGTTTCAGGATTCCTTATGGTTGTGGCCATGTTCCTTAGATCGAGCTCGCTGGTCGATCGTGAGGTCGATTTGGCAAGGATCGAGTGAGCTGATCGATCGTCTCATCGATCTCTGTATAGAGATCGAGAAATCTGATCGATCTTGTTGTCGATCTTAGCTCGAAGATCGAGTAAGACCAGTCGATCCACACCCCGCTTATTTTTCAATCTAAACTCATGGGTGGGTCATCCTCTCGCAATCGACTGGTTCACTCGATCGTCTACTCGATCTTGTCTAGATCGAGTGCGTCACTCGATTTGCTAGCTCGATCTAGTAAAGATCTAGCCTGAACGGGTCGATATGTTACTCGATCTGCTGCCTCTGTTTCTCCTTTCCTTGCCTTGATAATCCCAAGATCATGATCTCTGGTCTCCAACTCCTTGTACCTACACACTTAAACTAAAAAAGCATAAAATTGAAACAGAAATAAATCAAAAATATGTACAATGATAGTCATGGGATTGCCTCCCAAGTGCGCTTGTTTTAAGTCTCTAAGCTTGACTTTACTTGGTTAGGCTATAGGGGGATCTTGGAGAAGCAATGCTCTCCTTGCTGCAATCACTTGCCATGTAGGGCTTGACTCTATGCCCATTCACTGTGAAACTCTCTCCACCCGTGCCAATCAAAGTCACTTCCCCATACGGTAGCACCTATTTTATCTCAAACGGACCGCACCATCTAGACTTGAGCTTCCCGGGAAACAACTTCAAACGTGAGTTGTAGAGCAGAACCAGGCTTCCCTCTTTGAGCTCCTTAAGCACCAGCTTCTAGTCATGAAAGGCATTGGTCCTCTCTTTGTAGATCTTGACACTTTCATAAGCATCCAACCTCAATTCATCAAGCTCATGAAGTTGCACAAGTCTTCTCTCTTGTGCCGTCTTGAGAGTGTAATTCACTTGCTTCACAACCCAAAGAGCTTTGTGCTCTAACTCCACAGGGAGGTGACATGATTTTCCATAGAGGAGGTTGAAAGGCGTGGTACCAATGGGAGTCTTGTAAGCCGTCCTATAAGCCCAAAGAGCGTCATCAAGCTTGCTTGCCCAATCCTTCCTAGTTACACCCGCGGTTCTCTCTAGGATAGTCTTGATTTGCCGATTTGAAACCTCCACTTGGCCACTGGTTTGAGGGTGATAAGGCGTGGCCACTTTGTACTTAACTCCATGCTTTCTCAAAAGACCATCAAAAATATTGTTGATGAAGTGCCTGCCTCCATCACTAATCACCACCTTAGGAATTCCAAACCTTGGAAAAATGATAGTCTTGAAAAGCTTGACCACCACCCTTGAATCATTAGTTGGTGAGGCTATGGTTTCCACCCATTTAGACACATAGTCTACTGCCACAAGAATGTACTTGTTGCCATATGATGATGGAAATGGACCCATAAAATCAATTCCCAAAGCGTCAAAGACTTCCACTTCAAAGATAGGCACTTGTGGCATCTCATTTCTCTTGGTTATGTTCCCAGCCCGTAGGCAAGCTTCACACGTCTTTATGAACTCATATGCATCCTTGAAGAGTGTAGGCCACTGAAACAAGAATTTTTATCTCTAGTAGCAATTCCTCAATTGCTCATATCATTGCCATACTTGAGATATCAATCCATCTTGGGAGTTTGATGCAAAAGGAATACAAAGTTTGGTCTAAGCTAAGCTAAATTCGAAATTGAAGTGACAAGCAACAATTAAAAGCAAAACACAACCTAAGAGAGACACTACAAGAACAATTATATGATTCTAAGCCTTAATTAACCCTAATCAAGCACTAAACAAGAGATTAACTACTAATCAAGATTTCAAATTAACTAAAAACGAAACCTAGGGATGGAATCATTGATTTGGGCAATCAAATGGACAACCTTGCAATCATTTAAGCAACCAATCGAGCTATCTCTATGCCTAGAACACTTAATAAAGACTAATCCATGATGTGTGGTAATAATTCCTTTCCTAATCACCCTAATGAACTAATGATGTTTTAGCATTAAAATGATTAGCAAACATTAATCACAAGTCTAAATGGCATGATATACACCCTAGGCAACTAATGTCTTAGGCTAGGAATGTAAATCCCTTATTAAGGTGGTTCAAGNCTAAGCTAAGCTAAATTCGAAATTGAAGTGACAAGCAACAATTAAAAGCAAAACACAACCTAAGAGAGACACTACAAGAACAATTATATGATTCTAAGCCTTAATTAACCCTAATCAAGCACTAAACAAGAGATTAACTACTAATCAAGATTTCAAATTAACTAAAAACGAAACCTAGGGATGGAATCATTGATTTGGGCAATCAAATGGACAACCTTGCAATCATTTAAGCAACCAATCGAGCTATCTCTATGCCTAGAACACTTAATAAAGACTAATCCATGATGTGTGGTAATAATTCCTTTCCTAATCACCCTAATGAACTAATGATGTTTTAGCATTAAAATGATTAGCAAACATTAATCACAAGTCTAAATGGCATGATATACACCCTAGGCAACTAATGTCTTAGGCTAGGAATGTAAATTCCTTATTAAGGTGGTTCAAGCATTTCATCAAACACTTGGTGGGTGTATGAAATGCTTATGATCCAAATAGCAAAAGTTTAGCTATTTGGCATTAAGAACTCCTTAATAAGAAGAGAGATGAAAGAATCTATCCTAGATTGCAAGATTGAACCATTAGAAAACCCTAAATCTAACCCATCCCCAAGTTCCTAAGAAACTACTCACTAATCATAGTTAAGCCCAACAAATCAAAGATAAGTGATAAGCTAAACATGATTAGAGAAATGATAATAAGAAATCTAAGAGAGATATTGCATTAAACTTAAAGAACCAAGGCAAATACAAGGTTTTCTCCCAAAGAGGATATAAGTTTAAGCTAAGAAAATAGAGAATAAAAGTTGAGATAAAAGTTAGGTCTAAAGAGTATTTATAGGGGGACCCATAAAGTGACAAGAAAAGATTCGTCTGTGTTCGGATCGACCAGGCTCGTCGATCGAACTGGTCGATCCGAACACCTGGATGTTTGGATCGAGGTAGCTCGTCGATCCGGTTGCTCGATCGACCCCTGCTTTCTTGGCTTCTTCTTCTTGGCGTCTTGGTTCGGATCGACCTGGCTCGTCGATCCAACAGGTTGATCCGAACCCCTGAAAATGTGGTTCGAGCAGCTCGTCGATCTGTGTCGTCGATCCAGTGCGAGAAATCTTCTTCTTCATCTTCTTGGTGACTTCTTGCCCCTCCAAGTGCTATGCCATCCTTCTCCAACTCCATTTATGCCTCCATAGCATCCATATCACCTAATCAAGAGTCCAAATGCAACAAAATATGCAAAGAATATGCAAAGACACCTAGAACTCTAAATGATCAAAATGCAATACAATGATGCTTAATTAGGTTCCTATATGATAAGAAACTTACACTAAATGGAGGGAAATATGATGCAAAATATAGACATATCAACTCCCCCAAACTTGCCTTTTGCTTGTCCCCAAGCAAATGAAACACAAGCTAAGGAGAGAGGTTTGAAGTTGGAGCTCAATATCCAAGATAGTTAACAATAATAATCAACTCAACATCCTAGTTTTTGATTCTAGAATGCATGTGAATACTTCCTACTCCAAAAGAGTTAGCCATGCCCATCTCAACATTCAAGTGCACTAAGAATTCAATGAAAACAAGTCTCCCTATCAAACCAACTCTTTAACATTCATTAAGTATGAAACCGTGAATCATGACATTGCAAGGCAAGTAAATTCATTTGGCTAAGGGACTGGGTTTTGAGATAAAAGTGATCTCAATTCATCCGGTTCTGCTTTTAAGTAAGGGTAACACTCAAAAAGATAGAATTATATGCATAATGCTAAAGGTAAGAAACAAGTGATGCATACAAGCATAGACTTTCATCTACCCGAAATGCTATCAATGATCCTAAACCCCTCTCATTTATAATTTTTTTAGCTCACTCAACCCTCTAGAATCTACCCTTTTTCCCAAGGCTCTTTGTGCCTTGCCAAACCCCTTGAATTTCAAACACACTTCTTCTTTTCACACCTCAAAGGGGGAACTTCTTCAACCTATTATTTTTGGCGAATGGAGTAGTCTTAACTTATAAACTTAGCTCATTTTCTTATCTCTAGGTAGCCTTCTTCATATTTTTCTTTTGAACTTAGCCTTTTTTGGCTCTTTTCTTTTCTTTAGACCACCTAGTACTTTTTTTTTATTTACTTAGAGCTATTCCTTTTTAAAACCCAAGACTCTCCATTTCAAACCATTCTTCCCCTTATTCTCCACCAAGCCCTTTATTCAACACCACTTCCTTTTCAACTTTTCCACAACTCAACAAGCATTACCACGGCCAATCAAACCCCCAAATCCTAAGCCTAAAGCTAACCTCAAAATGCAAGGTTAGAATCTACATGAAAGTCTATACTTGTCGTTTCAAACCTAACACTTTATGCTAAGTTCAATCGAAATAAAGGCCTCACAAGTAATAACACAAAAATAATTGGCTTCAAAGGAGGTAAGGTTTGGTAGGAGTTCTACTTGAGCTAGCAAGAGGGTGGCAAAGTGAGTAAGAAAGCTCAAGTATTTTCAATCCATGAATTCACTTTCAATGCAAGCATGATAATTAAATGTCCAAATTCGGTTTAAGTGAGTAGAGTTGACTATCAAATTCAAGACCCTATTTCGACAAAAATCTAGTGACAAGCATCAAAGAACTACTAACTAGGGTATTGAATTGATTACAAGAGTTAAAAATCTACAAGGATAGGCTCATCAGTGCTCCCAATGCATATGCAAACAACCTAAATGAGAAAAATTCTAGACTCAATCCTAAAATGTTAACAAGTGCAAATGCAAGTACATGCTATTTTTTGAAATTTTCGAAAATTTTCTTATTTTTTTGGTTTTTCTATTGCTACCATAGACCGGAGGAGCTTGATAGGGCTCGTGGTATGTGTCCCATGGAGCCACCGGGAGGGTCTCTATGTCGCCTAGATGCTCGTCGGATGGGGTGAAGGCGGCGTTGGCCCTTTCCCTAAGGCTTGTGAGCTGAATGCAAGGGAGTCGGATTGTACCTTCCTTGAGCCTTTCCACGTTGAAAATATACCGGTAGCCACTTCCTTCCTTAACCAAAAACTGAGCCTTATGGAGATAGGCGGAGTCTAAGTACTGCTTCTCGGCCGAGGGCTGGCCCAAGTTGACTCCAACCTCCTCAAGAATAGGCGTGATCATGCCCCCAATGGTGAGTTGGTGTGAGCGATCTTTCTTGGCCGTTGCTCCACCATAGTAACTTGCCGCATGAGCCACCCAAATCTGCATCATACCATTTCCCGTAGCATCACCTCGCATTAGGGAGTTGTCATCAAAGAAACGGATGATGTTCTTGAGCCCAACATCAAGCATTTCCCACTCTTCAGCAGTTATAACCACGGTCTCCTTCTTAGCAAAGAAAGTGTGAGCTAGCACCTTGTGAGCATAGCGAATCGCGGGATGATAGATCAACGTGCTCTTAACCCTCCCGGTCTTGTAACTCCCATTACCAACCATCTTCCAAAGCTTTTCCAACTCTAGCTTTGTAACATCCAAGCGTGACCCCGCGCCGGTCCCCTCATCAAAGCCAAACACCTCACTTAACTTCTTGAAACCCCATCTTGTAGGACTTGTTGTGAACCCGGAATTGGATGAAACCCAAGCCATCCCTTTCTCTATTAACCTCTCCCGAACTCGAAGTCGTCACCTTCAAAGTAGAGAGGAGTTGGCATGTCTCCTCTTGGTAGCTTGGGTATGATTGGTTGAACCACCTCTAACACCCCAAATTCCTTTTTTGGGCTTCCCCCATCACTAATCACAACTCTTGGTACACCAAACCTTGGGAAGATTATACTCTTGAACATCTTCACCACAACCTTGGAGTCATTAGTAGGACTTGCAATGACTTCCACCCATTTGGAGACATAATCAACAGCCACCAAGATGTATTGGTTTCCATAAGAAGATGGAAAAGGTCCCATGAAGTCTATGCTCCAGACATCAAAGAACTCCACTTCTAAGATTGGCTTTTGGGGCATCTCATCTCTCTTGCTTATGTTCCCCTTTCTTTGACAAGGTTCACACCTCTTGATGAACTCATGAGTATCTTTGAACAATGTAGGCCACCAAAATCAACTTTGAAGAACCTTTGTAGCTGTCTTGAATGTGGCGAAATGACCTCCATACTTAGACCCATGGCAATGAAAAATCACACTCTCAACCTCTTCTTGTGCCAAGCACCTTCTATAAATCCCATCAGCACATCTCTTGTAGAGATAAGGCTCATCCCAATAGAAGTGTGACACATCTCTCATAAACTTCTTCTTGTGATAACTGTTGAGATGTGTTGGTTCTTCTTTGCACACCAAGTAGTTAACAAAATCAGCATACCAAGGCTCACCCTTGACCTCTATACCTTGAGTTTCTTGAAGCATCTTCCCAACTCCATGTGCACTAGCAACAATTTTGATAATCATTAATTGCTCTTCCGGTAGAGCATCATTGAGTGGTAAAGCATCTTCAATCCTCATCCTTGACAAATTATCAGCTACACCATTTTCCACACCCTTTTTGTCAACTATTTCCATATCAAACTCTTGAAGAAGCAAGATCCATCTAAGGAGCCTTTGCTTAGTCTCCTTTTTAGCATAGATGTGGCACAATGCAGCATGATCCATGTAGACTATCACCTTTGATCCCACCAAATAAGATCTGAATTTCTCAAAGGCAAACACCACTGCCAAGAGTTCCTTTTCCGTTGTTGCATACTTGGGTTGAGCCTCATCAAGTGTCCTACTAGCATAGTAGATCACATGTAGCTTCTTCTCTTTCTTTTGTCCAAGAACAGCTCCAACCGCATAGTAACTAGCATCCGCCATAATCTCAAATGGTAGACTACAATCCGGTGCTTGCACAATGGGGGCACTCACAAGAGCTTTCTTGATTGTCTCAAAGGCTTGCAAGCACTCCTCATCAAACTGAAATTCCCCCTCCTTACAAAGGAGTCTTGTCAAAGGCCTAGCAATCTTAGAGAAATCCTTGATGAATCTCCTATAGAAACCGGCATGCCCAAGGAAACTCCTTATGGCTTTCACATTGGTTGGTGGCGCCATCTTGACCATGACATCTATCTTGGCCTTGTCCACTTCTATACCATCTTCAGAAATCTTATGACCCAACACAATCTCTTGGTTGACCATGAAGTGGCACTTCTCCCAACTAAGAACCAAGTGAGACTCTTCACATCTTTGTAGAACCCTGCAAAGATTAGAAAGACATGCAGAAAAAGAGGCACCATACACAGAAAAGTCATCCATAAAAACTTCTACCATTTCCTCAATAAGATCGGAGAAGATACTCATCATGCACCTTTGAAAGGTAGTTGGAGCATTACATAACCCAAATGGCATCCTTCGATATGCAAAAGTACCATAAGGGCATGTGAAAGTGGTCTTCTCTTGATCATTAGGATGAATGGGTATTTGAAAGAACCCACTATATCCATCAAGGAAACAATAGAAAGGATGGTTAGCCAATCTCTCAAGCATTTGGTCAATAAAAGGAAAATGATCTTTCCTAGTAGAAGCATTAAGTTTTCGGTAATCAATGCACATTCTATGGCCGGTGATAGTTCTAGTTGGTATCAATTCATCTTTTTCATTCTTAATCACTGTGATTCCACCCTTCTTAGGGACAACATGCACCGGGGAGACCCAATTGCTGTCACTAATAGGGTAGATCACATTTGCTTCTAAAAGTTTTAAGATTTCCTTCTTCACTATTTCCTTAAGGTTTGGGTTTAATCTTCTTTGATGTTCAATTGAGGAAGTATTTTCATTTTCAAGGTGAATCCTATGAGTGCAAAGTATAGGAGATATGCCCTTGATATCACTCAAAGAGTAACCAATAACTCTCCTATACTTTCTCAACTCATTAAGAAGAGAGTTGAGCTCATCATCACTTAAGTATTCATTGACAATGACGGGGTAAGAAGAGTTAAGACCTAAGAAAGCATACCTTAGTCCAATGGGGAGTGGCTTAAGTTTCACCTTTGGAGCTTTGAGTTCACTCCAATCCTCATCAAGGTCCTTTGCCATTTCGCCTTGCCCAAACTCCTCTAGACCTTCCTCTTGTCTTTGACTTGAAACCTCAACCCTCAAAGACTCCTTATCTTGAGCAAACTCCACTTCACCCTCACATGAAGCTATCAAGCTCGAAAATCTAACCTCCCCATCTTGTGCCTTGCGCGAATCTAGCATAAGCATGTATGCTTGTGTTTCCTCATGCAAGTAGCCATTCTCTCCATGTGGTTTGGTGAGAGCCACACTAAGATGGTCTTCTTGAGCTAGCTCTTCAAGCAACTCATCAGCTAGCTCATCCATAGTTTCAATGTAGAACACTTGACCATCAATGGTTGGCTTCCTCAAGGTCTCCTTTATGTCAAATTTCAGCTCAACCCCTTTTCCTAGATGCAAACCGATCTTCCCATGCTTCACATCAATGACTGCACCAGCTGTAGCTAGGAAGGGTCTTCCCAAAATCAAAGGATCCTTTGGCTCCTCATCCATCTTAAGAACCATGAAATCCGTGGGGATGATAAAGTTGCTAACCTTTAGAGGCAAATCCTCTAGAACCCCAATAGGCATCCTCACACTCCTATCCGCTAGTATTAGGGAGATTCCACATTCCTTGTACTTGGTGAAACCGAGCTTCTTAGCTATTGAATAGGGCATTAGGTTGATGCTAGCCCCTAGATCACACAAGGAATTTTCAAAACCAAGAGGACCAAGGGCACATGGTATAGTGAATGAACCGGGGTCTCCAAGCTTCTTTGGAATCACATTGCTTTGAATTATTGCACTACACTCTTGAGAAAGTTGCATAACTCATTGGACATCCCTAGCTCTTTGTGCCACAACATCTTTCAAAAACTTAGTGTATTGAGGGATCAACATGAAAGCATCCATCAAAGGCATCTTGAGCTCAATGTCTTTGATTTGTTTGTCAAACATGGCCTTGTATTTTTCCACCAACTGTTTCTTAAACCTCCCGGGGAAAGGAAGTTTAGGTTTGTAGGGTGGGGGAACAAATGCTGACTCCTTTTGGTGCACCTTCTCTTTTGGCTTCTCCTTTACCACTTCCTTGCCTTTCCTTGCAATGTACACATCATCAAAAGTTATAGCTTCTTGAGCTTTTTCAAAGCTATCCTCCCCATCTTGAATTTCAATGTCCTCATTGATTAAAGGACTCTCTCTTGTAGGCAACTCCTTCCCACTTCTTAGAGTGATGACATTGATCTATTCTTTGAGGTTTGCCTCACACTTTCCCGGTAGAGTGCCTTGAGAATTGGAGGTAGAAGCCTTGCCTTTCGCAAGTTGCTTGAACTTTTGTTGAAGACCTCCTATTTGAGTAGCAAGTTCATTAAGTGAAGAATCCATCCTTGTGTTAATTTCAGCAATCTTCTTTCCCATGTTAGCATCACTATTGGCTTGACCTTGAAGTATTTGTTGAAGCATTAGCTGAACATTGTCTTGTAGAGTACCTTGTGAATTTTTAGTAAAACCCGGTGGAGCATTGCCTTGGTTATACTTTTGCCCACCAAAGTTTCCTTGGTTTCTCCCTTGGTTGTTAGAACTTGGTACAAAGCCCTTTTGTTGATTGTTGTAGTTCACAAAAGGTTTGTCTTGAGAGTTTTGTTGAGGGTAAACTTGGTCATCGGGGTTGGCCACATTAGTACTCCTATAAGAGAGGTTGTTATTCCCCTTATAGTTGTTGTTGTTGTAGCCTCCTTGTCCACTCACGAAATTTACCTCTTCATCACATTCTTGAAACCCAACTTGATCATCACAATCCTCTTGATTCTCACTAACAAAATGAACATGCCTTTGATTGGAGGTCATAAGCTTATCCATCTTTTCATGTAGAGACTTTATCTCTTTCTTTGTAGACTTATACTCACTTCCCCTTGGAGCTCTATCATAGTCTTCATTGTAGTTACCATCACTCAAGGCAAGATTCTCTATAAGCTCCAAACCATCTTCTACTTCTTTTCCTAAGAAGTTTCCATTACTTGCGGTATCAAGAAGCATTCTAATCTTTGGAAGAACCTGCAGCGACCCAACCCGATAATCCTATCCGGGCCGGCCGTCCCGAGTCTAACCCTAGGCAGAATTCATACTTAGCATATTTTTCAGATATTCTTAAACGTAAACAAGCCAATTCGATTCATAAAACATTCATTCTCATTGCATAAATAATCCAAATCCAGTACATAAATCCGGGGTTCTTCAAAACAGAAACTAACTTAGCCAAATTCGACCTAAGTTATAAAATAGTAAACACCAAAGCCAGATAATCCGAAGAAAGTCTAAATAAAATAAACCCCCAAAACCCAGTACTAATCCACTTCTTTCTTCACTGCCTTCAAGTCAACCTTCAAGACTAAACGTCCCGGATAATTTCATTACCTGCACACTCAACACAGAAGAGAGGCGTAAGCTTTACCAAAAATGCTTAGTGAGTACGGTCATCACGTACCACCGCCAATAACAGAAACGCAATCATACAACAGTTAAACAATTCACATTGACACTTAGCAAGCAAGCACAGAAAACGGATATGATCATCTACCCTAGCTCGCGGACCATGACTTATGGACTCGGTTCGGCTCTAGCGTGAATCACACATCACCTAAGCACGGGACTCGATCCGGCTATCCAAACGAGCTAGTTAGACATCATGTATTCTCACGGTTCATACTTAACCAATCACAATCACAGAACATTGCCTTGCTAAGCCGAAACCACTAACTTACGCAAGCAATCAATGAAACCAGATAACCTAGCATTCCTACGGTTCTAGCTACCAGCTACAGTCACGCACTCACCTTAGACACAAAGGCAAACGTTTCAGTCGGATGCAATTCAGTGATTACTCGAACAAATTCAGTGCCAGTCATACACAGCCGCGTCCTCCCGGCTATCGCTACGGCTACACTCGCGAGATCCAATCTCCTCTCGGATATCTTACTATCCGTTCACTTTTACTCGAACCAGAATCTGAATCCCCTCGGAAACAGCACATAACAGACGGATTAGTCGAAAGACTTTCGACAGAAACTCAATAAAACTCGTGATATCCCATCACTTACCAAAATCGCTCGGACGGATTCAAAGTGCTCTCGGACGGATTCAACAGGCTCTCGGATAATCCACATTCCGCTCGAACAAAACTCAGATGACTCGGCCAATCCTTGCCTACGGTCAGATTACACGATTATAGCTCGGCAGAATCAAATCAGACAGAAATCTCACGGTAATAGCCAGCTTACCTCGACTAACTCTCGGACAGATTCGGATATCCCTCGGCCACGGTCGGATATCGCTCGAACACTGTCGGATTCCTCTCGGCTACGATCGCACGCCTTCGACTACGGTCGGATATCGCTCGAACACTGTCGGATTCCTCTCGGCTACGATCGCACGCCTTCGACTACGGTCGGATATCGCTCGAACAAAAATTCTCTCTCTTGGCCAAAATCGCCTCTAGCTCCTTTCTCTCGGATATTTCTTCAGAATAATGCGGCTGGCCGCGACAAAACACGAAAATCAGGTTAAATACTCGGTAAAACCTAGCACCCCGGTTATAGTCGACTCGGTTCAGTTTTATGTCGTACATAACCGGTACGATTTAAGTTCGGCTCGAACATGTCCCACATCGTTCGGCCAAATCCACGAGCCGCTCGACTATATTCACGGCCCATGGCCCATCCCGACACTTAGTCAAATTTCCACAAAATAATCACTCGGTCCAACCACGGTACGGCCCTTGACCTTGCAGACGTACCACAGTACGGTACTTAACCTCACAGACGTACCACGGTACGGTACCACCGACGTACCACAACACACACATATTTACAGAAACGGACGAACCTCAACCATACCAGAACATATATACAACGGCCATCCCATGACCCGCACGAGCATACTCGGAATTTCTGGTCGCGGATGCTAAAACTCTCCCCCACTCAGTTTGGATTCGTCCTCGAATCCGGCTCTTCCTAAGAAAGTTTCTCAAACCATTTCGGGAATTTTGTACTCATCCTTAACTCTTTTTCCCAAGTCGTTTGCTCATCGCCATTACAGTCCCACACAACTTTGATCATCTTGACCACTTTACCACGCCTAACCTTTTTTTTCCGGCCAACCACACGGATCGGTCTACCTTCCACGGTCAGATCCGCTTGCAGTTCCGGAGGTGGTTCCGGTATAATATTCTCACGTTCCGTCATGTGCTTCCTCAGCTGTGACACGTGAAATACATTGTGGTAGGCACTCATTTCCGGCGGTAAGTCCAACTTATACGCCACTGCCCCAATCCTTTCCAGAATCCGGTACGGCCCCATGTACCTCGGACTCAACTTAGCATCAAACATTGCCCGGCTTTTCCCTTTATAAGTCATAGCCTTCAGATAAACCAGATCGCACACACTGAACTCTAAGTCCCTACGGCGCTTATCGGCATAACTCTTTTGCCGGTCTTGAGCCTCTTTCAGCTTAACTTTCAGAAACCGAATCTTTTCAGTAGTCTCCTCGACTATCGCGGGTCCTATCTCACTCCGCTCCCCCACTTGGGTCCAACACAACGGTGTTCTGCACGGCCGTCCATACAACACCTCATACGGAGACATATCAATGCTCCCTTGGTAACTGTTGTTATACGCGAACTCAGCCAATGGTAGATGACTATCCCAGTTACCATCCCAGTCTAGTACACACGCTCTCAGCATGTCCTCTAACGTCCTCATGGTCCTCTCAGACTGACCATCCGTTTGCGGATGATATGCAGTACTCATGTGTACCTTCGTTCCAAACTCTTGTTGAAACACTTTCCAGAATCGTGAAGCAAACTTCGGATCACGATCAGACACAATACTCACTGGCACGCCATGAAGTTTCACGATCTCCTCGATATACAACTCCACCAGCTTAACCACCCCATCCGTCTTTTTCATCGGTAAGAAATTGGCAGACTTGGTCAGTCGATCCACAATGACCCAAATCGCATCATGCTTATTCTTAGTCTTCGGTAAACCCATCACAAAGTCCATTGTGATCATATTCCATTTCCATTCCGGTATTGGTAATGTTTGCAACAAACCACTCGGAAACTGGTTCTCTGCCTTAATCAACTGGCAGGTCGGACAACTAGCCACCCACTTGGCCACGTCCCGCTTTATCCTGACCCAATGATAGTACCTTTTCAGGTCGCGGTACATCTTGGTCATTCCCGAATGAACAGAAAACCTCGACTGATGTGCTTCCTTAAGGATCTCTTCCTTTAACTCTTTCACGTTAGGAACACACACTCGGCCATTCAACACAATCGTCCCATTGTTTGAAGTTTGATACTCGGTCTTATCAGCTTTTGACATCTTGTTCAGATTCTCGTCCTCCTCTTGAGCTAGCCGGATCCTTGTTAACAAGTCAGCCTGATCCGCAGCTCCCAAACCCAACAGTTCCGTATCCTCAGTCAGAACGTTCAGCCTTAACGTCTTTAGGAGCTTGACAACTCCTTCCACATCCTTAGCAGACGATACACTAGCCCTTCTCCGGCTTAATGCATCAGCAACAAGATTAGCCTTTCCCGGATGATAGGCTATCTCCAGATCGTAGTCAGCGACTAACTCCATCCATCTCCGTTACCTCAGATTCAACTCAGGTTGAGTGAAGATGTACTTCAAACTCTTATGATCGGTAAACACCTGAACCTTCCCACCATACAAGTAAGATCGCCATATCTTTAATGCAAAGACTACAGCCGCCATCTCCAAGTCATGCGTAGGATAATTCACCTCATGCTTCCTTAGCTGCCTTGACGCATAGGCAATCACATTCCCGTGTTGCATTAGGACGCAACCTAGTCCTTTCCCACAAGCGTCCGTGTACACCACGTATGGTTCATCCGGCTCAGGTAGAGCCAACACCGGTGCACTTGTAAGCATCCCTTTCAGCTTAGAAAAACACTCCTCACACTCGGCTGTCCATACGAACTCAATGTCCTTCCCGGTCAAGCGTGTCATCGGCTGAGCCATACTTGCAAAGCCTTTAACAAAACGCCTATAGTAACCAGCCAAACCCAGAAAACTTCTTATCTCAGATGCGTTCGAAGGCCTCGGCCAATCCGCAATGGCCTTGATCTTTTCAGGATCCACGGACACCTCCTTGTCCGAAACAATGTGACCCAAGAACCCAATGTGCCGTTGCCAGAAGTTACACTTGCTCAGCTTGGCAAACAACTTCTGTTCTCGCAACTTCTGCAGAACAATCCTCAAATGCTTCTCATGCTCTTCCGGATTCTTCGAGTACACCAAGATATCGTCTATGAAAATAATCACAAACTCATCCAAGTATTCTCTAAACACGCCATTCATCAACTTCATGAATGCAGCTGGCGCATTCGTCAACCCAAACGGCATGACCACAAACTCGTAATGACCATACCTTGTTCGAAAGGCAGTCTTCCGAACGTCCGGTTCATCTATTGGTATTTGATGGTACCCAGAAGCCAAATCAATCTTCGAGAACCAAGTAGCACCCCTAAGCTGGTCCAACAACTCGTCTATCCTTGGAAGTGGATACTTGTTCTTCACAGTAACACGGTTCAACCCTCGGTAATCGATGCAAAGCCGGAAGCTTCCATCCTTCTTCTTTACGAACAGAACAGGTGCACCCCATCGCGAACTGCTTGGCCTTACAAATCCCTTATCCAGAAGATCAGCCAACTGCTTCTTCAGTTCAGCCATCTCGGCCGGAGCCATTTGGTATGGTGCCTTAGACACAGGCGCGGTTTCGGGCTCAAGTTCAATCGTGAACGGATCTGAATGAGCCGGTGGCATCCCGGACAAATCTTGGAACACGTCCTCAAACTCTTGTACCACTGGAATGTCCCCTAACTCCACGTCTGGTCCAACCTCAATAGAAGATATCGTCGCCAGATATGCTTCACATCCTTTCCCTAACATTTTCTCCGCTTGCATTGCTGACACAACCAAGCTACCAGAAGTCGGTCTAATTCTTTGGTAAAACAGAACTTGGCCATCCTTCTCGAACTTCACCCTGCCTCGATCACAATCCAGATGCGCCTTATGCTTACCGAGCCAATCCATTCCGAGGATGACATCGTAAGACTTAACCTCGCAAATCACTAAGTCTGCTGGCATATTGACTTCACCAATCCAGACGGAATGTTTCGAACGGTCCTTAGTGAGTACATCACTTGGCCTCCAGCCGCCCTCACTAGTCTGAACTCTTCCCCGGGTTCCTTCTGGAATCCTCCTTTCCCAATCATCCATGGGTTAACAAAACAATGACTCGCTCCGGAGTCGAACAGAACATGGGTTTCTACCTCACCCATTAATAAGATCCCTACATTTAATCCTTAGAATGCTAAGACACTTAACAGAACACGCAGACACAAACAACTCAGAAAACGTAAGTACTAAAACTTACCAGTGATCGGTCGAGAAGTGGTCGGATCTCCAGTCCCTTCCACGGTTGTGCTGTAGACCTTTGGCATGATGGCCTGCCTCTTAGCCGGTTGTGCTAATGCATCTCCTGCACGCTTAGGCTGAGTAGCCGCTTGCCCGGCCGCTCCCGACTTCGGACAGTCACGCTTTTAATGTCCCGGCTCGCCGCAGCCGAAACACACCACAGACCCGCTAACACCATCCGACACCCTCACCAACCTCGAGTCTGGCTCAGGATAATCACGAACCCTATGCTCCAAGATACCACAACGATGACAAGCTCCAGATGCACGCCTACACACACCAACATGCACCTTTCCGCAAGATCCACACACGCTGGGGCTTCCACTCGACTTAGCCGGAACACTCTTACCAAACTTGCGGTTCTGTCCTCCAGACACTTGACCACTCCTGGTCACGGTACCAGCCTTTGACAAAGCCTCCTCTGCTTGCCCAGACTCCAACAAAGCCGCTTTCTCAACAAGCTCTGTGACCGTTGCATAGTCACGCACCAGACACCCATTACGCAGCTCAACCCTTAGCCCGCTCATGAACCTTCGGATCAGCTTCTCCTCAGTATCGTGGTCACGTCCCACGTACTTGCGTAACAAGTTAAACTCAGTCTCATACTGCCGAACCGTCTTGGTCTCTTGGCGCAGATACAGAAATTCAGCCTCGAGCTGATTGTAAGCCTCCTGCGGGAAGTACTTACTTTGGAACATCGCAGAAAACGTCTCATACGAACAGTTCAGATTCACCAAACGTCCCGTGGTACCTTTCCACCAGGTGTGCGCGGTACCCTCCAGGTAATGCACAGCTATGTCCCTCTTGTACCCCTCAGGACATCGAATAGACTCGAAGTTCCTCTCAAGCCTCATCCTCCACTCATCAGCCTCGATCGGCGCAGTTCCTCCAGCAAAAAACTTGGTTCCCAACCTCGCCATATGATCCAGAACCTTGAGGTACGACGGAATCACCACGACCTGATCCGCTTCATCCACAGTCACGTTCCCAACGTTCGGTACGACCACTGGTGGTGCCACGGCCGGTACCATTGGCGGTACAGGCGCAACCACTGGCGGTACAGGCGCAACCGCCGGTAAACGCTCCAACACCTAAGCTAACAAACCCAGCACGGCCTCCAGCCTATTCGGAACAGCACCCGCAACATTCATTCTCATTGGATAAATAATCAAAATCCAGTACATAAATCCGGGGTTCTTCAAAACAGAAACTAACTTAGCCAAATTCGACCTAAGTTATAAAATAGTAAACACCAAAGCCAGATAATCCGAAGTAAGTCTAAATAAAATAAACCCCCAAAACCCAGTACTAATCCACTTCTTTCTTCACTGCCTTCAAGTCCTCCTTCAAGACTAAACGTCCCGGATAATTTCTTTACCTGCACACTCAACACAGAAGAGAGGCGTAAGCTTTACCATAAATGCTTAGTGAGTACGGTCATCCCGTACCACCGCCAATAACAGAAACGCAATCATACAACAGTTAAACAATTCACATTGACACTTAGCAAGCAAGCACAGAAAACGGATATGATCATCTACCCTAGCTCGCGGACCATGACTTATGGACTCGGTTCGGCTCTAGCGTGAATCACACATTACCTAAGCACGAGACTCGATCCGGCTATCCAAACGAGCTAGTTAGACATCATGTATTCTCACGGTTCATACTTAACCAAATCACAATCACAGAACATTGCCTTGCTAAGCCGAAACCACTAACTTACACAAGCAATCAATGAAACCAGATAACCTAGCATTCCTACGGTTCTAGCTACCAGCTACAGTCACGCACTCACCTTAGACACAAAGGCAAACGTTTCAGTCGGATGCAATTCGGTGATTACTCGAACAGATTCAGTGCCAGTCGTACACAGCCGCGTCCTCCCGGCTATCGCTACGGCTACACTCGCGAGATCCAATCTCCTCTCGGATATCTTCCTATCCGTTCACTTTTCCTCGAACCAGAATCTGAATCCCCTCGGAAACAGCACAGATCAGACGGATTAGTAGAAAGACTTTTGACAGAATCTCAATAAAACTCGTGATATCCCATCACTTACCGAAATCGTTCGGACGGATTCAAAAAGCTCTCGGACGGATTCGACAGGCTCTCGGCTAATCCACAATCCGCTCGGACAAAACTCAGATGACTCGGCCGATCCTCGCCTACGGTCAGATTACACGATTAAAGCTCGGCAGAATCAGATCAGACAGAAATCTCACGATAATAGCCAGCTTACCTCGACTAACTCTCAGACAGATTCGGATATCCCTCGGCCACTGTCGGATTCCTCTCGGCTACGATCGCACGCCTTCGACTACGGTCGGATATCGTTCGAACAGAAATTCTTTCTCTCGGCCAAAATCGCCTCTAGCTGCTTTCTCTCGGATATTTCTTCAGAATAATGCGGCTGGCCGCGACAAATCACGAAACTCAGCTTAAATACTCGGTAAAACCTAGCACCCCGGTTATAGTCGACTCGGTTCGGTTTTATGTCGTACATAACCGGTACGATTTAAGTTCGGCTCGAACATGTCCCACATCGTTCGGCCAAATCCACGAGCCGCTCGACTATATTCACGGCCCATGGCCCATCCTGACACTTAGTCAAATTTCCACAAAATAATCACTCGGTCCAACCACGGTACGACCCTTGACCTTGCAGACGTACCACAGTACGGTACTTAACCTCACCGACGTACCACGGTACGGTACCACCGACGTACCACAGTACGGTACCACAGACGTACCACGGTACGGTACCACCGACGTACCACAGCACACACATATTTACAGAAACGGACGAACCTCAACCATACCAGAACATATATACAACGGCCATCCCATGACCCGCACGACCATACTCGGGATTTCTGGTCGCGGATGCTACATAACCCCTCTATAAATGGTGCTTAGGAGAGACTCTTGTGTGAAGCCATGATGAGGGCATTGCATAGTGTAGCCCTTGAATCTTTCCCATGCTTCATTGAAAGACTCATTGTTCTTTTGAGTAAAGCTAGAGATCTCATTCCTCAACTTGGCCGTCCTTGAGTTGGAGAAGAACTTAGCTAAGAAAGCTTTCTTGCATTCATCCCAAGTGGTGATAGTACCTTGAGGCAAGTTTTTCTCCCATTGGCTTGCTCTATCCCCAAGAGAGAAGGGAAAGAGTCTTAGTTTGAAAGCATCCTCACTCACACCATTCATCTTGAACAACCCACAAACTCTATCAAAGTTATCCAAGTGATCAAGTGGATCCTCCATAGGCAAACCATGGAACTTGTCTTGTTGAACAATGTTGATGAAGGCTGGCTTCACTTCAAAGGTATTGTTTTGAACCGGTGGAGGTTGTATACCATATCTATTTTGATGTGTATTTGGAGCATCTCCAGCCCCAATTGTCCTCCCTTGTCTAGGCGCATGCAAGGGGTTTCCATTGCCCCTTTGAGCTTGCTCATTTCCATTATGAGGAGGGTTTGCACGCGCCATTGGTGGAGGGTATTGATCTCTTTGTTGTTCTTCCATTCTCAACCTTTCTAACCTTGTAGCTTCCCTTCTTGCAATCCTAGCAACCATTTCCAACTGATCAATCTCTTGAAAGCCTTGGAAGTTGTTGCCTCCTTGTGATCTTAGGAGCATCCAAGGTAAACTGAAATCTAGAAAAGAAAATGGTCCATAAACACAAAAGGATTACTTAGTCTCAAAATAAACTCAAATCTTAATGATCAAACAATCCCAATATGGCAACGGCGCCAAATTGAAACAAGAATTTTTATCTCTTGTAGCAATTCTTCAATTGCTCATATCATTGCAATACTTGAGATATCAATCCATCTTGGGAGTTTGATGCAAAAGGAATACAAAATTTGGTCTAAGCTAAGTTAAATTCAAAATTGAAGTGACAAGCAACAATTAAAAGCAAAACACAACCTAAGAGAGACTACAAGAACAGTTATATGATTCTAAACCTTAATTAACCCTAATCAAGCACTAAACAAGAGATTAACTACTAATCAATATTTCAAATTAACTAAAAAAGAAACCTAGGGATGGAATCATTGATTTGGACAATCAAATGGACAACCTTGCAATCATTTAAGCAACTAATCGAGCTATCTCTATGCCTAGAACACTTAATAAAGACTAATCCATGATGTGTGGTAATAATCCCTTTCCTAATCACCCTAATGAACTAATGATGTTTTAGCATTAAAATAATTAGCAAGCATTAATCACAAGTCTAAATGGCATGATATACACCCTAGGCAACTAATGTTTTAGGCTAGGAATGTAAATCCCTTATTAAGGTGGTTCAAGCATTTCATCAAACACTTGGTGGGTATATGAAATGCTTATGATCCAAATAGCAAAAGATTAGCTATTTGGCATTAAGAACTCCTTAATAAGAAGAGAGATGAAAGAATCTATCCTAGATTGTAAGATTGAACCATTAGAAAACCCTAAATCTAACCCATCCCCAAGTTCCTAAGAAACTACTCACTAATCATAGTTAAGCCCATCAAATCAAAGATAAGTGATAAGCTAAACATGATTAGAGAAATGATAATAAGAAATCTAAGAGAGATATTGCATTAAACTTAAAGATCCAAGGCAAATACAAGGTTTTCTCCCAAAGAGGATAGAAGTTTAAGCTAAAACAATAGAGAATAAAAGTTGAGATAAAAATTAGGTCTAAAGAGTATTTATAGGGGGACCCATAAAAGTGACAAGAAAGGATTCGTCTGTGTTCGAATTAACCAGGCTCGTCGATCCAACTGGTCAATCCGAACACCTGGATGTTTGGATCGAGGTAGCTCGTCGATCCGGTTGCTCGATCGACCCCTGCTTTCTTGGCTTCTTCTTCTTGGCGTCTTGGTTCGGATCGACCTGGTTCGTCGATCCAACAGGTCGATCCGAACCCCTGGAAATGTGGTTCGAGCTGCTCGTCGATCCGTGTCGTCGATCCCAACCCCTGGATGAGTGGCTCGAGCTGCTCGTCGATCTGTGACGTCGATCCCAACCCATGGATGAGTGGTTCGAGCAGCTCGTCGATCCGTGTCGTCGATCCAGTGCGAGAAATCTTCTTCTTCATATTCTTGGTGACTTTTTGCCCCTCCAAGTGCTATGCCATCCTTCTCCATTTCCATTTATGCCTCCATAGCATCCATATCACCTAATCAAGAGTCCAAATGCAACAAAATATGCAAAGAATATGCAAAGACACCTAGAACTCTAAATGCTCAAAATGCAATACAATGATGCTTAATTAGGTTATATGATAAGAAACTTACACTAAATGGAGGGAAATATGATGCAAAATATAGACATATCAGCCACCAAAACCCAGTTTGGAGAACCTTTGTTGCTGTCTTGAATGATGCGAAATGGCCACCATAAGTCATATCGTGGCAATGGATAAGAATGTCTCTTGCTTCTTCTCTTGTGACACATCTTCGGTATAGGCTATCCACACACCTCTTGTATAGATAAAGATCATCCCAAAAGTAGTGAGATATGTCCCTCATGAATTTCTTCCTATGGTAATGGTCCAAATGTGTAGGCTCTTCTCCACATGCCAAATAATTGACAATATCCGCATACCAAGGGAGATCTTCTTCCTTTAGGCTCAAGACTTCTTCAAGCCTCTCCTCTAGCTTTGCACATACCACGGTGTTAACCATCATACGCTGCTCTTCTTGAAAGATGATCCGCAACACCATTCTCTATACCCTTCTTATCTTTGATCTCCATGTCAAACTCTTGCAAGAGAAGGATCCACCTTAGGAGTCTCGGCTTGGTGTCTTTCTTGGAGTATATGTACCTCAAGGCAACATGGTCTGTGTACACAATGACCTTAGAACCCACCAAGTAGGACCTAAACTTCTCAAAAGCAAAGACCACGGCTAGAAGCTTCTTCTCGGTGGTTACATATTTCACTTGTGTATCATCCAAGGTGCGGCTTGCATAGTATATTACATGCAGCTTCTTGTCCTTCCTCTGACCTAAGACAGCACCCACAGCATAGTCACTTGTATCACACATAATCTCAAAGGAAAAATCCCAATCCGGAGCTTGGACTATAGGCGCGGTGATTAAGGCTTCTTTGATGGTCTTAAAGGCTTGTTAGCACTCTCCATCAAAGCTGAATTCGGTTTCTTTGCACAATAGCCTTGTAAGGGGACGTGCTATCTTGGAGAAATCCTTGATAAACCTCCTATAGAAGCCAGCATGCCCCAAGAAACTCTTAATTCTCTTCACGTTCACCGGAGGCTCTAGACTCATCATCACCTCAACTTTGACTATATCAACCTCAATACCCTTTTCTGAAATCTTGTGGCCAAGGACGATACCCTCTCTCACCATGAATGGCATTTCTCCCAATTCAGCACGATGTTGATCTCCTCACATCTCCTTAGCACCTTGCACAAATTTGACAAACAAACACCAAAAGAGCAACCATACACAGAAAAGTCATCCATGAAAACTTCTACCATTTCCTCTATAAGGTCAAAGAAAATAGACATCATACACCTTTGGAAAGTTGCTGGTGCATTACACAACCCAAATGGCATCCTTCGATATGCAAAGGTACCATAAGGGCATGTAAATGTGGTTTTCTCTTGGTCATTAGGGTGAATTGAGATTTGAAAGAAACCATTATAGCCATCTAGAAAACAGTAGTATGGGTGATTAACTAGTCTTTCTAACATTTGGTCAACGAAAGGTAGAGGGAAGTGATATTTTCTAGTGGCCAAGTTGAGTTTTCTATAGTCAATACACATTCTATGACCGGTTATGGTCCTAGAAGGTATTAACTCGTCTTTTTCATTTCTTATGACCGTGATACCCCCTTTCTTTGGCACCACATGGACTGGAGAGACCCATGTGCTATAACTGATAGGGTATATCACACCAGCCTCTAAGAGTTTTAAGATTTCTTTCTTGACCACCTCTTTTAAGTTCGGGTTCAAGCGCCTTTGGTGTTCAATGGAGGAAGTGTTTTCATTATCTAAATGAATCCTATGAGTACAAAGCATTGGTGAAAGTACTCAATGGCCTTTCTATACTTCCTCAGCTCCCTAAGGAGTGAGTCTAACTCATCATCATTTAGATCTTCATTCACAATGACCGGATAAGTATCATTTGGTCCTAAGAAAGCATACCTTAGCCCAATTGGGAGCTGCTTTAGGTCCACCTTTGGGGCTAGCAGATCACTCCAGTCCTCCTCTTGTGTTGTGTTAAGGTTGCTGTCCTCACTTGTCTTTCTTGAGCCCAAGTCATGAGCTCTCCAGCTAGCGTCTTGGACCGTTCCTACCACAGAGATCGAGCCAGTCAGTCGATCGCTCCCTCAATCTAGGCTGGATCGAGTGTATTCCCTGGATTCAATTGCCCGATTGGATATGGATCGAGCAGGGGATCGATTCAACAGGTCGTTCTCTGAACAGATCGAGTTATCTCGATCGATCGTCTCATCAATCTCTTGCTTATATCGAGAAATCTGATCGATCTCCAGGTCGATCTCTAGGCTCTGTCCTTCACCTTCTTTCATAACCTTGCGAGAATCAAGGATGCTCACATACTCTTGGGTCTGCTCACTTAGGTAGCCATACTTCCCACACTCCTTCGTCAAAGCCATTTGTAGATGATCCTCTTGCCCCAATTCCTCAAGCAACTCGTCGGCCAATGCATCCAAAGCTTCTATGTAGAACACTTGTCCACCAATCGGCGGCTTCTTCAAGACTTCGTTGATGTCAAAGTTCAGCTTGATGTCTTTGCCCAGGTGCAGAGAAATCTTGCCATTCTTCACGTCTATGATGGCTCCAGCAGTTGGCAAAAAAGGTCTACCAAGGATTAGAGGGTCTATTGGTTCCTCATCCATTTCTAGAACTACAAAATCTGTTGGCACATTCACGTTGCTAATCCTCATGGGTAGGTCTTCAAGCATGCCTACCGGGAGCCTTATACTTCGATCAGCCAGAATGAGTGAGATTCGGCACTTCTTAAACTTAGTAAAGCCTAGATTTTTGGCAATGGAGGGAGGCATAAGATTTATGCTTGCCCCCACGATCACACAAACAACTTTCAAACTTCAAAGGGCCTAGTGCGCAAGGGATAGTGAATGATCCGGGATCTCCGAGCTTCTTTAGAACTATCTCCTTGTGGATTATTGCACTGCATTCTTGACTCAATACCAAGACCTATTCACTCTCTTTTACCCTTTTAGCTAGAGTATCCTTCAAAAACTTAGCGTATTTCGGCACCATAGCCAAACAATCAAGTAGCGACAACTTTAGCTCAACGTTCCTCAAGTGCTTCTCAAACAAAGCTCTATGCTTCTCAACCAACTGCTTCTTGAAACGTCCGGGGAAGGGGAGCTTTGGTTTGTAAGGTGGAGGGATGAAAGTTTCTTTTTCCTTGCTAGCTTCCTCCACTAGTTTCACCAAAACCGCTTCTACCTTTCTTTGGCCTTGCAATGTAGATATTGTCAAATGTGATCTCTTGATCTTTTGAGAGATTACTCTCCCTCTCTTGAACCGCAATGTCCTCATTGTTTTCAAGTATAGACCGTGGTGGGAGCTCTTTCCCACTTCTCAAAGTGATCGCATTTTCATACTCCTTAGGGTTTGTCTAACACTTGCCGGGTAAGCTACCTTGACCGCTTGAAATGGCCTTTCTTTTCTCTAGCTGGCGAATTTTGTTGTTCATGTTGGTGATCTGTGTAGATACCTCAGTAAGGGAAGAGTTCAGCCTATTGTTCATATCCACAAATTTTTGATTTGTAGATGCTTGCCCTTGAAGTAATTGTTGGAACATAGCTTGTACCGGATCTTGAGGTGGAGCTTGAACTTGCTGCTGCTGTGGCACGAAACCGGGAGGGTAACTCTTGTTCTCTTGCTGTTGTTGTCCTTGGTAGTTGCCTTGTCTCTGCCCTTGATACCCACTGTTTTGTGTAAACCCACCTTTGTTGTAAGAAACAAAAGGTTTTCCTTGTTGTGGTGGGTATACTTGATCCTTTGGGTTTTCCACATTGGTGCTTCGGTATGATAGATTGTTGTTGCCTTGATACCTCTGAACATAGCCCTGTGGCTTAGTTTAGTCTTGTCCTCCTACCCAATTCGCTTCCTCTTGGCTCTGCTCCAACTCATCTAGCACATTCGTAGCCTCTCCCACAAAGTGTACTTGCTTTTGACTTGCAAGTACCAATTTGTCAATCTTTTCATGGAGTGATTTCATCTCCTTCTTGTGTGCCTCAAGGTCAGACCCTCTAGGTGCTCTATCATAGTCTTCATTGTAGTTACCTGATACAAGACTTTTTTGCCTTGCAAGCAATTCCTCAATTGCTCATGTCATTGCAATACTTGAGGTTATCAATCCATCTTGGGAGATTGGTTGCACTAAGAATACAAAGTCTTATCTAAGCTAAGCTAAATTGACAATTCAAGTGACAAATGATAATTAAAAGCAAAGCACAAACTAAAAGAAACACTACTTAAGCAATAGCTAAGAAACTAAACCTTAATTGAAGCTAATCAAGAAACTAAGCAATGATTACTACTAAGCAAGATTATCAATTATACTAAATCGAAACCTAGGGATGGAATCATTGATTTGGGAACTTAAGGGAACATTCTTGCAATCATTTAAGCTACTAATCAAGCAAACTCTATACCTAGAACTCTTAATCAAGATAAGACCATGATGTGTGGCTCAAATCCCTTTGTTAATTACCCTAATGAACTAATGATGTGTTAGCATTAGGATAATCAACAAGCATTAATAACAAGTCTAAATGGTATGATAAACACTCTAAACATCTAATGTCTTAGGCTAGAATATGTAAATCTCTTATTAAGTTGGTTCAAGCATTCCATCAAACACTTGGTGGGTGGATGAAATGCCTAAGATCCCAAAATGGCAAAGATTAGCCATTTGGCATTAAGAACTACTTAATAAGAAGAGATTAGGAAGAATCTATC